>CM057155.1:17734864-17823241 GCA_029962745.1 Echinometra lucunter | reverse complement strand
AACCAAAATGTTTGTGCTGAATGACTTTCTACAGCTCTCCCCTACCACTTTATTCTATAGAAACAATCCTTTAAAAATGGAACATGACAACTTTATTCACATTCACACAATGTTTTTATTGGATCTATCCTGGCACAAATTTTACAAAGAAAGAAAAAAAAATAATAAAAAAGAAGAAAAAATACAAAGATGATTACAGGAATGTCATGGCTATTTTTCTTTTCAACCAAGTTGCAAAAAAAAAATCTAGCATTTTCCATTTAAAAAAAAGGATAAAGGAAAAAACACACAAAGGCAAACAAGAATGTAACTGAACTATTCTAACTGGCAATGTTTTTTTTGTGGTCTACAATTCAAAACTTTCCCCTGAAATATAATAAAATGCAGAACCAGCCATAATGCTTTACTCGCTGTAGCTGATATGATATCAATAAAACAGCAACAGTGTAAAGAGAGAGATGATATTACAACAAGCAGCATAAGACCAATTTTCAACAAAACAAATTAAACCTTGTCAAACATAATCATAAATTTTATAGCATATTTCACATTTAGCCATTATATGGGATGCACAAGCAATCAACACTATACAAATGACCCACGCAGAGGTCAAAATGAATACACCTATATTTCTACACAATGTTATTGAACTCTTAAGCAGGTATGCATACTGAATACCAAAGAAATGCTCATGCCTACAACTTTGAAAGATGTAAGCATCAAAAGCATGAAAATTTTGTAAATAAATTTTCATTTCACTCTGGTGCCAGGGCGCATGATTTCCACACATACAAACCAACACTGAGTACTTGAATGGCATAATAGAGCATAGCAACAACATCAATAACAAAAGGAAGAAGAAAAAATAGTACAACCTTTGTTTCCTTTACACATATTACACAATTATGAATTTTACACAATATCAAAGCCATTACTTCATTTATAGAAAGAAATTTGTTACTATCAACTAAATGTACAATGTTTACATGATGCCACAGTCACATTTATCATAACACCCACTGTTCATGAAAATACTACCAATACTACACAGACAAAATTGCATTAAACAGAAAATAAAGTTAACAATCCATACACATTGAAAACATTCAAAACACTTTTTTGTTCACCTGCACATTACTGAATGGCACAGGCGGAGTAGAAAAAGAAGACGCAGTTTGATCAGAGAAACGATTCAAATCAGTCTCAAAACAAATTCACCTTAAGTGATCTACACACAATTAAATATATTTTTCCTTTTAAGGCTTTCCACACCACCATACAAGTTGGTGTGTTGGGAAATCCATTCGTCCTTAGTACTTTTTACTGTACATTACATAGACTGCCTTCAGGGTACAAAACATTGCTTTCCAACACATCAACGTCACACATGCACACACCAAAAACCACATTCCATTTCACCTATTTTTTATGTCACAATGCTGTAAACACACTAAAACAACTTATTTGGTCATAATCTAATTATGGATAGTCTAGTATGCTGCTTATCTACTATTCTTCAGACAACACTACCCCAGCAATGGCTTACAAAAAAACCAAGTTACAATGAAAACTAGTACTACAAAATTCAAGTACTTTTAAAAGGGTACTGAAGTTAAACAGACAGCATGATATAAAACATATCGACATAAAAGTACTGACATCTTATACAAAATTGTACGGCTCATGACTATACTAGAACTGCATGAGAGGTCATGGTTAGAATCCTATTTTCTATAAAAACACAAAATAGGGGGCGGGGGGGCCTAATCATATGCAAAAGTGGAAGGAGAGTGCAATGAATTCAATTATTTTGCTCGTTGAGATCCGGAAGATGGTATGACCTTATACCTTCTGGCTTCAAACAAATGAATTAGTTATCATCATTGATAGCAAGAACATTCTCTGATTATAACCATTATTAAAACATACATCTTCTACATAAAATAACACATGACTTATTTAGGAAAAGAAGGCAATGAATGTATGAACTCAAGAGATGTTAGAGATAAGAGTTAGATATCGCTAAGAAATGGATATTGTGGTTAATAGGAATCTTTGGATAAAAATCTTGAACATCGATTGAACTATGTATACTGTTATTCTTTATCATACAGCAAATATCTTATGGGGCTACAATCACTTGTCAACAGGCAGTCATTTACAATCTTAACTGTACATTAAATACATCAAAATATGGCACCAAATTAATCAAAACACACCATTTCATCTTAACTTTATAGCGCCATTCGGGGGAAATGCTACAAATTTATCAGTTTGCATATAGAACCTGAAGTTGCAGACAAGAGTTAATTTTTTTTCCTTTTTTATCAGTACAATGAATCTTTTACTTTTCAGGACCAACATGGAAATATACACCAATCAGATAACTAACTGAAATGGAATGATATTCATAAATTCCATCAACCAATAGTTTTTTCAAATATTGTACATAGTAAGATCATGTAATTGTATGATGATTATTTGAAAAATACAAGACATGCAAAACATCTAAATATCGAGACACTCTTTAGCTATATGTACTTGTGATGTTAATTAGAATATTCTTTCATATCATGATTGACCATGCAATGATTTTAAAAAACCAAAATCTACGACTCATAGACTATAAAATGAAATCATTTTCTTTGGTAGAGAATTATTTGGAGTGAAATCCTACAGAAATTGGTCCATCATCAAGTACATGCCTGGAATTCTAAGTCCTACCTGAAAATGTTAAGTCTACAGTGAACTTTCATCCTATTACATTACAAAAATTATTTTAATTAACCTTTTTTAACAAACAGCCCACTATACCATCACAAAATCAATCTGACAATTCATTCACATCCATGCACCATTTTGTCCCATTTTTAACCACTTCTATGTCACACATTTAGGTCGCACTATACATATGGTCGTGCAAAACAAACAAAAAATAATCATTAGAAAAAAGTTCTGAATGTGCTTGTACTGGTCTTAAAAAAAAACATCAAATTGCTTGAAAAAGTGGTGCCTCTCAAAAAGGTGAATTCAAGAAAAAAAGTTCAGTTTGGTCCTATTTTTACTTATGATCAATATCAAAAACAACCACATCAATATTCAAAAAACACTGTGAGCAGAGAAAAACGATGCAGTCAGTTGCAGTTTTACAATTTGTCATTACATTTCTACAATTCCACTCTCCATCAGAGCAACTTTAAAATCATGACAGTCTCTCCAGCACTGACACAGAGTGAATGTAATATCAAGTCATCTTCTAGCATACATGTACTGGTTCATCCAATTACCATTTCATGTTGAAGCAAACATTTCATAACTTTTCTTTTTCAAAAGAAGTAGGAAGAGCAAGCGAATAGAGAAAATCCAACAAGAAAAGAGTTTTGATAGAAATTTCTTGGAAAGTTTTGCACACTGATTCTGCATCGACACACATACTACGTATTCCACACGCTGCCTTGCTTTGCGACTATGGTTGGGACGTACTGTGCCCCAGGAGGAGGGACTGAAGTTTCTTCATCGGTACTTGCTCCCTTTGTTATTTCCTTGTAAGTTATTCTCAATCTGCAATTTTTCAAGCTGCGGCTCCTCGTTCACTTCATTAATCTGCAACAATAAAGATGACAACAAATTGACAAAACAAGAAAAGTTAATGTTTGCTTCTGGATGGGGGGCCAGGAGGAGGGGGGCTGTTGGGCACAATATGAAATCTGAATGCATCATTTGACATGGCATGAAACATACTGAATCCAACTACATTGTGGTTTAAACCACTGGATCTACAAAGCAAAGTGGAGGTTAAAATAGTCAGGTATTGAGCATGATACAACTCATTCATAATAAAGGTGCTAAAGGTTGAACGCTGAAACAAATTTCTGTTCTTTCACCCAGCCCAAAATATCTTGGGCACCTTGTCAATCAAAGAAACATCTCTTCCTCTTGAAGAACTATATATGTTTTTCCTCTTTTGATTTTTCTCTTTCCCTTACCCTCAGGGATACCAGTCAGAATTGATCAGAGGGCCTGAAAATCATCTAGAATTAAATATTTTGTACACAAAAAAAAACTATGGCCAGAAAATAAATTGCCTGAGCCTGAATTCAGGTTTTTTTCCGGAAAACTGGCATCCCTGTGGCCTACAATGAACGAAAAAAAGAAGAAGAAAAAAAAAGGGAATACCAGTCGTGTTCCTTCAAGCATAAAAAAATCCAATACATTTTTATCTTACCTTGAAAAAAAAATGACATACAACAATGATTTTCAAAGTTCAAGAAGGAAAGAGTTTTCATTTACAAAAAATGACAAAAAACAAATGTAAGTAAAAGTATTTGCTCAGTCTCTACGCTGAAAACAATCCTATAGGCTAAATAAAAGTATATGTAGCAAGATATTGTCTGCAGAGAATCAGAAAGATATCCAAATTTTGTTAATCCATTTTAAGGCATATAAGTACATTGTCTCCTTTTAGTGATACTTTTGTTGTTTTTTTATCCTGAATGGTAGGAAATACATATGATTATATGGAGCAAAAAGAACATAGTTCACTTGAAATTTTGAGAATTTCCAATGCAGAACGCTTTGCAGTTCTTAATTACGAGTGATTTAATTGGAATTTCTCACCGCCTCTTCTAAAAATTATATATTAATATATTCTGTAAAATGATATGTTAAACTGAAATATGAATCACAAGAGTTCTAACTAAACTTACAACTTGAATCAGTCAACTTGCAATTATCGTATACATCACAATAAAATGTTTTTTTTTTCTAATAATTCCTATCCACAATGTTGACGCGTATAAAGCAGATGATTGTTATGACTGCACAATTGTGTGAAAGAAGAAGATGACAAACCTGAAACAAATGTTTGATGATTTGTAACAAAAAGAAACAAAAGTAATGAAATGTTCTTGATGGTTGACATTATTATGGTGTAATAAAGAACTTCATGATTCTAGAAATCTAACCACTGGTGATGATAGCAATGACAATAAAACTGATATGATGTCAAACATGAATGTCTGATATATCTCTTTAACACACACGATACCCCCCCCCCCCCATAAATGGCAATAAAATTGTTTTTAGCTATATAAACTTTACATCATTTTTCAATCCATACAATTTGATATCATGTAGACTATACCACACTTATGCAAGCATAAAACAAATATTAGTTTGTATTTCAAATGGAGGAATTTAGGAAAGGTTCAGAAGATTAATTCTAATCTACGACTTTGCGTAAACACAAATGTCAACTAATGAAAACATTGACATCAAATACAATGTAGTCCCTTGTATTACTGCAATGTATTCTCATCATGAATATTACTTTTGCAATAATTTGGATATACACTGTATGCACTTCATTACGTGCCAGTCTAAAACAGAACTGAATATAAAGATCAAGTAATTAAGAATTATTCAAAAAATTTCCTTAGGCTAACTGCAAGAAATATCATAAGGAGCTGCATAAAATTTCATTTTCTTACACAAATCTACGATAAAATACACAGGGAGGCAAGAATTTTGAAATTTACCACATTTTAAAACTAAATATGGGGGCTTTACTGTATTGTAATAGCTTCTTATAATAATTGCTCTTTTAAAATCCATTTGTAGAGGTCATATATCTAACTTGATCAATGGTATCCAACTGCTCATTTGAATAATTTACAAGAATTCAGTAATACCATAGTAAACACAAATTGTTAGTAGATCTAGTTAAGTTTTATAAAAAGATCAAAGAAAAATCATTTTCCCTATTTCTTTCTTGTTTATTTGGAAGGATTAGTATGAAGACGACGTGGAATTGTAAGTAAACATTCATGTTGGGGAATTTAGCAGCCTTTCTTCTTTTTTTTTTGGTAAGCTTACATTAGAAGTATAAATTAAGGCCTTTTCCCTGAAATTAGCTATGTGCAAACTTTGACAATAGAGGACAAATGTTAATACTTTATATTAGTAGTATCTATTCACTTGCCGTACAAAGGTTTTTGTAACAGTGTAATTGCAGTTGGACCAGCAAGGCACTGAAGCATCTTTGTGACTGCGATCACTGTACAAGTCTACATCCATCTCTCTCTCTTTCTCTCTCTCTCTCTCTCTCTCTCTCACTCATACTTATGGGGTGAATCCCTCAACAATACCAGTCGTTTCATTTACACATAATTTCAAGCTCCATTCTTTTTAATCATAAAGGCCAGAGGGCTAACATTGCAATCTAAAGTACTGCTCTTTGCATAATATTGAAACATGTTCAATTTTTTTAAATCACTCTGTGAATTCTATTTCTCTCTCTCTCTCTCTCTCTCTTTTCCTTTTCTGTTTACATTACCAAACTTTCTCCATGTAGGGAACAAAATTTAACTACCGGTAGTAGTAAAGCTATATACCAGTAAGGAAAGAATGGGTAAAATAAAAGTAGAGATGATTTTCTCCTTATCGAGATCATGGCGTGCTATGTCCCGTCCAGATTATGTGGATATGACCAATAGCATGTGATATGTAGCATTTGCATGATGGGGATCCAAGATATAAAGAGTCATCTGTAACAGTAATACATGTAGCTATTCCTTCTTATACTATGAAAAAAAAGGACAATAAATCACAATGAATTAAAACATCATCCGTTGGAGCGCATAGAGACGTTATTATACAAATAATAGCACAAATGTGGAGTGTGTTAGTGGCGATGCCACACACTCGAGGTATTTTACATGTGTCAACAGGCACGAGGCGCTTGCCGCCTAGTGCTTTGGAATAATATTGTGAATACCCGAGATGCCTGCATCGCCACTTAACATCACAAATTCAAATCTGTGCATTATTTGTTTTATAGAACGGGTCGGCAGAATGACTTTGTAGTGGAATATTTGTTAAAACTCCTCCAAATTTCCTCGGATCGCACAGACAAAGAGGCAACATTTGCTTTCTATTATGACATCACAAGCGTAGCCAGTGTAATGCGCCCCTGAGTAAGCGCATCAAAATCCTTGTGATAGACTTCTAGAAAGAACGTGTATTTCATGGCGCGCGTCTCAGTTTTTACGCGATAGAGGTAAAGTGATGCATCCAAAATGCACAATGCTGCACAAAAAATGCATGGCTGGAAGGTTGCGTAGAATTAAAGCATGAACACGTGACATGCATACGCACTCGCTATTAGCTACATTCCTGCACCCGTTTTATAAATCATAATGTGTTATGCGCTATACAAGAACTGTAGA
Source organism: Echinometra lucunter (assembly GCA_029962745.1). NCBI lineage: Eukaryota > Metazoa > Echinodermata > Echinoidea > Camarodonta > Echinometridae > Echinometra > Echinometra lucunter. The sequence continues at coordinate 17,816,015 of CM057155.1, read as the reverse complement.
TTATTATTAATATTATTATCTTTTTCCACAGAAAATGTGATACTATATTGCAAGGACTGATTATTATCACAGTATGATCCAGCTATATAAACAGAACTTTAATGTGCTTTTGATTTTGGTTCATAACCATCATGCAATGGGCATATCACTGTTGTATGTACGGCTATCCCTATGAGAACATAAACTCAACAACAACTATCACCAAATCCATCTTTTGGGCAATGCATCAAACAAAACTAAGGAAACAAAAACAAATGCAACAGATCTGCCAATGTGAAATAAATTTTTTTGATGCTAAGACTGAGGTGGTATCATAGTGACAGATAGGGGAGAGGTTTGGATGCAGGCCACTGGGAGGGGGCAACACACTTTTCTGACCTCGGTTTCTCCATTCTCGGAGGGCGAAGGTTCTTTACTCGTGACGTCTTCATCAGGATCGGCTGCTTGATGACACAACACACATAGAAAGTTGGGACAACATAGCGTCAAAATCAAAAGAACTGAGACTTTAGCAAGCAAAGATGCAAATTTGCAATCACTTCAGCGTTTGGTTGCTATCACTTTCGCCTCGTTGACCTACTAGGCAATGCCATAACCTCTTTTTGACAGTGACTTTCAATCTACCAATGCTTCCCTAATCCTAAAATTCTCTTTCAACAATTTAATTACATTTCTTTCTCATCATGATCATTCAAATCTCTATGGCTTCTTTCAGGATTATTTCAAATGTTAAATCTTTTTCTGCATCCTTCCATATCAGAAGTGTAACTTCTATAAACGATAATTTTTGCATTATGGGTTGACAGCAATCAGAATGTAAATTTCAACAAAACCCCTCTTTACTCGCTTTAAAAAGCCTACAATGGTTTCATTTGAATTTCTTGGAAAGACTTATTCTTGCTAGCAAATTTTTATATTTCCTTCTCTCTCTTGATTAATGAAAAATCCTTTTCATTTATATAAATTATTTTAAAATTTTAATGTAAAAAAAAAAACACTATAAAGTAATGTGACATATTAGTACATAAGTGCCTGAATATAAAACATATGTCATATCATTTAAAGGAAATTTCCTATGCACAAATTCACAATACAAATACAACTAGCATTTTAGATATACTAAAATAATAATCATGCTTGAACCACCAGAAAGCACATGTGAACACGCAGACATTGACAACAGCATTGTGCAATAGGCTTTTTAAAATCTAACAATTTTTATTGATAACAAATAAATCAAATAAATACAAAATAGATTTAAGTTTTCTTTCAAATAACTAATGAAAGAAAAACAGGATTTATCCTTTTTCCTTGTAACACATGAATGTAAGTCGAGACTAGTGTCTCTACAAGGTGTCTTTTCAATAATATCCCTGCTGTAGACATTGCCATACTCACATACATGCAACAGACAGTCATTTAGAGACAACAGGCTTAAACAATGCATTTATCATTGCAAAACAATGCTGAAGAAACAAGGACATTACTAAAGGCTTTTTCAGATATGAGGAGAAAAATTCCCGCAACAAATCCCTGTAACATTTTTAGTATACAAGTCAATGGGGTATGAGGCAACCAAAAAAATGTCACCGAGGCAGGAGACATTTTTTTTTTTTTTTGGGGGGGGGGGGGGGTCCTCTGGCTGCAAAAAGCTGTGGACCAATCAAATTCTTTAAAAGTTCGTGCAAAATATGTTGTCATGAGTTTGTCTATGCAACTTTTGACAAAGCTCTCTTTTATTTGAGAGGTGACGCATTATTGCACATTCATTAACATAAGGGGGTGGTTTGTCCCACCATATCTGAACACGAAAAATGTTGCAGGGATTTGTCTCCTCATATCTGAACAAGCCTGTTTTAAAACTTTATTTCTTGTGAGGATTATTGGACAAGATTGGAGGTAGTACTATTCTTCTCAACAAGTAAAAAAAAAAGTATGCTCTGTTTGGTCTCTTTATAATATTTTACCATTTTAAAAATGTGCAAAGTTAAAGCGTATCATAGCCATGAGACTGGTGCAACTATCAAGTCAAGCATTCATCCTTTATGACCTGCAGGTCCCTTTTCTTCAAGTGAATTTGAGGATGACAATTTTTATCACATATATCAGACCTCCCAACCTTTCTGACTGAAAAATAGGCATGATTTTGCTCAAAATTCAGAAAGAAACAGCATTTCCCATAGGAATGTGTAGTATATTTATCAAGAAAAATATGAAAATCATATCGAAAAACAAGAGCTTGGAATGGTCAAAATTCAGATTCTTTCCTCCAAATTCAGAATGGTTGGGAGGTCTGCATATATTGCAGAGGCATATTCTTTTCTATTATATTCCCGGATCTGTAATAGCTTATTTTTCAGGACTGATGACTAAGCAGATATCTGGTAAAAGAGTGCCACAATGAACAATGTAGCTTTAAAAGCTTACTAGATTAATGACAGAGTTTATAAATAATGGATTTTTTGAGTGCAGTACATCCCAGTTTATTTCATATTTTTGCATAGCAAAGTCATGACTGGAATATACATTTTTTGTTGGTTTTTTTGTAGCATACACAGCACGTTTAATATGTCATGTACCAAATGCAATGATATCATCCCCTGAAGGCCAGAAGGACTTTAACTCTATGGTAACAACAAAGGTTAATGCCCTACACACTTCCAGCAGAAGATGTGGTATTGTTGAATTAGCATGTCTGATATGCCTGATTATGAGACAAGTCGAACTCACAAGACAATTCTATGCATTCGGGTGTCAGTTTGTGAGTACTTTACACTGCTTTCATATTTATGAGTATATTATGTTGCTAGATACATGACTAAATATACTGTATGCAGAGTATAGTGTTACAGTGTGTTTCGAGATCAATATGGATGTCTTTTTCAATGATTAAATAATATATGTGTAAATATTGGTTAAATATGAATTCATGGTATGAAAATTAGAACGGGAAGGGATATTAGAGAAGAGAAGAAATGTTAGTTAACCTTACCAGTCCCATTAACAATCTCTTCTTTTCCTTTGGTGCTGTTAGGGAGAAGAAATGAGTTGGAAAATGTTAGGAGTTAGGTTATATGTGAAAGGGTCCTCATCCATGTGCGAATCCAAATGCAACGGAACGGGATGAAACTTACCAATTCCTTTCAGTCTATGCGCTTTAAGATAAGTGCAAAGATCAATGACATGGGATGACTTAGTTCAATCTGGAGTTGCAGGATGGATTACAATTTGATCAGAATTCTTACAATATGATGATGATGATCATGATGATCAATAAATCTGAGGATAAGTCATGTATTGAACTGATACAATTTCTGAGTACTATCGGTACCAGAATTCGATAACTGCTACAAAAAAATCTTAGTGACTTCTCATATCTGCAGAGCAATAGCTGAAATCAATTTTCTGGTATGGCTGTATTTTCACAAAAAAAGTATTCCCCCGATATATGATACTTGGTTCAAAAATACGATACACTTCATAAAACTGAGGCTCTGAGAAAAACAAGAATTTCATTCTGCATCGTTAATTACATATAATCCTGGCTCTTTTGTAATACTGTGAAATCGAATAACAAAATTAAAATAAAATCAAGGTGCCTTTTTAAAAATTCAATACATCAATGTTAAAAATCTTGGAACATCAAACCATCATAACTAGTCTTAAAGTCTAGTACAACGAACCTCTGAAAAGACAAAAATAATTCCATTTTATTTTAGAAACACAGTAGATTTTTTTTCTTTAAGTTTATGCTTAACATATGAGGGGTCAGTTTATTTATCAACTACATTGACAGCCCGGATAGCTCAGCCGGTAGAGCAATGGTCATGTAAACCAAGGTTCCAAGTTCAAATCCTGTTCGGGGCATCGCAATTTTCTCACATTCTTTCTCTGTGATATTCTGTGATATAATGAATCCTACCAATTATGATATTCTGATTCTAAAACAAAAATCCTTGACTTACTCATACTCCTTGACCTCAGTCGATGGTGATGTCCGGGTTGTCATCTGTCTCTCCTTCCAGGCTGATGTTGATTCCTGTCTTGGCAAGCAATTCATCGACTTCATTCACTAGTTCTGAGGTGGTTTAATGGCAGGGGGAAGAGTATACCAGCAAACGGGGAGAGGGGGACCATTGACAAGGAGTTGGGGAGGGAGGAGCAAAAGATTACGTGAGAGGAGAGGCAGAAGCAGCATTTGCAGCAAGGCAATGGTGGAGAGTTGTTAAAAGAAGGGATAAGGTATAAAAATGACAAAACCACAGACAGGGGATAGAGGAAGGGCAGAGTGAGGAAAGGTAAGTGGGAGTAATACATCAATAAGGGGGTAAGAATAGGGTGTGGCAGATGCAACATTTGAAGCAAGGCAGAGGTGATGAGTTAACATAGGGGATAAGGAGGGTAGATAAAAGTGGGAACATGGAGGGAACAAGGACAGAGCATTTTTTTTACAAACCAAAGAATGAGAGAGGGAAAGATATGGAGGTGGGGAGGGGTGGGGAGAGATGGAGAGAGGTGGAGAGAGGTGGGAAGGGGTGGGGGGGGGGGGTGGGAGAGATGAGAGAGGTGGGGAGAGGTGAGGAGTGGGAAGAGTTGGGCATGGGTAGGCACAGGTGAGCAGGGGTTGTTAAAGGTACATTGTAGGTAGAGTGAGGAGTGGAGAGAGGTAAGGAGTGGGAACAGGTGGGCAGTGGTGGGCAGGAGTGGGCAAGGATGGGCAGGGTGGGCAGGGGCGGGCAGGGGTGGGCAGGGGTGGACAGGGTGAGTGGGGAGAGATGAGTAGTGGGAAGATTTGGGCAGGGGTGGGCAGGGGAGGGCAGGGTGATTGAGGAGAAGGGGGTAGTGGGAAGATGTGGGCAGGGATGGGTAGGGGTTGAGGGTGAAAAGGAGTGGAAAGGATTCAGAGGGATGGAGAAAAGTAGAAAAGGGTGGGTAGATTGTGGTATACATGTATATGAACAAAAAGATACAGAAAGGGATAGAGAAGCCGGGTGTGGAGGGTGCAGTAGTTAAAGCAGGCATCAACAATAGGTTTACCGGAGTAAAAAGAGAGGGCACAGAATAGGATGGAGTGCACACAAGTCAGTACAAACAACAGAGACAAGAAATGAAAGAGAGAAAGGAGGGGTTGGAAGGGAGACGAGCTGATTGGAAGTGTGGGAAGGGGGATGTACAGTAGCATCAGAGCGATATGTACAGATGTATCCAATAGTTATAGACAAGTAGCAAAAGCATAACAAAATATGTAAGGTAGTTTTTACATTGATCATACAATACAGAACAGATATTAATAGAAAAGTGGATAGATAAGGCAAGGCATTTTCATATTTTTTTTCCAGCCAGCATCCAAAATAAATAAGATGATGCATATTATGTTTCGAAATTCAAGTGTATTTTCCCAAGTATATAATTTGCAATACATTTTAAGTGTTTGTTCCGTATCATGAAGTAAATACCATGATAAAATGGAGCCCAAATGATCGATAATGATGAAGGATAATGGAACAGTACAAAGGTAGAAATAAAAGGCAGAAAGAATGAGCACATAAATGAAAAAAAGAGCAAATAGAGCAGGGAGAATATTCATGCAGGGTTGATAGGAATAAAAAGGCAAAAAGCAATTAATTAAGATGCGGTTAAATGTGTCAAAATAATCAGTTGCATGCAGACATTAATGAAACAAATCAACCCAAAATCAGCAAATATCATATTCAATATTATTTGAAAAGTTATATCATTATTGAACAGAGCAGGTAAGTATGCCAATGTGTCATCATTAATAAGCATGATATCATGAAGTTCATATTATATTAAATTGCATACATGAATGAAATAATATTAGTTGATGAATTAAGATATATAATGGGGATGAGATGGTCAGATAAGAATAAAAGAAATACAACATGACAATGAAGATGTATGAAAAATTTATAAAAACATGAAAATGTATATGAATGAATATAAAATACAAGTGTATACATGTACTTATATGCAGTGATTGTGCGACGTATGTGCAGTGTTGTATTAAAATATGAATAACCAAAATGATTTAATAAACCGCAACAAAACCAAAGGGGCAGATATCAAGACCAATATTCAGGCAATGAGATTGCAATGTATCGCAAATCAAACGCAATGATAAAAATCAAAATCAAAGTAATTATAGCGTAAAGCCATAGCAAAGAAACCAAAGCAGGTTTTTTTTTTGTTGTTTTAAAGTGGCAGAGAAAAGGAGAAAAAGAAAAGAACGAAATACAAATAAGTTTTACATTCTATCTAGGTCCTACAGATATATCTATAAATCTGTCTACAAAGCCTATGTACCATTCAAGATCTAAAAGTTTCTGAGTATTAAGCTGACAAAACTCGAGCAGCTCTGACATTTGATTTACGACAGTACAGCACATCAACTACCTAATGACTACATAGGGTGACAGAACTACACTTCTTTTTCTTGTCCTAATTTTTGTTAATTTTACAAGGAGTTGGAAAATGCCAGTAACAGTTGATTGAAGAAGGACTACAATAAGTGACACATTAATTATCAATACAAGAAAAGAAGTTTCCATCACGAAAGAAGAAAAATATCATATTAATTTGAGCAGGGTTGTTTTACATTATTCCTGTCCTAGTGTTTACTGCCTATAAAAAAAAATAAAAGCTTTAATGAATGATCAGGCCAGCATATACATATATGACCATTCTACTTTGATTTGATACTATCAAAGGTTGCCAAAACTTACTAAGGACAGAAGAGAATAATATGTTTCTTCACCAAAGGACTCGCTTGCATGTGGTGTTCTCTTTAAGTAAATCTTAAAACTTTGGAAAATTCAGTATTCCATGGAAAGACTTTCAACAAATAAGGAACTATGAGAAGGGTGTTCCCAGACACCACCTACATGTACATTATTTCTCCACATAAAAAGTGCAGCATTCAGAATTTTAAAAAGAGTAAAACAAATGAAAGCATTTTGCAAGAATGCTACAGAGTAAAAAAAAAAAAATAATAAAAAAAATAAAAAAGAGAAAAAGAAAAAGTAAAGGAATGCACAGAGTCATCTAATACGAAAGGATGAAGTAGTGATTGCATCAGTGAATCTATGAACGACAGGATCTTTAGGAAATCTTGCAGCATCTTGCGGCATTGTTGCTTGGCATTTCTCTTCTTGCTGTGCATACTTTGCAATTGCATGCAAGGAATATTTGGAAGGTATAGAAAGTGTGCTGGTTCTCAAAGAAATTCTCTTCCCCCCCCCCCTCCCTCTAACACTGGGGTTGACAATTTTCACTAAAACAATTACAAATCATACTAAGGTACCTTTGGCATTTATGCTCAAAAATCTTTTCTCAAATCAACTCTGTCATTCCATGCTTGCAATAATTTCAAGGGGTAATAATGATCCATTCCAACAGACATGTATATCTGAGTATATGATCTTCATCTCTCCTTTTCAATAATATTTTCAACAATACTGATGCTTTACGAGGGACTTGGGTACTGGGAGGGAGGAACATCATCAAGATGCAATCATAATATTCTAAAACTATTCAAATATCTATTTGCCTGCAGAGAGCCAGAAAGCAGGGCATGACACTAACAAGCACCCGGCACACTTGGGGCCCCCGAAATCTTTCAAAGTTTACATAGGGCTCAATGCAAACAGACCCTAGAATATCAATCTGGGCCCCTTAACACAAAGATTTGCAATCAATCGCAAAGTTGTAACAGCCAATCAAGACCATTGTTTCATCCACATCTCATTCAAAATGGTGACCCTGGACCAATCAGAATGGTTGTTCTAAATTTACGACTGATTGCAAACCTTTGTGTAACGGGCCCCTGGACACCTTATAAAGACAGTTAGTGTCAAGCCATGCAGAAAGGCATTTACAGCATATAAAATGCTATGGCCAGAATTCACAAAAGAGGTTAAGATTTAGACCATGGTTTATGCAGATTTCATGGTATAAGTGCGCTTGACTTTAGAAAGGTCCACTAACGAATGCACACATTTGGCATAGGATGCTAAATTCATGCTAGTTGCTATGGTTTAGACCATGATTTAATTGAATTAATTCAAGTTAAACTATTAGTTAAATTTGAATGAACCATGGTCTAAACCATAGCAACTAGCATGAATTCAGCGCCCTATACCAAATGCATGCGCATTCATTATTGGACCTTTCTAAGTGTACGAACCAAAAATCAAGCGCACTTATACCATGAAATCACAAACCGTGGTCTACATCTAAACCACCTTTGTGAATTCCAGCCCATGAGTTTAAAAACACTCCTCTGGCTCTCTGAAAAATTGACACCAGAAGGCACCAAGTATAGAAAGGAAACATGTCACATGTCTGACAAAGGGTCTGATCTTTGCTACACAGGAAGGGTCTACTACTGCTCATACGCCATGCAAGAAAACTAATAAAGCTTATCAGAAGCTTTTCTGGAAGGACCATGAAACCACTAAACATTCCAGATCTCAATTACATTCAGAACAATATTCAGTGATCATTAAAAGTATGTAAATGACAAATTTAAAACTGCTTTCCTTGCAAGACAAATCTTGCCAAATAGTATTTTGTCAAAATACATCCATCTCAAATTGATAAAAAGGAAGTTAAGTTTAATCAGAGACAGCTCTCGACATTACAATGCCGGAAAGCTTTTAAGTCAAAACTGTCTTGATCTTAGACTTTCAAAAACTGGACTGCTTGACTTGAATATGGAGGAGTTTTAAAGTTTCCTTTGATTTACATAATGATCTGAGCATTTATGGGAGGATACAAAAATGAACAGAAGATATGCATAAATATATCAGTCTATTGATCCTAGATGCCTGACTACACACTTCTAACTGATTAGTTTATTCACACTCTGCCATAAAGCAACATCAGACTTTGCCCAAATGGCCTCTAAAGAGAGAAAGCATTAGTTTTTCTTTTTCCTAAAAAATCAAACATATATACTTTGACTCTTGGAAGTATTCTATTTGAAAATCTTGGTTTGAACTATCACAGTTTTGGTGCATTTTAAGCCTTCTAGTTGGAGTAAAGGCCAAACATTTGCATGATTGTTCTGATATGACTATTCAGAGCCAAATTTGCTTTTATCCTACAAGTAAGCTAATAATGCCCTGAATTCCAACATGAATGTTCCAATATCACTGTTCCTATCCATTTTCAAACCTTGATCATTATAAAGACTTCTCATGTTTGAAGCTTCATATCAAATGTTCCTGAAAATCCTTTCAAATCAATATGCAGCAAAATCATTTAGCCTGTGACCGCCTTTAAGGTTCTGCAAGCGCCTTCTTTGATAAGATCTACTGTAACTCATGGCAGCGTGTAAACACATCATGAAAGGTCAGTGGTGGGTGGAGATGGGACACTCACCGTCAGCAGTCTGGTTATCTACTTCTTTCTCTATGGCTGCAGCTGTCTCTGCATCTCCTCCTGCCTTGGGTGCCTCCTCCTCCGCTGGGGCCTCCTCACTGGGGCCATTCTGAAGGGTTGCTGCTGGGGGGTCTTCTGAGGGTTCTACCAGGGTTAGGGAATGGGTGTGATAGGGGAGGGGGGAGATGATGAATGATATAGAAGCTACATGTGATTTTTTCATCTACAAGAAGTCTCTTCAGAGCCAGAAAGGCATTAGCTCTATGTGAAAGTACAAGTTAATGCCCTTTTTGCTCTTATTAGACAAAATGAAACCCAACTATCAGAGGGTTAGTTTAGATTTAAAGAGAAGGTTGAGCAGTAGTAAAGGTGAAAAATAATCTGTCATCCTTTTTTTTTCCATTCCTTTTACTCCAAAGTATAAGGATATCGCTGTGCAATCATGCAAAGAATTGATCTTGAAATGCCCACCATTCCAAATTTGCTAATGCTAATGTGTAAAATTTTAGACTGCATTTTGATGCTAAATGTGTGCAGTCCCATCCATCGATATGTGTGCAGTGCCTTTCACCATTGGTGATGTTCAGAGAGATTGGGTCAATTTGTTAGTGATTCCAAAACCTCAATATACCGTACACCATTTTAATTGTTTCCTATATGATCAACTAATCCCAATGAATTCTATTCTATTTATTCACATCGTAATTGCAAGACTTAAGCTCAACCTGATCTCTAAATGCATAGAAGTCTTCTACTTTCACATGATATACTAAAATGTAAAACAGCATGAGTTTCATACTAGCATTTAACCTTCTATACAATTATTCTTATGAATACATGCTCTATGGCCAGCTTTCTTTGAAAGACTATGCTTTTTTTCTGATTTTCACATACATTTGGAAAACACAGTATGCTTGCTTTGTTGTCAACAGAGAAATATATACTTGTATGAACGAGCTTATCTTCAAAGAATCTTTGAAGCTGACTGCAGTTTTATGATGTTAAGGATCGTCTACTTTCTCAGAAAGCAATATCTCTTTGTAGAGAATGTAATGCAGGTCTACTAAATTACATACAGTTTGAACACGAAGTCAGAAAGGAACAGTTACTACTTTATCTAGAGATGTGTAATGACAAATATTGCTTTTCATAATTCTAAATGGATGTACAGTTACATGTACATTGTACAATGCATTTTTCTTTGATTTTTTCTTTTTTATAGATACATAATGAACAATAATGTGAGAGCTTTGTGATTTAAGCATGAAAATAAGATGAAAACCAGTTCTCTGATCATTTCCTTTAACAAAGACTAAGCTGAAATGTAAAGATTATTTAAGTTACAATGATAATACTCAGTCATGTGATAAAAGTTGACACACACACACATATGTATGCATGACCATTTGTAAATAATCTATCATGAAGACAAGTAAATGATCATGTACAATCACAGAGAAGCATGGAACATGTATATCATGATATCCGAAATATCTGAAATTTTCTAGCTACAAAGCATTTGACCTATATTCTAATATGAAGATGAAATTCCTGACTATAAATGAAGATTGAATGACAAAATCTTACTTCCAGGACAACAACCAAAAAAAAAAACTTAGTACATCACGTTTGAGAAGGAGTGGACATTGACACAAATTGCAATTGAATGCTTCAATTGTGAAAAGCAATGAAACTTGTTTCAGTATTCCCTATACAGAAAGACCACATTTTTTATACAAAAATTTAGGGTGATTTTGAAATATTTCAGAGCTGAACATTTAACTGCAACCTGTGTTCAACGTCAACTCTCCTGCAACTAATCACTCCGGCAATTTCAGTCTACTCACGCTTGGCTTCCTCCTCTTCAGGTTTCTGCTCCTCTGCATCAGGCTTGGCTTCCTGAGCAACCTCAGCTCCTGCTGCAGCAGCAGCAGCACCACTGCCAGCTCCTTCCTCCGCCTTCTCCCCATCCTCTGTGGCCTCGACAGCCTGCTCTGGCTCAGGCTCCACCTCGGGTTCTGGGGGTATGGGGCGCATCCCCTCTGCCAGCTCCAGTATGCACAGGGGCTCTGTTACCATGCTTGCTGACATGGTGAACCTAGGATGAAGACATGTGATGTCAAGGTGTGTCTGGTTATTACTGATTATTAGGGTAGCTATTGGTACTGCAAAGAAATTTAATGGAATTTTTCAATATATGATGTCAAGGTGTGTTTGGTTATTAATGATAAGTAGGTTAGCTATTAGTATTGAAAAGAAATTTAATGGAATTTTTCAATATATGATGTCAAGGAGTGTTTGGTTATTAACTATTATTAGGACAGCTATTGGTACTGAAAACAATTTAGTGGAATTTCTTAATCAGGTCTACATCAACTGAGATTCTACTTGATTAATGACGGTTTAAAGGGGGTACCCAATGCTGAAACAATGTTAGCTCATTTGAAAGAGCATGATTTTGTTAGCAGAAAATCATCTGCCTAAAGTTTTTTTAGAAGTCGTGTTGCCAAGGAAACCCCCAAATGTGGTAAGATTTCAGGATATTTTTGACCCCTCAGCTGTGACCCAGTTTCAACTGGGCACCCACTTTTACGTCAAAATGACGTCAAAGTGGGTACCTTGTCGCGCACTTCTAGCAAAATGCGCGCAAGGTATAATACATATTGTACAGTCTAGCGCGCAGCACAACTGCAATGCGCGAAGCTGGGTACCCACTTTTACGTCATACCTCATCCTCAAATTTTTGGGGGTCAGCTCTTGACTTTTTATGATAAAATTAGCCAAAATGCAGATTTCGATTGAAAATCATCATATTTTTAATGTAATGTTTCTTAGAATTCTATTCTTGATCATATATCAAAACATTTTTTACCATTGTGTAATCACTTTAAAATTATAATTTTTCTTAACAGTTCAAGGGTATAATTAATACAATGTTAATACAATTTACTTTACCTGGCTGCTCAGAAAGCAACTAATACGCTTCTAAGCAACCATAGGGACCTGCAGCAACAAAGCCTTTCCAAAGGACAAGGTAATAAGGTTTCCTACAATACACCGCGCAGAGCAAGAATTTGACATCTGGGTACCTTTTAGGGCGATAGTCGATAGGGATAGTGGGGCCATTACTTGTTAATGTGATTAACACCAAGAAGTATGACATGCATCACATTTTATATTCATCCGTACAAATAGGCAAATGAATGTCACTGCACCTTACCTCTCAAACTCTGAAGGTGAGAGAAGGTACATGCCTTCTCCCCTTGGTGTAAAAAGAAGCGATGCCATCCCAGTGACGTTCTCCTTCCTCAGAGCCTGGTAGACGTCTTGCCTCTTGAGATTAGGGATGCTGTAGATACCAAGCTCTCCTTGGTTGGTCAGACAACTGATGTGGTTCTCAGAATAGGACTCGTCTGGAAATGAAATGCAGTGCACATGGTGTGTCATCATGTTTCAACTTCATGAACTAGCCCAATGAAAGATAAACAGACATTCCAACTGCAGTCTGGTTTAAAGTTCTACTAAGACCAAAAAAAAAATATTTCCTTCAGTGCTATTGGGTGGTATTCACAAAAACAGCTTTCAGCTAAGGGATAAAGCTAGTCTGTTGATTTGTGTAACACCATGAGTCAACCTTACCATTCTTCTTTAATAAATGAAGCTTTTTATAATCCTTTAATTGAATGAATAGCAGAAAATGTGTCACTAAACAGTGAAATTTTCATTTTCAGTTCCATGTCATGATTCAATTCCTTTTGTTTAATCACTTTTTACGGAATATTTCAATTTGTTCCGAACAAACAGTATGACACGTGCCATTCCATTAAACAGTGGACGACATCTACAGATATCAGTGACTTACTATTCCTGCTGCGGTAGTTGATGAAGGCCACCTTGCGTACTTTGGATCCATCCATAGCTGTCAGCTTGGTCTTGTATCTGGGCTTAAGACTTGGCAGAGCAAAGACCTACAAGAGGTTGCAATAAAAGAAAGAGGTAACCACAGTCCAAAGAGAGTAATTAAGAGTTAAACATCAGATTTCATGCAAATGAGAAGAACTTTCAGCTGTACAGCAAATGAGACCTTTCTGTTGTAAAACATTATTTGAATTTCTTTCTTTAAATAACAAATACTTCCTCTAAGGACCAATAGACCCCAACATTAATTTGTAAGTCTTCCGTCATGTCACGCATATAAAACATTTTTTTTCAGAGAAATGTACAACTGGAGGAGCAATAGCCAGCACCCCCCCCCCCCCCATATCTAAAATCATAAATCAATGTCAGACAACAAAGAGCAAGGAGGAGATGGGGGGCAGGAGTAAATAATGAAGCGGGACAAAGGACAAGAGATAAGGATAACAGAAAATGGACAATAATATGAAAAGTAAAACACTCGCTCAAAGAGCAATTTCATGGGGGGGGGGGGGGGTGGTGGGGTTAAAGATTGATAATAAACAGCAAATATCTGAAAATAAATATGAAGTGGAGAGGGGAGAGAGAGAGAGAGTAAGGGCAGACAGATGGACATAATCTGACAGCAGGAAAGGCAAAGTGATAGAGATAGAGAGAGAGATAGTAATATACAAATAGCGAATAGACATGAGTGCAATGGTACGAGATTTCGCATGAGGTGAAAGAGCGACCTTCTATTCAACGAGGTGAAGCTGAGTTGAATAGAAGTAACGTCGCAATCTTTCACCGAATGCGAAATCTCGTACCATTGGCACAAATTAGAATATATTCGCTATTTGTATTAAACAACGCCTCAGAAGTCTGAGAAATTGATGAAAATCAAGACAAGGCAAACGCCAAGCGTTGTCTCGCCTGCATATTGCAGTCATGAAGAGACTGCATGTCAAAACTATGCTATATGACTTCTGAGGCTGTCAGCAGTTTAGGGGGTGAATTGTGGTTCTGACAGTTTACATATGCAATAATGGTATAGGCCTACTTTATCCCTAGGAAATCAGATAACACTAAGAATGCTGTTAATACTATGAAGCTATAATTATTTCCATGCAAGTAAGGAAATGAATGTTAGTGAAAAAGAATGTAACTGATAATAATGTGAGTAAAATTGTAAAATTAAATTAATTATTAAGGTGTTATGGCAAACTTATTGTTTGAAAAATGGAGGAAAGGTTGTGCATGAAAGATAAATATAAAAACTTATTGTGTGTGATTTTTAGCCATCTTGTCTTCACTTTAGCAGTAGGGTTTTCTAAATTGATCTGTGTGCATATGATAAGTAAATGATGCAAGAGTGAAGTACTACAAGATAAAATAAGTAATAGGGTATGAGTAGGAAGTTTGAAAGAGTGCAGTATTTTATAAATAAATAAACAAATATATGAAAAACAGTAACAAGTAAAATACAAAATCTGGTTCAGGTATAGAGAGTAGTGAGTTCACTGCTATTATACAGTAAACTGTAGAATGAACTCTGTTGAACTGAAGTAAAATGTTAGTGTTAAAAAGTATCAAATTATAAAGTTCATGTCATTACAGGAACAAAGTGGTGTAAATCATAGCACAGTGCCAGTCATGGAAAGTTCATTGACCTTTAACCTTAATCAAATTCAATTCACATTCAAACTTGACCTGCACCTTCAAGAGATGGACCTCTGGTATGAATTTGGTGATTCCACGTCAAAGCTATAGAAAGTTATTAGGTGTACAACATAGCACAGTGCCAGTTATGAAAAGTTCATTGACCTTTGACCTTTGACCTTAATCAAATTCAACTCACATTCGAACTTGACCTGCACCTTCAAGAGATGGACCTCTCATATGAATTTGGCAATCCTACCTCGAAGGTATAGAAAGTTATTGTGTGTACAACATAGCACAGTGCCAGTCATGGAAAGTTCATTGACCTTTGACCTCTGACCTTATTCAAATTCAACTCATACTCAAACTTGACCTGTGCCTTCAAGAGATGTACCTCTGGTATAAATTTGGTGATCCCACCTCGAAGCTATAGAAAGTTATTGTGTGTACAACACAGCACAGTGCCAGTCATGGAAAGTTCATTGACCTTTGACCTTTGACCTTAATCAAATTCAACTCACATTCGAACTTGACCTGCACCTTCAAGAGATGGACCTCTTGTATGAATTTGGCAATCCTACCTCGAAGGTATAGAAAGTTATTGTGTGTACAACATAGCACAGTGCCAGTCATGGAAAGTTCATTGACCTTTGACCTCTGACCTTATTCAAATTCAACTCATACTCAAACTTGACCTGTGCCTTCAAGAGATGTACCTCTGGTATAAATTTGGTGATCCCACCTCGAAGCTATAGAAAGTTATTGGGTGTACAACACAATTGTTGACGACGACGCCGACGACGCCGACACCGGAAATAGTGATACCTATGTCTCGCTCCGCTACGCAGGCGAGACAAAAAAACAGTAACATTTTGGTTAAGAAATCAAGGTTTATAAAACATGGAAAGAAGTTCCGACTGCAAAATGCATGCCTGGCGCCATGCCGGGCTAGGCTGTGCACGTATCTGTAGCAGTGCGTGAACGTGACTTCCTGGCATACCGTACCCCTGGCATAGCCTGAGCATGCAATAATATATACGCGTATACTGTGCAAGCTACTTGTGACATTACAAAAGAAACAAAAGAAGTAATTTGTGGGAATCTACTGTGACGTCATGCTATTAAACCGTGCAATGGTACATTTCGGATGGTACGAGTACAATGGTACGAATATCGCGCATTCAGCTCCCATAGACTTGCGTACAACAAGCTGAGTACGCGTTGTACAATAGGAGAGAGTGGAAGTGAAGAAACACCACTACAAACCTTGAACTGTTCCTCGGAGCATACGATAAGGTTGTGCCCGCTCATGTTGGGAGGCTTGGCACACTCATGCTGGACCTCTATGGGGTCTGGGAGGGGGTTGTGATCACTGTCTACCACTACCATAGAGCTGATGGGGGCACCATGTTTCAGTTTGATCTCCTTGCCTGTAAGGAAAAGAGAATACCCTCAAAAATGAACAATATCAGTGTCTGATCCTGCTTTAGTTTGATCTCCTTGACGGTCAGAATAAAAAAGATCAGACATAAAAGGTACAATGAAACCTGCTGCTTCAGCAACACCAACTTCAATCTAAAGAAACTGGTTATTATTATTTTTATCAATAGTAAATTGCTTTTTTAAGGTGTAACCAAATCAGTGACATGCACTTTTCTCCCAGGGGGGCCCTGCGGAAAGAAAAATGCAACGTGCTGAGAAACAAATAAAGAAACAAAATTTATATGTTCAATAAGTTGTTGGTACACCTAAGTTGGAAACATGAAGTTTTAGAATTTAGGCATTCATGAACAAGAACAGAGATAAAGGACTCACTGGACAGCAGCATATTTTAGTGAATGTGGCAAACTCTTTCAAAAGACAACAGGTAGATTTTTTTTTTTCCATTTCAATCCTAATCTTTAATAGCATACTGATTTACAACTGCTTGGAATTTTGGTGTGATGTAAGTGGGTGTTTGATAATAGCTACAAAAAAGGGGGTCCTTTGGGGTTACTGAAGAATATTAATGTTCTTACTGATTTCTGCTACTACGTTGCCTTGTAGTCTATTCTCTCCCGTGGGTACACTCAATGAATAGATGTAGATGATACCAGCATTTGTACCAACCCACAGTGATGGGGTAGCTGTGTTAGCTGAATGGGAAAAACAAATTTATTTCATGGTGATGACATTTTGAAATGAATAAGCAAATTTACTGACTATGAAAAGACTGAGATTTCCATTTTGTGATGGCACCGGGTGCTTCATAAATGTTTGGACTACTTTCCCTCCGAAGTACAATGACAAGCATGCTTTCAAGAATACCAGCAGAGTTTACATTTGACAAGTTGCTGGTAATTTGAAAAAATAATTGCTTATTCTACAACAGAGAATCACCAAATCTTTACAATTAAAATGAGTACACAGCATGCAATGGCTTTTGCTCTTTCCACCTAAGGCTCATTCACATACCCAGTGGCTAACCCCCCGCAGCAACCCCTGCAGTTTATTTACTGGCAAAGTAAAATATGATAATGAGATGCGCAGTATGCCTCAATGTTATTTTCCCAAAATATGCACAGACTTTATCATATTTTGGGCTAACTTTAGAAGAATTTGACTAGTTCAATTCTTCGCCCCTGGGGACACATAAGATCATTTTGGCTTTGGCATTCTTTTAATTCTTCATTTTAACTCCTCAAACACCTCTCATGTAAGCACAAAAAAATGCAGGGGTTTACCACAGGGGTTTAATGCAGGGGTCATCAATGCATATGTGAACAAGCCTTTCAAATGTTCAATTATCAGTAGCACAAGAAAATGAAAAGTTCATGTTACATGCCACACAACCCAACATCTTTTCGCTCAAGTACTCTTGGTGCCTAGAGTTGATTAAAAACTTTAAAGAATTCAACCGATTTCCAACTAAATATCTTGAACCCACAACAGTAGTTGACATCGGCCTAACAAATTTTAGATGCCCCACACGTAGGTTCACTGGCCTGGCAATGAAATAAGAGCAGGGAAGTCCCATGTGTGCAAATCTATCCACAAGCTTTCAAGGCTTTGAGCTAGATATCCATTTGGATTACATTTATTTCATTCCAAAAATGATGAGCAGTTGAATTCTTGAAAGGAGGATGCATTAAAAGCACTCACAATTACCTTACGAGAGCAAATAATGTACATACTACTTACCATCTCTAACAAATGTGTTAGCGAAGTAGACATAGCGCACCATACTGACTTTAGGATCTTCTGAGCGAGCTTCGATCTTTCTCTCCACAGGTACCAAATCAGCATCCTCAAAACCTCTTCTACTCTCCTATTGATATCAATGAAGGGGAATGCAAACAAATTATCATATTAATAAAAAATAATGGTGAGTTCTTCAATAGCACTCAGGTCTGTCAGAAATTACACTCCTAGTGCTTCACTGTTATTATCCTTGCTTCACCGTAGCTGCTTTTACAGCACTCTAGCATTTCAAGGAATTTCTTCCAACCAGGTACCCATTTACTACACCTGGGTCGAGAGTGGCAATTGTAGATTAATGTCTTGCCAAAAGACATACGGGTAATGTAATCATGGTCTTCTGAATGATTTCTCTAATGGGTGGTTTCATTATTCATAGTTCATATCATATAATGTATGTCTAGATTCTATGCCTCTGATTGGTCGAATCTGTAGGCATGAAATTCACTGCTGACTGCCGGGCAGTATAGTGAAAAAGTTGACTTGGCACAGTTCTACTTGTGCATCAAAAGCAGTTGTGCAACAGACGTTAACAATGGATACGCGCAGTTAGACACGCGCACCACTCTTAAACTGGTTTCCTTTCAAATGAATACATTTTGGCATGCATATTTTACCGAAGTATCCACTTTGGGGGAATCCACGTTCAGGATGTGGTATATAAAACAAACATTGACTGCTTATTTTCAGGTCATACACTGCAAAATTGTCCTGTTTCCTAGATTTCTGCCTTGAAATACCAGGCTGGTGTGATCTATCTCTGCAAAGCAAACAAATTTTACTATTGCATTTCATCTGAAACAAAAAAAAAAATCACTTCATGGGCATGAAAATTTTGAAAAAAAAGATTGATCTATCATGTATATGATGTATTCATAAAATAATGTATGCCTACATGTCAGTTGGGCCATGTTCATAAACTTGGGAGTCAAGAAAATAAAAGATCATCAAACTTTTAAAAATTCTGGTTAAGAAAAGGTGGCATTTAATTCCAAAATTAATATCTACCTATTCTCACATTTTCAGATGGAACTCACCTTCTCTGGTGTTGTAGGTGTATTATCGCTTCCCTCGATCACTTTTCCACCAGTATCATTGGAACGCCTCTGCTTCCGTGGTTTGGCCGTCCCCCTCTTCTGCCTGACGCGACGCAGCGATGCCCTCAGCGACTTGGTCAGTGACTTCCGCCTCGACATCTGCTCACCGGTCACCGACAGGTCATCGGGATTAAGGGTGCAGTTGGAGAGGATAAGGCGCTTGAGCGTGGTGTCGATGAGGGCGAAACCGTGCCCTGTACCGAAGGCTGTGATACCCCAGGTAGACTGGAAGGCCAGGGCGGTGATGGCAGCAGGGGGGTGGGCCTGGGCAACCAGGTCCACTTGGAAACCGCGGGAGACCTTGAAAGGTTCCTCCCGGACAGGCAGGGCCTCGTGGCCCTTCCACACAAACTTGTCGTCGACAACTATCTTAACTTGGACGTTCTGTGAAAAAAATTAAGAATTGTGGTAAGACTGCACTTACACAACATAAACAGTAACACTACATTTGAATTCTGAATTGTGGTAAGACTACACCTATGCAACTTATGCTACACTTGAATTAGAAGTTCCTTTTTATGAATTTTCTTATGACATTTCACATCTAAAATAAGAAATCATTTGATTACAAAATGCCCTTATTGAGGACTACAATAACTAGTGCATTTTCTGCAATCATCTGTAATTACATTTACTTACTATACAATCCAAATCAATTCATGTGACACAAATGTTTCACTTAATTGGTTACATTTTTCTTTTTTTCTTAATAGTTTGCTTGACAATGACAAGGAAGAGTGGAGCCGTCTCACCTCGATGCCTTTCGCTTCTCCATCCTCCTCTCTCATCTTCATGATGACCACCTGGCCAGCTGTTCCTCCTGCAACCAACGTCCCACTCTGAGGGCACAGCACCACCTTCTGGATCCCCAGACGAGGGTCATCGCTGAAAGGGTCAAAGTTCCCTACCTGCCACAAGGAAATGTCAAAGGTCAAGATGCTGAACCCTCCTGGTGTTAACTGGTCAAGTCTAAAGTTAATGTTTGGTTTTTGGGGGGCAGATATACATTTGCAAAACAAATTGCTTTTGAAACAAGTATCACAACGCTAGTTGTACAATCAATACAACTTTCTTTCGACATTGACCATCACTGTGGCCATCTGGGTCAAGATAAATTGTAGAATAGAAAGAGTTTCATGTCATATATTACAAATATAGTCGTTTTCATGGTAAGGAAATTTCTTCAATTGTAAGATTCAGTGGTGTGTCTTTTGTGATTGATACTTCATGGCTTCAAAATTTTGGAAATCTGCACTACTTCAGAAATCTCTGAACATTTGATGCAATAGTTTCTGGTCACACTAAAAATGTAAATACCTTGCGGAATGGTGGCCATTCCTCCTCTGCCTCAACGACTCCAGGGGAACCATTCTGCTCCGCTTCGGTGGTGAAGGCCTGTGCCACATTGACTCTGTACAGGAACTTGAGTGCAGAAGTGGAGGCATCCCAGAAACGAATGGATCCGTCCTCGTGACCAGTCAAAAGGAGATCGTGGTGAGCGGGCATCTCTACGAGATTCTTACCTCCAGTTACAGGGAAATCCTACATAAGGGCAAACAGAATGGTTTTATAGTATGTTCATTAATATAGTGCAGCAAACATACAAATGTACTGTGCTCTAAACAGTATATTATTATCTCTGCTTTCTACAAAGCATCCATTTACCTCACCTGGTTGAAGAAGGGCCAAGACAGACTTATCAATTAAAAGCGCAGCTGACTTGCATTTTCTGCAAGTTTCCTGAACGACTGCAAACTAACAATAACTGTTCTGTACAGATTTGCAATTGATATCAATCCCATACTGCGATGCATTCAACTTGTATCAGTCATATCTCTTCAGGATCTTATCCCAGAGTTGAGAAAAATAGGTGCTCATGTAGTAAGAAGCCATGAAAACTGAGGAATCGTTATCGTCATCATCATCATCACCACCACCGCCAACACCACCCACCACCACCATCATCATCATCATCATCTGATCATCCTCATCATCATCATCATCATCATCATCATCATCATCATTATCATCTTCATTATCATAGATAACAATCTCATACTGGGTTGTAATCAACTTGGATCAGTCATATCTCTTCAGGATCTTATCTCAGAGTTGAGAAAAATAGGTGCTCATGTAGTGAGGAGTGATGAGAGCTGAGACATCATTGTCATCGTCATCACCATCACCATCACCATCACCACCATCATCATCACCATCACCATCATCACTATCACCATCACCATCATCATCATCATCATCATCATCACCATCACCATTACCATCACCATTACCATCATCATCATCACCATCATCATCATCACCATCATCATCATCACCATCATCATCATCACCATCACCATTACCATCATCATCATCACCATCATCATCATCATCATCATCATCATCATCATCACCATCGCCATTACCATCATCATCATCACCATCATCATCATCATCATCTTCATCCTCATCATCATCATCATCATCATCATCATCACCATCGCCATTACCATCATCATCATCACCATCACCAACACCATCACCATTACCATCAGCAGCAGCAGCAGCAGCAGCAGCAGCAGCAGCATTGTCATTGACTTACCCTTGGTGACATGACATTCTGTTGTTGCTGTTCCCCAGCTTCTTGGATCTTCTCCCAGAGTTGAGATGGAACGTTGCTGATGTAGTTAGAGCTGGTGATGGCCGAGGCATGCAGAGAGGACAGGTAAGGCAGCTGGAACGTCGGCCATCTTGATCAGGAGGAAGAAAACAGATCTTTCATCTCAATTTCTAGTTACTAAAGTTTTAGATATGATTCCTACATACACTGCACTATTTGAAGTCAACTTACAGATCTTTACAGAACTTACAGATCACAGGAGTGTCAGTCATAATGCTTTGTCCCATGCTTTATCACAATTAGCCTGTTGACTACTGAATTCTCTTGTTTCAATAAGTCTAATACAAGGGCCAACCGGTTCCAGTAGCCAATGCGGTACGTGGACTGAAATACATTGATGTCTGCCCATGTGAAATTTAATCAAACACTTAGAACACCTAAATCCCACGTCACAATGATTTGAAATATGTGTGTTTTAGTACTTTTTCATACCAACTGAAAAAAAAATCTATCCGACATCTTAACCTCGCATGGGGGAAACAGAAACGGAGGCTACTGCAAACAGTTGGCCTTTTGGACCGAGTGCACATCAAGTATTTCTTTCAAGACGGAGCAATATAAGTCCACCACTACAGACAGATGACCTTTCCAGAGAGGGTGACAACTATAGAAGGTTCAACTTTACATACACATTCAAATTTTTCTAATTACTATGGGTTCACCCCTTTGTCTCTGAATCAACGAAAAAAATTTCTCCCTCAGCTAAAAAATTACCCACTGCGTACTAGCCTTTCTTGAATATGAGAGACAACTAAATACAGGTGCGCTTTCTAGAGAGGTGGCCACTTTAAAGGAGAATGCAACCCAGACGTCAGTGTACTTCCAATGAATGAAGAAGAACAAGAAGAGTAAACAGTGAAAGTTTGAAGAAAATCAGATAATCTGTTCAAGAGTTATGAACTTTGAAAGTTTAAGTAAATCCTTACTATGGCGATACTTGAACTGGCAACTTTACCAGCATCTGTGATGTCATCGTGGACAACTCTCCATTCAGTTTGTACACAGAATTTAACATTTTCTTTATTTTCAAGGAAAATAAAAATTCTTTTGAATTATCTTTTGAGTATGACATGGCTATATCAATTCTGCAAGCATTTTGGGAAGAATTATGTTGATTCCTGACCTGAGATTACATATAAATCAATTTTTTTGAAAAATCATGTAAAAAATGAATTGAGAGTTGTCCACGATGACATCACAAATGCTGGCAAAGTTGCCAACTCAACGATCCCCATAATAGGGATTTACTGCAACTTTCACAATTCATAACTTTTGAACAGATTGCCCGATTTTTCTCAAATTTTCACTGTTAACTCTTCTTGGTCATCTTTATTCACTAAGAGCACACTGATGCCTGGGTTGCATTCTTCTTTAACAGGTTGACTGCACATACAGAATTGAATTTTCAACTGGATTGCTTCACTTACCCCTTTGTCTGTAAATCAATGAAAACGATCTCCTCCTCTACCAGAACGACCAGAGTGTGTGGCTCATCATATTCTGTTTGCCAAGGGAAAACAATGTAGACTGAGAGACTATTTACAGGACTCTCACCATGTCTGCTCTACGAAATGTAGTTCAAATACGACATGTTGAAATAACATTTGATAGAACATCCTTGGTAAACTTAGACATTAACCCAAAGCATTATAGAAATTTCTCAAAAGCTAAATGAATAACCTTTCCCTCCTCAACAATTATTCTTTTTTGTCCTACTCCTACACAATTTTGAAATATAAAAAATGTATACAACATGAACCAATGTGAATAACAAATTTCAAAATTTGACTCAACAATTGCCAATTTGTACACAAATGCAGTGGTCATTAATTTTTCAATGTGTTGCCAGCTTGGAGATTTTAATGATCAGTTACAATTGATTCACCTTGTGCAAGAATGGCACAACATACTGCATTGAAAAGTGACTTAAATTTTTCATTTATTTTTTCTCTTTCTGCTGATGTATAATGTGTCATTCCTAGCATTCTGAATCAGAGATACTGCAAAAGCATCAGTGAAAGGAGATTCTGTAATGTTATGGGTTAACATTGGTTTCACGGTCATGTCAATCAACATTCTAGCGTGCTTGACACAGTCTTATTTCAATTTCAATTTCATTAGTTTTATGTCATAAAGAACTCTATGAATGTCCATAAGATAGATATATCATTCCCTTTTCTTGTTTATTCTTGTATTTATATGTCTACTCCTAAATGTCTCAACTTCGTAATTTGTTTCTAACTGCATTAATGACTTCCGTACAAAAGTCTTACAAATATGTACACAGTTGTCATCTTTCTAAAGATACACTTGCAGCGTTACTGTTAGAATAGATGCATAAAACAGGAACACTGGACAGAAGTTTTATTCCAACTATGGCAGGGAAAAAAATACACGAATTCACCCCCGAAAAAGAGCCCTGGAAAACTAAAAAAGAGCCCCTGAAATTCTCATAGGGTCCAATGTAAACTGTAATACAATGTAGAAAATTTGGGTGGGTGGGCTCAAAGAGTAGCCCCGGAAAAAAAAAATAATTAATTTTTTCCCTGAACTATGGTCCGCTTGTGGAATTCTTTCCCTGGCCATGTTGTAGGAAACATTTCAGATAATGGACTTGGCACTTACATGGAGGGTATCTCCTTAATCCTAACGTGACATGATTTTGTTATTTGGAATTTGTGAGAGTTTGATCATTTAATCAGTGAACTATTTGATTGGCCGACCAGAGCTCTGCTGCTCGGCACATTCAATAATTCCATAAATGTCTGGTGTGGCTATTGTTCTCCTTTGCATCGTAGATACAAACGAAAAAGCACCAAAAAAAAAAACTACTTCGATACTCCTCATTTCATGAGGAACACCTTACCATCTTCGTCCTTCACACTGGACATGGTGAAGAAGTCAATGACCTTAGATGTGAAGTCAAAGACAACATGCTGCGTCTTGTCCTGTATCACTGTGACGACGTGATGGTCTCCATAACTGGCTCTTGGCATACCCCCAGAGAAGATGGTGAAGGGCTCACTGTAAGGATAAAGGAATGACAGGAATTATTTAAAGCCTGATTTGATCAGCTTTTATTCTTCAAATTGGCAACACCAACATTTTTATTTTATTGCTACATTTTTCTTATAAAACGTCATGTATCTGCAATGAATATAAATTGACAGAAATTATGATGAGAAGTCAAAAAGTTGCCAATTTGCAGGGGAAAACGGTAATTTTAGACTTTTTATCACATTGCCAATTTAAGGATTTTAATGCTTATTTTCCTTTAAAAATTTTTCAGCATCAAACAACGAATATTGATGCAACCAAAATGGGCACAGTTTGTGTAGAATTTTTTGCTCTTTCTGCTCATGTATTTGGTATGATTTTTAGGGCTTTGCATCAAAAGATATCAGGCCAAACCACAAAATGTGGACCTCTGTCACGAATGGGTTAATCAGTTTATCTTCTAGTAATTGAAAACATTTGTATTGGTCTCGACTCTGAATAAAAAATTTATCAAATGAACCCGGAGGATGCTCTGGAGGACACACCTAAAGCAAACGAAAAAGGAAATTTTCAAACTGTGCTGCAAGCTCTATTCATTTTCTTGTAAATTATCAAGATCACAAAAATTACTCAATGCCACAGATAAAGATTCAAATGTAGTTGATATACTTTTTCTGGTAAAAGAAATATTGCCTTATCTGGAACATTCTAATCTTGATAAATACATCTAATTCATATTAAAACATCAAAGGAGTGATGTCTTGATAAACTGATGATCAAATTCAATATGTGACTCTTTTATCCTTAACTTTGAACTTGAGGCATTTTCAGATACGCAGTGGTAAATAGCACTAAAAAAAATTTATGTGGGCAAAATGAATAGCAAGCAGGGATAAGTGGCACAATAAAAGGATTCTTCACAGAATCTCTGATGGCACATCTATTCACAATTCATAAACATTAGTCATGCATGCTCTTTTGTTGGCCTAACGCACCCCTCGGGTGGCTTTACATCGGAGCATGAGACCAGCATGCACCTGAACCCGGGAGCGAAGGAGGGGTACAAGAAGGGGTTAGGGGTATACCCCTAGCGTCCCCCAGCATCAATTAAATTCCCTCACTTTGCATCTTACCCCCTAGCATTTGTCATGGGTGGCATAGCACACCACTAGATGAATAAGCTCATCCTACCATCACACAGATTATGGTCCCCCTATACCTATAAATTTTGTCATTCTGTGAAACATGTTTTGAGAAATGACAGTGAAATACATGTCTCCTTTTCAGCATGGCATGCTTTATGCATGATTATCTGAATTTCAGTAACATAAAAAACATTACTGAAAACATATGTTCATCCCATTTGACAAATGTGGAACTCAACAGATTTGACAGCGGTCAAATTAAAAAGGAATCATTGTTCTATTTCGCCATTTCAAATTCTTGTGACTTATGGAATTTGTCCTTTTTTTCTAACTTACCTTCCGGTTGTCAGGTAGAGGATCTTTGGGATGGCTTTACAAGGGAAGGGTCCTACGATACAACAAATATACACATAAAAAAACATTTCAGAAAACATTATCATAGATAATGTACAGTACATTTCATCACTATCACCAAAGACAAGGAATGAATTCCGAAAAAGTGACAGAATAATTTGTGGGCTTTCTCATTCTTTTCATATCAGTTAGGAAGAATATTATAGTAAAGAGGTCCTCTTACTGGAAATATGACAAGGAATAGCTGCAAAGTTCAGGCTGAACATTCATGCCAGATTTGTGTCTAGTCCCATATATTCATTTCTGTGTGCAGTGCAAGTACGGGGGGGGGGGGGGGGGGGGGTTAATGAGTTTCTCATCAATTCATTAATCCCTTCAGCTCACACAAGACACCTGTGTTTTTGTACAATTCATCTAACTTTCCCAATTGCTCAATTGCTTTGGAATAGTTTCTTTTTCATCATAATCCTATGACCAGAACCTCTGTTTATCTTTAATAACTCTAAAATATTTTACTCACTGCAACCTGATATGGGAAAGCAATACATCAACCTCCATTAATCTTAGACACAGTGGGTCATAAAAAATTTCTTGCCATTAATCAGTCCTAAAAATATTTCACTGGTTGAGAAGTGAAGGGAAAAATTTATTGCAATAGTTGCTATCATTCATCTCATCTCATCTCATCTCATCTCATCTCATCTCGTCACATCCACCATGGAGAAACAATTCATCCCTGCCCATCATTCCAAGAGGTGTATGAATGTGATGATTTATGGGGAGCGAGTGCAATGTTAATGCAGGTCGCAGGCATATCCTTTTCTAAAGTATATATACATTGTGAAGCATTAATGGAGCCCGTGGGCATATCAAATTCTGAAACATCTATGTTTAACTGAATATGAGCCTGATCAGCTAAGAGTTGGCATTTTGTGTGTCTGTGACATGAAGCATTTTTGGAGATTCTATGATCATGCAACTGCATTTATCCAATTTCAACTGTTTTCAGTAATGCCCTTCACAAAGCAACATAAAATAGCTTTCTCTAATTAATCACATATTGTCTACAGGCCCATAAAAATTTAACATTTGTCAAATGTCTGTCCTTGACTAACTGATCAGGCTCATGTTTTAGTCATGAAGGTTGCAGCTATACCAAGTTCTAGAATACTTATGTAATTATGTGCATGTGCCTCATGTTTTATTGAATGTCGTATTTATGAAGGTTGCAGGCATATTAAATTCTGAAAAATATACCTCACATTTCATTGACTATGGTATTAATGAAGATCGTAGGTTCATCAAATTATGAAATATCATGTTGCATTGAATGTGTTACTAAGGAAGGTTGCAGTTATGAGGTATATTAAATTCTGAAATGTGTATACATCATATTTCTCTGAATGAGGTATTACTGATGGGTGCAGGTACTATGTATATCAAATTCTGAAGTATGCATGCATCATGCTTTACTGAATGTGGCCTTAGTGAAGGGTGCAGGCATATCAAGTTCTAAAATAAGAATATATCAAGTTTCAATGAGGGTAGTATTAATAAAAGTTGTGTGCAGATAAAATTCTGAAGTCTGTATACATGTACGTCGTGTGTTTCAATGAATGCAGTATAATGAAAGTTGCAGGCATATTAAAGTCTGAAATATCATGTTAATTACAATATCAGATGCTCTGTTTCATCAAGAACATTCTCCAAACTAATCAGGGTTCCTTCACTTAAAGGAATATGTTTGGTATGTCACTGATCAATTCTGTATCAGTCAGATAAACAATGAGAGACATGCAACCTTCAATATCCTGAAACGTGATCTGTTTTCTTGAATTTCAGTTTTATAACTGGTAAAGACCTGTTCAGTAGTAATTTCAAACATGCTTCCAGATTAAGAAATCAGTTCATAGTACTTACTGCTTATCAGAGCAGCAATGAAGAATACCTGATGAGCATTCTCAAAAATGCATAATACATTGGGTTTCACAAAAAATATAAAGGGCAACATTTCTCCGAAATAAAAGCTCATTCAAATACCCAGCAACAAACCCCTGCTGAAAATTCCTGCAATTTTTTATGCGAATGTTGGACTGTGCCATTTTTACGATATTCGCATCCTTCGCAAAACGTTCGCGCACCCGTGAAAACTATGCATTATGATTGAAATATACATTAACATACAGAACAGTACCCTAACCAAACAAGTCTACAGAAGGGCGTGGTTCTCACCATATGGCACTAGTGGTTCCTTGGCTGGGGAGGATGCTCCCGAGACCTTCCAGACCTGGTAGCTACCATCGTTGTGGGAGCTGGTGAAGTGACTTCCATCCCGATGCCAGCAGAGGGACTCGATCTGGTGTCCTACGAAGGAAGCCTCCAGCATCAGCTCACTCTGGCGCCAGATGATCATCAGTCCTCGGTTGTATCCAATCAAGAGCTGAAAATAACGAACATTATAATGATTAAATAACAACAATAAGAGTAGCAACAATAATTTGGATCTACATGTATACATGGTTCTCGCCAGTACATATAAAACACCTATGGTTCCAATACCATGCGTAAAGGATTTCAGACAAGGAAGAACCATGTGTGAAATTGCTGTACCATGCGTGGCAACAAGGGTAAAAAAAATATTGGAGTATATATTTCTAGCAATAATGATAAGTGCAACAGATTGTTTTGCTTTCTGGCAATGTATTTTTACTATAATGCCATTAGTAGACAACTCCTGCTTACCAAGAAGTATTTTTCATCCTTTTGCTATAGCATATACTGTCGCCACTCCTAACCTTAGGTGTTATTCCGTAAAACTTCCGAAAATTCCGCACTTTGCGCAGAGGGGAAACCATGTGTGGATTTTTTTCTAGTGAGAACCCTGCATGTACATGTATATAGACCCATCTGGCTTATCGTTGAGGGCAGCAGATGATCAGCCAAAACTGTGGTGAACCCATAGAGCAGTGAAGTGCATTTCTGCGGAGTCCCACAGCTGTATGTAGCGCACAAAGATTATGAAGGAGGTGTTTTATGATCTTTGGTAGCGCGCCCAGTACAGAAATCCATTCCAAGCCATAGAGTTACATACGCATTATGATACGCACTAACTTGGGGACACCGCTGTAATCTGTGCGCTTTATAATCTGTGGTAATGGCACTGCCCACAAATCAATTTTCGGATCAGTCTATAGGCCTTAATACATCAATGATACATGTATATCTTCAGACACTTTAATAGATATTACCCACATCTGTCATCAGATTCAGGCTCACTAGCAACAATACAGTACACACAATCTGTACTCTAAGAAGAGGATTCTAGCCAGGTGCCATTCTCCAGATGCTCACATATGCTGGGGGGAAAAAAGGGGACTTTTCGCATCCTACCAAAATACCAAATACCTGGGAGGGAATTACTGGTATTGGAGATAGAATACTTGCCCTGAGGACTCGAGTGTCATGAATAAACCATGATCCTCAATTTTTTTTGATCAAGAGCTTCACCCCTTGACCATGACACCTGTATATTATCAAGAAGGATTCTGATGATCAAAGAGGATTCAAAGAGACAATTTGAAGAAAGGTGCTATGATACAATTTTCAAAGTATTTCTGTAGTATCTAATAGCTGCACAACCTCACAAAAATATCAACAAAGAATGCTTTTGGCCAATAACTCCAAGTCAAAAGGTCTGTTCGGACACTTACCCTGTCCTTGTCACTGGGATGCTGGGCGATAGCCTCCACTGCACCAGGGTTAACCTTGAAGTCATCAGGAACACTGGAAGATGGAGAATCATTTAACCTGGTTAGGGGTCCATGCCAGACACCCACAGGTGGTGGTACAGGGGGTGTCGGCAGTGGGTGAGGGGTGCGGGTAGGGGAAAGGGAAGGGTAAGGGAAAGGGAAGGGGAGATAAGGGATGAATATGATATGGGAAGCATGAGAGGGTATCAGTAATGATGAGGAATACAAGTAGATGAGAGATGAATGAGAAAGGGAACAGGAGTAAGGGAGAGTGGTGGAGGGGAATAAAAGGCAGAGAAATGGATGGGGTACAGAAAAGGGTGGGGTAGGGGAAAAGTATGGATGGTGGTGGTGGTGGTGGTAGTGGTGGGAATGGGAAAAGGGTATTTTTAAGAGGACAGGGAAACAGGGGAGAGGGGAAATTGATAAGTACAGCAAGGAAAAGCATGAAGGGGTAACAATCAGGAAAAGGAAAAGGCAAACCAAAAGCAAAGCAAATGGGGGTAGGAAAAGTGGTAGTGGTAGGTTAAATAGCGACAGCATCAGAAGCAGCAAGAATTAGGTAATGATATAAAGGGTGAAAAAAATAGCAGAAATAGAGAGAGAGAGAGAGAGTGAAGGATATTGATACAATGGATGATAAATAGGAGAAAGGACATAAGCACGATAGCATGAGTAAAAAGAAACAGTTGGAGACAAAGAGAAGAATTTTGAGAAGAAAAGGGTGTGAATGGGAGTGATAAAATGAAGGAGGGGTAAAGAGGGGGAAAATGAAGCAAAGCAATGAAGTAGTATTAGGTTACCCATCTCAGTTAGGAACTATATGATTATAAATGAGAATAATGCAAATTAATATACATGACATGGATGCTATTATTTTGTAAACTACAAAAGTCATGAAATCTCTCTAAACTCCTTCTACAGTTATCATGTAATTAGAAAGCATACCAGCACATGCACCATATATAATGTGAATGTTTTTATCTTATGTGAAATGGGAATGAGGGTATGTTTTGTATTACAAAAATCAAATGCCTCATTTCGTCCATGTCAGATTATCATTCTAAATTAATTCAAGGATATATGTTGTGATAATTATGTCACACAGAGGGCTTATGACAGCTATTAAACCCGGACTCCAATGTTGTTACATGCAATGTTACAAATGAATTACAGTGAAAAAATAAGATATGATATCAAAACACATGAAAAGATAGTATATTCTCACTCCCTAGAAACTGTATTAAATCCATCCATTTTTATACAACTTTTCTTCTACTAAGAAAACAAACAGGCAATCTCACGACCAATAGAGATTTTTTTTTTCCTTTTTACGAATTATTGATTTAAACCTTTCCGATTTGATATAAACATAATGATACATATGTACCTGAAAAATAAGCAAGTTTTAACAAATATCATTCTAGAGCTATGTTAACATTTTACAGATTAATATTACTGCACATGTAGATCAATTTAACAATCAACAAGTTCACTGCACAATCAATATCAATTTACAAAGTACTTTTCCATGTCAAACAGCTGCAAATGATAATACTGCTTTTGCAATGAATAACTTCAATCCTTTTCTATTTCATTTGAAATGCAAAATCCAAAACAAAGGAATTTAAAAGAAAATTGCTTAATTCATGAAACAGATGAAAATGGATTAGTTCATGATGATGATGACAGAGACACAGCAGATCATTTATTCTACGGAGAGCAATTGATGTCAAATTGAACCAAAACTATCACATCATTTATCCAACTTTCAAGCATGATTTAATTACTACTACTTGGAGGAGTACACAATGTGCGCAAATGAAGTGTCATGTGTGGTATGAGACTTATCCTATATACATGTAATACAGTGAAGTGGATTTTAATGAAAAGCTTGCATGCAGTAGAAGTGATAAAGAGTGCAATTAAAAAAGACAATGATGGTGTATGAGAGGGCATGGTAATTTAGATAGTCATGCAGTGGTTGGTTTTTAATTGAGATTAATGAATATTGTAATTAAGAATAGCACCATAGCAATATCAATGCTGGGAAATGGGATATAGGGTATGGCAGAATGGAAGGGGATGTCATAGAAAAATGAAGGGGTGGTAGAACCAAATGAGTGAGGGGAGGGGGGGGGGGGGGGGGAGGAGGGGGGGAATGGTTGTGGTGGGGTGCAGGGCTGGGCCATCTATACACAGTTTGGCCAAATTCATTATCAATAAGACAAATGTTACTTTGTAAGGCAAGCACATAAGATATGATTATCTTGATACCCAAAGTAACAAAGCTGGCCAAATACTGTGTAGCTATTGCTCTGATACAGGGGTGGAAAGGGATGAGATTGAAGGAGTGGGGAGGTAGGAACTTGGGGAAGGGTTTCAGATGAAACTATCTCTTTTCATTTATATACAAGTACCTCAAAGAAAGTTAAATCAAAGTACAGTCACAACATTTCAAAACATTACGCCTGAGGAAGGGGGGGGGCAGCAGTCAAATACATTGCTATAAATGCAAGCAACCACAAATTTTCTTAAATCACCCAAAATAGGTTTAATCCAATTTTACTACCCTTTTCAAGTTTTTTTTTCTTCAGTGTTTTTTTGAAAAATTACCACCTAAACATCACTCAGAACATAAGGTTGAACTAAAAAAAAAATATGTAACCTTCTCAATTGTTTTGGCCCTTTCTGGCTCATTCAACACTCACCTCAACCTTTAAAAATATTCTTTTCATGCATTTGTTTGGTCTTGCATGTTTACAGCAATATTTGACTGCCCCCCCCCCCCCCCGATATTACACTACAGTGATGAGTTAGTAAGCCTAATATCAATAACTCAAAGCCTATTTACAACAAAAGAGAAGCGGTGCTCTGCAGTTTTGCTGAAAGTAAATGACAACTTATACCTCAATATTCAGAAATAATAATTAGATTTTACACATATTTGATGAATAATCATGTCAAACAAAAACAAACCCATGATGGATGAGCCCAATAAAACCCCAAATCATCAAGAAATCTTCAAGAAAACTGTATATATATATATATATATGTATTATAAATACTGGGATGTTGAAGCTATTAAGCTTCATTTGCATACCCCTTCAAATACAAATCATGAATATATTTAAAGAGACATTTAATGTATTCTCACTTTTCAAATTAAGAATCACCTCTTATCTTTTTATTTCGTAGTAAATTTCTATTTGTTAAGTGTGATTGTCATCAAAGAGAATGAGCTAAAAAAAATGTATGAATCTGGTTCGTTTTAAGGTGTATTTTAAAAACCAGTCATTCAGAAAGATACAATAAGTGTGTCTGCAGTGTTGGCAATTGGGAAGAGTACTCAGTGAAAATATACATACAGTAATATATTAACTGTCATTGATGTACAAAACTAAAATATGAAATTTACATCATTTCCATTTCATAAACAGCCAATAACCATCCAGGAATGGCTAAGCTGAACTGCAAGTTTCAAAATAAAACTATGGTGAAATGTTTATATGTAGAATGTTGTTAATGGCATGAAAAGAATTACAAGTATTTCCAATGAATTGATACATGCACGTAATGACTACTTCAATTATTCATCAAGTTGACAGACTTTCTACAAAAATTCTTCTATAAGGTATCATTAATGTCATATAACATCATTTCCTGTGATTCAGTCAAATTATTGTCTTATATTCTTGCCTGAAGCCAATATCATGATAAAATGAACATAGCTTAATCATACAGTATTAATGCCGTGAATGCAAAAATGAAGCTTTTATGTATGAATGGAATGTTGTCATCAACAATTTAATGGATGTTCATATCTGTTGAAAGCATTTTTTCAGTTAAAGCGCTCTTACTAGAAAATGTGATAGCAGTCATTTTCACTTTCTTGAAATACACTGGATTGGTCACTCATAATTTTCTTTTTTTTTTTCTTTTTCATACATGATAAAATCAAAATCAAAACCATGCAATATGATGAGAAGAATGAATTTTAACCTACACTGCGGGTCCATTGCTGAAATGTGAACAAAGCAAGGGATCAGAGAGAGATTAAGTTAGTTAACATCGGCAAAAGAATGATTGTAAAGAAAAGCTGACACCAGCATTTATAAAAATAAGATATTTTTTGGGTCTCAGTATGAAAAAGTAAGCTGAAAGTGTTTGCATGGCACTTGGCAACTCAAAACGACTTTAATGGACTTTCGCAGGAAATGCATGGAGCTTTGCATGATTTTCTGAAATAACGACATGAAAAAATTCTTCAGTGATGGATAGTGTTAGCAATACAGCATGATAGTGATCATTCTTACTTTTTTCTTTCTTTTTCCTCTCTTCACATTTGATGAGATAGATATACTGACATTGAGATGGTAAATCAACATGACTAAGGATAAAATGAAGATATCCTCCCACCTCCAATTTTGATTTATTTGCAATTTACTTCACCAATATTTTTAGGCCTCTTTACATGATCCTACCCTTTGAATACCTACTATCTTCCAAATCTTGTGTACTTTAGATCTCTACATTTCAGAGTCGGCATAATGACTACACATCACACAATCATCTATGACACCAACTGCATTAACCCATCATCCATTCCACATCACTTCATTGGTGACAGACACCAATGCCTGGATATGCAGTGCATTTGTCGACGATAGTGGGATCAAAATTTGATTGAATCAGAGCAAAGCATGTCCTGTCACTTTCAAATGAATGATGACTGCATAGACTCTCAGGAGTACAGAATTAAGCTCTCTACCACGTGTCCAATAACACTGATTCTCATTAGATGCGTGTCTCATCTTATGGTACAACATGTGCTACTAATTTTTGCTTTTTAATATTTTACTTTTTTTAACTGAAGAAGAAAGAAGGATGCTGTGGAAGTCACATTCTATGACACTAAAGAAAGCATGTCACAACATGATCATGTATCATATAAAACAGCAGAATTTGTAAATAATATACATGTAGATAGCGAGCCTATGAAAGTACCGGAATTCTACTATTCCTGATTTTGCTTTCACTTCTACAAGCCATCCACTGCTTCAAAAAAAGATACAGAAACTACATTCCATTTCCTCTTCTTCCATAACTACGAGGTTAATTTGAAGTGTAAAACTTAAAATCTATCAAGCTGATCTGCACTTCTTCCAAATTAAAAAGAAATCATGACGACTTTATGCTAAATCACAATAACAGATAAAATGTACGAGACATTTCTTTCCCCTACCATTTTCTGATATTACATGAAAACCCTTTGTACTGTATTATTCCCTCCCATCATTTTCAGAAATACTCTAATCTGAGGAGATACATATAACAGGGCTCCACATTATCTCTTTGGCAAGGGGTCCAGATTAAAATCCCGGGCATTGTATGTATGGAGTCCTTTGTTAGAATTGTTCAATTTGGGGGCACCGGACATAAATTTAAAGGGCTCATGTGTCCCGGGCATCTATTGGTGTTGAGCCCTGAATACAATCTTGAATATATGTTATTATCCCTCGCTAAAAAAAGTTATGTCTCTGTGTGATTCAATATAAAAAAAAAACAACTTGACAATACATTCTTTATCCCGCAATCCATACCACTATCACCTGTTCTGTCATCATCCAACGAACTTCATCCTTTAATACTGACATATGATGACCTAGTTACTGTATAAGATACCGGTCCAAGCTATGGTAGGCATTCAGAAAATGTTGGGATGGAATGTACAATTTGACATCCTCCGGCCATTCAGACCCAATCATAATATGTCCATTTCAGGTTTTACAAGTAGATGTCACTAAAGGAATGTGTGTTAAAGTGTATAACAGTGTATTAAAGAGCAGGGCATGATTTATAAATATTCAAGTCTGGCTTAAGATCATGCATAAGTACCAAATCATCTGTAACTTTTTTTACCCAAAGAGTGACTTTGTGAAACGGACTTAGCCAGCCAACGTGAATCAGGCTTAGAATAAGTTGGTTTTTCTCCTGTTTTTTAGCAAGCAACCAACTGCTTGATGTTCCCTTTAAAATCAAAACCCAGTAAGCCCATCCTGGATTGATTTCTTTTACGATGAACTTGAAGATAATTGGATTTGAGGACATGAGTTTGCCCTTGCCAGGAGATTAAAGTCAGCAGAAGGTTGATGAGCTTGATAGGTGCAATACCAGGTTCGTGTTTAGATTCACAAGTAATTTCATTTACAGCTTTAATCAGTCTGACTTCAAGGCTTGGTGCCATGTTTGAATGTAACTGAGTTTAACACAGTCAGGGGTTAACAGACTATCAAGGCTATTTATTGCGCAGGACTTCTTTACGAGTGAGGTGGTTAGAAAGAGATAAGAAGGAATAGTTTTCAGATTGGGTTAGGTTTTTTTTCAGAAAGAGAAAAATTATAACTGCTGGAAGATAGGCTAAACTAACTAAGTTAAGCATCCACCATGATGAAATGATGTTTAAAAGTACTAATTAACCACATCAGTAAAGATAATTACTTGTATCAATGTTGAATGTAGTAAACCAGGTTAGGTGAGTTATTGTATCATGAAAAATTAGATTGTTGTTTGTCACATTCTTGAGGATATTCATGAAACAATGTGGGTCAAAAGAAGTGGTCCTTCAAAAAATACAAATATTCCTTTTTCCATATCTGATAAAATGAAAGCAAATTTTCATTGACAATGCCACAATCTCATCCCAGTTGAAGAAATGTAACTAAAGATATATAGACAGTGGTAAAATGAAAATGTTGCATTCCACAAAAGTGCTAAAAATACTATTTGTGTTTGGTGCTCTCTTAGTACTTAAACCTTTAGTTTTCTTCAGAAATTGATAAAAATAAAGGAAAAAGCAAAGTTGCGATGACATTCGTATCTTAATAGGATAATAGAAAAAAAAAGGTGTTGTAACAAGAGAAATGTGAAAGTTTTGCTTTCAAAGAAATATGTGCCGGCACTGAAAAGGATTTGTGAAAGTGAATTCATTGTTAATTTTGTTGTAATACAGCATTTGTGCTTTGAAGGTTTCGATGGTGGTAGAACGTATGGAAGTAGAAAGCTTCACGGTAAACAAAGTATTCTTTCCTGAAAATGAGTGTGGTCCTGAAAAGAACCTTCCCACTCTCAACATTTCAGTTGGCATGTTCTTACCATCCTCAGGAGAATGAAGACGGTAAGAACATGCTTACCGAAGCGTCGAGAGTGAGTAGGTCCTTTTCAGGATCACACTCATCTTCAAGAAAGAATACTTGGTGTACCGTGAAGCCTTCTACTTCTATGCAGCATATGTTTCCATATTTTCTGCCCTGAAATAACCTCCTTAAACACAGCCCAATTTCCAATCTACATATTAACTAAGACTACTGCTACACCTGGAAAAGAGTCCGAGGCCAGCAGCAGATCCAACCCCACAAAGGTAGCCTAAAAACTGGTACACCAAATAGGCCCTGATTATACCTGTTTACACTGTATGGAAACATGGTTGCTGGCCCAAATCCAAGAGGTAGGCTTTACCTTATTAGTGGACATTCTGGTGCTATTCATACCCTTAGTGTACCTGGTTTTATGCGGGTGAGGATATGAGGCCAGCCATAGACCATCCAGGTGTGGTCTTCCGAGACCAGGCCAACCCAAGACTAATTTTTTTCTGTTTGAACCTAGCCCACTCTGATCCAAGGTTGGCCAGGCCCCGAGACCTTTTCTCAGCATAACAGGGTTCTACCTTTCTAAAGCAAGTTTTATTAGTTTTCATTCAGTGTTAAGGTTTTGAAAGGAAGAAAAGGACTCACTTCTGCATGACGACATCCTGGTAAACGATGTGATCTTCAAGCTCAAAGGATTCCACATCCAAGAGATAGATGTTACCGCCCTCTGTGCCCAGGTAGAGACGGGATGAGTCTGATGACAGGCAGCAGACTGAAATCTTCTTCAGGCTGGAGAGAGGAGAAATAAGTCTTTTCTTAAAATGTGTCCTTTGTTACTATGTCCTTCAATCATTTAAAAATTCAAATAATACAAATGACACACTATAATCTTCTGTGCTTATATGACATACCATCCCCAAGGGCTTTCCAATGGGAATTATCAGTGTCGTTTAATAGCTGCAATGACCACAGCGAACGTAAAGGGCATTTCATCCCTGCGTCATAAAACATGTTCATCCACCCAGAAGTTCCGCTTGTGTGATTTATATCCCAGTATATTTTTCCCCAAAGCATATTTTCCTTCTCTAACATTATTCTCTTTACCCCTACTTCTTCTCCACCATATTGTTACTCCCCATCTCTTAACTTTAGATAAGACATGCCTTCATCCAAAGCGGAGCCTTCCTTTGTATTTTGTTGTCACTTTTATTTTGTTTCCCAAATTCTTCTAATCTTCACAAGTTCCTCTAATCATCTCAGGTTCTTATCCATCTCTCTTCTCTTCAGTTCTACTCCCTCTTCCCTATCATCTTCCTTTCTATAACTTCATCAGTTCTTCTCCATATTTCTATGGTTTTTTTTAATTCCTGTTCCCCCCTTTTATCTTCTTTCCTTCCACAATTCATTATCCCTCAATCAAAAAGTTCTCAACTTCATTATGGTTGAGCCTCCATTTTTCTGGTTGATCTCATTTCCACCACCCTCCCCCCCCCCCCCCCCCCCATCCACAAACCACCCATTAAAACTCTTGTCTATCTTTCTATCCCTCTTTCCATTTCCACATCCCTCCCTCCAACTTTCTACTCATCATCCCTCAACCATAAAGTTCTTGACTTCCATCATGGTCCAGCCTGCATATTTCTGGTTATCTCCTCATCTCTCCCCCCCCCCTCCTTTCCATCTACTAAAGCTCTTTTCAATTCTGTCACTCCTTCCATCTTTCCATCCATCCCTCCCTCCTCCTTTCAACCATACCTCTATCATAAAGTTCTTGATTTCATCCATGGTTGAGCCTCCATCTTTCTGACTAATCTCCTCATCCCCCCCCCCCCCCTCCTCCACCTACCACCACTAAAACTCTTGTGTATCTATCTCTCCATCCCTTCTTCCTCCTTTCAACTCACCGTCCCTCAATCATATAGTTCTTGACTTCATCCATGGTTAAGCCCCCATCTTTCTGGTTATCTCCTCATCTTCCCCCTTCCACCCACAATAACTATTTTCAATTCTATCCCTTCTACCATCTCTCCATCCATCCATTCCTCCTTTCAACTTACCGTCCCTCAATCATAAAGTTCTTGACTTCATCCATGGTTGAGCCCCCATCTTTCTGACTCATCTCCTCATCCTCCCCCCTCGACCTACCACCACTAAAACTCTTGTGTATCTTTCTATCTCTCCATCCCTTCTTCCTCCTTTCAATTCACCATCCCTCAATCATAAAGTTCTTGACTTCGTCCATGGTTAAGCCCCCATCTTTCTGATTGATCTCTTCATCTGCCCCTCCCTCCTCCACCTACCACCAAAAACTCTTGTGTATCTTTCCATCCCTCCATCCATCCCTCCCTCTACCTTCCAACACAACCATCCCTCAATCATAATGTTCTTGACTTCCATCATGGTCCAGCCTGCATATTTCTGGTTATCTCCTTTATCTCCCCCCCCCCCCCCCTCCTTTCCATCTACTAAAACTCTTTACAATTCTGCCCCTCCTTCCATCTTTCCATCCATCCCTCTCTCCTCCTTTCAACTCACCGTCCCTCAATCATAAAGTGCTTGATTTCATCCATGGTTGAGCCCCCATCTTTCTGATTGATCTCCCACAAGTGGAGGCTGTTGTCATCCAGCAAGCTGATGATGCGACCCTGCATCACAAAGCCATTAGAAGCAAATCAGTCCAATATTCATTTCATTCAAGTCATTCATTTCATTTCATCCCAGAGATCTTGTAAGGTTCGCTACCAAGGGTAGATTCTGTGTCCTACATAGAACAGGGCTCATGCACTGATCAAAGGTGGACAGCATTTTACTTATTTTCATTTGACACAGATAATTGTTTTTACTTACATGCAGTACACAAAATAGCCCATGTACTTCAAAAATATTCACAAGTGGGCATAACAAGGGTTTGGATTACCAACATAACATTATACATGTAACACGACATACTTAAATCAACTTTGCTTACTGATTTCTGTTTTGATACAAAATGCATCTTGAAAACTAAAAAAAATTGCTAATGCAGTCCTTAGATATATGATCACAATTAGTCCACAATATATTGTCAACACTACCCAAATTTCAATCTTCAACCCTGATTTATTACATCAGGCATGTACATGTATAAACAGGAGTTGGAACATTACCAGGGAGTCAGAGTAACAAGACTGGTCACACAACTCACCTGTGCTGGCAAGAAGAAGAGCTTGGAGACTGAGAAGTCTCCTGAATGGATGCCGATGAATTCCACACCAGGAGCTCCATATCTGTGATCAAGGGCTGGTCAAGGAATCTAATACAGTGTATATTCATAAATATTGTTCAAATCATGATCTGTACATCTACAGATATCACTTTCAGCATTCAGCGTTCAGCATTCGTACACTGGACAACATGGTCTTGCCAAACACAAGGAAGCCTTGTGTCTTAATGTTTGAACTGCGCAACCAGGCCTGTCAGATTTTATATTACTGAATGATCTGCATAACTAGATTGCTATTCTGAATATTTATTTTACACCTATTCCTGAGTAGATGTAAGCGAGCTTTTATATGGAGAAATCTGAATTATCAAAATACAAATATCTGTCAGCCATTTTCAATTCCACCCATAGCATCCCATTATCCCATTTGAAGTCATTTCTATATCACATATATTACTGCAAATGGATTTATCGCGAACATGTTATCCAGTTTATCACCTAGACATTTCCTGTTCATCTATTTCCTATGGGAAGAGAGCAAATGGAATTAACCAACATAAATGCACAATTACCCATTCAAACCACAAAACCACTAATCATACACAATCATATCAACAAGATTTGATAAATATATTCATACTTGATCTTAGTAGTATAGATCAATCTTGCTCACTTATAATTGTTTTGTATATTAGTTAGATGACTAGACTTCAGTGTCAACTTGACCTCGTATGTATTTGCCAGACAATCCTTTATCGACTCTTCGTCTACAATAATATCATCTGGATGTATGCAGGGTGAGACTAAACAAACATTTGTGGCCTTAAACAGGAAGAATACGAAAATGCCATCATTGGCAAATTTTGTGGCCTTGAAGTTGACAGACAGCCCACTTATCTCACATATAATAAGCCATCACATCAGCGCAAAAACACCCCTAAATGTATTGTGCGCAGAAAAGCCCTTAACAAATAAGATGCATTTTAAAGTTCTTCTAATGAAAATCCAGTTCCAGTGACGATTTGACTACGATTTTGGAGTTACTGTGATCATCCTTCTAGATTGGTTTTGAAGTGTAGCATTTTACGGTAAATTTTCTTCTGTCTACGTTTTACAAGAGGACGCCATTCGCATCACGCGAGAGGTTTCTGCACTGATGTGATCATGAACTATAAATTCGTGCCTAGACTGTGAGGATTTGCATGCATATACATGTTGAAGGGGAAAAACCTTGATTGCTGTATAAAAGAGATTGTTTAAAGGGAAAGTCCACCCCAGAAGTTTCACTGTTTCAATAAAAGGGGATAAATTTGAACAGCATTTTAAAAAAGAAATAAGCAAAATCGGTCAAAGAATAAGAAAATTACACTTATTTACATTTTCTTGTAAATTACTCACGGCTCTGCAAATTGGCAACACTGATGACGTCATATGCGAGCAGCTCTCCATTCACTTTGTACATG
This sequence comes from Echinometra lucunter, assembly GCA_029962745.1. NCBI lineage: Eukaryota > Metazoa > Echinodermata > Echinoidea > Camarodonta > Echinometridae > Echinometra > Echinometra lucunter. The sequence continues at coordinate 17,773,988 of CM057155.1, read as the reverse complement.
AAATTTCACATTTTTTCAATTTTCTTGGAAGTTACACATTTTCTCACCCCATAGTCAAAGTATGACATGTAAAAAGCAATTCTTCTGAACATACATTGACTATGGGGGTTACAAAATGTGTAACTTCCAAGAAAATTGAGAAATTTCATGTACTAAGTGAATGGAGAGCTGCTCGCATATGACGTCATCAGTGTTGCCAATTTGCAGAGCCGAGAGTAATTTACTAGAAAATGTATATGAGTGTAATTTTCTTATTCTTTGACCAATTTTTGCTCATTCCTTTTTTTAAAATGCTGTTCAAATTTAACTCCTTTTATTGAAACAGTGAAACTTCTGGGGTGGACTTGGCCTTTAATAGTCTCCACGCACACACCCTACTTTGACAATTAAGCACAATTATGTATAGCCTTGAGTAGAGCCTAACTTTGCCAATCTATGGCTGAGTCAGGAACAGCTATAAAACTATAGCTACAAGCCTACATGTATGGTAGTCTCACAATTAAGATACTCTTATACCCATTTTGACTTCATACATTGTGAATTTCCATACCATATGGTGAGCAAAACCTAATCAAACAATGTTATATATCTTAATAGGGAAATTAAAAGCTGGTACAGAAGTACACACTAAACAAAAGAATACCAATAATGCGTGAAATTGAAATGTACTTAAGTGTAATCCCTTACTGACTGATGAAGTTTATGGTTTCACCACTCCACTGAATTCTGTAAACCAAGCATTTCTTGTTACCAAGATAAATGGACATGCATTTGGTTTTATCCATTGTTTTTACAAAAATGCAACCATACTTCTGTAGCCCTTTTAATGCAAATGTCTAAACTTTCTTGAGTCTTGAAGAAAACCACTACAATTACAAACAAGATCAGAATATTAGGTCATATGACCTTATTCTTAGAACACAAATGCAGATCATTTCCTTCCCTGGAAAGGAAGAGTGCAAACTATGATATCTAGAATGAAAATATTTACAAAAGTGCTACCAGTCAGCGTAGACAATTTCAAACACGAGTGCTTATCAATTCCTTCCCTGTCAAGGAAAAATACAGAAAATGCAGGATATTTGGAAAGAAAACACATTTCAACAGCATGGATAGCTGCCAGGTTGGTAGATTTCAGAATTAAAATTATGCTTATCATTTCCATACCTGTTTAAGAAAAACAGACTATGAAAAGTGGAATAAAAACATTCCAATTACAAGAGAGCTACCTGAGTAGATGATTTTAAAAGACAATTGCGTGTTAGCACAAAAACAACCCTAAATGTATTGTGCAGAGAAAAACCCTGAACAACATGACTCATTTTAAAGCTCTTCTTAAATGAAAATCCAGTTGTGACACTCTATTGTTTTGGAGAGACAACTACATGTCCCTTCAGGTATGAAGAAATAATGAAGCATTTTATAGTAAATTTTCTTCTTTCTCCAATTTACAAGACAACGCCTTTTGAGTTTTCGCACACTCGCATCACATGAGGCATTCTGTGCTCACGCAAAGATACATGCTTATCATTTCCTATAAATAAAAGAAAACTAGAGAGTTTTATATACTGTCATGTGATATTTAAGTACTCAGGTACTTGTAATACTGGATAACCTGATATCTTTAAGGGTTTTTTACAGAAACAATTTGCTGGTAGACACATGAACTTGTTCAAGGTTATCTCGTGCCATGTTTAGTAAGAAGCACTGTGAATTGGATAATCATGTACAAGCATTCAATAACAGACAACCTCAGGAAGCAACGACACTCCCTTTTTAACCACTGTGAGAAAATCCTGAACTTTTGGACTCACCTTGAACCTCGGTGAAGCAAATGGGAATTAAGTTTTCATAGAACCCAACAAAATGCACATAATGCAGCAAAGTTCAGTACGAATTTTGGAAAGTACAGATCTATTAAATATTTATTCATTGATTTTATTGGTTTCTATATCAACACTGTGAAACATACATTTTCATATTAATTGCATCAATGTGCAGAATTACACACTAGACAGATTAAAAGAGTTTTAACACTAAAATAGGAGGAAGCATGTCTGTCAGGGCTGAAATATGACACATGTACAATGACAATGCCCTACTTAGAGTGTACACTTTCTATCCTTTCGAAGAAATTCTAACCAGTCATGACTTTCACATCCTGCCAGGAACCCATTTCTACATCTGGGTGGAGAGAAGCAATGTCTTGCTCAAGAACATAGATGTCATGATTAGATCAACCCGACTAGCTCCAGTCTTGAAAGTGATTAAACCATGCTTCTGCAAGACTTCCACAACCTCTGTACCCCTTGTGGAATGAAGTTTTCCACTTGAACTGTATAACATTTATAAAACTTTCAAAGGAAAGTGCTGTAAAGAGTTGTTGAATCAAGTGATAAAATGAACTGAACTCTCCTTCACACCCATCAGACTAATCAACTTCTATTATTCATGACGACACTCTCTCGTATATATGCTTGTCACCAAGGCGAGGCCTCGACCCTAAATAATTCAAGCTCATCGCTTCTGATGCAGTAAATGAAAATTAGCCTGGCTTGTTCTTGCATAAATTCAGCTATTGTTTGGTAAACACTAATGCCAGACAAGAATAATTGCTGGATCATACATTGCTGTATGCATGACCTTTCAGTAATATAGGCCTTCCTACATGTATGCATTCATGTACATATTTTCTTATCTAGGTGGACTGGTGTTCTGGTCATGCTATATTACATTATGAAATAAACTGTCTTCAAGCATTGCAAAAGATAATGTTCCCGTAAGAATTGGCGTGTGAGGTTTTCAGATCATCAAACGGACAAAAAATTGACCTGATCTTGATGAAAAACAAGTGCACTGCACACAGATATGGGTATATGGGACTAAACACAAGCGTTTGGACTAAGCACTCAAGCCGTTTGTCACATCTCCGATAAGAGAGCATACAAAGAGCATGCCTTTTCAAAGGATATATTCATTACGATATTCTTCCAAACTGACATAAAACTAATGAGAGATCACAAAACTATTTTTCACCTTTCCAAGAAATCAGTAAAGGCAGTTCATCTGTGGTACTGATTTTCAGAATAGAACTCACAATCAGCACAATTATTAGCTCAAACCCACAACCTTTGCACCTCTTATCAGGTGTACAAACCACTGAACCCTTTATCTACATGTACAAGATCATCAAATCAGTCACTGTTATCCCTACCCCCTCCCCCCTCATTATTCCCCCCTCATTAGACTGGAATCAGGAACAAATCCAAAATTCAATCAAAAATCTTGATCTAACAGATTCAGAAAACAACCTTATCAATTATAATTTCTTAATCTAAGTTTGCATTTGTCCATAATCCCGATTTCTTGGATTAATTACTAATCTAAGAAATTAAGAGCTGATTGAGCGCCTCCTCTTCATCATCACTGTCTATCATTAGCAACAGTAGCAGAAGTGCAAGAGGGTCACCAACTTAGGTCCATGACATTGTGACATCTGATTAATAATTTCAACTCTAATTTGCTACTAATAAAAAGCCTTAGCCAGCAGACACATGACAGCAATAGAGAAATTTTAAGGCAACAATGTGAACAGGCCTAATGCTTAATTTACTGAATTTTCTTGGGCATAACCAACTTCGTGACAGGGACACCCTTCTCTAACCATGACCATGCCATTTTCCCCCCAACAACTGCAAAAAGAAACACACACACACCAAAAAGAAAATTGCTGTTTGCACAACCTGTATACAGACAGACAAGACCAACCTTTACACTTAGGCTGAAGCCTGTTGCCATGGAAACTAGAGTGTAAACATAAAGAGGAGAAGATACTGTTTACCTACAAGGCTATGCGTATGAGACGTAGCTATCGTAAGAGCATGTATGTACGCATGAAAGGCTTCGTTGGTATTCTTCCCTAGAAAAATTACCCTGCGATAAAACGTCTGGTGCATGAAATATTCATATCAATGAATCATTAATAAGCAAGCTCAACAGATGAACAGTTCGTCGGCTTCCTGGTAAAAGGCAACTAACGCGCACGCACGGGAAATGTACGTTTTCGAGAAAAACGCGAATGAAGTTTTGACCTTATTTTGAGCTTTTAGCAGCTAGTGTATTATTTTTCCGTCCTAACTCTCAAACTTTCTGACAGAGCAAGATTTTTTTCTTCAATGATATTTTGTGTTTTTATTTAAAACAATCTAAAGGTTTTCTAATCATTAGCATTTTATCCTTAACGGCTTTCTTCCCGGAAAAAAAATGCGCAAGTACATAAATCCAGTTCCCGGAGATAGGCCGCTAACGTGAATCAACCTATGCGCGTAAGCATGTTGGGCGAAGAATTAGTGTCAAAAAATGCGCAATAGTTCCCAGAAAAAGGACGCTATTGTGAATCGGTCTATGCGCGTAAGCACGTTGAGTGAGGAGGAATTCACGTGCTCGTGTTATTTTGTTTTTTGGCTTATTACGTCATAATGACGTCAAATTGAGGTTCGAGAATGGAACCAGAAGAAAGCTTATGATAGCTTTTGCCATTTCTGCAATAAAAGAAAAATGGCGGGAAAATTGAGAAAAGGTCGATAACGGCCTTTTACCAGGAAGCTGACGAGTTAATATGAGGGTTCAGTAAAACGTCATTAGTGATGCTGGATCTGACACAAAGTATGTGATAGCTATGAATAAGAAAGTTAGAGGCATGTCATATATTGTTTTAGCTACAATATTTTTTTCAAAAACAATTTGAAAACTGACCATTGTTAGTTCAGAATACTGACTTCACTACAGGCAGTTACCCCCCTCCCCCCCCCCCCCCCATATAAAAAACCCCACAAAACCAAAAAAAAAACCATAAAACATTTCAAAGTACAGCAACCAATAGATCCTCAGTCTGGCAAGTTTAACTAAAAAGAACTTCATGTATACATGTATATCAAGGTTTTTATTTCCTTTTTCAGTTTTTTTTTTTTTTTTTACTTTTTGTTTAACTTTTGTAAAATACTAGTTTCTAGAACATGCAAACATGTTAAGTGAGATCGCGTGCAATTGTAACTTACAATTTGAATAAACATTCTGGATGTTCATCTAATATTGCAATTAATGGTGCAAATTTGCAGCATGAATAGGAATCTCAAGAAAAAACATAAAAGAAATCAAAGACGCGGGGAAGCTCTTGTCTCTCTCAAAGTACTTCCTAGTATCAACAAGCATTAGACCTCATGTCTGAGTTGCATTTGCAGAGGACATAAGGAGATAATGATGGTTTTTTTTAATTATCATACAGTTAATACCCTCATTAAACATCTCTGGCTAAATCAGAGAAAACACAATTTCTGAGACCATATGGTCCAGCTATCCCTCTCCCTATGTTCATTTGTGTGAGTAATGCAGGTACTTGATAGTTTTGATAAAACAATTGTAAATTGGAGGAGAATATGAATAATTATTGTAATGTTCATACAAATGCAAATTACCTGAATGGAGTCTTGTTGTTGGTTGTACTGCAAAGGTATACATGTAGGTCTATATGCTCATAATGGAAGCACTTTGCTTGGCTGGTGAATTCTGTAATCACTGCATCTTCTTGTAACAATGAGATGCCCAACCACAAACATTTGAGTGTAGTTGTTTTTCACTCATTTTTTAAATCATTAATTATCAATGACTTTATTTTCACATGACTACTAAGAATGTAAGTATAAGCAACCAGGGACCTACATAAATGTACATATTATCAAATCCTTTGCAATGGAATTGGTATAAAGGCATATCAGTACCTCCCTAAAGGGCACTAACACACCAACTTGGTTTTAAAGTGAGGACCTTCCAGTTAAAAAATCACTACTCTACCACTCAGCCATCTTAAAGGGCACTAGCTTAACTTGATTTTGAACCGAGGACCTTCCAGTTACAAAATCACTACTCTACCACTCAGCCATCTTCAAGGGCACTAGCTTATCAACTTGGTTTTGAATGGAGGACCTTCCAGTTACGAAATCACTACTCTACCACTCAGCCGTCTTCAAGGGCACTTAGCTTATCAACTTGGTTCTGAACCAAGGACCTTTCAGTTACAAGACCACTACTCAACCGCTCAGCCCATCTTTCTTCCAATTCACTTGCCCTCTCTGCGACCACAATCTAGTCTCCGGTCTCTTTTCTTCTCTTCTCTCTTTCTCTCTCTTTCTCCCTCTCTCTTGCTCTTCCCCTCTCTGAGCATGCACTGTGGGTACCAGTATATAGATATTTTGGTTAGACACACCTTCGTGTGCAATGTAGCTGAAAGAAGAGCCCTTGACTTTGACCTCTTGACCTAGATATTGTTCCAAGGGTGAGCCAGACACACACACATCAGCTGGCTTGTAAGCAAACAGGGATCAAATGGACTCTCTCAGGTTTCTTCTCTTCCTTGGTCTATACTCTTTCACACAGAGCCCACTGGCACCAGGAAACATTGCTCTAGATCTATACAGTCTGTCTGGTATGGCACGCCATAAGGGAATCAAATTAAAATATATTTCACTTGAACAAATATATGTTTCTTTTGCACTAAACCATTTCACTCCAGCAAATTTATATTTCACTTCTTAAAAAAAAGCATTCCACTTTTCACAAAAATTCGTTTCACAGTTTCCACAAAAATATTATTTCACTATTCACAAAAATATATTCCACTTTCTTCCAAAATACATTCCACTTTTTCACAGAAATATATTTTACTCTTCACAAAAATATATTTCACTTTTTTCCAAAATTCGTTCCACTTTTCACAGGAATACATTTCACTTTTAAGAAAAAAAAATCATTCCTCTTTCTCTCATACCAAAACCTTTTCACTTTCTGCCCAAAATATGTTCCTCTTTTATCTCGGCCTAAAGCGATCTTATCGACCTGGGTGAGCTTAACGGCCTTGGCGAGCTTATCTCTGGCTTAGCTAGCTAGCTCATATACGCGCGTTCTATCGACGGTATACCTAAAATCCATTCCTCTTCTCTCACCGAAACCATTTCACTTTCTCTCAATAATTTATTTCACTCTGCCAAAAAATACGTTCCTCTTTTTTCTCGGCCTAAAGGAGGCGCTATTGGCGAGTTTTGCTAGCTTGTTAGCTTGGCGCGGGCTATATCTTTTGTCATTTGCTTGTTTAGCATCGGTATTAATGTTTTGTTATTCTATTTGGTCTGATGGGGCTGAAGGGGGGCGGCTTTGAGGCTTCTGCACTTGATTTTGAAGTTCATTAATACATCCAATTTATGCAGGGATATATGCAGGGTGAACAAGGGATGCTACCTCTACAGGCGAACTTTGGTTTTGCTTGTTTTGCCTCTTGGGGCTTGGTGGGGGTTTGGAGTCTTCTGCACATGATTTTGAAGTATGCAAATTTATCAAGGTTTATGCAGGGTGAATGATGGATGCTGCTTCTCCCGTTGGTCTGGCGAGGCTATATAGCTGAGGGAGGGGGGTAAGTTTCTGCACATGATTTTGAATATTCTGCATTAATGTAGCGCCTAAGCTTTCTCTCTGAAATGTGTCTAAGCGCTTTACAGAAATATCATTACCCCGGTCATCGGATTCATGCGAGCTTGCCCGCACACAATGTATGCACTTTCTGCACAGCATTAATTCCGGCCAGTCGCACTCACAACGCTAAACAAATCACAATGGCCGTCGCATCTTACCGGGTATACCACTTAATGGGTGAAAAGTGGCAAATGTACGTAAATTCATATCTTGCGGAAGGACACCCCGGACATTGTGGCTCAAGTAAGGATACTTATCCACTGGACCACAGCATCTCTTCTATGCATTTTTTTTTTTTTTTTTTTTTTGGGGGGGGGGGGGCTTGAATTCTCATAAAGTAAAACTCTATGCAAGCCAATTGGAGGAAGAGGCAGGGAGGGGGTGTCACGGCATATTATTGTTACCAAAATGTGCAGGATATTGTAATTCCTCGCAAAACTTGCCGCCCGATTCATTAAATGCAGTAATATCACTACCATAATTATGATTATATTCATGAATAGAATTGATTTAACATCAGATGGAGACGCAAGATGCAAACCAATTATTTTGTTTTGTTAAAATGTGTAGGCCTATAATAGATGGCATATACAATAAGGCCAACAATGCGAGCGAGCGCTTCCATTTTGTCCTTTCTTACATCTTTCCTTTTCTTTCTCTGTCTTTTCTTTTCTTTCCCATTTTTCCTTTTTTTCCTGCCAAATATTGGGGGGCCGGGCCCCCGGCCCCGGTTCCCCCGACCATGAGTGTTGCAACTTGAACTTGTCGATTGCTTCCAGTTCTACTCCAGTTCAAATGTCTATTTTATTGTGGCAGTGGCCCAGACGCGGCTCTGTGATATTTTCTAAATTGGGGTGGGGGAGTACACTGGCAGCTTCAGGGATCGCAATGAATTTAAATTCAAAATTTAAATTTAAAATTAAAATTAACTGATTTAAATCCAACCCTTCAGGAACATTCCCAATCTAAAAACATAACAGAACATAATAACAAAAAACGGACATAAAACATAAACACTGAACCAAAAAGAATAGCACGATTGAGAGAGAGAGAGAGAAAAAAACTCCCACGACCTGCCCGAGCCGATTTAGAATATAATAAAACAAACTGTCTTCGGACTCTCTACACATACATGTATTTATAATGAAGATATGATACAGATTGTGATGCATAACAAAACATAATGAATATCTGAGAAATGCATGTACATAACAACCTGTACGAAAATAAAACGCAGAAATTAGGCTAGAATAACTACTGAAAGTTATCTACTTATATTTCCCCTTACGACTTGCATTCCATGTTGCACACAACCACCCCCTTCTTCCAACTGTATACAAACCAACAAGATAACTTCGATCATGCAAAGAGAATTTGTTTATCATACCTCCTATTCAAACAAAAACATATGGCGAACGTTCATTTGCTCATGCTGCATCAGTTTTATGGAATAACCTCCCAAGCTCTCTAAGAAACATCAACACGATAGAGAAGTTTAAATCTGCACTTAACATTCAAAACATATCTTAGCCTAACAAAGTAACCTTAGTGACCTATCTTTTAATCATGTCTTTCCCTTTTCTCTCTGTTAGAGCGCATAGGGACATACATACGCGCTATATAAAATCTGTATATTATTATTATCATTATAGCTTGCATAAAGTTTTACTTCATGAGAATTCAGCCAACAAAATTTGCATAGTAGAGGTGCTGTGACCCAGTGAATAAGTCTCCTGACTTTGAACAAGGTCGGGGGTTCGAATCCCTGCTGAGGCACTAGTGTCCTTTGGTTGGTTGGTTTTATTTTCCATATGAAAAGCAATACAAAAATACATGCCGATCAATATATCAAATTATTATAAATTTTAATTAATTAAAATTAGTATTGATGGCAGGAAACTCTATTCACAGCCATTATTCAAATGGCTCTGTTCTTCCTAGAGGTCCAGAGAAAGAAAGAAAAAGTAATGAACAAACAAACATGACATTACAACAAACTGAACTGAAAGTAACATAAACAGAATAAAAGAAATCGTGTAAACGAAACCCAGTGACCTTACGATAATGCGGCCCTAATCCTATAACCTTCATACTATATGTATGTCCAACGTACCCACCCCCCCCCCCCCCCCTCCATTCCTGAGATGCACCAAAATTTGCCACTCTCCATGGTGATGATTTGTTTAGCATTGTGAGTGCGACTGGCTGGAATTAATGCTTCCTTGGGAGTGCAGAAAGTGCATACATTGTGTGCGGGCAAGCTTGCATGAATCCGATGACCGGGGTAATGATATTTCTGTAAAGCGCTTAGACACATTCCAGAGAGAAAGCTTAGGCGCTACATTAATGCAGAATATTCAAAATCATGTGCAGAAACTTACTCCCCTCCCTCAGCTATATAGCCTCGCCAGACCAATGGGAGAAGCAGCATCCATCATTCACCCTGCATAAACCTTGATAAATTTGCATACTTCAAAATCATGTGCAGAAGACTCCAAACCCCCACCAAGGCCCAAGAGGCAAAACAAGCAAAACCAAAGTTCACCTGTAGAGATAGCATCCCTTGTTCACCCTGCATATATCCCTGCATAAATTGGATGTATTAATGAACTTCAAAATCAAGTGCAGAAGCCTCAAAGCCGCCCCCCCCCCCCTTCAGCCCCATCAGACCAAATAGAATAACAAAACATTAATACCGATGCTAAACAAGCAAATGACAAAAGATATAGCCCGCGCCAAGCTAACAAGCTAGCAAAACTCGCCAATAGCGCCTCCTTTAGGCCGAGAAAAAAGAGGAACGTATTTTTTTGGCAGAGTGAAATAAATTATTGAAAGTGAAATGGTTTCGGTGAGAGAAGAGGAATGGATTTTAGGTACACCGTCGATAGAACGCGCGTATATGAGCTAGCTAGCTAAGCCAGAGATAAGCTCCCCAAGGCCGTTAAGCTCACCCAGGTCGATAAGATCGCTTTAGGCCGAGATAAAAGAGGAACATATTTTGGGCAGAAAGTGAAAAGGTTTTGGTATGAGAGAAAGAGGAATGATTTTTTTTTCTTAAAAGTGAAATGTATTCCTGTGAAAAGTGGAACGAATTTTGGAAAAAAGTGAAATATATTTTTGTGAAGAGTAAAATATATTTCTGTGAAAAAGTGGAATGTATTTTGGAAGAAAGTGGAATATATTTTTGTGAATAGTGAAATAATATTTTTGTGGAAACTGTGAAACGAATTTTTGTGAAAAGTGGAATGCTTTTTTTAAAGAAGTGAAATATAAATTTGCTGGAGTGAAATGGTTTAGTGAAAAAGAAACATATATTTGCTCAAGTGAAATATATTTTAATTTGATTCCCTTATGGCGTGCCATAGTCTGGCCTACCATCAGTTTGCAAAAGGGAATTCAGTCTAGACCTGGTTTGCAATGCAAGCAAAGTAGCAAACATGGAATCCCTCGGGTTTCCTCTCTTGGTCTAAACAACGACCCTTTTACACAGAACCTGTTTACACCAAACCGATATAGCGTAGTAATTGGCTTTCTGCTCAAGGTTTTAACAGTCCAGTGTGCCAGTAGCCTGCAGAGAGAGCCACGTGGGGAAATTCAGACAACACACATGAAAGTTGGATTGTATAAGCTACATTAAGTGTAACAAACGGAAAAGATGTTTTCATATCTGCCCGAATTATAATCCTTGGAATCCGCTTTCACAAATCCCCGTTCATATCAGAAAGAGAGTGTGTCCTTTAAAACTAACTTCTACTCCAGGTTATCTCATACAGTTGAAAACCAAAAGTTGGTTTGACTATATAAAGTCAGGCATCACAGTTCCAGTTTCTACTGCACCTTCATAGTTTATAAAGCCTTGGCCATTTCTAACTTCATAGACAGGATGTTAACCCATTGTCTACCAGAACCAGGTGAGCTGCACATAACCCCATGGAAATTAGGGGATTCCATCGTCCAAGGGTTAATCAATTGTAGTTTTAAAGGTGGTATCATTTCCTTCTGGCTAGGTAAAGAAATAAAAGTTAGCATCCGGCAGCAGACCTGGAAACCCATTTGCACAATGGCTACATTTTTTCCTGCTATGATATAACTGGCAGCGAATGCAAATGAAATGGTAGAGTCCCAATGTTATCTAAATCAGCGCTTCTCAACCGGTGGTCCACGGCCCACTGGTGGGCCGCGAAGCTCTCTCAGGTTGGAATTTGTAATGTAATGTAGGCAATGTAGTGGTCGAGATAATTACCACACAATTCGTTTTCTATTTTCTTTTGTCATATTTTATTGATTTTTTTTTTTTCTCATTGAGATTCTGTGAGGTTATTTTATTAGCCAAAGTGGGCCTCGAGGTAAAAAAGGTTGAGAAGTACTGATCTAAATAATGACACCCTTCATCAGGATATCTTATCACAGAAAAGTCACTTGAAGTACAAAGTTGAATTACGATTGGAACATCCAACATTCTGTAAAGCATGTGTAGAAATACAGTGCTAATATACACGATAAATATTGGAGAAAAAGGATAGTAACAATAATGATACAAATTTATGTAGCACAAAACTATATTAAAAACATGTATATATATATATATATGTATTGTGCTGCAAGAAACTCCTGCTGGGCTAAAACTTTTTACATGGGAATTTAGGTTCTCAGTGTTACCAAAGCCTAAATGATCATGCTACAATGCATCTCTAGGCAATACAGGTAGACTATGTGCAATCCAAAGAATAGACTGAATGCAAGCATTACTCATCCTAAACATTTGTTCATGTTCCCGCCAAAATTTACTCTCAGATCAAGGGTCGTTTCTTGTTACATTGTACAGTGTGTACACTGTATTATTTATTCGGCATATGCGATAAGCTGTTCAAACACAATTCATTTGTGCATTTTAATATTTGTTTGTACAGTTGTTAACTACGTAGTAAAGTACTATGGTAGTAGCCTACGGTAAATCAAGATGCTTATGAATAACAGTATTACCGATACTATGTCAATTCAAAATTATAATCCTGAAAATTACAACCCTCAATTAAGTATGTTCCACATATGAAGATAATAGATATACACTGTAACTTTGTAAGTATCAAACAGAATCATTTCATACCAATATTCACTTAGAACAGGCATACACGTACCTACTATTGTACTAAAGAAGTTATATTTAACTCATTTGAACCTGTTGAGCACGATTTGATATCTGTATAACACACATTTTCCATAAACCCCAGCCCAAGTTATCTTGGTTTAGTGTTCAACTGTTTAATTGTACCTTCGGGATTCTGACTTTGGAAAAGTTACTGGGACACACATCAATTCTTTCAGGCTTGAACTGAAGAATAGCATGCAACAGGTTTACAATCAAGATGCAAAACAAATAGTCTCCTGAAATATACACTTGGCAAACACTTTAATTAGGTTTTGACTTCCAAGACCAAGATATGGTAGATACAGACAACATGACATCCCCTCCTTTTATTCCTGACTTACACATGTATTTCAGATATGTGCATTTACAAGTCACCATGTCAAATCTATGAGACAAAATGATCTTAGTTCATCACAGTGTCATCAAATATCCAAAGAGAGTCTGCAGGTACAGACTAAAGTCATCATTGGTGATCAATGAAGAAGATGAGTCATCGAACAGACCCATTCATGTTCATGAAGACAGCACATTGCTTGGACCCTGGATGGACGGGCGTGTCTATCTATCCCTAAGATAACATGATGGAAGTCTTCATAAATATAATGCTCAAAGATGCTTATTCCTGTCCCACCGAGTAGACCAACATCAGACCAATATCTGCCTTATCAAAATATGACACTACTCCAAACAGCATACAGCCTGTTCAGACTAAAAGAAAATTACATGAAACGAAACTAACAAAAAGAAATGTCGCATAGCTGAGGGGTGTACACACTTGTAAAAATGCATTACTCCAAACAGCGTACAGCCTGTTCAGACGAAAAGAAAATTACACGAAACGAAACTCAAAAAGAAATGTCGCATAGCTGAGGGGTGTACACACTTGTAAAAATATACCGTGTAAGGTAATGGCACAGGTCAGCCAACATCATACATGTCAGGGTAAAAAATACCCCAGGGCTCAAATAGCCCCCTAAAATCCTTAAAACCCAATGCTTTGGGGCGACCATTTTCTTCAGAGTGGCTCTCGCCTCAGCTCCGAAAATAAGCAATAAATTCGCGAATCGTGACCTTGGAGCAGTAAAATTAACATGAAAGGAGAAAATTGGGATATCAATAATTCAACATAACTCCCTTGGGCCTAGAAATAGCTCCTGTAAAGTTGTTAATGGGAGCTCTCATGGGGAAAAAAAAACTATTTTTACCCTGATACATATACATGTATATTTCAAATTACATGTACGACAAGGTCAGCGTTGAGGGTTTCAAAAGCACAGCTGATTGGTCACATATCCATGTGCCCACACAAGCCCCACCCAGTTTGCACCATTATCATAAAATACAATGTTTAGCCAACAAGGGGATGTTGATTCTTTATTGCGTATTCATTCGAAATCATGTTCAAACCTGAGGTTACCTATACAACGTATCGTTTTTGCGATGTTCCGACTATGACAATTTAATTACTTTGTGTACAGGTACAATGCACCGGTAGCTATACAGATTTTGTACAATAGTACGAATTTAGGTAGTCTAAAGACAGGGTTAGAGTCAGTGGGAGTCACTTCTCAGATGGTAAGGAGGTGTGGCTGAGGTTTCTCTCATAGACAATGCACTTTACATTCAAATACAGACTACAATGTAAGGACTAGATTGGGTCCAGTTTATTCAGGATGTGCTTTCCAAGGTGCGAAAAAAAATATTTGATCATCTGCACGTCTAGACAGCTGTGTCTTTTGCATTACTTGTTGAATCTCAAAAGAACCCAGGAGGCACTTTCAGTTGTATCACACACATTAAAATCATGATCACTTGCATGTATCATCACTACCCAATTTACCCATATCATTCCAAGGTTGTTCTTTGCCTATGTGTGAGATGCCCTTTGGCAGTGCTCCACACTAACTTTTTTGTAAAGGGGTCCAGACTGAAATTCGGGGCTCTGTATGTTCATGTGTCAAGTTTTTGTTGAAAATGTTCCATTTTGGGAGTCCGCACCTAAATTGTGTGTGGGGGGGGGGGGGGGGGGGGGGGGGGGAGGATTCCATGTGTCCCGGATGCCTGTTATGTTGATCCCTGCTTTTAGCAGTATTTTTCCTCCTTTTTTTTTCTACAGGTGATCAGTCTGAAGTAATGATCTTAGCAAGGCTGTGTCTATGATAAAATCAATAAGTTTACTTGTATGGACATATAAAATCATGTATCTCTAAGTTTTTGTGGTGTAACTAAGTAACGTTTTACACAGTATGGAATCTGACGGAAAGATTAAGAAACCAGGGAAAAACATAATTGATTTTACAACAGAAATCCTACAGAAAGGATCTCACTGCACAAAATCTGTAGAAAAACAGTACATTTTTTCTGCAATACAATATTTTAATAGAAAGATGTGCAACTACTGCTATATCATACAGGCAAGTCCTACTACAGTAAAACTTGTATATCCACACTGCCAAAGAAAAAGCAGTCTCTATATATAAGCAGGTGGTATTTATGGACAGGTTTCTTCAATGCACATTTCAATGGGGGAAAAAAATCTGTTCAAGAGAAACAAAAGAAATACATAACAACATGTTGTTATGTAAATCACAAACCCCATGTAATGCCATGATCAGTATTCTATTATTGTCTCCTTTGTTTTGGTTAATGTAGTACTAATTTCCAAATATGGTACTACTAACTATGCGATATATGTTCTGAGTCCTGTTTCTGCCCCCCCCCCTTTTTTTTTTTTTTTTTTTTTTCTAATTTTACCCAATCTGTTGTAAATATTGTAATTTGTTTTGTTTTGCTCACAATTACTCTGATTATTTGTAAATATGATAATTAGTTGTTGATCCTTCAATAAACACAAAATTATTTTTAAAAAAGAAACAAGAAATAAGTTCTTTATAGATAAGAGTTCTTCTGTCACTAAACCAGGTTTGACTGTAGTTGCAAAATTGTTCTCCATCTTGCTCTGACACATGGGGCTCAATTTCCATCTGAAGCCTTTCGTTTCTTTGTTTTTCCCCATTTTCTCTTTCTTCAGCTGTAGTCTTCCTGACAGCTCGGGCTCGTGTTCCAGCCATCTTTCCCATCGCCCTCGAAATACCTATACCCCTACTCTTTCACCCCCCTGACCTACTTTTAACCCAGCATCAATAATAATACGGCTTATGGAGGGGTCTTTAAAGTACTTTCCCATCCTGATGAAAAATTTGAGGGTATCATTCATAATTTGGGTCGAGGGTATCATTCAAATTCACTTTCGGGCATAGTTCTGAGATGGAGTATAGTATTAATATACCTTAGCTCGGCAAAATTGGAGTTGAGGGTGTCTTTCAAATTCACTTTTGGGCATAGTTCTAAGATGGAGGAGTAAAGCAGTAATATACCTTAAGGCACTTTCCCCGTTCTTTTGCAAAATTTGAGGGTATCATTCAAATCCAATTTTGTGCATAGTTCTAACTGATAAAACTATAAGATGGAAATGTAGAGGAGTAGTATATTTCAAAGCACTTTCCCCTGTCTGATGCAAAATTTGGGTTTCCTATTCAAATTCATTAACATTAAGCATTTTCACACCGAAGTAAAAGGAATAATTTCTCTAGAGCACTTTCCCATTCTGTCCCCAAGCTTGATTCTCATTCAAATTCTACTTCAAGTGTTTTCCACATCAACACAAATGCAAGATGGAGAAGTAAAGGAGTATATTTATCTTGACAGCGCTTTCTTGTTCTAATGCATAGTTAGAGTCTCCATTCAAAATTCAGTTCCAAACACTATTCTCTCAAGTCACCAGCACAGAAATGAGATGAAGAGGGGGAAAGTAGCAGTCTATCTTCAAAGGCTTACTTTTGGTTCTGCAGCAAAGTTATAGTCCCCATACATGTACAAATTAATTTCAAGCATTATGCAGACCAACACAAATACCTTGTACATTATGGAGAAGTAAAAGGGCAGGCCTAATGAAAAGAAAACAAGGTGGGGTTTTACTTTTGGTCAACTTCGGAACACTGCCTTTGAATCCTTTCGAAGAAACCAAACCAAATAATTCTGTAATTAATTTTTCAAGCTCAAAGACTTCATTTTGCTTCATTGTAAGTTTTCCTTTGAAGTTTAATTTATTCCACATCATACACATACACTTTAACTTCTACCACAAAGTGAGCAATACAGTCATATACATGTACCAGTACAATGTTCTGTTTATATGTCGATCATAATGAGCACATGAACAATATACTGGTTGGAGAATAATTTCTGCTTTGTGAGGTTGTGGTGGTGGTTTGGCTGGGAGGAAAGTGAACTTCTATCTTGAGTATGACTAATAGAATTAAACTGAACTGAATCAAACAGAACTGAGCAACACTGAACATGTACAATGATGATGTAATATTATTGATCTGCAACATGCATTAGTCATCTGTGATGACTGTGCAGTGTCATTGATCTTTGTGCTAAGTTTACTGCATTCAAATTTCAAAGTACAATTACAAAGTATACCTTAGCACCAAAGTTCGTCAACTAACATCATCAGCAAACAAAAATATTGTTGAGTAAGGAAATTCGATATAAACTTCATGTAAATAAAGCACTCCATACACATATATTCACTTCTAACAAAATCTGTTAAGACTAATAAGGTGTTAGCATAAACTCGATTATGGAACATTTTGCAATCTTTGCACATCACTCCATGGAAATGGAGTCCAGTGCACTGAGCCCCAAAACTTACAAATCTGAAAAGAGAGTATACAGTCCGACCTCGCTTATCCAGCCGCGTCAGGACCGGCGCCCATCCGTATAAGTGAAATGGCCAGATACGAGAGTAATGCAGTGGGACACCTTTTCTATGAAAATTCACAGGGTGCAGCAGCCTATTTGATGTAAAATATAGATTTCCTTGGTGTTCTGCATGATAGTAAATGATGAATATTATCTTTCTGCTTGTATGAGATGAAAATGAAATAAAATGAAAAATTGCCTGTGATATTTCTGTCTCCTAGGCTTTGAGTGAATTGGATGAAGAATAAAAGAGGAAAGCTGGCCGGGAGACGCGACCGGTTAATAGAGGAGTCCAGATAAATGAAGGCCGGATAAGCGAGGTCGGACTGTAGATCCTGCAAATTTACAATCCTCACCATCCCTGTGAAAATGTTAATGTAGAGCCATGCTTTATGCTTAAATTTAGCAAGCATCAATCTGGTGAGCAGTGAAGCAAACTATTCTAGTTCAGTATCTTCCAAAGTGAACCCATCTCCTTGATATCCTGTCATAAATATTCCATGAGATCGGCTCAGCCCAGGCTGGCCCGACAGCCCTTTAACGGGTGACTCACAGGCTTGAAGATATCATCTTACACGTCGCAAGCCACCTGGTAGCAGAGGTTTCTCTTGAAAATAAATCCACAGGTATTTCACCCACAACAATGTGCGTAGGATCGTGTTTCTGTAAATCAGAATGTTTCTCTCTCCTAAACGTACACCAACATCTAACCCAGATCTCTAACTCAATTTCAACGTATAAATTGAACATTATACTGTAGCACGGCATAACAACTTCTGCCGCAGCCGAGCATGCTGAAGAATGGAGAAAGAAAATTTAGAATGAAATTATTATTGTTTTCATATCTTAAATCCACATACAAATTACATTACGTATATATTCGATCAAGTGTATAAGAATGATTTTCATAGGCCCTACAGTTATAGTGGATTTATCATTTTGAAAATGTAACATAGTAAACTGCAAAGCTATCTGTATTGCTACTATAAATGTTCGCATTACCTTATTTGAAATCTTTTTTTGAAATCCACTTATGTATCTCATAAGCTACATATAATCCAGCAATATGAATTATTCATGAATGTTTCACTTCCATGTACTTCAAATTCAAGAAAATTTCTCCATCAGTGTATTTGTAGTCTGTATACACACAAAAATAAGGTGCAAATCTTCCATGCTGAGTTAATTCACTTGACTCATTCACACAGATAAAAACCATGAGTCAGACACACTCTACGCTTGCAAATTCATGAATGTTTCATAACCCAAATTTTCATTTTGAAAACTTGAGTGAGAGATGTTAGCCTAGAGCTCATCTTCCTTCTACTCTTCACACCTCTGCCACCTGCCTGTCACTGCACTGCATGGTATCTGGTGATAATTTGGTGCTGAATCCCATCCCAATTTGTGCCTCTGTGTGAGAACTACAATACATGTAGCTGGGTTAGAGAATATCTCAACTTCTCAACTGTGGTGGTATTAAAAATACATCACTTTTAAGGATGAAAAAATAAATAAATGAAAATAAAATACAGAACATCTTACTCTTACCAGAAAACTTAGAACAGCAGAATGTAAGGAGACAGGGGGAATATTGCCAGTGGATCCAGAATTTGAAAATACTCATAGTGGAGGCACAGGGCCAAATGGGCACATGGTAATTGGTATTAAGGGAATGGCACAATTGTACTGATTCCATGTGCAATGCCACTGTTTTAAGTTTTTAGGTTTTAGATGGTGGCAATTACATTTACGCAGCCAAGCAGCGCCTTCCATGCTGTAGAAAAATAAGGATGGGCATGTGCTCCGCACCACCCCCCTCATTCCACCACTGCAATGGTCTATCTATTTTAATTCAAACTTATTTCTATAAAATAAAACGGCTATGTGGGATGAATTCCGCATATGGCAAGTCTTCTGTCATAGTGAACAATCACTGAATCAGAGCTTTGCATAGTTCTGCACCATTGCATTACTGTATGACAACATTTTATATACTGCCTATATTTGTAGTTAGGCTTTCCTGTTTTCTGCAAACTGACATGTTTCAATTTTCAAGATATTACTGTGAGGACATATACATGTGTATGTAAGTACATGTATCTGAAACAATTCTGTATTAGTATTAGTACAATAAGACAATGATAACAAATCACAAGACTGTCTGAAGCAACAAGACTAGTGAAAGGGGTTATCCCAGTCCTTGACTTTTTTATGTAAGGCCAAGTACCTTTGGAATGTCAGGAATGCAAGCCAAAACCCTAAACAGTGATTAGGGAATGACATCAACTATAACCCTTACAAACAACACAGGAAATAACCTTCATGTATCAACAGTATGAAGATATTCCATGTTTGTAATATTTCAAGGTACAACTGTACATGTGCATGTACACAGGTGCAGTTAATATGGACTATATTCTAAGTCCATGTTCATAAACTGTATGTTTCAGTTTTGGAGAATGGGCGCAACCTTGCCTAAGGCTTACTCAACATAGCAGTAGCTTGTCTTAATCATGTATTAACCTGCAATCTGAAATGAATGGGACATTGGGCGAATTTTTTTTTTTCCCTTCCTTTATTATTTTTTTTTGGGGGGGGGGGGGGGATTTTTACATACACCTGTACATCCACATACACACATGTACATGTATATTGTAATGGCCTTTCATAAAAATCAAATCAATACAATTCCAGGCTAGATTATATACATGTACTGTACATGGATTCCAAATTTGGTCACAGTCAATAACAAATTATGAGTTTGTACATGTATAGCTTGTGTGTTGGACAGATAATGAAAGATATTGCAGTGTACAATTACCAGAATTTCCATGAACAATGGATAAATGATCTACACATGTAGTAGAAATGAATGTTTGGCCTCTTAGTCACAGCACAAAATCAGACATTTTAGTGATAGTGGCTTGAGTAACTCATGAGAAACAATAGAATACTTCCTCACAAAGAGTCGCAGCAAGGTTAATTATTTTGTTGACCTACATATAGCACCAGCTGAACAATAACAACAACAGAAGAAGAAATTCCACCAAGAATCCCCGCTTCTTCACTGCCACACCACACCCACTCACGTAAGCTTCTAAAAAGGACAAAATATGTTATAATAGGACCTAAATGTAGAATTAGACTGGCAGCCAGTCATTCCAGTGTAGGCAGCGTAGTCACTCTTACTCATTGTTTTTGTGGTAAAATTCTTTCTGGTCCCATTGTTAATTCCAATTACAATGGCAACAATACAATTTGTCATACCTAATGGTGTATGAGTGACACATAATGACTTCATAGGAAAAAAATATTGTACTTAAACTCCCACTTTGTTTGGTTGATTTATAAAATAGTTTCATGACCACAACAAACAAATGGTCAGCCATTGATCACATGTACAGTAGATCTATCCCGATCTCCAAATACGTGTACACACAAAAATAAATAAAACTGGTAAATAAGTATCAAAAGCCAGATCTACATGTAAAGTATGAGAGCTCAACTTAAGTCTGAGTAGTCATTTTTAAAATGAATACATGTAGAATATCAAATCATTAAACAAGCACTGTTACAGAAATTTTACAATTACATGTATATTTGTATGCACGCTACTGTTGCAAAGTCCAAGACTGATTCACGCTATGATTTACATATATACCCTAGGACTGTTGTATTGTTTATGAAATTGCATTGATTGATTATTGAGCTTGCAATTTGTACTGGTCAAAGTGATGCATGTGTGGGTCTAGGGCCTACACTAGTGAATACACTGGACATGATGTTGTTTCCTTTTTTTTGCATACACTGTAATAGGGTCGATAAGTGGGTGGGATGGGGGGGGGGGGGGGGGAGTTGTTACAAGTTTGCTCATTCATTGCAGGGCGTGGGAGGTGTTGAATGGCAACTTCATACATGTACATTACACCACTCCTCTATTGAGGCCAAGTTAGTTTCATTCTCCCATTTCGATGTTTTTCTTTTAAGTCACATAAGCAATTAACTTCCTGTATTAAGTTCCTGTATCAGTCTTCATGCCATTTTATATCATATCATCCAGGTGAACTCTTCTCAATGATCGCTGAAGTAGAATGACAATTACCAGTATTCAATACAATAAGATATGGTACATGTACATGTAATTCCTTGCTACATATACTGACACAGTATGTACATGTAAATGTAGGTACCAGGTTGACATTTTCAAAGGCACCCTCTGTAGTCTTATGTGAATGGCTGTCTAGGGGTGCACATAGATGTAAATTATATACAAAGTTTTGATTTAATACAAGTATGAGTCTGTTAGTTTGTAGGCCTTTACAAATCATTTACATAAACATGAAAACAATACTAAACATAGTTAGACTGACAGTAAGTGTACATGTACATGTAAGTCTTGTACAGGTGAACCTCGTTATAACAAACTCCTCCAGACCAAGGAAAATTACCTGTTTATATCAAAACCTTATTATATCAGGGCTAAAAAAACGATAAAATACAAAGAAGGGGAACCGGAAAAATTACCTTGTTATAACGAGAGTTTGCTATAACTGTGTTCTTTATAACAAGGTTCCACGTATTGTATATGTACAGTATGTAAACTCATGAAACATGGAGTACACGTACATAAAATTATACCAGCAGGTAATTTTAAGATCCAAGTGACTTTACAAATTACATGTGCAAACTTTAGCTTGCAACTAATAGTCTGCAGAGAGAGTTTACTTTGACACCCCAACAAAATTCCATAAAGCCTTGAGGAGAATCTAACTTTACCAATCTCTGGCTACAGTACATATCAAAGGCAGTACTGAAACTCCAGAGAGTCTACAGTGAACATACATACATGTAGTTCTAATGCTCGACCTTTTGACAGACCAGGATTCGTACTATAAGCCTACTTTGAGACTAAAATCTTCAAAATGCCTGAAATACCTTAAATTCTTCCATCAAGCTAAGCCTATTTGTCTAACTGTTAACAGTTACAAGTTCATTCTATGACCCTTCATATTGACAAAGGCCAGAGGGTTAAAGGCAGCTGTACACAGTCAAGCACATAATATCAAAACTCCCTTTGTTCCCCTGTGGACAAAGGGTCCATGCAATGAGACTTGATTACATAATCTACATGTATTTACTCAACTACTAGGCCACTTTACACAGTGTATTATGGGTGTACACCATTTATAGTAGTGATATAAGCACTTTGGGAATTCAACAGATTACACTGTACTTACAAGTATTGCATAGGTATACACATACACTTTACACACATGCAATAGCCTACAAGTACAACCATTTACTT
Source organism: Echinometra lucunter (assembly GCA_029962745.1). Classification (NCBI taxonomy): domain Eukaryota; kingdom Metazoa; phylum Echinodermata; class Echinoidea; order Camarodonta; family Echinometridae; genus Echinometra; species Echinometra lucunter. The sequence continues at coordinate 17,751,240 of CM057155.1, read as the reverse complement.
GCAATATTTACACCACATCCTATGCAAATTAAAGCGGAACAAGGGGGTGTTAAATATATGATCCCATCAAAATGCATTCAATGACCTAAATATTATGTTAGTCTGGTTGACTAAATCTTTACATGTATAACAAATACAGTATAAAGGTAAACCGAAAAAAAAAATTCATACAAGTATGATTCCATATTCCACACACAAGGTCATATGCAGGATTTTTTCCTGGGGCGGGGAGGCAAGAATATGAAAAAATGTTTGAAGGAACACGCAAGTGAGGGAGTGACGGGACCGAGCAGGTCACCAGGGGGCTTTTGCATTTTTAGAATCGAATCAAACGATCTAGTGAACACTTTTGGAAGAATTTTCGGCAAATTTTCAATCAAAAAATTTGCAAAGGTTTTAAATGTTTAAAAAATTTCTTGGGGCAACTCCCCCCCCCCCCCCCAACTGCTGTGTATGTCCATGTCCACACACTAACAAACTATTTCTAGGAGAACAAGAATTTCAATGACTATGATAGACAATACATGTACCCCTATATGTACATGTACAGAGAGAAGAGGGTGAAAGAGCAAAATGATATTATTGACCCTTGTGACCTTGGAAAGCTATGACATTGAGCAGAGTGAACAGCACTGTAGATCTACAGCAAGCTATAGAGCTTCAAATATGTATGGTACATGTGTACCAAGATTGATGTCATCTTCATGCAGAATTTTAGCCATCATTCTTTGTTGTAATCATCATCTCCTTCTTCATCACCATCATCACTCCTACTATCATTTTCATCATCATCACCATCACCATCATCACTTTCAGCATCATTATGATCATCACTATCACATTTTTCATAATCATCATCATCATCATCATCATCATCATCATCATTATCAATATTATCATCATCACTTTCAGCATCGTTGTCACCATTATTATCATCACCATCATACATTTCAAAATCATCATCATCATCATTATCATCATCATCACTACTAACCATAATCCACAGAATATTACACTTTATTACTGCACATAGTTAATGACAAGCTACATTGTCATCACCACCACTTAGCATATCAATTTTTCCACTGATGGCTAAATCCAACATCATTCCCTTGCGTCAAGTTGTACTAAGCACTTCCATATCATTAAACTAATGAACTAAATTTTACCCAAAAATATATCATGAGCAGATCTGTACATGCACCCAATATAAAGAACATAACATGCATCAATATGAATCAAGCAAAACATATGATCCAATTACTTCGGGTTCGGATTTTTCAAAGGAGCCGCGACATACAGAGTGGCTTATTTTTCTCCACTGCAGAACACTGCAGATTACATGTCCACATGCATCAAATATATCACCTGAATGTATTAGATGTAGATCAATTCATACGCATAATTCCCATGTATGTACACAAGGGTTAGTGCGAGACCGGGGACCAATTTTCAGGCTAAGTGCAATTGAGCTTGTCATGGTGTACAATGTACTCTTTGCGTTCGCCCGTCGTAGGTGAGGTGAGCTTGAGGCAAAGTACATCACACCGCTCTAGACAACGCCCAGCGGTGAGAGAATACTAGTATATTATTTCAGGGGTTAGGATGGTCAACTCTAACCGACTCCCCACAGTTTTGTGTATATTGAATTGAGCTGCTTAATCTTCAAAATGTTATGCAGATTGTACACATACAACACTTCTTACCTAGTGATTTCTTTGTTTTTCAATTCACTTTATGAAATTTAGACATGTGCATTTAATGAATAATACATCTTCAATACTATAAACTTGAAGCAGCACTTTTCCAGAAGAAGAAGGAGGAGGAGGAGGAAGAAGAAATGTGTTTCTAAATCTCATAAAGATTTATGTTGAATTGTTGACCAATATACAGTATCAGGAATTTCTGCAGACCAAGAAAGCATGACATACATGTATATAGTAGGCCAGTTCATTAATCCATGAACCTTTGAAAGAATACCTCATGCATGGAAGGAAGCCCTACAACATTGATGATAAATGTGCATGCATGTCATTAATGTACAATGTACATGTACAATGAAGGGAAACTCAAATAAGAAAGTATTTCATGCTTTTTAACTGTATTGAAAAAATGTAACATATTGATTGCTATCATCTGATTTATTATTATGCCCACAGACACATAGCTTTCTTAATGAAATATGATGTTCATCCATTTATGAACTCCTATACACTTTTACAGAAAGAAAGTGCTTACTAGGATTGTCTACATAAGCCCACTTGAGGGCCTCGACATGTATGTGTTACAACATGATGTACATGTACATGCATGTATTGAACATGTTTATTTCATTCTTTCATGTTATGGAGTACTAAAAAAAAAATGGAGTTCATTAAAATACATTAGATCACATTAAGCACATGTACATCTCTCACGTGCATCACAAATCATACTCTGTAGGTAGAATTGGGACAAGGATGTCTCGCGCCAAAATTTGAAACGGCTGAACTTCACACCTGGAGGGCTGGGGTGCAAATAATTGGAAGCGCTAGAGGGCATGTGTTCAATGGAATACAATCAAGGCTCGACCTTGCGTTTGTATGCAGTGCAATCAGACGCTAACAAAAGAGACTCCATTGCAGGGACTCGATGCGTGTGCAAGCAATGGGGAGGAGTTCACATGTTATTCTATCGCAGTATATCCTTTCTCATCAAAGGTTGCACTGTAAACATACGTGTATTCCAGAAAAGATAAAAGAATTCTATATAAAACTGAATTGGATTAGTGTTATTTTGGGTAACAATCATTTTTCAATAGCAAGACCTTTGCAGACTCCCCTCCCCCCCCCCCCCTCCCAACTCTCCATCCATGTACATATAAATGCATACACAATATGAAGGCCCCTAAATCTAATTCAAAGGCATTCTCTTTTGCCACATATCACTTACATGTACATGGTTGTATAATGAAAACAAATGTGAAAGCTTTCCTCTTATAATGCACACATTTGCATTTAATGAATACAAATGTGAACACTACCCCCCTGACACAAGGCAGAAGACCAAGGAAATACGCTAGTATGGATAACAAAAAAACCCAAGCATGTCAATGAGCTGTATGGTGTGAGTAAGTGATTGGCCAGGGTGCACTTTACTCCGCTCATGACTGGATCAATATATTTGCAGAGGGGCAAAAACTGGCGGGTTGGCTTGTGTCCCAGACATGAGTGTTTGAATTTCAAATGTAAATGATGTCATTCGCGATAAATTATGGTACATGCACACGTTCACCACAGCAAAGGTCCAAGTACACATGCCGTTTACTCTAGGAAATTTTTCAAAGCAATTGATATAGGAAAGCGATTAGAATCGATTAATGTAGCAATTACACATGATACGAGTTGGCATGAAAATATCACGAGATTGAAAAGCTAGGCCCAATGAACATGTTTGATACCTTCATGTAATTTCATAGCTTGCAAAGGAGGCAACAGGTAATAATACATAGTGGTGACACTACATGCACACTGTGCATCAGTATTATTCTGTATCTGTTATTGTTGCTTTTCATCAATGGGCTTTGGTGTTTCTTAACCCATTCGTGACAGGAATTATTTTAAGCCTAATTTCATCAGCTTTTATTCTTCAAATTGGCAATACCAACATTTTTATTTTATTGCTACATTTTTCTTATAAAACGTCATGTATCTGAAATGAATATAAATTGACAGAAGTTATGATGAGAAGTCAAAAAGTTGCCAATTTGCAGGGGAAAACGGTGATTTTAAACTTTCTATCACATTGCCAATTTAAGGATTTTAATGCCTATTTTCCTTTAAAAAAATTTCAGCATCAAACAATGAATATTAACGCAACCAAAATGGGCACAGTTTGTGTAGAATTTTATTTTTTGCTCTTTCTGCTCATGTATTTGGTATGATTTTTAGGGCTTTGCATCAAAAAATATTAGGCCAAACCACAAAATGTGGACCTCTGTCACAAATGGGTTAAAATCATAGCAACATACATGCATGTAGGTTTTATGTAAGACCTTGTTGCTAAAAAAAATGACTTCCATTGAGCACCAAAAGGTATTAAGTCATAAACTTTTATATAGAGTCAATGTTCTTGAGGCTTTCAGAAGACAGTCACATACATGTATGTAACCACTGTCATGTGATGACCAGCTGTTGCAGGCTTTGTTTGTGGTGTACTTGTACTGTTTTCATACCGGCTACACAATGACATCAGATGCTCTTAATTACATTTCATGAACCCAAATATACAGGTACCTTCATAGCACTGCCACACACTTTATTTCCATCTCAGCTTACCCCATTAGATTTGGGCAGACACAGTGTATTTACATGTATATCATTGATACAAAGACTGGGGGATATATGACGGGCTTGAAAAATAATGACATGTCTGTTAAGTGCCTGGTCAACTACTCGGGAAGGTCAACATATTGTGTCTTCATAGTTCATTGGCAGAGCATGTTAAAAGACCCCTTTGTCCAGCAGTAGTACTAGTAGGCTTTTGCCATCTATGATTAATGGGTATTCCAAATGGACAATAAATGAACGTGCCCACTGGTCTATGACTTTGTAGTGAGTTAGAATGAATGATGACTAATTTGCATACATGTACAAGTCTAGATTGCAAGAACGAGATTGTCTTGAAATTCACTATTCAGTATATTTCATCCTACGAGTGGGATTGATTATTCGACTCTTTCTTACCCAACTAATACCACTGTACCAATTTATTAATTATATCCAATATACCTCATGCCTTCAAATTGCCTTATTAATTCCGCTTCTGCAAGTTACCCACAAGACATTTCAATTAGTTAGGGTCTGTGATGTAAACTAGTGCAACATGAATTCATGAATAATGCACTGTTTAACCACATAATGGAGGAAACTACATGATGAAATTGACCAGCACTAACAGGAGCCGATGTTCATTACACTCAACAATGCCACATACGTCCTCCGTGTGCTAGCGTACATCAAGCTGACGTAATTTTACGAATGAGGCCATACTGTTAATCATACGACTGGTGATAGTGTATTTCTAGATCAATATGACAAAACAAGGGCCTACATACAATCGGTGGTGACTCAGTGTTTGCCCACATAGTATGCATTGTGGCATACCAATACCATTGTTCACACAGCTGTTTATTGGTTGATATCAGATAGAATGAGAGTGACAAAGATGTACTGATTTGCATGTAGGAAGAGAGATAGTGGCAACATTTATGAATATTATCAGCACATGTAGTCAAACAAAATAACCACAATGTCTTTAAATTTAAGTCCCAAACAAACACCCAGAATTCTTTTGATGAAAAATAATGAACAGTTTTACATGATGGAAAAAGAGTGAAGTTTAAATTGACCATGAAATCTACACAGATCCATCACCCATGTAAAATCATGATTCATATCTATAGAAGAAAAAAAAATTCAAATGTAACTTCATACACTCTGGGCATACTATATACACCACATGTGTACATACTAAATCAAAATACATAAAACAGGTTCCCAAAAAAAAGGAAAATAAAGAATTCCTGAATGCTAATATTTAGTAAATAAAACCCTTCAAACTTGTGAACTAAGTGAAAGCCTTCATGATGGTAGGTCTTCAAACTTTTACTGCAAGTTACAAGTCACACAAGAGTTTACAACTTTTGATGATCATCACAAGATCGACACATGATATTTATTGATTCATAAAGGATACATTTTGATGACTCCATTCGATGTTCCGATGGCAAAGATATTCAACTTTGGGTCGTAAGCAAGGGCTGTTGGTTTATTGGGGAAACCATGCTCCACAGTCTGTACGGGAGAACAAAAGAAGTTGAGATTCATTATGACTTCATTTGCATACTCATTGTTGAGTCATACAGTGTACAATTAGAAATTGTATAACCTGTAATACATGTACATGAGCAACGAAATGTAAATTGCGGTGCTTTCATGAAGCTGTTAGATCTTGAAACTGGTAATGCTAATTCATCTTATTTACATGTAGTTTCATCAGACAATGTGAACATCCTATAAAACTAACAATACAGTAATGAGATTGATGCTCTGTACTTGGGAAACTACCGCAAATTAGGATGGAAACCTGCACATGCCACAGAAAAAATGATAAGTGTTTCTTTCGATCGCTATGTTCTGGAGAGATACATGCACCAATAACCCCTGTCAGCCTACATGTAGTACATGTACAAGGACAAAGGCAATGGTGCAGTTTCATTCACACTTGCAAGAGAATGGAGTCACTGGAGAGCCACAGGAACTCCATGTCCATGTAGATTTGCTCTTCCCTTTCTGCGTGTACATTACCCAAATCAGATGACTGAATACAGTGTCATTAATAAATCATGCTTGGGCAACTAACTACACGTAGGTTAACAAATTGTCTACCACGACTAATGCCACTACCTAAACCTAAAACACACTGAACATGACATGACACCATGTGAAATGTCAATCTCCAAAGACACTAAGCTGTTCGTAAGTTACGCACGACTTTACGTACGACTGGAACATGTTCTTGGGTGCTAATCAGATTCTCAATCATTTACATGTAGCACAAGAACATATCACCAGTCGTGCATAAAGTCGTGCGTAATCATGAACAGCTTTATGAAACACCCCCCAGGTGTTTCACAGAGCTGTTCGTAAAGTCACGCACGACTTTACGAACGACTTGAATATGAAGTGCCAAATGGGATGCCCAAAGTTTTTCCTGATGTTTCAACAAAGTGACTGCATTTCCCATAATCTCAATTAAATTGTGGCAAAAAGATGTACTTTGCAATAAAAATGTTCATAAACAAAAGTAATTAATCTGCGTCTGCATATTTCACATTTTGCTGGTATAATTTATAATGATCAAGATTACCATTTGGCTTGCCATATTCAAGTCGTTCGTAAAGTCATTTGTAACTTTACAAACAGCTTTATGAAACACCCCCAGGTACATGTACATGCCAAACTTGACAGAAATATGATCTCTCCTAGATCAGACTGGCAGGTCAGGTTGCCCTAGGAAGTCATTGATTAGGGTCAGATCCGTCAACAGTCTATACCGGTGATGATACCTGTCTAACAACTTCAGCTATGTTTGCACCTATGTACGGAATTTCAAGGTTGTTTCACCCATGGTTGGGTTTTTACATGTGGGTGTGTTCTTTTGTTGTTTTGTTTTGTTTTGTTTTTTCATATGCCTTTGGGGGGGCATTTGCGAATGTACCCATCCCACACAAATGACAATCGAGTTTATAAAACTTTATCTAGTCATTCTCAACTTCAAGTCAATGTCAACATCAAGAACTGCCAGGAAGTTGGGACATTACAGAAAGTTAAAGATTATCCACAGACATTCATGTACTTGCATACATGCAGATATGTGCAAGTGAGAAAAATATGCCGGCCCTATCATTTAAAATACCACTGAAGTTAACACAACGTACATGTACTTAAAAACCACAGAAGGACACAGGAAATTCCTTCAATACTACATGTACATGTACATGTACAGTCAACTCTGCCTAAGTTCGAATTTCTTGGGACTGAAGAAAATGCTTCGACTTAGAGAAAATTTGACTTATGAGGGGTCAAAAACAATAGAAAATAAAGGAATGGGACCCAGTACATACCTTCGACTTAGGCGATTATTCGACTTATGCAACTTCGACTTATGCAGAGTTGACTGTACATGTACACATGTACATCATTTCGACATTTACAACATATGCAATATACACGATATACATGTACAGTGTACATGTATAACATGTAAGCAAGCATACGTGTACATATTACAGTCATTTTCTTCATGACAAGTACAGGTACATACATTGTGTACATGGTATAGTGTACATGCACCTCCTGACTGCCATAGGCAGGGTATCCTTTTTTTCTCTTCATGTTCTCCTCTGATAGGGTATCAGAGAAAAGAAAATAAATATAACATGAACTTCAAAGAAGCATTGGTTCATCTGACTGACCTGTACAGCATGTGTACAGGTAGTCCAGTACATGCATACACATGTACACACCGTAATGATAATTTCCAATCAATTTAAAGATATGATTTTTTAAAAATCTTGTTTTGTTATTTGAAAATGGGATAAGCATAAGGGTTATAGTGTAAAAATACCAGTCTGAAAGTTTCAAAGTATAATATCCACAGGAAGTATTTTTAAATATAAAAAAATGTGAACCAATGTTTGAAATGTATACGAGGGTCGGTTGCACAGAATAGACATAAGGAGTGCGCATGCGCGTGTGACTCACCTTACCGTACTGTGTGTATTGGCGTATCACGCTGCGGGAGGCACATACATTGTAACGGCATTTTCAAATTCAAGCAAAGTGGTCCTCTTAGTGATTGTCTCGTGAGACGAAGTAAAATAAAATCGGCGTTTGCATCTAACTTACACTTTTTCATTCCAAATTATGGTTGGTTTCAGGGGTTTTGAGTACAAATACTAGTACTCATACACATGTTTCATCTTAGTTTAAGATTTTTTTTAAATCAGCTACTCACAAAGTTAGCCAATGCCTTTAAGCCCCATCCAGGCCAGGACCATTTGATATCTTGACCTCTGTAGCACTGACCTTTCACAGGACAGCGTGCACATGAGTCTGTCTCTCTTTCTCACTGTGAGAAAAAGATTCCCAAGATCAACTCTTGCTTTAGGGCACATAATTACTGTACATAATACCTTACTAAGTTACTATTAAACTTAACAACCAAACCCCAAGACTTCAAATGTGCATCAGTGAAGCATGTATAGAAGCAAATAGCAATAAGTACTTTATTCCTGGAGAGCTTCAAAAAAAAAAAAAAAAAAAGGAAAAAAAGTTGTGGGGGTGGGGGGATGGGAAGAGCTCACACTAATCTGACAACATGATAATACACACTGCATACAAATTTCAAGGAGGAAATCTAGCAGGGCAATTTTTTTTTTTTTCCGGGGCTACTTTTTGAGCCCACCTCCCAAATTTTCTACATTGTATTGCAGTTTACATTGGACCATATGAGAATTTCAGGGGATCTTTTTTAGTTTTCCAGGGCTCTTTTTGGTGTTTCAGGGGCAAATTCGCCCCGAGCCCCCGTGTATTTTTTCCCCTGAAATCTAGGTCTTACACTGTACATCTACATGTATTCCAACATGGGATCCAGTAACCCAGGAAATCAAATCATATTGCTCTACAAAGATGTATGGTATTATTTTGTGCATTGTACATGGATGAGGGTGTGAATACATGCAGGCCGATATCACATCATTGGTTCATCACAAACGTCTACCGGTAGATGGACAAAATGTACAATAATTTTCAATTTGATAAAATCTATTAAACTCATTTGCAAAGTGGACTGGTCTTCAAAAATCAGTTGTCTTTGATGCTAAAATCGTCTCAAACCAATGCAAAAATGATATCAAGGGAACATCGAATTCAAAGAAGCATATGGGTGGTTACATGCAGCTCTGCGAAATACATTATCGCCGAGCGAGGGCAAACATGTGGCACAGCCTGACACGCAAAGCCATTTTAATCAAGAATACAGCAGGCCAGCAAGAGAGGTGAGGAAACACGTGGCTATGTATTTGTGTCCCTGCCACGACTACAAACGGAAGATGCACCCATAATATACATATCCTGAACAAGAGTCAAGTGAACTATCAGTGCTATTGTTTTTGTTGATGCTTTATTATTAACATCAAGGCCTCTGGAACTGAAAGTACATGTATTTTTTCATATTCATCATGACATGAAGTTGGTAAAAAACTTGGTATACATGTACAGTACATGCACATGGCGGCCCAAGTGTAATAATTAATTCTTTACACAAAACCTGTACATCATTTATTTTTAAATACACATGCAGGTGAACTCAGGACACAGAAGAAAAGTCTTAGCATCTTCATCCTAAGTGTTCAAACTACTCAACTACATGTACATGGCATGTATGACACCTTGCAAAGGAGCTACATGGAGAATGGTTTTAATTAACTATACACAGCACTGTACAAGCGGGCATAGGAAATTCTTGCGAACTCACGACAAAAAGCGTGACTACATCGCGTATGTGATAAAGCTGAATTTTCTCAGCTACAAAAGTGAGATTATCTTAAACCTGAATAATTGACTGATGATTTTTTACTTCGTATATTCATTTTGACCACTTATAACTTACCAAAAAACAATGACTTATTGCTTCATGTTCACTCAGAAATTCCGTTCTCCCCGCAGAAGTTTGACCTCTTGTACATAAAGTCTATCTACAGTGTATGCAGAGCGCGATTACATGTACCTTCCGGGATACCGAACGAGTTCGCAAAGATTTTGTGTGTGTCCTTGTCTGACTAGGTTTAAATGCACATGTACAGTGTACGTGTACCTGTAGCATTGTTGGATGTACATATGTACATGTAGATGTAGATAAAACTTCTAGAAAGTGAGAATGCATATTTTCTTTATGATCACCCTTTACTAAAAGTATTATGATGAAAGTATACTTAGCAAAGTATTACGATGCCTCATTCAGTTACTGAAAAAAAAAAAAAAATGCTTGTTTCTATAACATGTAAACTTGCGATCTGAAAATGCAATGTGCTATCTTTAAGTGATGTTTCAAAAGCACCTAGTTTAGATTGATGCATTTCTTTACACACCAAAATGCGAACGGTCGCATTCATGGATTCCAATCACAATTTCCTCCAAGGATACAAAAGAACTGTGTTTTATAGATCATGACTCATCAGGCAATAACTCATAAAATTCAGCAAACTTATAGTACAGTGTACATACGCTACAAGTAACAATGAACAGATAGCATGGCTTGTCCATTGTAATGGAAGAATGATTGCCATCTTCTGTTCTCACTCTGCATTGATGGACGTTTTTCTTATTGATACAAGCTGCATACATGTACAATGCTTGAAGCAACAGGTGCACGTATGGCCTGCACATACAAAGCCAGTGTTAGAGTTCATGGCTACGTGCGAACAAAACTTTAGCTCTGCTTCAGCAATGATTGGTTTAATATTTCTTTCAGAAAAATTTTGTTTTGTTATTCTTGTAACTGATCTATCACCTATCATTTCAGATATCCCTAGAAGTTTCTTTTTTAATCGTTAGTCTAATCTTCTAAATGCCAAATTTCATAGTGAAATTGAATAATCTGTATTAAATTTCTGTTCACTTCCTACTTTCTTCAAAAGTGCCTTAAGCACTCCACAGAGTGGATCTGGCGCTATACAAGTCGCATTTATTATTATTATTATTATTATTATTATTACAGTAGTCTATAGACTGATGAACTATTGTCATTAATGTGTATGGTGAATAACATTTACATTGTATCTGTTTTCTCTCTTTTTCTAAACTTCAAATGAATTGTTCATTTTCACAAGGTACATGTAACTGTAATGTACATTATGTAAATGTGAAACTCTACGTGTAAAGACCATATGTCACACAGCAGTGTAACTGCAAACACAATTTGGCCAAAATAAATTTCATGATGGTTTATCCCAATATGAAAATCACTTCAACACTGCACTCCAATATCACTGAAAATTATGAATTTAGATCTACGAAACCTTTCCATTTTCACTGTTATTTTGTCCATTCATATCATTTCGAGTTTAGCTGAAATCCAAGATATAACCTTGCACCTGTGTGGGTGGTTAGACCCTTATTCTTCTAATCAAACAAGTTAATAGTTACAAAGTTTATTCAGTGTCCTTGCAAATTTTGCATAAAAATATGTAGATCTATATCATCTTACTCCAATCAAAATTTTGATAATTATTCATTGGCATCACTGTGAGTGTATACTAAACTAAAGTGAATTACAGAATTAGTCATAAAAATAACAGTAACCAAGAAGGAAGTCTTAACCAGGGGCCGATCCAGGGGGTGGCCGAATCGGCCTTGCCCCCCTCCCCCCTTGAAACCCAAGAGGGCTGAATTGCCCCTCCCCCTTTTAGAAAAGCAGAAAAAGCAAAATTTTCAGGCAAAATACACCTGAAAATACCGAGGACCTCTCTTGAGGGGTAAAACAGACACCTGAAAATGCTGGCCACCCCCCCCCCCCCCTCCTTTTGGAAAATTCGGCATTTGGCCCTGTTAACATTAAGTGTCAAAAAAAAGGTTGTTGACCATACAAAATTTACAAACCTTGTTGAAAGCAAAAAGATCCCTCCTCAATTTACGACGTTCTTCAACAGCAGCAGCATTCTGCCGATGAAATAATTTCCTCATTCGGCTGGCCATTGTCACTGATTGTGGTAATCCAAGATTTAATAATTCCTTCAATCAAAAGTCGTCTGTATATTCCTAGGTTTTCACGAAGAGTTTTCACATCAATCGGGTCCTGCAATCGTTTGCGTGCGGTAGACCTACACATGCACAAAACAGAATGAGAATGATGATTCAGTTACACCCACCACAGAAAATACCGGAAACTCGTGGGGGACCTAGTACCTCGTAGTGCGTAGAGAAATGGTAGCGGAACGCCAGCAGTAGTACGGCCAACGCAGTCTGCTACTTCAAAATCCTGCGGAGAAAACAACAGGAAAACCTTTCAAACTGAGCCAATAAGAGAAGGTTTTATAGGCATTTATTATTTTTCTAAAAAGGGATTGACTTACTATTAACAATAATGACTGAATTTTAACTGTTTTATATCATTTTATAGGAAAATTTGAGATGACTTACCGGTTGTCGCTGGATAAGATCGCTGATTTTAAGTTGAAAACGCGCGCGTGTGCGCCAAAGCGTACGCCCCATTTATGCACGTGTGTACGTACGTGTTAAACTGTATTGTGCTTCCATATCCATCAGAGGCTTCCAAATTATGCAAAGGCTTCTTACCCCATCTCTGAGCTGCCATTATTGACATTATCTATGAGCTATCTATGTTTTTTTCTTTGGCAGCCATACTTGCATTTAAAAAGTTTGCTCTAAAAAAAACAAAAGAATACAAAAGAAAACAAAAACGATGAAAACCGAACTTTATCTTAAACCGTTGAGCGTTTAGCGTCCAAACCAGGGAGTACATGTACTAATAGGAGCAAATTGGCCATGAGGAGTTTTGGTGTTCCCGCCCACCCCCCCCCCCCCCCCCCTCCACGAACCCGTCGATATATTTACTTGAGGGACCTACCGGACCAACCCCTCCAAATTATCCACCAATTATCTCTAGTCTAACGACTCCCCTATAGCCCTTTATGCAAGGTTGTTCAGTTGTGTCTCTTCTTTGGCAGCCATACTTGCATTTAAAAAGTTTGCTCTAAAAAAACAAAAGAAAACAAAAACGCTGAAAACCGATTTTTTTTTTTTTAAAGCAAAATAAAACTACACAAGTTCAGCTAGCTGCAGAATCGACACAACTTGCAGAACTTTGAATGGAAGTCCCATGGAGCAATCAAATATAGAAACCCAACAAAATTCATACTCCTGACCCAGAAAAAAAGAAGAAACACATCAATATCGTGTCGTACATCTCCCCAAACCAAGATGGATGAAGAAAAAAAAATACGTTTACGCGGCTGAGCTTTTTGTGGGCCCTTGTCTGCATTATTTCTTTTTTGGATTTTTTTCTATGTCCTTCAAAAAAAAATGTGATTCAGATTTATCCTTCTTTTTTTTTTTTAAATAATCATGTGGGCCGCTACTGCATGTGTGAGACATAAGTGTGTTCATTGTTCAAAATCCCAGACGTAAAAACGCACCCAGTTATTAATATGGGGCACGCGACATGAAAATGGTAGCTGAAAATGACGCGTGTCATTGTGCGGGGGCAAAGGCTTTTGTGAAAGCTCGTCATGCTCTTTGTCTGTCATTTGTCGTCTGTTCGCTTGCTGACGACACGACCATGCAACAATGGACCCGAAACAACAAAACCCAGTCCAAGATAAAACATCAATTATATTCTTGGATGGGGGTTGGGGGTTGCTCCGAGTTTATGCATGCGGGAAAGAATAATCCACGGGAATATCATCAGATGAACACCCTTTAGAACGATGTGATAGCGAATAGAAGAATGGTAACTTCACAACCGGCTTCACAAGTCTTTCGTCTGCCGAACACCGTATTTTGCAAAGTTGGATATTCGCAAGGAGTGCACCTCCAAGACTGGCATTAGATATATATCAGATAGGCTCCTTATCATGAAAGGACAAGAATATTTTAGGACCTACTAACTCATCATATTGAAATCAAAGAAGGAGGAGGAGGAGGAGGCGAGGAGGAGGAGGGGGAGGAAGAGGATAAGGAGGAGGAGGAGGAGGAGGAGGAAGAGGAGGAGGGGCGGAGAAAAAAGAGAAGAAAAAGGAAAAGGAAAGGATGGACAAAAGACAGAAAAGAAAGAAAGAAAGAAAAAGGAAAGAAAGAAAGAAAGAAAATGTTAAATGATGTTAAAGGTGATGGAAGTAGTACTAGTATATTGGTGATCGGTGACAGGGGAGGGCGCTCAGAATGACCTTTGCGATCATGCATGGTGGCGCTGATGATTATTCAAGCCTTCAAGTTCAGGTTTTATTTCCAATATAACACAAGACATTTTTTTTTTCTTTTTAAACAAAAATATCGTGAATTAACAAACATCATTTTTTTTCTCTCTCTCTCTTTTAACATCAAAACAAAATAAATGTCTGCTTGACACAGTGTATTAAAAAAAAGGAAATTGATATTGGAAAAGAGAAATCCACAAGAAAGCAATGCTTGTAATTACGTGGATTCCTCAAGAAAGAAAAAGGAAAGTAAAGAAATGAAAACAGAAAAGAAAATAGAAAAAGGTATGATACAGAGCTATAGGTAAAACATATTATATATTATACAGTTGCAGGTTCAGTCACACAGCGAGGACTCCGCCACATGAAGGAAGCATTGCGCATTAGAGACAAGGTGAGAAGGGAAAGGACAATAGGAAAAGGACAAGATAAGACAAGACAAGACAAGACGAAAGAAGGACAAGACAAGAAAAGACGAGACAAACAGACAGGAAACATAAGGGGGAGGAGGAGAAAACAGCAAGAAATTAAGAAGAAAATAAGAAGAAAAAAAAACGTGAGATGGGAGATGGGCTGCCACAGACCAGCATGATAACATGACCGACAACCAGACTCATATTTAAAAAGAATAGAGAGGTAAGAAGTTCGTAAGTATAGGATGGTGCGATGACCTTAGTTGGACGTAAACATCAGTGAAATATCAGTCACATTGCTAACTGTTGTAAGAATGAAGCAGGAATAGTTTGAGCTTATGTTTGAATGCATTAAAAAGAGACTCTGTCTTTAATATTATTACTAAGGGAGTTCCAGAATTTGGGACCGTTGTATATGAATGTGTTTTTGGCTAGTAAAGTTCTGCAAATAGGTAAATGAAATTCATCAGAGCGTCTCGTGGGATAGTTATTGTAAGATTGATTTTTAGAGAACATGGCATCAAAAATATGGGGAAGTGCATTATTATTATAGTTGTACATAAATTGCCCTAACTGGAATAAATACAGGTCACTGACTTTCAATGATTTACTTTCAAAGAACAATGGATCCGTGTGAGAACGGAAGGTAGAGCAATGAATAACCTTTTTTTTTTTCTTTTTTTTTTCCAAAAGTAATAATCTGTCTAATAGATACTGATGGGATTTCCCCAAGCAAGAATCACATAATTCAAATAGGGCAAAATTAGAGATGAATAAAGCATAATAAGTGATGTCGAAGGAATGCAGAATTTCAGTCTGTTAATGATACCTATATTTCGTGAAATTATTTTGCAAATATTTTCAATGTGATTTTTCCAAGAAAGTTGGTTGTCAACTGTGATTCCAAGAAATTTTGGGTACGGAACAATTTCTAAGGGAGTATCATAAGAAATAATGTTCATTCATCTATGGAATTACAGAATAACATATATTTTGTTTTCTAGAGATTCAGGGATAATCTATTAGCTCTTATCCATTCAGTAACTTTACTGAGTTCAGAATTAATAACATTGACTAAAGTTTGTGGGTTTTGGTGAGAGAAAAATAAGTTGGAGTCATCGGCAAACAAGATAAATGACAGATGATGTTGATGATGTTGATGATGTCGGTGGTGGTGATGGATATAGGAGGATGATGAGAAGACTGAAAAACAAAAGACTAATTATGTAACTATCTATATCTTTATTGATTATTCAAGTGAAGTTGTACAATCTCTGAACTCCAGTGAGAGCAAAATAGGCACCGGTTGTGATTTTGACACTATCAACTGGAGAGGGCGCTAGTATTTCAAACGACAAGAGATGCGAAGAGCCTCTGACTATAGATAGCCAGCACGATGACTCCTTCTGGAAAGGGCCCTTTTT
>CM057155.1:17515932-17734364 GCA_029962745.1 Echinometra lucunter | reverse complement strand
TATTAGAAGACTGATCAGTAGCTTTGGCAACTGTTTGAACTAAAGAAAGTATTGCATGGGTAGTGCTACTCTTTTCCCGGAAGCCAAATTGAGTATCAGAAAGGATGTTGTGCTTTTTAAAGAATTTTATTGTTCGTATGTGGACCAACTTCTCAAGGATTTTTTGACAAGGTTGTAAGCAGAGAGATGGGTCTGTAATTACTTGTTAGTGCATTGTCACCTTTTTTGAAATTGGGATTATCTTCGAAATTTTCATTGATTCTGGAATATGTCCAGATAGTAATGACAAATTGAATATATGTACGAGAGGATCAACTATATAATTCATAGTTTTCTGTAAAAGGTTGTTATCGATTCCATCAAATCCTGCACTCTTATTTAATTTTAGGCCAGAAATAATTTTAATTACTTCTTGCGGGTACGTAGGAGAGAAAAAGATAGAACTTTCATTTCTGTCCCCCAGATAGTGGTGAAATGAACGATATGTTGATGGTATGCGCCTAGAAAGGTTAAAACCAACTTTGGAAAAATAATCGTTGAAAATATCTGCCATCTGAACTTCATCCTCGACTACAGTATCATTATGTCTAAGCTTAGTTATCTTAGAATGCTTTGATGTATTATTGATGGTAGAATTGATTATATTCCATGTTCTTTTAAGATCATTTTTGCAACGACTGAATTGATCATGATAATACTCTTTTTAGCAGTACGGATCACCCCTGTAAGTACATTCTTATAATTCGTATAATGAATCCGTGTTTGATCAGTAAGTTTAGATATATATTTATAGTATAATTTATTTTTCCGATTTATTGAACGTAGAATCGAATTGGTTATCCAAGGTAGTCTGGGCGATTTCTTATAATTTTTAGACTTAGGTTTAGAAAAAGGAATATTTCGATTTACATGCGACATAAATGTTTCAACAAATATATCATACGACTGATTAACATCTTCTGTATTAAGCACGTCATCCCAAGATTCTTCTTCTAGACTTAATTTCAATCGACACAGGTTTTCGTCACTATATATACGTCTTTTAGGTGCATGACTAGTAGAGTTATTTGCCTGAAACCGTTCAAAATAATACACGAAAATCGGAAAATGATCAGAAATATCTGACAGGACTATGCCAGCTTTAAATTCGGAACATACATTTGAAAAAAAGTTGTCAATAAGAGTTGCCGAAGTATTGGTTATTCTAGTGGGTCTAGAAATAAGTGGCAAAAAAGAGGAAGAAAGGAATGTCTCTAAAAAATCATGTGCAGGAATATTAGCATCACTGGATAAAAGATCATAGTTGAAATCTCCCATAATGATACACTTTTTGTTTTGAACGGAGTGAAAGTGTAATAAATTATTCAATGTGTCCAGAAAATCAGTATGGTTACTCTGAGGTGGTTTGTAAACAACTCCCAAGATAGTTTTCCTTTTATTGCGATCAGTAATCTCAATAAACAATGTTTCTGCAGTGTCATTCATCAGTTTCATGTCTTCAATTATAACATATTCAAATTGACTTGGCACAAAGAATGCAACACCACCACCTATTTTATCTTTACGATTATTTGTAAGTATATCATATCCAGGGAGGGAAAACAACGTATTATTTCTTTCTGTAAGCCACGTCTCAGTTACACCTAATACTGTATTTTTGGGAACTCCTGTGTTATCTAGAAACAAACGAAGTCGTTCATAATTCTTGTTGAGACTTCTAATATTAAGATGCAAAATAGACAGGCAAGAATCAGGTAAACTTTTGAAAATATTTTTGGTTGAGGTCTCAGTATAATAGTTTGAGGAAATGAGACCCGAAGCATTATCATTTGGATCCAATTCACATTTCAATTCATCATTATTAGCGCAAATATCCTGTGTAACATTATCAGAATCATTGGAAATGTTCGTCATCGTCAAGTCAATCCTTATTTACAGATAATTATGTACAAGACAAAAGCATACTACTTAATTTTGTTGAGATCCTCTTCTCGATGGACGGCTGTTGGTCATCATCATCATCATCACCATCATCATCATTATCAAGTCCATATAACCACAATCACACATGTATCAAAATGTGGTCAGACTTCCATGCCACAAAAAAGAAATCATAGAATTTTGGACCCAAATGGAGATGAAATGACACGAAAAGTGATATATCATACAAGTTTCAAATGTGCAGAAATCATGTATTTAATGACCTCTTGCTTGAAATAATTTACAAAGAATCTCTGCCATGAATCTTAACTTTCTTTCAGATATTCACAATTTGAGGGGGAAAGGCACTACCCTACATCATACAATTCATCCATTTAGTACTATTAAAAAAAAATATTTCATTATGTACAATGAAATTAAATATCATGGCCTTACAGAAAATAGTTTTCTTAGACGCATCTAAATAACAAGGCACCGATTGCAAACATCTAAAAGCCACTGCACTCAATTCTGGCAAGATAGAACAAAATAGTTTTTACATTAAGCAATTAGGTGCTAAAAAGAATATTCTAAGAAGCATTTAAGTAGTAGATCACAACAGGCGATAAGATAGTACTTCAGTGATTAACAGTGGATGCAAACAAAAATAAAATAAAGAAGCAAAAAGAATTAGCTTGTCAGGGCCAGTGACAAGCCAGAATTCTTGAAACATCTTTCAAAGACAAATTTAGTGGCACTTAAAAAAGAAATGAACATCAACACCTTCCAAAA
The DNA here is from genome assembly GCA_029962745.1 of Echinometra lucunter. Classification (NCBI taxonomy): domain Eukaryota; kingdom Metazoa; phylum Echinodermata; class Echinoidea; order Camarodonta; family Echinometridae; genus Echinometra; species Echinometra lucunter. The sequence goes on along the minus strand of CM057155.1, from coordinate 17,731,652 downwards.
CATAAATCAAGGCAGTTTCATTTCATTTTCATATTATTGTGGTAAACTGTACAACCCTATGAAATGACAAGCTGTGTTTGGTTATTCAATTTCACCTCATACTTTTAAAAACCTTCTTGATTCTTTTAAGTCCATTAAGTTAAACATTTGAACGTAGGCAATTTTATCATGTTCATGAAGCATAACATGCATTATTCCCAACGAAAAATGTAAAATAAAAAAATGTGTGGGGCCTGGGGAATACACATAATGTGAAAAATCTTCTTCAACTCAAGGGATACTGGCTTTACTTGGTAATAAAGACTATAAGTTACGATTGTCTTTAACTGCAAATTAAGCACAATGTTGAAGCCTTGATTTTCTACTTCACAATATTTTTCTATGGATGTGCCATTTGTAACATGTCCTCCAGAACGTTCATAGATATTGTCTCACTTTCTGCAGACAAAGATAGCTTTAAGAAAATACATTTGCATCTAACACACTGGCAAGAATTAACAAGGATGCGGCTCTAATTAAAACAGATAAATAGACACATTTTTTTTTACACAATCTAGTACCACTGGGGGTGTTTCATAAGGACTAAGATTGACTGAAATTGCATTTAACTATGGCTGGCCATTCATACCACATTTTTTTTCACCACGGGTCTCTCACAGGATTTGAAAATCGTGGTCACAAATCTGCAGAATTGACAATTTTTTTATAATTCATTGATGAAGAAAACAAAAAAAGTAAATTGTGCAAATATGTGACCATGATTTGCGCATCCCTTGAGAGACCGATGGTGAAAGCAAACAGTGGCATGAATGGCCTTCCATAGTTAAGAGTGATTTGAGTCAATCTTCGTCTTTGTGAAACACCCCCCTGGAGTACTATGACTGAGCTATTTGTGAACCTTACAAATCTCTACAGCAATTGCAGCTAGGAATGTGCAAGTTTCTTTTGTCAGCAATTGTGGTTGCATTAAAAACATGAAGAAAAAAACCCCTCAAAATTTCAAAGAATGCCAACATAGAGCTCAAAGGGTGCTTATTCAATCTATTATTTTTTTTCTCTAAACAATTCAACTTACATATAGCTAAAAGAATTACCATGACTGTTAAATATCAACATTCCTTGTCAAATGAAAGAGAATTGTTATTTTGCTTTTGTGCTCAAACTGAAAACATAGATCTAGGATTACATATAGCTTCATTAACATAAAATTCCAACACATCTTCATGTATGAAATTTAATATTAAGAATATGGGTAACAATATCTATTTCAATAACTGGAAATACGGTATTCAAATACATGTATGTGTATTTCACAAAATTAAGTCCTTCATCATTTAAATTCTTCAGTGAATGGTTAAGGTTCCCAGAATCTTATGATAAAAACATAAGGCCTACTTAAATCCTTTTTATTCAATCCTATAATACTTGGGCCTACAAGATACATGATTGCACAGTCACATATATCTAGGTAAATTCATAAATCTAATATACATTTCTCTATCAAAAATAACTCTTATAATACTATTATGAAATAATTTCTCTGACCCTGATATAAACATCTTCTAGTCTGTATATTACTTCATCGGTTTATGAAAGGGACTTTGTATTAATTTAAAACAAAATCTGAATGATGGGGCAGTACCGTCTGACTTATGTAATGAAAATATATAGCAACTCAAAAGCTGAAATCATCAGGATCATAACAGCAAAGATAGCCCTTTAACGAGCCACAGTGCAGTTTCATATTGAGTATCTTCTTACTATGGAAGCTTACAGGAATCTATATCATTATCATTATTATCATTATTATCATTACTATTATTATTATCATTAACATTATTAGTATTATTATAATTATCATTATCTATATCATTATCATTATCATTATTATTAATTATCATTATTATCATTATTATCATTATTATTATCACTATTATCATTATTATCATTATCATTATTATTATAATTATCATTATTATTAATCATCATTATTATCATTATTATTATCATTATTATTATTATCATTATTATGATCATTATTATTATAATTATCATTATTATTAATCATCATTATTATCATTATTATTATCACAATTATCATTATGATTATTATTATTATTATTATTATTATTATTATTATTATTATTATTATTATATAGATGGTACTTGGGGAGACTACTACATTAATGGACATTTGAAGCCAATACAGCTATATTTGGAGTCTAGGAAGGTTGCAAGTGACATACATACATACAAAATGTGATACAAGGAAATATTTCAAAAGTACATTAGCTCTAAGAATAGTACTTGCCATCTTCACACAAAAAAGTACTAGTACTCGCATTTTGCCATCACTGAAACGACACATCCAATCTAAGCAACAGATTGCTAGCTATAGTGTCTTTACCTTGCACATACGAAGCACTTCATGGATTGCTTCCCTGTGCAGTATAAGGGCCACTTAAACAATTTTTAAAAGATTTTAAAAACTGCAGCTATATTTGGTTGAAAGAGATACTTTCTTCTGGGCAAAGATAAACTAATTGAAAAGACAACTTTTAAGGTCATCATGTCCTATATATAACACTCTGTATGTAGTTCCTGGTTTTATATATAAAAATATTCAAATATATTTTCATAGGCTACGCAACAGGCAGCATATGAAACAACCCCTTGCAGATTGTCTCTTTAAAAAAAAAATCAGTATAAAAAACTCTTTTCCTATGTTATATACAAACTGTACAACTTGAATACATGACAGCATATACTGAAAAGGCAATTTGGATTTCAATTAGTCTACTGATTTTGAAAAAAATTATTTCAATATCACAGATATGGCTTAACAAAAATTGTAATAAACTGAATTTCTAAACTAGCCTAGTTCAGATCACTCTCTTTTAAATCGATAGCGAGATTCAAATAAGAATTGTATACCTTTTATGTTCTTATATCCAACATATGTCCATATAAAATAGGTAACAGAATGTTAGTCCTGCTAAATACTGTTCCCTGATTGTACTTTCTTTTTTTTTCACAGCATCAAGCTGCAAGCAGGAAGTGGAAAGGGGGGGGGGGGGGGGGGGAGAGAGGGCACAATCTAGAAATTCTGACTTAATAAAATTCTTGGAACCATGACCAAATAACCCCCAATGACTTCCAAAATTCACTTTCAATCAACGGCAATGGCACTGAGCAAAGAAAATTGATATGCCTTTTATTACCTCGATTAACCCTTTCATGACAGAGGTCCACATTTTGTGGTTTGGCCTAATATCTTTTGATGCAAAGCCCTAAAAATCATACCAAATACATGAGCAGAAAGAGCAAAAAATTCTACACAAACTGTGCCCATTTTGGTTGCGTCAATATTTGTTGTTTGATGCTGAAAATTTTTAAAAGGAAAATATGCATTAAAATCCTTAAATTGGCAATGTGATAGAAAGTTTAAAATCACCATTTTCCCCTGCAAATTGGCAACTTTTAACTTCTCATCATAATTTCTGTCAATTTATATTCATTTCAGATATATGACGTTTATAAGAAAAATGTAGCAATAAAATAAAAATGTTGGTGCTGCCAATTTGAAGAATAAAAGCTGATCAAATTAGGCTTTAAATAATTCCTGTCACGAATGGGTTAAAAGAGGCACTGAAATCTCTTACAGTGGAAACTCACTATAACAAGGACACTCGGACCATGAAGATTATCTCGTCACATCAGGGAATCTCCTTGTATCAGAGTATAAAAAAAAAAAAAAAAACTAAAAGAACCTAAAGATCTGGGACCAGCAAAATAACCTCCTTGTATCAGGTAGCTCATTACACCGGAGCTCTTTATAAAGAGTTTCCACTGTACTACCTGTTGAAATGGATCTACATGAGTATTCTATGATTGCATCCAAATTATTTTTCCTCTTTTTAGCTTAGCTCAGAGAAGTAATGATACAGCGTGGAATGAAGTACTGCTCCAATACAGCTCCTGTTTTTACCTCTCAACCATGACCCAAGGTAAAAGGCCTCTTCATGTCCAACCAGTGCAATTTGCTTATCCCTCCTATGTTGCTGTTTTTTTTTTTTTGGTGTGTGTGTGTCCTTAAATTATGCATTTAGTCCTCGAATGAGGTCTAAATGCACAATTTAAGGTCCTTTAATCCTCAAATTAGGAAAAAATGCACTAGACTTTATATCAATATACTAGTACTCTTAGAGAGTACTAGTACTTTGATATAAAGTCTTTATGGACACAAATCATCTGAAATTATAGCTTATTTCTTCCTTATCTTTTTTTTTTAATTAAGACATCACAGATAAAAGTGCAAAATCTAAAAATGTAGCTGTAAAAAATTAATGATGTCTGTACTGCTCTTTCCAAATGAGAGCATTAAAAGGCAGGAAAAAAATATGCACTTTTTGCCAGATATAAAAAGAACAACGGCACAAGAAAAAAGATTTCAAATATAATTTCTTTAAAAGTTACTAAAACAGTGTTTGTCATAATCAGAAGGTATCGCACTGCAAATCAGACACATAAAAATATTTTCTTACAATGTAGAGATCAAAAAGACTTTATAAAAGAACTATGATATAAGAAAGCCACTGAATAATGATAGCGCAATGTTGAAACACAGATTAGGACCATGCTTTGACAATGTATCATAAAGCATCCTTTTGAAAATCATATCACTCTAGCAATGATTGTTTCACATTTATAATCTGCCATGGCGCACATATTAGGGGCTAAAACTATTTGATGCTTGAAACTCAACCAGGTTGAGCTTATATTAATTAACCCGCTGACTACTGAATTCTCTATTTCCCATAGGCTTAGTACAGGGATCATCCAGTTCCAGTAGGCGACCGGTTAAGCAATGACTTCATGTACTCGATCTCCGGATTCCAGTGCCAATTCATCTGGATTTGCAGCTCCAAGGCTTATCATGTCCTGCCTGTCATAACTGGCTGATGGACAGAAACGGTACAAAAAGTGATGGCTGCAAAAACACGGACCCAAGTACTCAAGTTGTCCCTCAAAATACGATAGTACTGCAGCTGGTAGACAGAATTTTCATTTCAGTATCACAGCATCATTGCTTTCTTCATGTTCACACACAGCTGGGAAAAAACGTGGCTCCAAAGCGCTTTCTGGGAGGTACATGCAGCGACTGGAAAGTGCAATGAAAGGGCGACCTAACGTGATCCAGGCATACAAGATTATTATCGCAAGCCGATATGGATGAAATAGGTCTAAAAGCTCTTTCTAGGAAGTGTGTGAATTTATGGTGCTACGTTCCTGATTCAAAGATGTACTAATAGGGTGTCCTCTCGTGATCCAACGAGGGGATTTAATCATCATGAATCAACTTACGCAGGTAATAGTACAACTGGAGTTATAAGCAACGTACTCCTGAATTGAGGCATGAAAATAGGCACCGTCACAAGGGCACAGTATAGTGCTGTTTCAAATGAAATATAACATCATCAGTACAAGTTCATGAATGCAGTGAGAGGGTGCCACCTATAGTTCATATGAAGGGATCCAGGTGACAGATTTCTCTGATGCGCTGACAATCCAGGATCTTGAGAAAACATGGAAAAACAGACCCTCATCGGATGATGACTAAACTACAAATCACGTCATCAAAAGTTTGCAGTTCACTTTTTAAAGTTCAGAGGTCACATTTCCTAGTTCATAGTTCATAGTTCAAAGTTCAAGGTTCATGTCATGAATAAGAGCTGTAACTACACACGGAGCTGACACTCTGACTTCGCGGCTTGATTTCTAACAGGTTTGGATGGTTTTCGATGATCTTGGTGAGGATCTGGCCGATGTAACCCCTCAGGTCACGGTTCATCTGTTCTTCTTCTTTCAGAGCTTCCATTATCTGAAAGGGAAAAAAAAAATCAGTTACAAAGAGTGATTCTCACAATAATGCCTATTGCAATAATATCTATTATTTAGCAACAGGACATTGACAAAGTCACAATACAGATGAATGAGTAACAGAGAAAGATTGAAATAGATATAGAGAAAGAGAGAGCTAAAAGTACCAACAGAGAGAGAGAGAGAGAGAGAGAGGGGGGGTGTTATGAAAGAGAAAATAATGAGGAAAAAGAGAATGAAATGAGTGATAGAGATGGTGACAAAGATTGAAAGATATTGGATAGAAACAAAGACAAAGACAGAGACAGAGACAGAGACAGAGACAAAGAGCAGGAGAGAGACACAAAGAAAGAGAGGGGGAGAGGGGGAGGGGCCTTTGAGAGTGAGAGACAGTGAGAGATAGTTTGTGAATGGGTACCAGGTAGGAAGAAAATACATTTAGTATTCAATACTAGTATCCTGAAAGAGAAAACTTTAAAAATTGTACTTAAGTAATGAACATTATCACCACATTTGTAGTCCTCTCAGATTATCCCATGGAAGAAAAAGGTCATGCCACGGGATATTGTGTGACTCGGCTAAGATTTGAACCAACAAGCTGCTGTACCAGATCCCTGTGATATAACCCCTACACCAACACACACCTCTTAATACGGACCAAATCCTGAGAAGCTTTCTCTAGCTCAGCAGCGAATGATACTGAAAATGGTCGGGATTTGAACTAAGGACCTGCAAATTCATGGTCCTGGGATTATAACCACTAGACCAAGACATCTCTGCTCATACTAACCTCATCTTTAGAAGCTTTCTCCAGTTCAGCAGCGAATGATTCTGACTTCGAGGTGCCTCTGTGAAGCAAACTCTTTCCAATCTGGATACCGTTGTTCAAGATCTGTGCACTCATCTCATCATTTGACTCTTTCAGCTGCTTGTTCTCCTGAAAATACCAAATAAAGAAACCAATAATGAAGGTGATCAGCATCAGCTTTTAACGGGTGTGCAATAATCATAATAATGCCTGCCATAAAGATTCCATTAAATGGGAGAAGTTTGTAATGTCACACATTGTCAGTACATGACACATTTTTTCAGTTGTGGTATGCCTTTGAACAATGACCTACCATAGCGCAGTGGACATTGGTAAAGATTACTTGACAACTGTTCTGCGGTCAATGTCCTATACAAAATAAATTCTTGAACTGGCTACACTCTGGTCCAAACACTACTAGCTACTGGAACTGGCTGCACCCTGTATTAAGCCTATCGAAATGAGAGAATTCAGAACCTATTCAGGTTAACATATACCCAACCTCATTATGATCCCTATCCTACATGTACATCCATAACAACTATGAGCCAAAGTGCAAATTCTACCTTCTTCTGCTGATGTCACCGTTTCACTGCTAAATTTAACCCGTTCAGGACAGATTTTATTTCAAGCCTAATTTTGGTCAGCTTTTCTTTCTCCAAAGTGGCAAGACCAGTATTTTCTTTTATTGCCATAGTTGAAAGCATCTTACAAAATGAATTATTCATTTTTGATCATGAATATTGATGGGGCTCAGGTTGGCCTTCTAATGGATCTGGACAAAATGGCGGAGTTTTAGGGGCCTGGGCACAACAGGTGTAGATTTTACTGTAGATTTTATCGCTCTATGTGCTCATGTATTTGGTATGCTTTGAAGGGCTCTGCATCAAAAATTTCAGACCTGAACCACAAAATGTGGACCCTCCGTCACAATTGGGCTAATTCAGTCTCCAAATCCTCACCTTTCTCAGCTGGTGGACCTCTAGCTGAAGCTCACTGAACCTGCTAGGAAGGTCCTGTATACTGGGGCTGCGCATCAGACTAGCATGTCTGGCTATCTCAGATTGTCCTTCACTCCGTAGCTGCTCTAGTTCCTTGGCCATCTCATCCATAATCTGGAAGAAAATTAAGCATGTATAGTTAGATATTGTTTCAATGATTAAAATTTAAAAATGCAGACATGACACATTGTGGAAAATTCACACAGTTGTTGAATTTCACACGACATTATTTTTTAAATGGAAGGCAAAAACATGTTGATTATGTATAGAAGACTGGTTACATGTAGTTTGATCTAGAAATCATATGAATGAATAATTGGCCACATGTGCATATAACACAAAATGTTAAATACCTACATAAAAGCTCTACAAAATGAATGAACTAAATCTGATTGAGATTTGAGGAAGAGGTATTTAAGATGACTTCTGAACAGTACAGAACAAAAAGCATCCTAATCAACAACCATGCCCCCCCCCCAAAAAAAAAATAGCATAACAGAGCATTCTCTCCCAAATCGTAAGGGATATTCTCTCCAACTGGTAATGAAATCAGTGCTGCAGAGTAAAAATGTTAGCTTGCATTGCATATACAACAAATCCATTTTGGACACTTGTCGTTCTGCCAAAACTGCCTTATTTCTTGAAAACCCTAAAATTCTTTTGACAAATGCTGAGCCTGTCACTGTATCATCTTTTGTGTTTCCACTTGGCCAGTCTTAAATGTTATTCTTCCTGACTCGGATGGAAATGACTCACTGTTGCATTTGAATGAATTTCTTCTTCCAACTCTTCCTTCTCTAACCGATGTTCCTCTTGTTTCCTCTGGTATTCAGAAGACAACGCTAACCAATTGTTATCCACCTCCTGCAGATCCCTTTCTAGTTTGTCCCGATCCTGAGGGGCAAAAAAAAATATCACATCATATATCAGAACCAAATGTTACATTGAGCCATGGTGGAGTCATTATACATTCTACAAGTAGAAGAGTACTGTAAAGTGTAAGTCTGTGGATTAAAGGAGGGTTGGAGTCTTTGCCGTGGCACTAAGATCCTTTGGCAAGACAATTTATCTACATTTGTGACACTTAACCAGCATGAATTAAATTAAATGGGGACCTGGCAAGAACTAATGCCTTAAGATGCCATTACGGCAACCTTAGCAGCCATGTTAAAGCCCAGGTAATAATACCGGAGCATCAAGAGTGTCAATTCTAATAGTGGAGTCCTATACAAGAACCCACTTTTATCATTATCATTATTAATTTGCAAGAAAGCTTTCAAAAATTGCTCATTTTAATGCTGTAATTTATAAAATAAGCAAATGCGGATTAATCACTACATTATCCTTCCACAACCTTTTTGATGAACAATGAGCTGTCTGCGATTGAGAAAGGATGGAGACGAAGTAATGGTATACACTCTATATACTATGAGACAGCTATTACTCAAACATAATTTTCAATATATCCTGAAGAAATACCTGAAAGACAGTATTTTTTCTCACCTGCTTTAACGTCTCGATTTGACTTTTAAGTTTAGGCACTTCTGCTGAGACTGCTTCATTTTCTTGGACTAGTACTGTTACTCTGTGACGGAAGAGGAAAGAAAATTATGACGATTATTTCATTCGGTGAAAATTACTTTGTTATATTTCATTCTACTTGAATGTGCATGGGTCCCAGTTAGTTACACATAATACCTATGAAGGACAGTGTCGTGAAATGTGTCCCCTATGCATATGACACACACCTGTAATCTTAATATCAACTTGTTTTATAAAAAGAAGAAAAATCTCTTTAAATGAACACAAATTATTCTTTCTGCTATCACTGCCATTCGCACACTATCACTACATAGCTGGTGTTACAAGCCGTTAAATCTATCTTTCATATACTGACATTTTATCTATGCCTGTAATATGATAAACCTCTGTGCAAGAGCTAACAGATTGTTAATATTTAAGTTCATATACATGCAGCTTTGAAAAGTGTAACAGTATTCACAGACAGAGAATTACACCGTTTGCATGAGATTTCCAAGTAGTTGTTTATCTACAATATCAATGGTCAGAAAAAGAACAGATTTCAGAAACTTACTTGTTTTGCAAAGCTTCGATGTCCTCGGTTAGATGCTTGTGTTGCTTTGCCTTGAAAAGAAGAAGAGAGTAATGTCAATTAGAAGCAATGCTGTGAAAAGCAATAAGGATCCAAAACAGATATCTACAACAGTACAAACCTTCAGAAAACAGCAGGTTACTGCAAGGGCCATGAACCATTTCTGAAAGAGGGGGCCAGGCATGTGAACAAGCATCTTTCAAAATTGCATGTTAACCCTAAAAAGACTGGGGGGGGGCCCTAAAAGGCCCCCCTTCGACATTTTTCGCGATAAATCCGTAACATGAAAAGTTCGCGCCGCGACGCTTCATGACTTTTTTCTTTTAAGTCTCACACAACTTTTGAGACCAAATTTGTGACGCCCGTGTATGCGGTTCCGTAGTTACGCAACATTTTGTAAGTGTATGTCAGACCTAAAATTGCTCAAAAACGTGATTTCATGTACAAATCCAATGCAAATTCTGTTTCTAGCCATGATTCATAAATGTATCATTAATTTCACTTTTAATGATTAAACTCAATTTAATTTCATGTTGTTTATGATCGGACTAGTGTCCCCAACGATTTCCATTGAAAAAAACAATAAAAAACAAAAGTTGGAAAACAAAGAAATACATAAGAAGTTTTAAAAACAATAAAATACATGAGAAAAAAATTTTATACTGCCATTTTTTAATGTACATTCGATAAGAATCATAAAAAGAGTGTCTAGACCAAAAATTTGCAGTTTTTGAGCTTTATTTTAAGATTTACAGCTGAATATTTAACTGTTAATTTAACTGTTTAACAATTAACTGTTCAATTTTGTAAATTACGTTGTGGGTGATGTGCGTGCCGATTTTCGTCGCGATCACGCGGTCAACAGCCAAGATCTTAGGGGGGGGGGGCCCTTTAGGCCCCCCTCAGTTTTTCCAGCCTCCAAAATACCCCAGTCTTTTTAGGGTTAAAGCATCATGAACTTTGTCAAATTCAAAAGAGTAGGTGGGGAGGAGGGCTCTACCAAAAGGGGATGGATTTCTTGCAAGAGTTTTTCTATTGCCAATGCTGATGGCATTTTGACCCCCACCCCCCCCCCCCTCCCCTACTGGGCAGGGTGGGCGGGGTGGGGGGCCTTGGAGAGAGTTCAGTATATCGGCCCACTATCCCAATTTAATAATCTTACTCAATTATTACTAGTTCATCTAAATAAAAAAATTATAAAATATGATTAGAATCAAGCAATCCAACAACCATGAATACAAAGGATTATTCTAGATGGCCTAAAGGCTCTTTCAGATTATGACAAACAAAATCAGAATGGTATTTTCTTAAATCAACCAAAACTACATCCTAAATCTGGATAAAACTTAATTTCTTCATTTCTGTATTTACCAGGCAATATCTGATAATTTGGGTGAATTGTTTCAACTTACCAACTTCTCCTGAGACTTCTTATCTTCTTGTTCAAGATATTCTGTATTTCTTCTTTCCATTTCTCTCAGCTGATCTTCAAGGTGGACAATTCTACAGTAAAAATTGAATTTAAATGAAGAACATCAGAAGAAAGCTGCATAATGAAAAGCACTCTATGTTAAGATGGAAATAACTCACTGTTTAAACCTTTACCTATGTGCATGCTGCTCATAATATATGTCTGGGTCACAGTTTATATCTCAAGGGGTAGATTTAACAACATCTTCAGGTTTATTCAACATTTCCAGCAAACAATTATTACATACAGGTGATGAAGGGATACCAGCCCCATTGCATAAAACTTATGGTAACTCTGCCATCGATGGTAACTACCATTGCTCAACAGCCAATTAAATTCAAGGTTTCCATGGAAGTTACCATTGCTGGCAGAGGTACAATCGATGTTAAGTTTTATGCAACAGGTTATTATGCAGATCCTTTGTAATACACACAAGATATCTGTTTGCCTCATGTTTCCCTATCCTTGTGCCAATTCATACGTGTGGCATGCATGCTATTGTGCCAGTTTACACTAGCAGCAAATGAATGGTTAATGGGCAAAGGAAAAGGGGAATCATTCGGAAATTAAAAAAAAAAGACAACAAACAAAGAAAGAAAGATCAGGACGCAGGGAAAGAAGGAAAGACTGAAAGTGGTAAAAATGCAAAGTAAATGACATAACCTATGTACATAAGAAAATTCAGAGAACAGATTTTGCCAATGGTGCATTTCTGCTTTCCTCATACATAGCATGCCATTCACCATGTGTCTTTAAAAATGTGCTTTGACAACATGGTAATAATATCCTCCAACGGGAATATGGCTGTTAACCCATAAGGTCATCATCTATGTTGTTGTATAAACCAATCTGGAAATAGCTTATACCTCATCCAAACAATGGAAGGGGAAAAAGAACAAGGGCAAAAGCAAATATATCTCCTGCAAGCTAAATGATCATATTTATGACCATGTTGATTGTCAAAATAATATCCGTGAAAGTTCCCACATAAATTTGGAGAGGTACAATGGCAGGCAGATTATTCGGCTCTTTTGGAACACCTCCTCACCCACCATTTCTTACTAGCTTACAATTAACCAAAACATCATTTTGAATAGCTCTAAAACCTTTCTGGCATTTGGAATGATATGAACACAGATTAAAAACCTACCAAGATACAAAATGGCTAAATCAACTTAAGATAGAATTTTTTCAAAAGTCACAGAAGAGGAACATGCTGAACTGCTTATTTCAAAATTCCTGCAGAAAATACACCTCTCTCCCTCTACTTTACTCTCTTTTCAAAACGAGTAATTTCTACTATCAAACTTTTGGAAATACCTTACTTGAATTTGGACAGTATTGATTGCTGTAGATTTCCAATAACAGTGGAAGAAGGAAACGATACAGTTTAGAGCTTCTTACATAAGCAGACCTGCATTTGGTTATCTTTTCTCTTACCGTTTATGGAGTTTTTGATTCTCATTTCTCAGCTGTTCCTTTGTGTCTTCTATAGTATTCTTATCTACCTCAAGATGGGTGATTTGTGACTCTAGATCACGAACCTTGTGAGAGGGAATAGAATAAAGATAAAATATAGATATAAATTGAGATTCAGGTGAAAAAAAATACACCAAGTATTAATTTCATGCCAGGATAAAACAGAAAGAAAAGCTGAAATATATCTAAACATCAACATTCAAATTATGCTATTACAGGAAACCAATAAAATGATAAATGCTAATTTAAACCTGAGAGTTAAACTAAAAAAAGGTGACCAACATGATAACTTAACTAAATGGACCGAGATGTACAGGTGAATCACAACACGACTGTTTCCCCTATTCTTACACAAAGGGTGCTGTGGTTCTTAGCGTACACATGTGACAATTCTCATACACACAGGGGACCTCCATTTAACATCCTGTCTGAAGGACAGAGGGTTTTTCTACTGTATCCTAGCCTGTGTTGATGGAACAGCCAAGCTTGCATAAAACTATAGCTTTGCAGACATCCGAGTGGGTAAGAACCCAAGCTTCTTTGTTCAACAGGCAACTCTGCTGAAGTGATCTGAAATAAGCTCACCAAAAATTTGTTTACAAATTATTAATTTCTCCCATTAAGCTTCTTCATTTAAAGGGAGTACCCAATGCTGAAACAATGTTAGTTCATTTAAAAGAGCATGATTTCATTAGCAGAAAATCATCTGCCTAAAGTTTTTTAAAAAGTCGTGTTGCAAAGGAAACCCCCAAATGTGGTGAGATTTCAGGATATTTTTGACCCCTCAGCTGTGACCCAGTTTCAACTGGGTACCCACTTTGACGTCAAAATGACGTCAAAGTGGGTACCATGTCGTGCAATTCTAGCAAAATGCGCGCAAGGTATAATACATATTGTACAGTCTAGCGCACAGCACAACTGCAATGCAATGCGCGAAGTACCCACTTTGACGTCATACCTCATACTCAAATTTTTTGGTCAACTCTTGACTTTTTATGAGAAAATTAGCCAAAATGCATTGATTTTGATTGAAAATCATCATATTTTTAATGTAATTTTTCTTAGCATACCATTCTCGATCATATATCAAAAAAAAAAATTACCATTGTGTAATCACTTTAAGCTCACCTTGTCGTTCAACTCTAAGACATCACTATCTGAAGCAGCATATTCCCCATACACCTCATCTACAACACCTTTACCAAGATTGTGGGACGATGAAGACCGGTACAGCTGACTGTAACAAAACAGAAAACATAAAAACAAATGATCAATTCAAATTGTCCATTAATAATAATAATACAGCAAAACAAATTATAGTAAATATCAATTCTAAGTGATTATCAGAATTTCATACAAGAAATAAATTTTCTTTTTTAAAATTCAAATTATAACTGATCAAACATACCTATCATATGTCACAAAAAATTAAAGTGAATATAAGTACTTTTACAAATCTTAATATGAATATCTGACAATTACTTAATATTTAGCTTTTAAGTGATAAACTAAGAATATATATTACTTTGGGGTGAAACAGAAGGATGAATAAACAAATAAATAAATACCTTGCAATGTCACTGGATGTAACTCTCTTCCCAGGGCTGAAATAAGTCAAAAGTTGAGAAAAGATTAAATTAGAGAAACATTTTCTGATCAATTGAAACAGATTCCCTTTAACTCTTTATTTTTTCTCCTTTAAGTGAAATGCATAAAACTTTTGTTTTCACAGCACAAATTTAGTAAGCAACCTTTATCCTGTTTTTTGAAAATTGCATTTAGAAAGGGGATTTTATTTAAGCTTAGAAATGCTAAACAGTATTTAAGGATAAACACTCCATCTGTTAACATGAAATATGAATGAGATGATATTTAATTAGAATAAATTAAAAAATGATTGAAATCAACAGCAGTTAGGAGTGCTTTACAGGATTATTAAATACATAAATCATAATTCATATTTTCCCTATCAGAAAATAATTTTAATAAATTATAGGAAAGTAAATGAGTGCAAAGATAAGTAACTGTATAAATAGTGAATAATGTGAAAAAGCAAAGGATGAATACAAATATTGAACAACTTAAAAAAAAAAAAAAGGTAATATTAAAAACATAACAAGAATACATTTAACACCAAATAACAAAAGCTGGGAAAAGAAGTAGATAATGGCTTTTGGTGACTGCTTTGACCAATACTTCATGCACACTTATAAAGCTCGTATGATCTAATCTACAGGTGAGAGAAAGCCATTAAATCCATGATTTCTGAAAACATACTTTAATCCTACAGCTCATACCATCACACTAGAAAAATAAGAACATGAAAGTCATGCTGCATAAATTGATTTTGAGCAAATGATGATGACCAATCATGATGATTGCCATATATCACATATCCCCAAAAATATTGCCAAATGAATGAAGGTGTATTACCTATCCATTTAATTCTTCCAAACCGATGCACCAACACCTTTAAAGTATCATCTACATCAAAAGTCCTTTCAATATACTGTTATGTTCGTCTAGAAAAGTCCTTCCCCTCAAACAGCGATCTTATTTCAAAGCACTTGTGGCAAGATAATTCAGTTTCCTCGAAAATGCTTCATGGAAAACATTATCTCCATCAGCATACAGATGCCAACACTAATTATTCCCATTAGGCGCTTTCACACCTACCCGATCAGGAAAAATACCTGGTATTTTCAGATTGGGTATTCTACCCCGATCAGAAAATACCAGGTATTTTGCCAGTGTGAAACCAAATTACGCGTAATATCCCCGTTAGAAAATACCCGTAAATTAGGTACTTTCTCAAAATTACGAGTACTTTCTCCAAGGTCGCGGGGATTTTTGTAATGTGAAAGCAAATTACGAGAACTTCTATTCCATCGAGCACTGGTGCACGAAGCGTGTACTGTACTGTGTGTACGTATTGGACGTCGTTATCGTTTGTGTACCGTATACGTACATCCTGGATTTGAGAGTTGTATTGTCTATTTCTAGCTACGTCGTTGTTTTTGTAAAGTTCTGTTCCCCTTTCGTGTTTTTTATTTATGATTTATTCTGATATATCGATACGGTTGTATGTCATCCTCTGATAATCGCTGACAGCGATGTGGAGGGAGGAGGAGTGGCCTCCTCCTCCTGCAAAATAAATAGTTCTGCGCATGTTCGTAACTTCGAGAACTTACCCCGAAGAGGTCTGGCTTCGGGTAGGTGTGAAAGCGCAGAACAATTAACGGGTATTTTGGGGCCTTAACAAGTTCTCGTAATTTACGGGTATTTTTCCTGATCGGGTAGGTGTGAAAGCGCCTAGTGTGATGTATAAAGTGTCTGCTCCATGGCTATCAGCTCTGGTAAGATTAAATCTGTGGGTGTTTCAACGAGGCTATAAATTAAAATTTTAATTGTAATATATATCCAGTAGAGCTATACGGGTGTTAATTTAATTCAAGAGTATGTGAGTAAGCGTCCTTCTGACTCCAGACAGAGGATGTATCCTATCTTGAGAGCCAGAAGGGAAGTAAGGTACATGTAGGTTTAGTAGCAAAATGAAGTTGTGTAAAAAGATGCATAAATAATGTAAAATGTTTATTGTTGTCTGTATTGCTTGCATTCCAAACGCATCTTTTTACAACACTCTGTAAGCTACATTGTAAGTTATATAACTAAAACAAACAACCAAACAAGTATAGCTTACTAAATTCACAAAAGATAACTTAACCCATGGTTTAAAACTACATTGGTCTCCTATACACATGTCATTTTGTCCAATGGACAGGAAATAAAGCGCTTACATACACTTACCAGTAATAACACTGAATTCAGTCAAAGGCAAAGGTTAAAATATATGTTAAGAAAAACCTCTTTGTAAATTTGGGCATATATGAATGAACTGGTGATGATGAGCAAATACACTTGGGACATCTTTGTTTTACCCACAATGCAAATTAAAGGTGATGGTACCAAATCCATGCTGATACATTTGATCATGAACATCTTATAAAACAGTATTAGCAGGCATTGTATGATAATGATCTTGCATTATGAAGTTAGCACTTCAGATGTGATCGTACAGAGTACAGACATCAGATATGCAGGGACTGTAAATAGTGTCAAAAATATGAACCTTCCAATAACTAGGTCTAGCCTAATCGTTTTCACTCTCAAGAATGCACATTTCGATATGTGCACAGTCAATATGATACCCACTTTCAATATTGCTGCATGCTTCAGGGATAAACTTTGGGATTTATCATCTGCAGACAGAGACAGCAAAAAGGGCATCAACTCATGTGATATTATAAACCTGTAATGTCTTTCTTACTCTCAGCAGAGAATATAGTCTGCTAAGAACTAAAAGGGCATTACTGCTTTGCTAGATATTGAAGTATATAAGTTAATGACCCTGTAGCTCTTATTGATCACTGATAGCAGCAGGATTAATGCTATACTGAAGTATGTAAGTTAATGTCCTTCTAGCTATCAACAGATATTTGTCTGAGGGTGTACATGTAGGTGCAATAATGACGCAACTCTTCTTGATACCTATTTGACTGAAGGGGTGTAATGGGGAAAGGCAATTTTCTTGGCAACTGAGCAGTCTGCAGATTCAGACTCCTTAGTCAAATAGGCTACAAATAATTTACAGCCTAGAACAAAGACAAGCTGAAGACAGACTACCAGGTACAAAGCCTGTCTAATTTATGGATTTCAAAGTGATTCAATCTGAAACATTACATCTGCCTCTACAAAGACTTTCCTAGTTTATCCCAAATTATCCAAAATTAATCAAGAATTAAAGAGTGCCTGTGCCTGAGACTACAAGAATTGCTGCAAGAAACTGACAATCTCCATGGTAACCTGTATTTGATCAGTTCTTGTGTTTAATGTCACACTTCAATTTTACAACCTTCAATTACATGTTCATAACCAATTTCCTCATCATTCCTGCTTACATCACTTTGTAGCTGGAGCTTTGTGGATACAATTGTCTTCAATATCATGTTTTCATTGTTCTCAATTTCATTTTTTTTTTCTTTCTGCTACATTACACAAATGCTCCTTGACTATTATCCCACTATCAGTTTTTATACACTAATCAATTTCCATAAATCAAAATATAATCACTAACCCTAACCCTACAACTTTTGACCAAATAAAGCCTGAAGCATGTGGTAGCTAACAAAATGTTTAAACCACCACATGAAGTCTTCATATGAAGTCATGTTTGAGACAGAGAGAGAGTATTTTATTTCCTTATCATAATTTTGAGCTTGCACAAGATAGATTTCAGCTGCAGTCTTGGCTTACATGTAATTCAAATGCAAACACACATAGTGGTTTACTTTTGTGCATGATATAATATGGAGAGACTCGTGTGGACTATGCACAAAAACATTGGCCACAGCAAATATTGACATAGTGACATAATGCAAGCAATACACATGTACATACCAAATGTATAATGCATTAGGGGTAGTCATACTCATTTTTTTCTTTGGGTTTCCTTTTTCACTGTAGGGACAATACATTAAGACTTTTGATCCTAGGCAAAGGGCAAAATTTCTTGTGATTTTTCTGAAAGGCCAACAAAAATATATACGGAAATCGAAGTCTAATTACAGGTTATTGCTCCAAATAAATTCTATTATTTTTCTTATCTAAGAGGACTTCAGAAAGACACAGCTATACATAATTTACAAGAATATGGGTTACTAATTCATGAGAATTCTACTTTAAAGTCAAGAATTATAATGCTTTCCCTCAGCTCAACTGGAAATGGCAGCAGCATGAAAATTCAATTTTTCAAAAAATGGAAGCATAGTTTTGATACACAAATGACTTTTTAATGGGTACATATACATGTATGAAAGTTTGAGAAAAGAGATATTTTTGGTACAAAAAAGGAAGCCTCAATTGTAGAGAGTGACAATTTCAGATGAAATAAAGACATAACCGTTTTTTAAATGATCTCTCTTTTTTGCTACTTCATATCCCTCAATGCGACCAGAATTTGTTCTTATTTGTAGTGATAAAAGAATTTTATCAGAGTCGACTGTTAAAAATAGAAAGTTTTTCAAAATGATATCACCTTTCCCTAGTCAAGTTCTAAATTTATTTTTTATTCAATTGCATTTTCAAGAAGTAGGTTCTGCATTTAGCTGGACACTAAAATCTGTCTTTTTTCATGTAGCTGGAAGCAATGTGATTCCCTACCCACCCTCAGTATGATTTCATGACAAACTCTTACGCTACTATTATATGTCTGACAGGTGACAAAGGTGTACAATGAGAAAGGCAAGCAAGACACTATCAAACAAACTGCCAGTATAAGCTTTTGTATACTTGCATGGGTCTGCATATGAAGTTAACACACCTTGTTTTCTTGATTTTTTTTTTTTTATTCATGGGATTTTCTTTGTGCATTTTTTTTCCACCAAAGGGGTATTTTCTTACCTCGGATGATTTCGAGAGGGTTTAACTATCGCACGCTTTCTAAGGCTAAAAACAGGATTTCCAGGAAAAACAACACATATGATATTCAAAAGATACACCACATGTAACTAATTACACCATACAAAACCATTAGAAGTTTTGGATGCCTAGTACAAGAGGGGTTAACCCATTCGTGACAGGAATTATTTAAAGCCTAATTTGATCAGCTTTTATTCTTCAAATTGGCAACACCAACTTTTTTATTTCATTGCTACATTTTTCTTATAAAACGTCATGTATCTGAAATGAATATAAATTGACAGAAATTATGATGAGAAGTCAAAAAGTTCCCAATTTGCAGGGGAAAATGGTGATTTTAAACTTTCTATCACATTGCCAATTTAAGGATTTTAATGCGTATTTTCCTTTAAAAAAATTTCAGCATCAAACAACGAATATTGATGCAACCAAAATGGGGAAAGTATGTGTAGAATTTTTTTGCTCTTTCTGCTCATGTATTTGGTATGATTTTTAGGGCTTTGCATCAAAAGATATTAGGCCAAACCACAAAGTGTGGATCCTCTGTCATGAATGGGTTAAAGAAAAGAATAACACAATGAACAGAAAGTACAAAGCATATATAAAAAGTTACTACTGCAGAGAAGATTTTGAAATTTGAAAATAGTTTGAAAGGAATTCGTTTCCTTTAACATAAAGATGCAAACACACTGAAGGAAAAAGAATAGGAACTGAACAGATAACATCAATTCTATCACAAACTAACAGAAGTTTGAAAAGATTACCTAGAAAATATATAGCCGTTACACTGAATGCTTCATGGGAGAAAATCGATAGAAGTATATATCAAATAAAATCATAAAACAGTTCTTCTGAACTTCCAACTTATGGATTCTATATTTAGAAACAGCCTCTCCCAAGGATCTCTCTATGATGTATTCTTGTTTTGAAATAGTATTTAATTTCCATGCATGTCATGAAATTACATAAGAATCTAATAACCCAATTAAAGACAAAACAGCACAGAAATCTCTAATACTTGTTAGTAATCCAGGTACAATGTTCTAGTATTCATATTCATGAATTGTGAATTTAATATTTTCGACTGTATCATATTTATCAAATTATGTAAAGTTCAGTGTGAAGTAATTACCTTTCAAATTCAAATTAGAAAGGTTATCAATTAAAGATAACTTCTAATGAACTGTAAATCTTCCCACCAATCTCTATTCCTGTATTTATATTGTGCACGTTTTCATCATAAATATGACAGTATTGGTTTTGCAACCTTTGTCATATATGTGTAACACAGTAAACCAAATTGAATTGAATTGAACTGAATTGAATTGAAAATTAAATGATTCCCACTGTCTGAAGGCAAGTCCATTATCTACCACAATGAGTATGCAATTTTGGCCAAAAGTAACTAAATTCAGACTTATGTACAACAGACAACAAAAATATACAGAGGGTGACATCACATCTAATTTTTGTTGTTAAAAAAATAATGAATAGATACAAAACAAGGTTAAAATTAATGGACAATGACTTCCCAGTTAATCCTACCGATGCACTTATTCAAAGTGGGTGTCATCTATTCTTCACTGAATCCACTATTAACCAACCATATCTACTTGCATATTTTGTTGCATTCCTGACGAGAGAAGTTCAATGTTTGCCCTATCAGGCTGTCACAAAAGGACCTTGAAATCCACAACCCACGTATGCCCTACGTCACAAAATTATGCTAACTGATATTGCTAATGTAAACAGTACAAAAGAAGGAAAATTGTGTAGGAAATATTGCTGTGATGGTGAATGTATGTCTATTAAAAAATCATGGTTGTGTGTATTTATACAGGTACCGGTAAGTGCATTCAGAAACAGGATCTGAACTAAAAAATATATATTTGATCAGAGATCAACCACCAAAACAAAAGAAGAGAATAGATGAAATGAAAGCAAATATAAGTCTATTCTGGTTCATTTTTTTAATACACAGGGCAAAGTGTTAAATGTATCACTGCGTGTGACTTGATATATTATGGACCATCTTTTTAATATCTAAAAGTTATGAATAAGAGAAAGGAAATGAAATTTACAGCAATTGAATCACTGATCCAAGTATCCTCCCAAACAAACAGAAAAAAATAACAAGGAAATAATATCATCACCAAGCACAATACATCAGCTAACAAAGAGAATATACTCATATTACACATATTATATACACAAACAACTAGGTGTACACATATGCTGACCAGTTGTTATCTTTGTGACACTAGCTAAATACATACGTAAACCAACAAATCGGTAAATCACAAAGATACGGAAGAGGTGGCAATTGATTTAAGTTGCATAAGGACGTTGAATACTGCAAACAGAATTTTGGAAAATATTCCTTCCTATACAAGTGCCATTAAAAAAGAGGCAAAACAGTGTAACTATTTACTACAATATAGGATTTAATGCTTGTCCTTAAATTCTTGGGGCAAACAAGACTATAGCATAGAACACTTAACTTGCTTATTAGTATGACAGAATACGTACACAGATAAAGACATTAGTATGCTGAAGAGGTACAATATACGCTGTAAACTTAAAGGAGAATGCAACCCAGACATCAGTGTGCTTCCAGTGAATCAAGAAGAACAAGAAGAGTAAACAGTGAAAGTTTAAGCAAAATCGGACAATCTGTTCAAGAGTTATGAACTTTGAAAGTTTAAGTAAATCCCTATTATGTGGATCCTTGAATTGGCAACTTCGCAAGCATCTGTGATGTCATCGTGGACAACTCTCCATTCATTTTGTACACAGAATTTAGCATTTTCTTTATTTTCAAGAAAAATAAAAAATTCTTTTGATTTATTGTTTGAGTATTGACATGGCTATATCAATTCTGCAAGCATTTGGGGAAGAATTATGTTGATTCCTGTCGTGAAATTTCATATAAATCAATTTTTTTGAAAAATTACCCTGTATGTACAAAATGAAGTGAGAGTTGTCCATGATGACCTCACAGATACTGACCAAGTTGCCAATTCAAGGATCCCCATAACAGGGATTTACTGAAACTTTTAAAATTCATAACTCTAGAACAGATTGTCCGATTTTACTCAAAGTTTCACTGATTACTCTTCTTGGTTGTCTTTATTCACTAAGAGCAACTGATGCCTGGATTGCATTCTCCTTTAAGGTTCATTCATATATCCGGCAGCAAACCTCTGCTGAAAACCCCTGCATATTTTTCTTGCTGCTCACGTATGGCACGGTAGACCATGCCACTTCTGATATTCACGCAACAATAATAGTTCAAGTTCAAATAAGAGATAGTTTTGCCCAAAGTTGCACAGACAAACATGTGACATCATTTTTTGCGCTAACTTTATCAGGATTTGATTGGTCCACACCATATTGCCGCAAGCAAGCAAAAAAGATCATTACGTCAATGTTTTTACGAACCAACGAATCTGTGCACGGTGCACAGAAACGTGAAATGGAGGAAAAGGAAATTATACATGTAAATTTGCTTTCTTAGCATAATTTCATGTAGCGATATATACATTAAGAGAAAGCTTATGACTTAAATTTTAAAATGGGGTATATTACCATGTATATTTATACAAAATAAAGAAGCACTGGCCATGCAAACATGATTCAACAGTTCATAAAAACGTTTTCCCCAACGCACGTTTCTGCGCAAGTGCAATGATTCATAAGTTCGTAAAAACGACAAAGATTTTTGCCTCAGTGTTCTTTTGTTCTTTACATACCATTCATCTTTAAGTGTCAAAAAGAAAGATAGGGGTTTACCAAGGTGATAAGCCGCTTCATATATGAACAAGCCCTTACAATCCAATACTACTGAAACTTGGATATAAGAATAGAATAACATACAATGGATAATAGAAATCATAGAAACATGCTATAAATGTGTCAAGGTGCATGAATATATCAATGTTACAGGCAAGAGGTATATGTGTATTAAAGTAAACATGTATCGTATAAAGGTTAAACAAAAGATTAACTCAGTTTTATATACCACTGCAACAGAACCAAAGTTTTGAAGGTAAACACTACTGTTGTGTTAGATCAAACCAGATAAGAATATGCATAAATTAAAGTGTTAATATAAATGCTACGCAGAACCAAGAAAATTCCTGCCACAGTGACCCACAATAAAATTAGTCCACCCATTTATAGAAAGACATGCTCCCAATCTCACATTGGTTTATGGATTTTTGCATTAGCTCTTGCTTTAAACATAGTTTTGAATTTGAACTTCTATTTTTAGCCTGAGTAAGCCTATGGTAGCTTTCAACACATATACCACAAATTTTGAAAGAGGCTTGGGTAAATTTTTTTGCTGCCGAAAAAAGAAATAGCTTGAAACTGCATTTTCAACCATTTCACATACTTTGCACAGTACTGATTTTAAAAAAGAAATACACACTTTTCCCTTTAACACTTTTTTTTTTACCTCATGCTTAAATTCAAACAAGAAAATAACAATATTTTATTTTCCTTTTGCCTTTTTTATTCACTTATTATTACTTTTTTTTTTTTTTAAAATACAGTTTTCAGAAGTAATAATTACAGTGGATACAAGATGCACATGATGCTGTCTATTCACAGTACAGACAGAAAGAATAGGATATATATGCATCTAAAACAGCACTACATTTCCAATCAAAATAAATAAAGTAAATAAATAAGTATATGAATCAATAATAAACAAACAAACCAAGAAAGAGAAAGGTGGGTTAAAGACACAGGCATGGTGAGAGAGGGAAGGAGAAGGAGACGGAGGAAGATACCCTTTATGATGATGATTATGATGGATGTGAGACCACACGTCTTTCTTGGACATGTAGGGCTTCCGACTTTCATAGGGAGACAAGCTGCTGAGAGGGAAAGGAAGATCAAGGAAAGGAAATCAAACGTCGAGGGGTGAAACTTTTGTCACACTTGTGGGGTGTTGCAAGAAGGTTGCAATCAATTGCAAATAATTGCCAATTTTGAAACAACCATTCTGATTGGCTCAGGGTCTGCCCTTTTAAGAAGACATGCATGCAACAATGATTTTGATTGGCCAATGACAATCAGTTGCAACTTGCAATCGATTGCAACTTTCTTGCAACACCCCATTGGTGTTAGTCTGTATTAGAAATTTGAAACATTCATCACACAGCCCACAAAAGCCAATAGTCCTTAGGATAGGCTGTAGAAACACATACTGGATGAAAATCTGAAAAAATATTAGAATTTATTACTAATCAAAATATCTGGAGGGTTAAGTCAAGAAGTTAGAAGGGTAACTGGGGACAAAGTTTTTCATGTACTACATGTATCACAGGTTTAAGGGATTAAAAACATCTTAAAGGTCTAGCACACATTTCTTATATTCATTAAAAAAATCCTTTTTTTTTTCATTTTCTATTTTGTACCTCTGCATCCACTTCAGATTACACAAGATGAAATTCCTTACAAGTCATAAATTCAAAAG
The DNA here is from genome assembly GCA_029962745.1 of Echinometra lucunter. Classification (NCBI taxonomy): domain Eukaryota; kingdom Metazoa; phylum Echinodermata; class Echinoidea; order Camarodonta; family Echinometridae; genus Echinometra; species Echinometra lucunter. Next base: position 17,706,938 of record CM057155.1, on the reverse strand, counting down.
AAAAAGGTTAATTCAAGTTTATTGGAATTTTCAACTGATTTTATTTTTAGCTCTTAACCACTTCCTTATTTAACTTTTATCATGGTTCTGCATGGCCAGTATTGCATTCATCTATAGTGTGCACATGCACCAATAAAGCATGCTTTTCTCCATTTCTGTACATGTAAATGCAGAAAGACCCACTCTTTGTATGGTTATCACTACAGATAAGCAGAACAATTACACCTATTCATAAAAATTACCATAACCATTCAAATATCATTCATATCATCACTATTCTTGCCATACATTCAAATATACACATGATGAGTCAAAATGCAAATAATTCACTAGATATTTGCCAGGACCACAGGCACCGTCCACAGCATATCAAAACAATATAGTACATGAAGAAGAAATACACATGGAGCTATATGTGGGCCTACAATAAATAGTTTTGTTCAACATTACACGTCTATGTTCCATGGCATGGTATCCATGAAGGAAAAGGTCTGGTCAGTATGGAAATACAGCATCAATTGATCAAATTGTGCAAAGAGTAGAAGTTTATCTTAAGAATAAAAACAAAGGAACCTAATGTTTTTCCCCCAAGAAATGTTCAAATATTGAATCAGTTTTTTTTTCAATGAATATTTTTTAATATCATGTCCCTGAGACAACAAATACAAATCAAATCAAAATATAACCTCAAATTTCTACATTAGTCATCAACACAACATGGTGTACATTATTTGTTTTGACAATCATAACACACCAGCAGTCAGCAAAGTAATTTCCTGGAATAAGCAAGGTTTTGGAAAGACGATCCGCTGGAAAAGGAAGTGCTACACGTGTGAATTAGGATATCAGTGCAATAGTTCTTTTGTATTTCAACTGAATTCGCTTTTGATATTGCCTTTCTCTTTCCATCATCAGTGTCAAGTCATAATCTATTGAATACAGTCCGACCTTGATTATTCGGCAGCTTTGGGACCGGTGCCCATCCGTGTAAGTGAAATGGCAGGATATGAGAGTAATGTAGTGGGACACCTTTTCTATAAAAAATTTATAGGGTAGAGCGGTCTATTTGCTGTAAAATATCTATTTCCTTGGTGTTTTGGATGACTGTAAATGATCAATGATATCTTTCTGTTTGTATGAGATGAAAATAAAATAAAATAAAACAGAAAATTGTTCACGATGTTTCTGTCCCCCATGCTTTTAGGTGAATTGGATGAAGAATAAAAGAGGGAAGCTGGCCGGGAAATGTGGCTGGTTAACCCATTCGCGACAGAGGTCCACATTTTGTGGTGTGGCCTAATATCTTTTGATGCAGAGCCTTAAAAATCATACCAAATACATGAGCAGAAAGAGCAAAAAATTCTACACAAACCGTGCCCATTTTGGTTGCGTCAATATTCGTTGTTTGATGCTGAAAATCTTTTAAAGGAAAATAAGCATTAAAATCCTTAAATTGGCAATGTGATAGAAGGTTTAAAATCACCGTTTTCCCCTGCAAATTGGCAACATTTTGACTTCTCATCATAATTTCTGTCAATTTATATTCATTTCAGATACATGATGTTTTATAAGAAAAATGTAGCAATAAAATAAGAATGTTGCCAATTTGAAGAATAAAAGCTGATCAAATTAGGCTTTCAATAATTCCTGTCACGAATGGGTTAATAGAAGAGTCCGGATAAATAAAGACTAGATAAGCAAGGTCGGACTGTACTCTATTCATCGATAAGTGATGATCTAATGACTCAAATTATACAGAAAGTGAGAGATTTTTGGCAATTTGATAAACGTGATGCAGTTACTGCTTTCATTTTTCATTCTGCTATTATATCACTATTGCTTTCTCTTTCTTTCATGTCAAGAGACAAGAAGACAAGTGGTCACGACACAAAGACTGTTCATGGATGATCAACAATTCAATAACCTCCATTCTTTAGAAAGCGAAAGACGAGGTTGAAGGCTACATCATGAATCGCTTGTCTTCCATGGTCCACCCCCACAGAAATTGAAAGGAATACGGTCATTTCAAATGAATGCAATAGTGACTGTATTATTTACGAAGACACTTTGATCTCTATAGATAATCTCCCTAAAGTCTGTCTACGTGAGGGTTTGATTGTAAATCAAGTACATGTAATATCAAACTGGTTTTTCCATCCTACATGTATTTTGCCCCTTGAGAGTTTAAAGAAGCAATATTTTTGTCTCACATAATGAAATATAGCCCTTCTTGCTCTCAGCAGTCTCTACACTACCTACATGCATCACAAATCACACTGATACTAGAAATCAACTTTATGACCTGTTGACTGTTGAATTTCTTCATTAAAGGAGAATGAAACCCAGGCATCAGTGTGCACTTAGTGAATGGAGATGAACAAGAAGAATAAACAGTGAAAGTTTAAGCAAAATCGGACAATCTGTTCAAGAGTTATGAATTTGGAAAGTTTCAGTAAATCCCTGTTATGGGGATCCTTGAGTTGGCAACTTTGACAGCATCTGTGATGTCATCGTGGACAACTCTCCATTCATTTTGTGCATACATTTTCAAAAAAAATTGATTTATATGAAATTTCAAGTCAGGAATCCACATAATTCTTCCCAAAATGCTTGCAGAATTGATGTAGCCATGTCATACTCAAACAATAAATCAAACAAATTTCTATTTTTCTTGAAAATGAAGAAAATGTGAAATTCTGTGTACAAAATGAATGGAGAGTTGTCCACGATGACATCACAGATGCTGGCCAAGTTGCCAACTCAAGGATCCCATAATAAGGATTTACTTAAACTTTCAAAGTTCATAACTCTTGAACAGATAGTCCGATTTTGCTCAAACTTTCGCTGTTTACTCTTCTTGTTCTTCTTCATTCACTGGAAGCACATTGATGTCTGGGTTGCATTCTCCTTTAACATAGCCTAAATACAGGAGCCTCCCTGTTCTTGTACATGTAGCAAATGGTTCAATATGCTGGCTACAAAGAAATGGACACAAAAATAATCTTCAACATAAAGCATTTCAATATACTTTTTATAACACGTTTCTATTCATCAAGAAATTATGTGTAACATTATATATCAGGTCTTTTTTAATATAGTGACTACTACCACGGTTCAAGAGAGTTACATCCAGTATTTTATCATTTACTGCAAGAAACGTAAATTCTCTCATTTTTTCCTTCAAATTCTCAACTAATATGCCAACATTGCCCTCTACTGAGAGCCACAGGGACGTTAACTTACATTTTGTACACATACAATGTCCTTCTGGCTTTCAAGGTGCTGTATACTTCTAAAGATAAATTGGAGTTCTGGGACCTGCAACACAAAGGTTTGCGATGAATCGCAAATTTAAAACAACCATTCTGATTGGTCTAGGGTCATCTTTTTGAACAAGATGCGCATCAAACAATGGTCGTGATTGGCTGTTACAACTTTGCGATTGATTGCAAATCTTTGTGTTACGAGGCCCTGATCATGCGATTACAATTCAACAGAAACTGTTTCCAACCAACTGGGACAGTAAGATTACCGGTAAATGTATGTAAACACCGTGTCTGGTGTGAGATTTTAGGATCATCACATTGATAGGAAATTTACCCACTTTCCCCCTAAAGCACTTGCATTGCATGCATAAAGGGATATGGGACCATACACAAATCTGACATGAATGTTCAGCCCAGGCACTTTGCTTTTTCTTGTCGTATTTTGAATATGAAGGCATGTGAAGCACAATTCTTTTCAAGCAATTCTTTATTATGATGTTCTTCCTATAATGGACATGAAAAGAATGAGAAAGCCCACAAATTATTTTTCACCTTTCCCGGAACTCAAGCTTCTCTTTAATGTATGATCATGTCTTAGCATACAGCTCAGTGTCATTAGTGATGCAAACTAAAACGTCCATTCCAAACAGCTCTGCAAACGATCAACTACCAACCAACCCATCACCTCCAATACAGAGAGATTCGTGGGAACCTGCGCTGCCCCCTAAACGTAAACCCACGCGGCGAAAACGGCTATTGAAACACGAGACTAGGTCGTCATGGCGACCAGCTGTGTGATGCTCTCCCAACGGTCACATGACAATGAACTCCAAAGCGCTGTTGGGGATACTGACTGAGAGTGTGTTTGTGTGTGTGGCTCTATAAAGCTTTGTGCTAACTCTCTCTCTCTCTGGTGTATAGGCATTCAAGTCTTGGAAGCCTCAGGCTAAATCAGGCAAATGCAACACTACTCATTTATGAAGTTAATATTTTGCTGCTTGCAATTTAAATCTAAAATATGAGCTCACACATGAAGGAGATGCCATGTGGCAAAAGAAGATATTGTAAGAAGACAGACAGACAGACAAAACGAGCCTTTTTTTTACAGGCCAGTAATGATATTTCCCACTGGTTTTGCAGCCAAAATAAAAACGCCATGCTTACAATGTTGGATATGAGAAAGATACCTGCCAAGCCTGACAGCCAAGAAATAGGAACAAATTATTAAGAAATTTCCCAACATTCCCAAATTTCCTATTCAATACTACAGTCAAATTTGTACAGAAAAAGGAACACAGGTTAAACAGCAACTTTCTTTTCCCCCCAAATAGGAATATTTCTACCTAATAGGAACAGTTGGCTGTATGATTTTGATCATCATTTAAAGTATTTTTCTTTTTCTACCATCACTGCATATAACAAAGGGAAAGGAAGAGCAGTAATCTATATAGCCCACTGTAAAATCTTGTTCCTGAAATAAGATTTGATTGACCTTGCCATAAGAACTGTCAGCTCATTAAATCAAGTTCATCTTCACCTCGCTGCAGTGTACATGTAGGTAGAAACCGTAATGAAAAATCTAAATCATTCAAGTTTACAGTATACAGACCCTGCTTTCATTGTGTTCAAAACATTTCCCAATCATTATTTTTGGTAAATGAAAACAATCAACTAAACCAATTTAAGAGAATTTGTTTAAAATCTTAAAGGCATTGGCTAACATTGTTATGATTTTAAAAAAATCTAATTTTGTTACTTAAAAATGGGATAAACATTAGGGTTATAGTGTAAAAATACCAGTGTGAAAGTTTCAGAGCATAATATCCACGGGAAGTATTTTTAAATATTAGAAATGTGAACCAATGTTTGAAAAATATACGAGGGTCGGTTGCATAGACCCAACGTAAGGAGTGCGCATGCGCACATGACTCAACGGACTGCACTGTGTATATTGACGTATCACGCGGCGGAAGGCAAGTAACGGTATTTTTGAATTCGCGCAAACGGTCCTCTTAGTTCAGTGTCTCTCGAGACGAAAGCTAATAAAATCGCGGTTTGCGTCTAACTTACAGCTTTTTCTTCCAAATTATGGTTGGTTTCAGGGTTTTTGAGTATAAATACAAGTACTCATACACATGTTTCATCTTAGTTTGAGAATTTTTTAAATCAGCTGCTCACAAAGTTAGCCAATGCCTTTAATAGAAAAACTAATCTTTCTGTTCTTTACCACAAGAAATTTGGATGCCAAGACATGTATGATGAACAAAACATCTTTACTGTAACATTATAACATGTAAAGCTTTTACAGGACTTTCTTCATGATAATTGATAAAACATACATGTAAAAGTTCAACTGCATGTGAAATAAATTACCTAAATATTCCACACTGTGAGTGTATTTCTAAAAAAAAACTATAAAAAAAAATGGGGTGCAAGCTCACTGACACACATGCAAAACAGGGGCACAGTACACACATTTGGTTTTCTCCTCTAGATCTGCGCTGGTGTTGAACTCTGGACTCTGTATCCAAACGACGGCTATGACTGATGTAATAATCAATATGTGTCCAGTTTACGCTCCTAATGCCGACACTGCTGAGCTTTAGTGCTTACACAGCAGTAAAGAATTAATTTAATGCGATTACAGTGTGAAGAGGACCGAGTTAAGTGATGTGAATCCAATCCTTCCCCCCCCCCCCATAAGACCAGTCTAAAAGATTTCATATGTAAAATAGAACTACAGAGATATTGGATAGCAATTATAAACATCTGCTAAGAGTACTCTTAATCAAAAGGCTCCAAGTGAAATAATTCAATTATAATTCACTTTCTTTTTTAAGGTTTAGTTTTGAAGGATACTGTTAATTTAGATCAGAATTTGTAGGCCAGTAGGGTTAACACTTTCTATATTAGATTCTGGGCAAATTGGGCAATTTCTACGAATATACATGTACCTACTGTAACTAAATGTAAAAAGAAAAAAAAAAAAAACCTTTTTATCTACCTGATCTACAATAATTACAATTGTATTACAAATACTTCCCTTAGAATGTGCCATGTTAAATCAAGTACATAAGGGGATATCTAACCAAAATAATGTCAGTTGTAATGTCGATTCAATCTGCCAGCTCAATTTAAACTGACCAAGCAGGGTTCATCTTGAAATGGCACTGCAGCTCTCTACTTCACTCTCAAAGTGTTGATCTAAAGCAATTCTACCAGGATTCTGGCTTGTTTTTAATTAAGATTGAGAACCCTTGTCTATCAGTCTCCCTTCAGGGCACAATAATGAGGTTGTTGATCCCATGTCCAAGCTCTGTAGAAGAGTGGCAATAGGAAGACCTTCCGGAAAGAGTATGAACTTGAATTTTATTGTGAAAAGGAGGTTTCCTTATTCCCATGGACTTATTACAGATCAGTACTTTCCAACAACATGTAGATTAGGTCCGAGTCATTTCGGTTTTTTTATAAATCGGGACTCAACGGCTTTGCTCCGGTCTAACACGGATGCATCAATGAAATAAAGAAATAAATCAGAAAATGGCAGTGTCAAATTTAACCGGTTTAAGACCTAGATTTCTTTAGAATAGCATTAATCCACACGATATTATGTTTCAAACCTTAAATCAATGAAATGGAACAATGGAAGTAAGATTAGCTTGCAGGATAATGGATTTCTTGCGTTTTTATCGGTGCCGACTATGACATCGTTCGGTATCTGGAGGCTGCCATTACTTGTTACAATGTGCGCTTGTTCGCTGCAGGATATCACTACATCGCTGGTTATATCAATCGCCAATCAGTTGGCGATAGCATCAAGGGCTCTGATTTAGTCAGTGATATAGTGCCATCTTGCAGCGAACAAGCGCACATTGTAAATAAGTAATGGCAGCCTCCAGATACCGAAGAACATTGTAGTCAACACTGATAAAAACGCAAGAAATCCTGCAAACTAATCTTACTTCCATTGTTCCGTTTCATTGATTTAAGGTTTAAAACAAAGTATTGTGTCATTCTAAAGAAATATAGGTCTTAAACCGGTAAATTTCTAAGTCTTTTTTGACACTGTCATTTTCTTATTTATTTCTCTAATTCATTGATGCGCCGGCTTAGCCAAAACAGGACATGGCGAGGATCAAGCACCAATTTTCGAACCGAATCAACTCAGGCTTAATGTAGATAATACTGGCTTTAAACATTTTTTTTTAACCCTAACTAAAATATATTCAGTTTTTCTTCTCACGGAGAGTGGTATTGTTTTATTATCTATCTATGTATGCATGTTTTAAAAACACACACATTTCTATCAGTTATTATGAATAATTACAGCATTCATTTGAACTGAAATGAATTCACATTTGATCCAATGTAATCACATCATTTTGCAATGTCAAATTAACACTGCATTAGTAGTGATATATTGGGCATATTCAAACTCAAGATGTGTTACAAACGTTATGTCTTGAATGCTTTCATTAACTACAGCACAATAACGATTCAGTCCTACACTAATTTCTACTGAGCACAGGCCGACTGTCCTTCAATTTTTGTCGCATCTGATGTTCTAATGGATCATTAAGTCTATTAGATATAAAATGCCTTTACCTAAATCTAGAATCTCGAAACCACAAAAATCGCTAAAGCCACAATTGCTTTCATAAAAAGAGAACCTGATTCACATGATGATGACATCCTTAATTAGATCAAGCCACTTCCTTCATTCCCATGTTTCACCTTGATTATGTTATCACAAAAAGAAAACTTCCTATAAAATAAAAAACATGTACAATTCTGAATTGCTGTTGTAGATACATGCTTTGTTTATCTAAAGTTTATCTACTAATGCATCAAGTAACACACATCAGAGTGCCCCATTTTCTCATGTATTCCTCTGAGATCAGAGTAATGATATGCACTTTGTGCACGGACAAAATGGAAGTTAACAAATTGCATTAGCTTACATCACATCAGCCAAGCCTTTACAAGAAGGGAAAAGAAATCTGATTTGACGTCCCTGACGTGCTGAGTAATGAGACACGGTTATATCATGTATGTCATGAATAAATTAGTAAATGGAGAATTGCCTTGAAGGAATGCAACTCATATCAGTTTTCGTTATCATCTTCATACCCAAAGGACTACAATAAAAAGGGGGGGGGGGGAATTTGCAGATATTTTTCCCTAAGGAGAATCTATAAACTCATGTGAATAAAAAATATGAGAAAAATAACACTGAATTCAAATCATATGACATACATATTTCCTTATTGACATTCTGAAAATGTTATTAATTTCTGCATTTCCTGAAGACTGTATTCATCTTTCATGTATCTACATTAAATGTTTTTAAAGTCCCTTTTTTATGAATTTATAAAAGAGTTTGTCTCCCTCAGGCATGCAGACATTGCATGCTTCATATACACGTATATGTCCTAGATTCTGAAGTTACTTTTAAATGAACTGGTTCGCATGACATTCATATTATGAAGTCACAAATCATTGACATTCAAATGATTTGTAGTAAACTGATAGTAATGCTCTTTCGATTATAGCAGACCATGAGAGTTTGGTTTCCACGACATGAGAAACTGGAGACTGGCCAGGAATAATGCAGTGTGCTGTAGTCCCACAGGGTGCAGTGAAAACAGAATCAACATCAATGTTTTCGCTGCAGCATCCCAGAGGCCTTGAAGGGCGTGACGTGATTCCACATATTGCAGCAGAATTCGCTGATGCATCCAGCCCATTTTTAAATTCAGGTAATCAAGGTTGTTAAAGGTTCCTTTATAAGCCAATCTAATCAATGATTTTCCTCAGTGGTCGCTGTCATCACGTACATGTTGCATACACAATCAGCCTAACGTTCACGTACACATATCATTTGCTATGAACCAGGAAACACTTGAGAGGGGAGAGAGACTTCAGTGGGGAAGCTTTCAAGATGTTCCTGTAACTACTGACGAAAACTGTCTTACAAATCTTTAAGTAGATCCTGTCAAACAATTAATGCATTTTTTCTACAATCTCACGATAAAGAAGTATGTCTTAATAGACTGCTTACCCATTGAGTAAATTGGTAGGGGTCTGTCTATCTGTGATGGCCGTCTCTCCGGAATCTGAGATGCTGCTGGCATCTTGGACCTCTACCTCAATGCCTGCATCGTTCTCACCAAAGTCCTCAAAGTTCTCTTCAGATCCATTGATGACGGGGACGGAGAAAGCCATTGCAGGGTTGCTTTGGGTACTGAGGATAGAGAGAGAGAGAGGGAGATTCAAGTAAGGCTAAAGTTTATGCATAGCTGATGGAATTTATTAGTCATTGTCTATCATGATCCTAAAATTCTTCAAAATATTTGGGGTTATCCCAAGTTGACAAGAACTCTGTCTTCCACCAAATTCTGCAAAGTTCTCTTTGGAACCACTGATGATGGGGAAAAGGAAAGGCCATGGCAGGGTTTCCCTAGACACTGAGGATTCAGAAAAGAACTCCATCGTGACTAACCAAAGTCTTCAAAGTTCTCTTCGGAACCACTGATGATGGGAAAGGAAAATTTGAAGTGAACTTTTAGACTATTTTTACAAATCTAGCATCAGCAAAATTTGCATCCCATCCGGAGGGAAGTTGAGGAGCAGTCCTTTATAGGAGAATTTTTTTGCTGTAATGTTCTCCCAAACTCACATTAGAATCAGAAGGCTCAGAAAAGAGTTTTACAGTTTAACTACAACTCAACTGTATCTTTAATACCATCCTATGATGATGCCAATCACATTTACATAAGAGTTATACATGTATTCTACCTTATACATTCCATACCATACATGTAGTTGTTTTATCCCATCATTCAATCCCTGTGGTATAAAAATAATTGATCAACGAATACGTAATGAACAGTGCGGACACATCTGGCAAAGTGTCACAAAGTACACAAATAATGGGCGAGGTCCTTTAATGCAAAAATCTCCATTGATTCACCATCCCGCCATAAGCAAAATCAATACAACCCCAGAAAATGTACGAACCTTGGTTGCCTTTGTTTAAAATCGCAAGGAATAATGCCATGCAGGTCTACATGTACACAATCACCAAAGGACTAACTGAACTTTATATTGTAGTGCATTCAGGAAATGGTAACTTCCAAATTTGTAAAAAAAAATATCTGGCCTGTTGAAAGCTTTGGTAATTTATTGCATAAAAATTTGACAGGGATATTAGAAAACAATCAAAACTAAATGCCATTGAGATAATGATCAAAGTTCCCATTCTATACTACAGTCTTCTCATGTAACGCTTAACATAAGTGTATAAAACCTGGAAACTTTGTCATTCTCAACATACTACAAATAAAGCATAAAACTATTCTGCAAGGTTTGTATGTTTGCAAAAGGTGTGTAAGCTGCAACTTCCTGATGAATCATCATTCTACATACATGTACATGTATTTACACGTTTACAGTATTATGTGTATGTAAACTGCATGACAAATAAAATGTAAACATCTGCATCAGGCCCACTTGTTGAAAAATATGTTCTTTATTTTCTAAAATACTCAAATGAAATAACTTTCTAATCAGCAGGAGCTGTGTTATTCAAATATTTACAATTTTAAAAAAGGCAATATGGACTAAAAAGATAAAAGACAACTTGCTCATAGCAATATCATTGCTCTAATGAACTATGTCACTTGAATGATAAATCACACATACATGAAGGTATAGAAAATTGAGAAATAGGAATGCCAATTTTTTCATATTCAATTTTCTAGAAGCACTGCAAGAAAATTATAGATTGCAAGGCAGAAGTTTTAAGTGCCATTTTATCTGACGGTGACATATTCTTCCCCTTTGCGCCTCATTGTTGTTTTTATTTATGTCTCTCATCGCTGGCCTTCTGTACCAATCAATATTTTGGTATTATCCACACTTTCCACACCAAGAAGAATAAACTCAGTCCAGTGTTCCCCCAAACAGAAAAAGAAAATCAATGATTCAAAATCCCACAAGGTTGCCTGTTGGAGATGTGGCCCAGAAATGTCCAGAATACAAAACAGACTCTGCTCCAATCCAATACTGGGTCAGTAAAGCTCTGCAGGGATCTCGTTCCTCAAGAGTATTTTGCTATTGTTTGCAGGCGGACAGGATCTCTTACCCTCAATATACCCAGAAGTTATATTTTTCACAAGGTTCAATGTCATGTATCTGCTGAGGGGGTTTATCAAGAAATGTTTTCCAACATGTTTCTCGCATGTCCTTTTGAACCTTTTCCCTTCCTTTTTAAAAAAATAAAGTCATCTTGAACTTGTACATTACTAAAAAGCATTTTCCTTTTCTTTAATGTTACATAATTTCATCCTTTACCTAAATGTACATGTACATGTACATGTATCCAGCATAATTCCTTTAACATACAGTGTGCAGTTATGTAAAGGAGACTGCTAGGATCTTAGCAGTCTTATTCTTATCACTTCAAAATTTGAAATGTTTTATGAATATCAAATTAAGGCCCCCCAAAAAACTGTATGAACCCAGAAAATATCAAGTAATGGGATCATGACAAATGAAATTTCATTATAAACCAATAATAGATACATGTAGTTTTGTAATAATTTTGACTTCATGAGTTAAGATGGCAAAGAAATTATATAAGAGCACAAAATCAATAACAAAATGGCCCATTCCAGATTAGTAGTTGGAAAGAATCGTCTACAGTATAAGTAGATTGTAAATACGCAAGCGTGCTACTAGAGCACTAGTAGGCCTACATGTAATGTGAGAACTCCTGTCTGCACGGATCCTCAGAATATTGATTGCATGAGCACATTCAATCAAATTCTTCTTTTATTCTGTAATTTAATCCCAAACATATTGATTTAATGATTGCATTTCCCTTCATAACGTAACTACTCCAAAAACTCATTTACTGACTGATGGGTTACTTTGTTACATCATTACATAATATGGATTTAAAAAGAATGTTGAGTTCTGGTAAAGTGCTAAAGAAAAAAAATACTACTACATGTATGACAGCTCCTTTTCACTTTAGTTCTTGGTTAGTTTGGAAGAATACCTTAGAATAAATGTCCCTTGAAAAAAAAAGGCCTTCAAATGCCCTTATACCTAAAAAATGACAAGAAATGATTACAAATTTTGGGCCAAACTTTTCTACCACATGTGTGTGTGTGTCTGTGCAGTCCCATATGCATATTTCCATGTCCAGTGCAAGAATAAATTTCTTTATATTCGATGGTTCTAAAATATCACAGTGTATGTTTAATAATTCTCATGTATGCGATGCATAATCACCCTTCTTTAACTGCTTCAAGGGAAGTTTTTTTCACGGTAATAGCAGGACCATAACTCAATCTTATCTTTAAGGTGTAGCTAAACTGGAGTGACACCCACAGACTCACAAATTGATTGGATTGAAAACAATTGACTTGCTCATCAAATATTGATTCTAATCCAGGCAAGGGATTGCTTTTAAAGACAGGAACAAATGTTCGGGCATAACCTCCGCAGGCTATGCCATGTTTTTGGTAGAATGATGCTTTTGAGTCTCTTGCAGCATATTCCGGGTGGGATGCAAATTTTGCTGGCACTAGATTTGTAAAAACAATAAGCACTGATTTCACGTAGTCCTGCGTATGTCAACTTTAATCTTTAAAATGAAAAACAACACACTCACCTTGGAGTGAAGTCCATGGTCATCAGGGCTTCGACACCCTCATCCATCTCGAGATTGATGAGGGGGCTGGGCGACGATGTCCCCTCCTCGCTCATGTCTGTAATGGCGCTGTCATCGTATTCGTTGTAAGTGCTCTCAGAAGTCTGGCGGAAAGAGAAATGGACAGACAAGATTACAAAGATATGGGTGCATTTCCATTATAGCTCAAACAAGGTCAAGTTTGAGATGTTAGACTGATCACAGAACTTCTCCAGCAAAAAGTCTGATGTCAAACAAACAAATGGAGAGATGAGATAGAAATATGGGCACATCACCATTCGCTTGAACAAGCTCAAATTAGGCACTTTCAGACATTCATCCTATAAACTGTTGGAGCAAAAGACAAATTTACAGGAGTCACAAGTGGGAGCAAGAAGAGTGTCTGCACATAACAAAGGCCCCTAATGAATAACCATTATGTGTGTGTTATAAGACACCTGAGGCACACTACATGACTCTTATGTCATTTCTGCAGCTATAGTTTTGTTGGCGATCATTTATATATTAAACATCATCTGGGAACATGGATTTTAGACCGATCTGCACTTCTCAAGAAAAAATGTCAGCCTCGTTCAGTTTGCCGTTTTTGTCACGGTGGAGCAATCCCAACTTGTTAAAAGGAATTAGTTCAAGCTCCAGGGCATATCATAGTAAAGCATGAATCCATCAGCGTATTAAGCCCCTAATTGGCCAAATATTGAGCTATTTTGAAAAACAAGCCCCATTTCCCAACCTTGGGCAACAAAACAAGTTTCAATGATAGCCCGAAATTCGCCTCTGCATCCGCACTGCGATTTAGCTCGAGCTAGATTCTGTAACTCACATTAGTGGGATCTATTTGAAAACTTGGGCTAATGGAAACAGGCTCTTTGGTCACTTCACACCTGCCCTCCATGCTTTTAATCCCAAGAAAACAAAACCAACAGTGATACCCTTGATAAATTATGCACAAGTGGGTAGCCCAATCCTGTCCAAAACAAAAGTCAAAGTATCATATCCACACTTGTCCTGTAAGCAGATCAAACCAATGCACCAGGAATATAGGGCTTCAAGAATCACTATTTACTGATTTATGAAATTTGTTACACTCTAAATTTCTTAGATTAGACATTAATCTAAATCGATTGTAATTAAGGACAATTTCAAAATTAGATTAAGAAATTATAATCAATAAGAATGAATTATAAATCTATTCGATTAAGATATTTCATCAAATTTTGGAGTTGTCCCTGATTCAACTCGAAGAAATTCAGAAGATATTTCTCCAATTGTAGATGTAACAGACAGGGCTCAACATTGGTCTGTTGACAGAAGTAAAGCACTAAATACTGAATTCCCTATGCAGGGTTCTTGGAAATCATGAATACTCAGCTCTAAATATCATTAGTAACAGTTCTCAAAAGACCTTTAGAAAAAATGTAATATACAACTAAATAAATGAGGGAATACGTAGAATATACATACCTCAGTTTACACAGCAAATTGAAACAGAACTCCGACCATCAAAAAAGAAAATTCTCACTAGCCTCTGAAGTATTGTTTTATATTTTGATGGCTCACATTTCAAATCAATGAGGCTACCCTTTATGAGGTCAGATACCAGACCATCTTCATTCGTTACCATGGAAACCTTCCCTAATAATCTATAATGACGCTTGATTTGTGGGTTGCCAATTTCCCTATGGGATGATTGCATCCTGACATTACTACTGTCTCAATCCCCCGTGAGACAGGGACTTGGTCATGAAATAAACACGCCTCCATCTTGACATGTAGCCCATCAAATACTTTAAGATTTGACTGCAATCCAATTTTCAAAGAAATTGCCTGATACAATAAGATATGGAAAATCAAACAAAGACCACCTCCGTGAACAAGATTCTGTAAAGCAATATGAAGATTAAAAATTGAAATTGAATGTCCCTGAAATATTTCATCTTTCTATGCAAATTCAAAAATACCAAGCCAGAATTTGTATCTTTTTAAGAAATTTATGAAAACTCAAAAAGAGACAGAATATTTTGTAGCTAAGAAAAGAGGGAAACTTCATATCCATTTTAAGAAATGGAAGTTTGATTTATAGAGTTATACATATACATAATATATTAATTGATGTAATGCTTCTGTTAGCACCATCGGTTGTTATTGATTTGCAAATTTACCACTTATATGAAATAATTAGCCTATTTGAAGGAGATTTTACTGCTTTTTATTGCTAAATTTATTCCTATGATGTTATTTTGCTGTTATTTTTCATTTGTTTATCTTATGTAATTGTCGCCTAATTTGTTTGTTTGTAATCACTGAAATCAATAAAACATATAAATAAAAAAATAAAAAAAAATATAAAAAAATTGAAATCTTAGTGCACCGTCAGCCTTCTAGTCGGAGTAAAAGACAGATATGTTTCCATTTTAGAGAGTCTCATAGGAAATTCTGCACTACTATTTGCAGCAGATGTGACTTTTCTTCTCACAAGAAAGCTTCGATCCCCAAATTATGATTCTGTTAATCATAGACTAATTTTTCAGAACCTTAAATGATAATATTTAACCTGGTCAAATGTTCTTTTTTTATTTGCAAGCACCATTTTTTGCTTTTGGTTTTGATTCAGTTTATCTTTGATGCCTGGTATAATGTAGGTTTTTTAGTTTTTAAATTTTTGTTTTCAAAGCATTTTTAAGAAGAAAAGTTTTGTATTTCGATCCCTTCTTTTAAAAATCAAAATAGGGTGATGTTCACCTCAAACCAATTAGGATGTTAGAAGAACTTGAGGAGATAGCAGACAGTCTACAAAGAGTCAAAGCATAAGTAGCTCTAAGTTAATATCACACTTTAAAGGTAATAGCCCAAATTTGCAAGTGGCATCCAATCTGTACAAAAGTTTTACTTTAGATTGCTTTAAGGCATAGAAAAACACTTGTAAAGTTTTAGATCCCAGTACATTCCCATTTAGGATTGAGAAGAAAATATTCAACACAAATTTTCTTTTATTTTCTTTGTTTTGTAAAGATATTTTCATGAAGCTTTGAGAGTAAAACCATTCATTTTTCACTTATTCTTTGTAATATTGTAAATTTGATAACAATATTTTTACATAAATATCTGTCATTTAAATTGAAATTGGCTTATTTCTCTTCAAATTCTGAAACAATGTTGTGCAAATGTGGTCTACTACCTTTAATACAAATCTTCTCGAATCACATCGTCACATTGGTGCATGACCCTTGCAGGGTGACAACAATTTGCTGCTTTTTACATCACTCCCTCGCTTGACCTCATAGTAGATTGAAGTCAGAGACAGAGTATCTAGGGGGTGTTTCACAAAGACTAAGATTGACTAAAATCGCACTTAACTATGGCTGGCTATTCATGCCACTATTTTCTTTCACCATGGATCTCTCAAAGGATTTGCAAATCATGATCACAAATCTGCAGAACTGACAATTTTTTTATAGTTCATTGATGAAAAAAAACCCAACAAATGTAAATTCTTCACATTTGTGACAATGATTTACAGTACGAATACAGTGTACATTACTTCATACCTGACAAAAAATACTGGAAAACAGACCATGCCCAACAAGCCCAAATGGAAAAAAAAACAAGTCATGCAAAGGGCACTACAAATATATGCTGGCATGTGCCAGTATACGGATGTAAAGTTAACATGCAACACGATCTGTACCCATGATAGTCACAATGTAAAAACTGAAAACCACATTCTGTCAAAACTATACTTGGTATGTACGTAACCAACCTGTGACATGATAATAAACTTGATATTCCACTAGCACATCAGTTCATTTTATGAAAATGTCAAAATATATATCCATGTGCAGCAACCAACTGATCCAAATACAGTGTCGTCTATTCCTGTGGCTCCTGTATTGACTAGATAAAAATGCGTTCGACTTTGACTGCTAAAATGTTCACAAGGCCGCATGCCCTCCGGGAAGGCCCACGAGAGCAAGATCTGATATGGAACAAGCAGGGAGAATGGTGGTTTAATTACGCCGACTCCAATCACGTGCAGGAAACAACTGCATGCGGGCCGAAACTGTGATGCTACGTCACTGGAAAACAATAACAGTGTCAAACTCCTCCTCCTCCTCTTTCCCCTTCAATCTTTCACACTCTTCTCTCGCCAGTCAGTACACCACATAGGGTACATGAGGAAACAACTATGATGAAACTTGGATGCTACATCACTGCAAAAAAAACAATAACAGCGTCCATCCTCTTCTCCTCTTTCTTCCTTCCTTCCTCTCTTTCTCTCCCTCCTACCTCACATTAAGTCAGCAAACCACGTACTGTATATTGGCGGGATAACTTCCTGAATGAGGTAGTCTGTTGATTACTGTGGGTGTTTTATGGTCCTCATTCAAAGTTAAAACCACTTCCACCTAAAAAAAAAAAAATCACAACTGTTGACCACGTTTCCTTTCACTTTCCAGTCCTTCAGATGTCAAGTTCAGTTCTCAAATAACAAACCATCTGTGGCCGACTACACCAGTATAGCTTGAGATTGAGAGTTGATTCAAATGTTTGAAGTTACTACATGAGTGATGTCATCATGCGGTCTGGCACACATGTTTCTGCAGTTTGTATGTAGCAATAAAAAACACAGAGACAGATCAATGTTTGTCCTCTTGCAGCTTCAGGCCTTTTGCAGGGGAAGTCCACCACAAATGCACAGTTTATTTCTGCTTTAATACTGAGTCAGGCTGCATGAGAATAACATTCAGGTCGTAGGTAGTCATACATCGTTCCCTTCTATGGAATCTCCTTGACCTGACAATAGCTACAACACCCCCTAACACTCAGTGAGTAACCAGAGAACAAATAGGACACTGACTGCGGTTGAGCGAACCTCATTAGCATAATGCCTTTTATCAACACATGTACATCTTTAGCCTAGACCTTTGTACTGTTACAACTGTCTCCCACCCTAGATAAGGAATTATGTTACCTTTGTGTCTGTGGTTTAAAAAAAGTAAATAATACCTGAAACCTTAATGGATAATCCTGGATAACAAGAGCATTGCTTAAAGACCAGGATCTCTCTGAAATCCATGTACAATAAAAACTGTACAAAAAAAATGGAAATGGGGAAGGTTTTGCTCAATGTGGACAGAATTTCAAGTGTGAACTTCCCTGGTGCAGTCTCTATACCTGATCTAAAAATGGCTGTTGACCCAGTTCACATCATGGATTGGTCTAGATTGTTCCGGGTTCAGATTATATAGTGAGATTGCTTTAAGTTACAACATGACAAATGAAGAAAATAGTTAAGTTTACTTATATTCCAAGACTTTTTTTTTTTTTAAGTTTTATTGGGTTTTCATGATTTTCTGATAACAAATCACAGATAACTCAAAACAAACAATTTAAAAAAGAAAAAGAAAAAAAAAAGGGGAAAAAAAGTAAATAAAATATAGCAGCATTACACATTATTAGTATACATCGGAAACAATAAACAGGCAGAATTCAGGTACATGGATGTCTAACATGCTCTGCTAAAAAATATAGTTACCGGTATATATTTTGTAAAAGTTAACGAAAAATGATAAACACAAGACTTGGTAAAAAAAATATGTATCAGATTAGAGGTATGAACAGAAAGATAAAAGAAGTATATGTGTAAGTCAATTCCAAAGAAACTTTACCTTTAAAGGTGTAAATAACTCATCAACGCAAACCAATCAAATTGTTTACACTCATAATATTTAATAGGCATGTAGGCCTACACTATGTGTACTTAGTAGTTTGATGATTTTTTTTTTTTTTTACATGATTTTCCACCGCACTTTTCAAGGTCTTTTAAAAAGCAAATTGTATTCTAGTTCAAGTAAATGGGAGAAAATCTAGTATGTGCACAGGTTCTCACCACTTTCATTCACAAATTTCATAATACCAAAACGGTTCACTAACTGTCAAGTACATTCAAATTCTGTTGAGAAATATTTTCCGACAACCAGTATCAACCCACCAATTAGCTAGATCATTCACCGTGATGAAATCAGTCTTGGGGTGTGCCCTCTGGCCTTGCGGTGTCAATAATTAACTTTTTCATATTAACAGATAACAGAGCAATTGCAGTATGGCACTCTACATGTATATGGCAGGCTTTCAAGTATTAATTTGTCTTAAAGGGTGTACCCAATGCTGAAACAATGTTCCTTCATTTAAAAGAGCATGATTTTATTAGCAGAAAATCATCTGCCTAAAGTTTCAAAAAAGTCATGATGCCAAGAAAAACCCAAAATATGGTAAGATTTCAGCCTATTTTTGGCCCCTTAGCTGTGTCCAAGTTTCAACTGCGTACCCACAATGACGTCATTGTGGGTACCTTGTCGCGCAATTCTAGCAAAATGCACAAAAGGTATAATACATATTGTACAGTCTAGCGCAACAACTGCAATGCGCAAAGCTGGGTAACCACATCTACATGTACGTCATACTTCATACTCAAATTTTGAGATTAACCCTTGACTTTTCACAAATAATATGCCCAAATGCATTGATTTCGATCGAAAATCATCAAATTTTTAATGTTTTTGTTCTTAGAATTCTATTCCCGATCATATATCCCCAAAAATGTAACCATTGTGCAATCACTTTAAAAGAGGGATGGATATGTCCACACTGGGCTCTAAAGAATGGTGTGATGAAAGAGGTCTATTCTCGGCTTTAAAAAAAATAACAATAATAAAGAATATATATCTCTAGGCTAGATGCTAGATGGAGGTGTCGTGGTATAGTGGTTCATTCACTTGACTCTCAATCAAATATGTACAGAGATATCAAATAACATGGAAACCCCCCCCCCCCCCCTTCTCAATTTGAAAAAATCTGGGCCGGTATTCTAAAAATCATTGTATTTTTTATCTTATCTTCACTCCTTAATTGCCATAACACATTTTGAAGGCAAACTTGTGACTGGTTAGTCTGTTAGAACTGCCCAAAATTGTGCCCTGGACCAGCACGAAAGTCAGACGTGCACAGTGTAAGCCAATGGCGCACCCTATTTCTAATTGCTATGACAATTAAAAATAAGATAAAAGATAAAACAATTTTCAGAATACCGGCCCTGGATGACAAACCAGGAATCAATTTTACTTGGCTAAATACAAAATCAAATTCAATGATACATCACACCTAAAAGCCAGAAGGGTAAGCTCTACATAAAAATATATGAGCGCAATCCATCTCTCAATCAACATCATGTCAATGTAAGACAGTAGGCCTACATACATGTACTGCTCTTAGCTGTATCACTTGAGGCCTACATAAAATGTTCAAGGCTGCATTATACCAGGCTGATTCAAAACATAGGCCTACAATGTACATATCAAATGTGCACTATCTGCTTAACATACATGTACCATCTACAAAACGTATTCTCAAAATATATAGCATACCTGCTTGTCAGTCTGTTCTTTCTGATGGATAACATCTAAAATGTGAAATAAAAAGGCCTGCCACGTAGATTTTTCACTTGCTAGACGAGAAAGCCGTACATGTCTATGAAAAGCGAAGGGGCCTCTCGTCATCACACACGGCCATCCCATCAAACTGACAGTTCCTCCCTCGCCAGGCATCCAAACCTCAGATGGTAACTCGATGTCGGATGGGGAAACATGGGAGATTCTCCCATTACCTCGTAGGTAGCCAATGACAATTCAATACATGAAAAGTAATACACCAACCCACCTCGGCATCAAGGGAAAAATTCTGCAAACTCTCATCGTCTCTAACCGAAGAAAAGCCTTGCTGATGAATGGTTACCAACCCACATGCACACCAAATTAAAGCAACTACCGGTAGGCCACTTTCAAAAATAAGTGTTCGATCACTCCAAACAGCTGCAGGAAGCAATATCAAACGGATGGTGACATTTCTAATGTTACAGAATCATCTTGAAAGTCATGATGATGTCTATTATTACTACTACAGTAATTGAAAAGTACCAGGGGCCCGTTGCATAAAACTTACTATAATAGTAACTTTGCTATTATAGTAACTCTTCATTGAATACTGGATTTTGATTGGCTGTTGAGCAACATAGTTTTATGCAACGGGCCCCTGGAGTAAGAATAGAATTGTCATTGTAAATGAACATCAATTTTTCATCTATCAGTCTTTGAACTCTTTTCTTCAAATTTTAAATAATCATTTTTCTCACAAGCTAAGCCAAATTGACAATTTGAATACCTTCAAGACTGAATGGAAATAGCGAATGGTGTCTTTAATTCTACTTATAGAAGTGCCAATGTCAATGCCAACTATATCTATACTCTTCAAAGTGTTTTGCAGCCATGGGTGTCCGATTTGTGTTCGCGGTTGGGGGGATTGGGGGGGGGATGACTGATGCCGAATATCCTCGACCACGGAGCAAAGCGACCTAGCGGAGAAAGGGTGTGGAGGTTCAAAAGTGAAGGATAGACTAAATAAGCTGGGGGGGGGGGGTTAGGACCTGTTTTTGCTGCCCATATATCTCAGCATTATTAGTCTAATATACCGTTCCTCCAATTAACTGCACAAAAATTGTTTTCAATCAACATTGCAGAGGTACATCCTCATTGCTTGAATGAGAACTTTAGGGGACTTGAACCTTTACTTAGAGTATGAACCATCCCGTTTTTCAAAAAGCCAAAATTCCACTTTCTAGCTATTAAAGCAATGTTATTTGTCCTCAAAGTACACTCAAGCAATATAAGATGTGTTTAACTAATTCAGCACCTCGCTGGTCCAATTGTTACTTTCCTAAACCACCCTATTTCAAATATCACAAGCGAGGGCAGTGAGATAGGGGAAAACACACTCTTTTAGTGATGAAGAGTTATTTTGTCATCAAATTCCACTATAGGTCTATAAAATATCTACATTACATATTCAAGTGAGCGCAGCGAGCGAGGAAAAAAATTTACATTCTTTGATAACCTCAAAGATATCTAAATAGTTTTTATCACCTAATTGCCAAATATGATGCTTTTTGGTGCATGCTTGCCATCTAAAACCATTTTGTTTCTATGAGTGAGCAAAGCGAGCTACCAACAAAAACTCTGTTTCTTTCTAGTAAAACCTAGAATTTCCATATATTTCCATATATAAGGGGGATATATCCCCCATCCCCCCTCCCCCCCCCCCCCCCCCCCCAGGATTGACACCCATGATTGCAGCAGAATATCTTCCAAAATATATGTACATGTATGCAATCAGGTAAGAAAAATTTAATGTACATTTAATAGGAATGACTCCCTTCCAACTGTATATTCACCATGGGCAAGCAAACACATATCTTCACATTTACAATTTGATGATGGTGATGAAGATGATGATCATGATGATGATGATGAAGATGATGAAGATGATGAAGATAATGACGATGAAGATGAGAAGATGATGATGATGAGGATGAGAAGATAATGACGATGAAGATAATGACGATGAAGATGATGATGATGATGATGATGATTGATGAAGATGATGATGATGATGAGGATGAGAAGATAATGACGATGAAGATAATGACGATGAAGATGATGATGATGATGATGATGATTGATGAAGATGATGATGATTGTGGCGATGAAGCTGATGATAAAGATCATGATGATGAAGATGATGATAATAAAGATGAAGACTTCTGTATAGCACCGGCATTCACCTCTACTGGATGCTTGACTGCAAGGCACAATTATCTTATCTCATTTTTATGCATGTCTGACAATGTGAGCAGAAATTCTATCCATTTGAATCTATTTTTCTTGTGTAATAACTATCAACCACAATCTACAATATCACTGTGGAAAAAATCAAACCTGAAAATCTCCCAAAACAGCATTGTTGCAAACTCACCATCGTTCACACTTTTCTGAATGAACTGTACCGTAAAAGTAGGTTCCTATATTCAAAGACTGATATCAAAGTTGAAAGTTGTTTGTCAAGATAATCCCACAATTAAAGAAGAAATAGAGCAAGCAGACTAATATCATCTAATACCAAGAGGAAAGTGTGAGAGAGGATGAAGATGGCTATTACTAGCACCATTTGGTGTCGTATAATGGCTTATCTTTTGTAACTCAAGTATTTAACTCCAGCCCCCAGTGAATAGCTCTACAGGAAATCAACCCGAGAGGAGAATCCGTTATCGTACACTTGACATTTTCACGCTCATCCTCGATTACGTCTTTGGTGACGTTACAAGGCACCGTTCTCCACCTGAGCACACGGATCCATAGATCGCAAAGCTCCCAGCAGATCTCTACCCAGAGCAACAAATTTCACAGAAACCAGCGAGGATCTGCCAAAAATAGCGCATAAGAATGATGTGTTGATGAGTCTTCTGGTATCACTTGAACACTGAACTACTTTTTTCCCCCCCCCCATCAATTTCCTGTATTATACAACATATTTTGAGCTTTAATGCAGAACTGCAATACAGCTTTTTACTATTAACCCATAGACGTCTCCTTTAGGAGACGCTTTGGCAGTATCTATTTGTCCAGAGTGCTGGGCATGACACATTATACATGAGTAGAAAAAGAAAAATTCACTGAAAATTTTGAATCCATTTTCAATGCAGTATGATGTTGCGTTTTCGAATTAGAGCAGTTTAAATGTTACTAATCATTAAAGTCTTCAAATTGGCAACGCAGTTAATATTATATAAATCCCTATTTCTGCATTCAAATTGGCAGTTCCTGCTTAAATTTTACAATCATAATTAATTTTGGTTCATGTTATATCTATTTTATTTTTTTTTCAACTATGTAAGAATGGAAAAAAATAATAGTTGTTGCCAATTTGAGGACTGAAGATGATTAATTTAGACCTCTAAAAAGCTCTGTACTTCTATGGGTTAATCTAAAATAAAATCTTACATGGGACCCTCAGATATGATCATTTTTAGAGCACACAAGTACAGATTTCTTACTGTATATTTTTAAACCACTGAATACTAAGCTCGAGATGACTCTGGCTAGGGTATATATGGAGAATGCATGCTCTAAAGAAATATTTATACAGTATTCAACGGGTTAAGAATTGCTAGCAATATTGATAACTAAAATGCTGAGGTTTTTTCCCACTACGTTCCAGAATACCAATCTACCAATCAAGTAAAGCACATCATCACTGCCAACCACATGCAGAATAAATACCGGTAGTCCAAATTCAACCAATGTACATTACATGTACCTTTATTAACCACATAAAAATGCATTTAACAATATACATGTAATATATGCTAGAGCCACAAGTAACTTCACACTTACAAGTACATGTATCAATACATTCACTAAAACAACCATTCAACTTGGCTGTATTCATGTAGCGAACAATACGAGTATAAAGCAGAAACCTGATTAATTCCTGTTCCTGAAATACTGTATGTACCTGTGCCTGAGAGTTCTCTGTAGCAGAAATCATAGCATATACCAAAAAGCTGGTAAAGAGCCATGCACTAAGAACCTTCCATACTATCCTCAAGACGGTATGGAGAACCTTCTGCAGTGCCTCCAGAACAACTGATGGGTGGAGTACCTCAGGAAAATACTGTAGGTACCATATTAAAGCAACAGGTACGAGGGCAATAGAAGTCTTTGGCACATCCACCATGGTAAGAAGTTCATTAAAAGCTCTAAGCTCTTTAGGTTCTACAGAGCCCTTTGAATACCTCCTGGAGTTCTGAAGAGTTCTGTAGTTCTGTATATCTCCACTATTAAAGACTTCCAGATACATCTAATTTAAAATCTGACAGATAAAAGTTTCAACCCTTCGAGCAATATTCATGGTTAGTCCAGAAATCTGAAATATTGAAATTCCAAAGTGTCTCGATTGAAATCCAGAATGATCTCTCATCTGCCACAGAAATCCTATCACAGAAGAAGAGAGTGTTCACAGAAGGCCAGTTTTTTCTTTAGCAGTACTAAGGCAAGAATATCTCTCGCTTGCTTGCCATTCCTTTTCTATCAAAGTCAATCATTTCTTGGAGATACATGTACTTTAGGATGCCCCCGCAGTGGAGAAATCTTTTCCAGAAATGCTAAGATGTCTTTGTACCACAAATGAAATCCCATATCATATCATACACGTATGTACCGATTACTGAGCAAGGTGCTCCATTCCAACGTATGCATAATCATCAAACACACCACAAAGGCATCCAGCGTACAATGGACATTTGGCCAATCCTGTTTATGTCCTCAGAGTAAACTTAGGTCACAGTTTATCGACATTTTACAGATAAATCTTGATCAGGCGGGACAAAGTCAATAGCCAGAATTAAACCACTCTGATTATTCACTGTTATTTACAATTTTCTGATGATGCTCATCTTTGCAGTCAAACAAACTCTTTCAGTTAAAATGTGGAAAATCACCTTCAAAAACAAACACTGTCACAGGAAGTCCAACTTTTACAGTGTAGATCACCGAGGCAATTGAGGCAATTACAGTGTAGATCGTTCAACTCACTCCCTTCAAAATACACATTTCCACTGTTTTCCAAAGTAATCATGTCAATATACACTAAAGGTTCATGGAATCTTCTTTCTACTATAAATATTCAGACAGGTTTTTATACCTCTAGACATAACAACGTCTTATCCAATTTCAAGAACGTCATCCAGTGTCAAGAAAATAAACCGTTTTATTCAGACCACTGCTTGCAAATCTTCATTGTAGTTGATACAATTATCAAACCAGTGTGCTCATGAAGATCAAACCCAAACCTGAAGGTCATAAATAACTCAAGTAGGTATATACATGTAAATATGCATCCTGAACAGCTACACCAAATTGTTCCATTTCCAGCAAATCACATACCGTCACATCCCAAAGTTTATTACTGGTTACATTTTGAAACGATCAAATTGCAATTATCTCAAATACTGATAATCTTTGACATTATTGCAAATAGAAACTACAATTTGTAAGGGATAGGTGGTTTCAAAAGTGCTTTATCATTCTGAATGTTTGCAAATAGGCTGAACAATCATCATACATATTTGGATATTATTTCTTTTGAAAGACTTTTTCACAATTATTGCAAATACTCTGGAAGGATTTGAAGAATTTTGGAAGTTTTATATTCTATCCAAGAGGATTTTTTAGAAAGTAAACTTTTTAGGTCAACTTTTAAAGTGGAATTGTGGACTCCCAACCTACAGTATGAAAATGACAATAATCTTTTTTCAAAAAAATTGGATATTATTTCTTTTGAAAGACTTTTTCACAATTATTGCAAATACTCTGGAAGGATTTGAAGAATTTTGGAAGTTTTATATTCTATCCAAGAGGATTTTTTAAAGAGTGAACTTTTTAGGTCAACTTTTAAAGTGGAATTATGGACTCCCAACCTACAGTATGAAAATGACAATAATCTTTTTTTCAAAAAAATCAAATCTAAAAGTGAGAGGTAAACTTGATGATCTGTACAAAACAACAGAATAAAAATAACCACAAATATGCATAAACAACCACCTCAGTACTAAAATGAGAGCAGTTCTTTTGTAAATTATTTCAATACAATCTGAAAAAAAATGACAATAAAATAATTAATGGAAGTGATCTCAATCAAAATTGGAAAACAAAATGCAGTGAAATTCCTCAGATGCTGTTTTTCTTTTTCAATTTGGAGTCATCACAATATTTTGAAAATTCAACCATGAAAGCTAAAACAATAAAAAGCATCCTGTTGCTATAGATCTTGCTTTGTTGCTTTTGGCAAATTCAAAGTCATCACAATACTAAACAAAACAGCCAAGCAATGTATCTAGAAATGATATCTTGTTGCCACAAGGTCATGAGAGAAAAAAGGTGTCAGGTATTGAAAATGTACCTGGAAATAGAAATCATGCTTTTGGCAAATTAAAAAGTCATTAAGATCATACAGAAAGCAGTCTTGCAGTCCACCTGAAAATAATTTATGGTAGCGCAAAACTCACCCCATTGCTTTTGGCATCGTCGTCATCAGGAGGAAACTGTTTGGTGTCGTCAGGCAGAGAGTGGGATGGTGGAAGCTCTTGGTTAGGTACACCTAAATTTAGAAGCAAACATAATACACTTTAACAGTAAGCAATTTAAAAGCTCTGGAAAGCTTTAAATAAAAACAGCCCTAGACGATTCAAAAACATATATCTGGTGGACAAAAAAATGCATTAAAATGGTTGCATGAGAGCCCAAAAGGTTGTCAGTAAACTAGAAGCAATTCCACTGAGTCGAATGGAAATCACATTCAAAACAAAGATCCACATGGAATTCTATAGTTAAAGCATCACTAATTTGGGATTGTGAAGCTGTAATACAGGTAACTAATCAATCTCTCTTTCTTCCTTTCTCTCTCTTTCTCTCTCTCTCTTTCCAACACACACAAAGCACAAACCACACACTATTTCAATCTCAAACTCCAGATCTATAGGACCCCTTACTATCACACGACTGTTTCAGAAAATTGGGGTGGACAATCAATTCAGTTACCAATTAGTGACCCTCATCACCAGACGATATCCAGGAATTATCTAAGAAATTCACGTTCATAGTGCAGTGACCAATCAAGCATCACCTATATTATTAACAACTTTTTATAAATTCTGGGTATTTGACCTCCAAATCTGCATTTTCGTATCATGGAGCTGTCAAAACGCAGAGACAGGTGTTATTTCAATACATAGGAAAAAATGAAAAAAGTTGTGAAAATATCTCTTCAATTAAACAGCAATATCTGTTATAGTATTTGGAGTATACTGTACACGTATCAAAAAAATATATATACCGGTACATACGTAGTGGTTATTACTGTAGAAATCAAACCAGCTCAAATCATATGGACTTTATTGAAACAAAATCCACAATTTGGGATGTAACAATAGAAATACATAATCCGTTTAGTTTCATGCACACATACATGTGCCTCCTGTAATTGCAGATAGAGGGCCTCTCCTCTTTCTTTTGACAGTACAAATGTACCTCCAATTTAACACATTGCCTGCTGGAAACGGGTGGTCCCAGTGTTAAGTCTATCAGAATTTCATAATTCAGTAGTCAATGGATTTTTTCTGATTTAAGAGGTTCTTCACAATCCAGAATTTAATACTTTTCCTACAAGGTACCCAGTGTATTCACTATCCCCTCTCCTTAACGTAAGAATAATATTGATAAACTTCATATCAAATGTAACTGGTGGGGAAGGAAGGTAGGTGGGGGGGGGGGGGGGTGGTAGAATTCAGATGGAAACTTTTCGTTAGGGGTAAAAAAAAAAAATACCAAAGAGAAATAAAATGTCACTTTCCCTTACTCTTGCAAACACACTGTATTTCACATCTTGACCCAAAGTTTGAAAATCAGCCCCATTTATAACGCAACTGTTACACTGCCAGAAGTTCTCAATAGGGACACACAATATTATTGATTCAATTTCTGACAGGTTTTCACAAAGTCTCAGGAGGAAATTTGTCAATCTGTCAAACACAATCTGTCATTTAATATGAAAAGGTAAAAAAAAAATGAAATAAACTAGAGTGAGGCAGGACAACCATATGCAAATATAAAGGGCAATCACAGTAGAATTTGTGTATTTATTAACCCCCATATTTTTAGGAGAGTTGTTTCTAATTTTGAAGTTAAACACAAAATGGAGAGGGTGGAGGGGGAGAAGATTAACATATATAGCAAGGGGCACATGCAAATGATGCAAGCAAAATTCTGCACATTTATCTGGTCCTGAGTATGGTATCCCAGTGCTGCCTTCAGTCTTTTTTTTTTTTTCATACATGTACATTATTAAACATGTGTCTTTTTTCAGACTCTTGAAATGCATGTACATGTATGTACATTGTATTTTCTCTGGCATTATTCAAACTTGCATTAGGGCTGTAAATTTAGCACCAAGTTCGGGTTCGGTTCGGTTCGGCAGAGTTCGGCACTTTTATTTCCGAACTTTGGTTCAGTTCGGGGTTCGGCAATACAGTTTACAAAAATATAAAAGGGTGAGCATCGATAACAAATGACCATCAGAACCCTCTCTACTTCTACTGCACTTGGAAGTCACTGTTTCTTATGAATATATTTTGTATGACAAAAAATAGTTACTGCATTTATTGCATGATTATTTGTTATTTATTTTATTTTCTGAATGAAAGAGAAAGATAATTTTCATATACTGATTAATAGGAAACAAGAGAAAATTTAAAAAAAAAAATGAAATAAAGGAATGGGACAAAAATATTAAAAGAAATTATCAATAAAGCAGTGTTTTCCTATTTTTCAATTCTTTTTAGATATTTATTTAGTATTATGATCGATTTTGATTGTTAATCGATTACAACCTTATTACGATCGATTACAATCATGAGTATCTTTGGGCATATTTTGAAGCTTTTAACATGATTTTTGGGGAAAAAAACTAGAATTCATGGTGCCAAATATTATGAAATTTATCAGAATCAAAGGAAAAATGAGACACAAGCTGTATTTAGTGGTTTTCTATCTATTATTTAAGAAAAACTTTTAGAAGATGAATTAAAAGAAATCTCACCGATAAATGTAAGTATTAAGTTTTCGATAAAATAAAGGTGCATCACCAAGTTAGCATAATGAATTCAGGACAAAGTCTTCACCAAGGGCCGAATCATTGATCCTGTGTTATAAATTGTCGAACTTCCGAACTTGACATTTAAGTTCGGTTCGGTTCGGTCCTGTTCGGAAGTGCCATGTTCGGCGAACTTTCGCTCGGTTCGGCGGTTCGGTAACAGCCCTAACTTGCATGTTTATTGTAGTGGCTTACCTTTCTTGTTAAGTATAATAGACTGTATGCCTTGGCAGAATGCACTGAAATCAATGAGACCAGTCGTCTCTGGGTCCAAGGCCCGTAGAAGGTCTTGCTCAAGTTTCTAGAACAGGGAAAAAATAATAAGAAGAAGAAAAGTTACATGTACAACCATGAAAATGATAGTAATGATATAGAAATTACAGAGATGCTTGAGTTTAGTTATTGTACTGATGCTGCTCCTGTGGATTGAAAATAATTGTTATTTTCTGTAAACATGTACAGAACAACACCAACAACAAAAGGAAAATGTTTAAAAGAAGAAAACAAAAATAATGAATCCGAAGAGAATATATGTTTGTATATATGTCAAGTGATTTTGTTTGGAGGGTTTTCTTTTTTTATGGGGGGGGGGGGGGGGGGGGGGGGGGGGGTGGCAGCTTATTTCAATGAATGTAGCTGAAATGTATGTACAAGGAAACAAAAGAGTACCCCCTCCTCTTTACTGCAGGCACCTGCATACAGGCTATTTACTGGTTGCAAAATAACAATTTTGGAGAGGGGGTAGATCCCCAGCCTTTTCCACAGTGAGTAAAAGTACAAAATACTGACATTTCTTGATGCACCCTGTAGTTTGCAAGTCTTTACACTAACAAATGGAAAGGGAAAATGAAAACATAAAGAAAAAATAACAACACGTGCTTGGATAAAAGTGTTGATACAACCCTGAAATATTTTCTGGAGGTCTGCAATCAAACACTGCTACAAAAATTCCAATCATACAGGCCATGTACGGTATCCAATTATAACATTCTCATTGCATGTCATTGTTCCTTTACCAATATCGACAGTCTACATGTACATGTACATCATACCATCGTGTGAAACTCAACTAGACTCGAAGTGGGAGACAGAACAAAGGGCTGAAAAATACTTTTGTTTGCATAATGAGTAATTTCTCTTTTTCCCTGTATGCACGATCAAGCATGCATTGTACAAACATATAAACCATCTGTAGGACGTGTTTTTCCCCTGGCAGTTTTATATTAGACAAATCAATATTCTATCAACGTTGTGAGAACAATGTTCCCATTCACTATAACTGAAAATCGTAACATGCAAATAGATGCTGTTGGTAATCACAAATTCATATCCTGTATGCATAATACCAGTAGGGGTTCAATAATACACTTTTGAAGGGAATTTCCAGTCAATGATGTTCAAAACAAAACAAAGATTTTACTGAATATTAAGCATACTTATTCATAATATGCAATATCTTGATTGAACTTTCTGCAAATGTGGAATAAAAAGTATTAGAACCGAAAAGGACGATAGTCAACCTGTAGGCATCTTCCACTAAAAATGACATTGTCTTTCAAATAGAGTCAAAGTCAAAAAGGACCAGACATGCACTGAAGCCCTGTATTTTACAAATTACTGTTGCAATGGAATCAACTTGACAGAAGTTGACGGAAGAGCTTCCTTCTGAATGGGAATCCACCTTCCTGAACAAAACCTTTGGGTTCAAAATTCAGTCTCTGCATGGCATTATGACATTGGTGTCTTCTCCTCTTGTTCATTACTCATATTTGGGTTGCTGCAAAATAGTTTCCTTCTGACAAATAGCTGCTTACGAATTCACTTTTTAGGACTTTTACCTACTGTATATGGTGCACTGAAAATGAATGAAGCTAGTTTATATGCTTCACTCGGCAAATTTGCATTTTGTAATTTAATGTAAAATATCTCCAGTCATATCCCACTCTCCTTTGACTTGATATGTGATATGGTGTTAAAGAAAAGACTCTCCAATACCTTCAAGACTGAAAGAGCAAACTACAAAAGAAACATGTTACAAGAAGTTACAGTTACAAAATCAAATTTTGTATGCCCCATCACCACTGCTCAGATTTCAAATAAAATCATGACAGTTAAGAAATCGGTCTAGCATAACATTTCTGCACAAAAGTCACATTTCCCCCTATTCCAGGGGAGATCGCCTCTTCTTTTATTATCCTCAAAGGTGTTCCACTTCACCAGCTTCAAAACTCCTTTTATGGGCTTCCCTCACTTATCTTATTTGCTGAGCACGTGGGTACACAACAATAAAACGTCCCTCATTCTCCTTCCCCTTTTTTTTTCTTTTCTATTCTCATCCATTTAAAAGATGCTTCAATTTCAAACAGGGACATCACTTCACGATTCCCTGCTTCAAACTGGTCTTTCAAATCCATCAAAAACATGTTTAGGCTTAGAAACCTACATTTGGTTACCCCATCCCACCTTTGCTTTGCTCATTAGGCAGACTTGTAATCTTGTACACTACTTTTTGACAAGTACATGTACACATATTTGATATACCACCCCTGCATTTGATTTGCTGAGGTAGCTTGTTGGGTGAGACTTGGGTAATTTCACATACTGCTTTCTGCAAACATGCAAACATGCTTACAAGCTTAATTGACAAACAAGTTAAAAACTACATGTATACTTCAATCTTCTGTGAATGGAACATCTGAAGACTTGTATTAAAAAAACAAAAAAAAATATGTACACAATATATCCCTTTTTGTCAACTTGAGCTATTTTGCAACTGCAGTTGCTTAAATCTAAAGAAAATATGAAAATACATGATCAATAGTGTAAGATCATAATTCCAAACTCTTTCCTTAAATACGAGTGCACAAGGAATCAAATGGAGGTCTTTTTTATTTTTCATTTCACTTTTAAAATGGAAAATATGGCCTTTATCAGTCGTTGCAAATCAAACTCTTCATTTGTACTCACCCCCCTCCACCCCAAAAAAATTATTTTAAAAAATCTTTATTGCTCATAGTATACATGTACAGTTTGTAATATTTAACAGTAAAAGTAAGAATTGTGAATCAGGGGATAAGAGGGCCAAGAATACAAAAGAAAATTGAAGGCCTACACATGGGCATGCAACTTATTTCATTCACTTCAATATCCTCTACAAATACATACATGTATAGCTGAGGACCCCCTTACTTCATATTGCACCAGATGACGTACTCAAAAAGTATGTACTGTACAAAGGGTCACATGTATTGGCAATCAGAGGATTTCATAGAACTTTCATGATCTTCCTCATCACACTTGAACCCACTTTTTCCAAGTAAAGAATTTTCCAAAAAAGATTTTCACATACATGTATCATGAATGTATTGATACATACTGTTTAAAGTCCATTATCTTTTTATCCAGTATTACCGGATCTACATGAACAAATTCTTATAAAACTAAACAAACAACCAAAAAAAAATTTGGAAACAAAGCAAATATGCAGACTTAACAAATGATACAAGTCACTGACTAATCATGAGTGAAATAATAATTGTTGTGGCCTGATCGGACAGATATGAAAAAGAACAAAGCACCGTTTCTTTTAATGTAAACAGAAATTCCACACTCACCCCCCCCCCCCCCTCTCTCTCTCTCTCTCTCTCTCTCCCTCTCTTCTCTCCTCTCTTGATTAGACTACCTGCACTGATAAGGATGTCATTTGGGTCACATTTCATTCATGTTATTTATTCATATCAATACAGTCCTAGATCTAAATGTTTAGATCTAAATCTAAATAACATTTTTGTACAAGACATTCAAGCACCACACCACAAACCCTCATCCAGTTGCTGAACAGGCTTTGATGAGAAGCAGTGTAGAAGTAGAAACCATGTATGTAGTCATGTAGACCGAAGTGTTCTGTCTCTAACAGTCGTCGTTAGCCTCGTATTTTGGTAGGGTCGGCACTCCTCCTTTACGAGGCTAACGACGACTGTTAGAGACAGAACACTTCGGTCTAGTAGTCATGGACCTATTACTCCAGTAGGTCCATGATGTAATACTTTTAGGCTCAACTGAAGTACTAGTACATGTATAGCGCCTGTTATTTGAGTTCGACTGATACTTTGTCTGGTTCCACTGGCTGCCTGTACACAGTAGGCTCTTATTATTAGAATTCCCCTATCAGACAGGGTAACTTCTCTCTAATTTTATCTATTCACTATTGAATTGTAACTATAAGCATTACTGTACATGTAGTCTACTTCTTGCATAAAACTGGTTGATTCAACAAAATATTCATTTAATAGTAAAGAAGAAAAAAAAATGTCCCCTAGTCTAATGGTAGAAGAAGATCTGTGTAATTTAAATCTAAGTACAAGTTACAACTTTTGTGGCCCATATTCTGCTAAATTCAATCCCATCCTTTGGTCTCAAGTCAAGTTTTAACAAAAGAAGTTAAGACCTTGACCAGGGCCTACTCTATGTTCTCCTTTAATCAAACACGACTTAAGATCAAGCTTTGGGTCTGACTTAATCAGTAGAATACCAACCTTTTTGTTTGTTGTTAATGTTGTTGTTATGATTAATAAACAATGTCCATGAAAACAAATAATCACACTTCAGTTTTAACTATTTCATTCAATTACAATTCACTTTAAAGAAACTCTTTACATAAAGTGATGATTCAAGGCTTCGGTCAAATCAGGTAAAGGGGAAAGGTGGACAGAAAGAAAGATAAAGAGGAAGAGAAAGTGCTATAAAATCGGAAATGACATCTTGACTTTACCTGGTCACTGCCACTTCCGAAATGCTCTCTAGCCAGTTCAATGAAGCGTTTGGTTTCTATGAAGCCGCTTTTTTCAACATCCAGTGCTTCAAAGACGGGTTTCAATTGCGAATTGATATCCAATTCAGATTCCATATCTAGCTTCCAAGAGAAAAGATTCCAATTCTGGCCGGCCTTCTCGCTGATTCTAGGCTTTTAGGAAGAATTTCATCCATATCTATCTCCAAGATTGTTCGAGAGTCCGCATCTTTTTGGATGCCTAATAACGCTTTCATTCATTCACGTACATGCTAGTGCAGTGCTGCTCCGTATTTTGATCGCATCATCACCGTATACCGTTATGAAT
This sequence comes from Echinometra lucunter, assembly GCA_029962745.1. Lineage (NCBI taxonomy): Eukaryota > Metazoa > Echinodermata > Echinoidea > Camarodonta > Echinometridae > Echinometra > Echinometra lucunter. Next base: position 17,672,238 of record CM057155.1, on the reverse strand, counting down.
TGTTGTGGTGGAACTAGGCAGTTTTCGCATGCGCTGGATAGTCTTATCCTTTAGCCCCGTGTAAGCTTTTGTGTAAGCCTTAAAATATCAGACCTTTAAGTCTACATTTTCCTCTACATACTAATAATCCGAGTTACAATGATTATGAAAAATGAGTCTTGTATAAAGATATCATTAATGATTTTTTTTAGGGGAGGGGCAAATTCACATCGAATAAGCGGTACTACAAGTATAGGGTCTGCATTTATCAACCTATTAACCTGTTGTTTCTTTAGCAAATCAATTATGAAACGTCATCACTGCTGTGGAGTTTGTAGGGTCATGGGAATATATATATGCTTTCTCCGATACAGACGGGGGTGGATCCAGGATTTTGTACAGGGGGTATACAATCCGGAAAATTACAGTTAGAGAGGAAAAATGAAAGGGGCGTGGTCCGGTTGTGCCCCCCCCCCCCCCATCCGCCTCTGGATATATGTTTTCGAACGAATTAAAATACCCATCTACTGCGTGATAGCTTTCGGGCTACTTTTTTTTGGGGGGGGGGGTGGGGACATTTCCTGAATAATTTTCCCTTTGTCCTTTACGAAATTTTGAAATCCCTGATATTGTCTGGATAGTTGTAAGAATAAATATTTAAAAATTATGACATGTTTCATCAATAATGCGTCCCAAAAATAAAAGCTTTTAGCATACTAAATTTGTGACATTGTAAAGTTTAAGAATTAGGCATTTGTTTGGAGTAAGTTTCATGAAATATCTTGGCTTGGTGTACAGTTTTCAGATCAAAAGATTTTTAATTGAGATTTTTCTTTTTTGAAACAAATTATCTGCACCTTTGTCAGATAAGGGAAAGTCAAGAAACTCCCAGCGCCACTAAGAAAAAAAAAATAAACAAATTATCTCCACCTTTGTCAGATAAGGGAAAGTCAAGTAACTCCCAGCGCCACTAAGTAAAAAAAAAAATTAAACAAATTATCTCCACCTTTGTCAGATAAGGGAAAGTCAAGTAACTCCCAGCGCCACTAAGTAAAAAAAAATTAAACAAATTATCTCCACCTTTGTCAGATAAGGGAAAGGCAAGAAACTCCCAGCGCCACTAAGTAAAAAAAAAAAAAAAAATTACACAAATTATCTCCACCTTCGTCAGATAAGGGAAAGTCAAGTAACTCCCAGCGCCACTAAGTAAAAATTTAAAAAAAAAAAGACACTGTGACCGCTGTTCCATGACCATACGCAGCGGGGAGGGGGAGGGGGTGGGCAGGGAGGCAGTTGCTCCCCCCCCCCCCCGAAATTTTCAAGACTTATATTTTGGGGACTAACACAAGAACATCATCATTGCAAAAGCAGTAATTGACATCACTAGTTTTATCATGAGGATTGTATTTGTCCCCTCGTGGTTCCTTATAAAGATAAGTGGAATCGAAGTGGAATCGATGAGCATTTCATCCTTAACCCCCCCCCCCCCATCAAAAATTTGCTTGGATAACTCCTGATTTATCTTTTTTTTCAATGTTGAAGCTATCAGTCAGCGAAACCCATGTTATGATGAAGGCGCTGCAGAACCACAGAACTAGAAAGACCTATGGTTTAGTTCGTTGTGCAGAACTATAGAAAAGAACGCCACCTACGATATCAGGCAAGATAATGATCCATCTAAGGCGGATAAAACTTTCCTACTGATCTTCTTCTTCTTCTTCTTCTTCTTCTTCCCCTCATCCTAGGCCTTTCTTATTTATGTTATCATGTATCATTTATGTGTCATTTTGTCCTTATTCTAATTCGTCTATCAACTTAGAAGATTTGATTTGATTTGATTTGATTTATTTTTCTTCTGCATTCATATAAACATTTGGTAACATATTATATACAAACAAGAAATTACTTTTTTGACAATAAATCATAAATACATAATTTTACGTAACAATCATTTTTCCAAAAAAAAAAAAGAAATGATAAATTGTCAAATTATTGTAATTCACTAAACATAAAATCATTTGCGGAAGAAGGATTACCATTATAAGTAATATGCTTGAAAATATGGAAGAGAGAGAGAGAGAGAGAGAGAGAAAGAGAGAGAGAAAAGAAAGAGAGTGAACAAGTGGGAATGATCCCTCCCTAATCAAGAATAAATAAATGGAGAAAAGGAAGAAATTAGGGAGAGGGAAACGTATTCTAACAACAATGCAAAAAAACTTAGAGGGATGTGTGGATATTCTGTATTCGAATTCAAAACGAGCTTATGACTCTATAAACGCCATGGCCGCCGCAGACTTGAAGGTTTGATTGGTATATCTACAACAGAGAATTTGTCTCCCTTGATTTAAAGAAGGGCAAGGGGCATGCTTTATTAGCCTACCGGGCAGTGGCGGCGATTTCATGTAGTGAATGGGAGGGGGAGGGGGGGGGGGGGGGATGGAAACACGGAAGGCTGTTTCGAGAAGTGAGAGGGGGATAAATGTTATTATGCGAGCGAGCGAAGCGTGCGAGCTAAAACATGACAAAAAATAATGAAAGAAGCCTGATTTTGCCATCAAAATGCATTCTAGGCCTACAAAATATTTAGGTAGTTGGTCTAAATTTTGTCACCTGATGCAAAATAAAAAAATAATATATTAAGCTTTCAAAATCGAGGGGAACAGGTCCCCCCCCCCCCCGATCGCCGCCTATTCTGCCGGGTCATCTATGCAGTTGTTTCTGCAGTCGAGTTTACAGTTCTATAATCTTACATGTTCTTCTGTTTGTGTGCGCTGCACCAATGCGGTGGAATATGGCACTGTTCCCAAGCCAAGGCCATGACCATGAAAAACATGTAACCTTAATTTAGGCACTCATTATTGTAATATTTTAGGAATGCTCTTAGAACTGCCAAAATAGGCCTATTAAAAGAAACAATGATAAAATAAAAATAGATAAATAAATAAACAAATAAACAAATAAAAAGAATGATAAATTCTCAAATAAGGACCCTCAAAAATATATATTTTCTTGCCACAGGTTACTTGCAATTTGAACTGCCCCCCCCCCCTCTCGATGGTCTGGATGGGAGTGGGCCTATATACACTCCGATGGATAATGGATTTTGGGCACCATTTTCACATTTTACGTTAGTCCTAGGCTTACCCGTATTGGTGTGGGTGGGGGGTTCTGCCCCTAAAAGTTTCACGAGCAAGGCTTTTTCATTTTTTAAAATATCATTGTTTGTATCTCTTCAACACTGTCATTGCATCGAATATTCTTGAGTACCTAGCCGATAGGACACTTTTTAATTCTGTTATTCTTCATTTTCCTCAGGGACTTTTTGTTCTTCTCTTTTTAGGAGGGGTTTGGAGGGGTCCTAATTCGGGGGATAGCCCCCCCCCCCCCCCCCTCTTGCTCATCAGGCCACTGCTTACCCAGTAGACTATATGAAATGATGAATTCCAGGATAGCTTCAAATGATATGAATTTCCACTGCTCCAATATGATTTTACCCCCCCCCCTTTCGTTCTCCTTTTTGTTTTATTTTCTCTTTATTTTATGTAATATTTGAAGTGCCTAAATTGCATTATTTGAAGAAGAATTTAGAAATTAATTGTGACAGTTTTTAGAATCGAATTGCGGTAGTACTAGCAACGTAGCGATAGTAGAAGAGTTGATTGATTGATTGATTGATTGATTGATTTTATTTGCCAAGCCTCCATAACACAACAATGGATATATAAATCGAAGAATAACAGATCAGTAAGCTTGACCAGGATAACCCACGGAAGCTCGAAAGCTTATTTCCAGTGGGGTCCTCGATATAATTGAACAAAATAATTAATAAGTTAAACTCGTACTATTTACACGCAGAATAATAATCACGATTTTAATTTATACAAGAAGAATATGGAGAAGAAGAAAAGTGAAAGGAAGAAGAAGAAGGAGGAGGAGGAGAGAAAAAGAAAATAGGAGAAGTAGAATAAGGATAAAAAAGGGGGAAATAGCAATGAATATGTTGAATCTTTCAAAACGTACAAAACCATATCATATACAATAAAGAAAGTATTAACCTGCATGGCAGAGAAAAGAAGGTGGTCTGTATTCAGGCTATTTCAACTATATAACATATCATTCGCTTCTTCCCTCTGACACTCAAGTAAAAGATATTCTTTCAATTTTCTCTTAAAATGAACAAAGTCTTCTATTCCCTTTGTGTCACTACGAAGAGAATTCCAATGTTTATGGCAATGCAATAAAACGAATTACCAATACTACCTACTCTTTCTGGTAAGTTGAAGTTGAAACGGCTGTTTCTTGTATATTGTAATTAATATGTAAGTCGGTATAACAAGATTAAAGTTTGATCGAATATAATGATTTGACCTAGTATGATATATTTTATGCACGTGGTGCAATACAAGTTGTTTTGATCTTTGGTTGACTTCAAGAAAACCAGCTTCAGAGAGTTCGCTGTACAGTAGCCAACGTGAGTTCTGGGACCAGAACAGTTGATGAATCTCACCATTTTGTTCTGTATAATTTTCAACTTCTTTTGATCAGATTTGTTTATGTTACTATACCATGCAGGGTTAGCACGGTCAAATAAACATTGAATAAGAGCAAAACAGAGAATACGTCTTGCGTTTTGATCCATACAAATTTTATATTTGTACAAAAATTTCAGACGAGAATTCGCTCATTTTACAACTGATTCTACTAAAGACGAAAATGAAACTGTGCTAGCCAGCTCAATGCCTAAGTACTGTACACAGATTCTTTTCTGTGGATTACTTGATTATTGTCACGTATATAGTCGGTTTGACAGTCCTATTTAACTAACAGTGTAACCTAGAAAAGTTCTTTCCGTTGAAGTTTTTAGGCTGATTTATGACCCTAAGTGGTCTTTTCAGCTTGGTTGCCCAAACAGCAACTTTGAGCAATTTGCATAATTTGCATAAATCTGTATACATACAGGTTTTACAGCGCAAAGACAACTTACACAGAATGTTCAAAGTGAACTACGTGCTAATTGTGTATGTGCGTTGATACGGAACTCTAATAGTGCTGCCTATCTCGTGAATTCAACCTGTGATGAAACAAAACAAATCAGATATGGTTGCACATCCGATTAGGGGTTTGTGGGACATGGAAATCATTTCAATGTTATTTTTACAATTAGAAATCACGCTTTTGTAGAAAGGATCATGTTAGTATCTACTTGCTTATCTGTGAACAATTGTGAGTGTACTTTTTTACACCTAGAATGAGAGTAGGCCTGCTCCTTATGAACCGGTATTAAGTTGGCAGCCTTCTTGTATTGTTTTAGTTCCTTTTGGGGGTACATCTTCGTGTAATGTTAGCCGTATGGATTAAAATAACGTTATTTGAACACCCTAACACCACAAGTATGTTTCCAATTCAATTGTACATTTTAAAAAGATTGTTTTTTTTTCTTTAATAAGATACGTTTGTTGCAATCACATAGGGCGTATCATGATATACAAGACTTTGTATTTTGTTTTAATGCTAGAGCCCAAATATTTTCAACCACTTAATATGATTCTGTGCTAGGGTGAACGCTACTTAAGTCCGACTAGAATATGGCTGCAGTAAACATTTTTTTTTCAAAGATATGCCTAAATGAAGAATATACCGCTGTTAGTACCATTCTTAATGAATGTAAGACTAAGTTTTCAATCATTTATAGATAACGAAGTTGACATTCCTTGATTTTCAGTACTTAACCCTGACCTGTAATTGCATGTTGAAACTTTAGTCTACACTCTTCCAACCCCCTATTTTCTGGAAGTATCACACATCAGTGTACCCCGTTTCATTTCATCACAGGTTGAATTCACAAGATGGACAACGCTTTTAAAGTTTCGTATCACCGCACATACGTAGTTCAGTTTACACATTGATTCTGTGTAAGTTGTCTTTGGTGGCATATCCTGTATCCATATAGATTTATGCAAATTATGCAAATTGCTCAAAGTTGCTGTTTGGGCAACCAAGCTGAAAATGTTCATAAACCACATAGTAACCTAAATCAATGAAAAAACTTCAACGGAAAGAACTATTCTAGGTTTGTAATTGTCAAACCGACTATTAAATTCAAATGACTTTTTAGAACTACTTTTAGAACAAAACAGAATGCTTTCTGTTTTGCCCAAGTGTAAAGATAACCTGTTATCATCATCCAATCGACACAGGTAGACAGCTAAGCAAAGTGTCTCAAAAGTTAAAATATAAATTTTATTTTCAGAAAATAAAAACACACATGGTAAAACATTGCTAAGATTTATGAAACCTCATCCTAAACTTTAACAAGGAGAAATCTTTGCTATATTTTAGCAATCATTAAATTGACCAAGTACGTAATAGATCTCATATCTAGAATGCCCATAATGTCTTCTTATTTCCTTAAGCAATTCATTAAATCTGCGCACAAAGCAATCTTGCAATTTTCATTGTTCTTCTGACCACTAAGAAGGAAGCAAACTGTCGATTTTGGGATTAAATCGTAAGTTCATTGATGAAAGTGATGAGAGGAAGGTTATTTTCTTAATTTTGGTGCTTTTAGAGTCATTTTTTGTCATTTGCGAGTTATTGAGCCATTTTTATGTACTAGAGGCCCACGTGCGTGTTTTCGTGTATTGTATATTTCATGGAATTATTTCCCAAATTGTGAATCCACTTCCTTCAATTCTTGCAGTAAGAACTAAGTATTCTCGTAGATGTCCGTGTTGTGTGCATGACATGAATTATCATCATCTTGTATTCAGCAGGATGTGACGGGGAGGGGGGGGGGGGGGGGAATGAGGCTTAAATTTGTTTTCAGGGTTGGCGGATTTAAATCACCATGTCCATGATATTAAAAAAAAAAATCATCGATTTAAATCACTTCCGCTGAAACATGTACAAATCATTGACAAATTGTTTATTCAAGGCAGTTTTGATTCTTCAAATCAACTGAAAAACTTAGAATTACTTTATATAAAAAAAAATCAACAAATTCTTCATATTTAACGTTACTTAAATTAAATCAAGTCAATAAAATCAGCTAATTCCTTAAAAACTAAAGATGTACATGTATGTCGTCAACAATTACTCCATCGCATTGTTTGTAAATGTCAAGTTTTTCTTCTGAAATTTTACATTCTTTGTCAGCTATTAATAGTGTACAAGTTTCTTATTTCTTTCTTAACATTTATCACACAATCCAAGACTTTTCAGAGAGCAGTTTGTAAAAAAAATATAATATATAAAAGTCAATGAGAAAAGGTTTGTTGCTGTTTTCCAGTTTTGATCCTTCACATAAACTACTTCCATCATGTAAAATTAAAAATAATCATGTAATCAACAGATTTACATGCTTCTTATTTCTTCTTATTACATTTATCATACAATTGATGTTTTAAAGAACATGTAAAAATTACACATAACGTAGTATAGTCACAATTTGACTGTTGAAAAAAGATGCATGTACATTGTAGCAATGGAAAGCTCTAGCTCTATAACAACAATTTGCAAATTCAAAATAAACTTAACACTACATTTAAATGTTAAGATGTAGGTACTTAAGTTACAATCAGTTGTAAGCTGTGTCTGATTTAAAATAAAATGCTTCTTTTTGTAATACATATGTTGTAATATAAGCAGTTTTGCAGTTTTTATCCTTTAAGCCAAAAGTACAGTTGTATATGGTCAAAAGACTCGGCATGTGTTTTTTTTTTCCTACTTCATGTATCAAACATATTTTTAGAGAACATGTGAATAAAAATTGTAGATTAATGTAAAAATCACAGTAACATAATGTAGTATAGTCACCCTTGACTAAGCTGTCTCTTATATCACTCTCCAACACTGACAGTTTTGCATCTCTATCTGTAGCAATGGAAGAGCTTTAATACCAATTTTTAAAACTGTCACAAAGCTGTTGTGTGCTCATGTAGATACAATTTTCACTGAGGAGTGCCTGGGGATTTTCGTCTGGGATTTTTTAAGTATTGAGTGGAAATTCCCAGAGGGTCATTTTCTCTACTCACTGGGAATACCCTATGGAAGTTTCCTTTGTAGGCCTATGTATCTAGAATGAAGTTCAGATACATGATTCCTCAAATTGATTTTTAATTTTCCATTTTGACTGGATTTAATTGCAAAATATATGGTTAAGAACAATATTAGGAGTGAAATGTGTGATACATTAGAATTGCTGTCTTTGTGAGGGTAAGGTTTTTTGGTAATTACACTTTTTTTTCGAATGAATAAAAAAAAAAAATAAAAAAATAATTGTAATCTGATTTAAATTTTTTTAAATCTGATTTTTTATATTTTTTTTAACAAATCAAAAAAATCGCCAACCCTGTTTGTTTTTGAAAAGCTGTCAAACTCGAAGACAAAAGTCCAAAGACTAAAGTAGAGCCACTCATAATAATTGAATCCACACCAGCAAGACCACATAGGCATAGTGCCATTTTTATACTTTGTGTAGTAACTCACACACAGCACTACTAACACCACTGCACAAAACTCAAAAAGTCACAAATATCGACTCAAAATAGACATTTGATTACCAAATACCAGCACCAAAACATCACTTGGTGAAATACTGAAAATTCAGCTTGCGTGATTTCAAATGAAATTTTATGTCAATTCTGGCGGTGCAAGGCATAGGGTTTATGTACATTTTGTGATTGGCAAGATACGAAATAACCCTATTAGAGCTTAGAGGGCTCTCTTCTTAATACCATCATTTTAATTGCAGTGGTAACTTCACAATACTATCCTGACTATTGGCATTAAAAATTCATCACAAAGATATGCGTGGTGGTTCCATGACATTTACTATGGCGACAATTGCTCCCATGGAAAATCTGCATGTTAAGCCAAACATAAAACCTAACCCCAAACCTAACGCTAACCTTAATCCTTATCCTCACATTTATTCTGAACCCAAACCCCTATCACAACCCCGACCCTAACCCTATATCTTTGAAGAAATGAAAACAGGAGCAATTGTTGCAGGAGTAAATGTTGTGTCACCATTTGTGGTATCAAACAAACTCTTTCTTACTATTACGGCCATATAGTCTTATTATAGATCTTTTACCTGTAGCAAGTCTTCTGCCTGTAGATGCTCGTAACATTTGCCCAACATGAATTTCTTGCCACAATCTTAAAGACGCTCAGTCGTGGGATTTCATGGGGAATTTGACACAATGGGTGCTTACCCACTAACGGGTGTTATCACTATGAATTTTATGACCAACAGACCTTATGTAGTTGCTCTGTATATTCCACCCGTTGCCCCATATGGCAAAGTCATTATCTCACTTTCCCTGGCCCAAGAATGCCCGAAGCAGGCCGAAGAATGTTTATGGTGGGACAGCTTGTTTTGCTGTGCTCCAGAAATGTTGCTCTATTACAGGTATTTCCAGTGCTTTTCACAAAGTCTGGTGTCAGCAAATTATGACCCACTCCCCATGGAAGCCCACGACTGAATGTCTTTAATGTTTTGGTAATAAGTTTATACCGTTTCGTCTTTATATTATCACACACAAAAAAAAAATCCGAATTAAATCACCAAAATAAAATACATGTAACTTGGCAAATTACATAATATAGATTATCAAAGCAATGGAAGAAATGAGTCTTGATCAGCCTGACATTCAAACAAACATACCTTTAATAGTCAAAGTGCATGTCACTATATGTACATGTACTTCTGCTCTTTAAATCATGCCAACCCATTGAATGTTAACCTGAAAACAAGCAACAGAAGTTTTAGAATCTCACAACAGATTTTACCATAGAAATTCTAAACTATGCAGAAATGTATAGTTTTAGAGTGATTATTTATCCTTTGAAAATTCTTTGTCAGTTCCTTCCAGATACACACTTGGCTTGAATTCAACAAAAAAAAAAGGCATTGAAACTTTCTTCCCAATCATTAGAAATATTTTTGAATAATGGTTAATCATTCCTTATTGTATAAACATTTCTCTCTGATTCTCTTTGTTTTTTACACCTAGGTCAACGTATTGGGACACCAAAGCTGAAGATCCGTTGATCAGGCATCCAATGTGCAACTTTTCATTGAACAAAGATTATGGCTAGTCAACAGGACCCTTCCACTTCTGGCCAGCCATCAGCAAGAAAGAGACCCTTGACTTCAGCTGAGAAGCAAAGGAACTACAGGGAGAGGCTGAAACAGTGCCCAGAGAAGTATGAGCGTTTCAAGCAGAAGGAAGCTGAGAGACAGAGGGAGAGAACAAGAACACGTGAGAGGACAGAGGAAGAGATAGCCCACCAGAGAATGAAATGGAGGGAAAGAGTCAGAAAACACAGGTTAAAGAAGAAGCTAGAAGCTTTGATGAACAAGAGTCAATTTCAGAATGTGTTCAATATGTCCGGAAGTACCTCCAGCACGTTGCTTGTGCCAGAAGGTTTCGTTGGTACTGACAAAGTAGCAACAGTTGTGAACTTTGACCAAAACGGTGAATTCCTGCAAGCCAAAGAAGCTGTTGAAATGAACTCATCTGAACTGAACATAGGTCAGTATGTCATGGAGGCTCATAAAGAACACAACTTTGATGAATCTAAAGCGGTTCAGCTTGAGTGCAATACACCAGAAGGGAATAACAGTACGACCCATGAAGAAAATCTAGACTCGAGAGATTACTTTGCTGCACAATATGAGCCTGTACTCGGTGAAAACGGGTTTGGAGTTGGTCAAATTGCATTATATGATGATGGGAGTGTCACCAATACTGAGAAAGCACAGGATCAACAGTCAACTGGTCAAACTATTTTATCTCTGGTTGAGGAGTTTAGCAGAGACAGAGAGTTGCCAAAGAAAAGGAGAAGAAAACCTCTGACTTCCGCTGAGAGGCAGCGCAACTACATTGCTAGACTCAAAGCACAACCAGAGAAGTGGGAACAGTACAGAAGGAGAGAAATGGAGAGACGGAAAAGGGTGCAAGAGCAGAACAAAATGTTAGAAGAAGTTGTTTCCCAGGGGAGAAAGAGACAGTATGAATGTAGGAAAAGAGGAACGAGTAGGAAAAGCCAAGTAAAGGACTTTGGACAGGTTGGGGGTTGTTCATTGCCAGGAACATCTTCAGAGGCAGTAGACTCTTCCACACGGAGCTCAGAAGCCATTGCTGATTCTTATCTTGATGTGAATTTATCTGAGATGAAACAGTATGAGGTGGAATCACACATGAACAGTGACAAGGGTAGATATGAAGGCAATACGTTAGAATTTGAATGCTTTGCACCAGACTTGGATGAGAATGACACAAAGTCCACTGGTGAAATAAGAGGTCTGTTTCATGGAGGAAAATTTATAGAGGTGACTGGTAATAGTGGTCTTAGGTTTGGCCAAAGTGCAGTGCATACAAGAGGAAGTCAAACCAATGTTCAGGAAATGCAAGATCATATGTTCACAAACTCCTCCATTGTAGCATTAGTGGGAAATTCACATAAACCACCACCAAAAAGGAGACCCTTAACTCCCGCAGAGAGGCAGCGAAACTACAGGGCAAGGCTAAAAGAGCAACCCAGCAAGTGGGAAGAATACAAATCAAGAGATGCTGAGAGACGGAAAATGATGCAAGACCGGAACAACCTGTCAGAGGAAGCTGCTAGCCTGCAGAGAAAGAAAGCAACAGAAAGGAAGAGAGAGTATCGAAGGAGGAAAAAACTCTCTCCAGACTTTCCTGCAAGGAATGTTGATGCAGTATCTGTACCTGTAGATCCCAGATGTATTCAAAACAATCTTGGCGTGAATTTGTCGCAGGTGATGGTTGAACAATGTGATTCAGATACACAAGTCAACAACAGTGGTAAATATAAAAAGGATGTAGTTAATGTAAAACTTGAAAGTGCTGCACCAGACATCTTGTTTGATAGTTATGTGGATGGGACAGTTGCTGTGGGAGACCACATGTACGCTCATGCCGAAAATGATGGAGAAGCGACAAGGGAAATTAAATGTGAAGCTGGTGAAAGTGATGTTAGTGGGAATGAAAATCTCACCATTTTGGAGGAAATGCAGCGTCAACAGCTAGCAGACCCATCTCTCCCCTGGACACTTGGAGGCTTAGCAGCGGGATCATCTGAGAAAAGGAAACCTCTGACTCCTGCAGAAAGGCAGCGGCAATACAGGGAAAGACTGAAAGCACAACCAGGCAAGTGGGAACAGTACAAAGCAAGGGATGCAGAGAGGCGTAAAAGGATGCAAGAGCAGAAAAGATTGGCTGAGGCTGCAGCTCTCCAGAGAAGAATCAAAGCGAGAGAAAGGCAGAGGGCATATCGACGTAAGAAAAGAGAGAAGGAGAAGTCTGAAATGATAGAAACAGAACAGGCTGGGAGGTGTCCATTGCCAGAAGAATCTGCAAACCTTGCAGACGCATGTTCTGAAAGAACCAGAGGAGGCACAGAAAATGTTAATGCTACTAGATTCAATCGAAACAAGTATGGAAACATTGACTACTTGCAAGCAAACGGCAGTTCTCATGTGGATATGAATTCATCTGAAATGAAAATCAGTCAGTATGTCATGGACACACATGAAGCCAGCAACAAAGTAACGACTCCCGAGTCCAGTACACCAAATGGGATTGACAATTCCTCCCGTCCAGTTCATCTAGAAGTAGAAAATGACTATTCTACTAAAGAAGATGTTGATTCAGTAAGAGTAAATGGATTTGGAGTTTGTCAAAGTGCCGTGTGTGAAGACGGAGGTCATGATCCATTGCTTAAAGGCCCTTCCATTTCATCACCTGTTGAACGTCTTCGTAGACGTGGACCAAAGAGAAGGAGACCCATGACTGCTGCTGAGAGGCAACGAAATTACAGGGCAAGGCGAAAAGCACAGTTAGAAAAGGAGGAACAACAGAGATCAAAAGATACGGAGGGACACAAGAATGTCCATAATAAAAGAAAAGTGTTGGTAGATACTGTTTCTCAGTTGAGAAAGAAAGCAACAGATAGCACACTACTTCAATGTAGAAAAGGGGAAGGAGCAGGATCAAAAGCACATGGCAAAAGTAGAGACACTGGCCAGAGTGATGTGCTTCCAATTACAATGGATCCTCGTTTTACAAGTATGAGAACTACAAGGAGTACAGCAGTTGCAAGAAGACAACAGAATCGTGCAGTCAAGAACCAGGAAACAATAGAAGTTGATGCCTCTGGGGGGAGAGATGAGAGGCTTTTGTCCAGTACTGAAAAACAGAAGCAGCTGACAGAGGCTCAGCTTGCCTATAAGCGTATGAAAGGAAGGGAAAGAATGAGAAAGTTTCGCCTCAGACAAAAACAGAAACTGAAGAATGCCTGTGAAGGTTTTGAGGAACATGGCATGCCTAGGATCACAGCTGTGTGGAGTATGAGTGAAAGTAATGCACCGGAAGAGAAAATGGGGCAAAAGGACAACACAGAGTACTTGACAAGTAATTTTGATAACTCAATACGAGCGTGTGACCTCAGAAATATGCCAAGAACAAATGCCGTGGTGACCCATGACTTGGCCAAAATAGTTCCTCCAGATGATATGGTTCCCCTTTATGGCAGTGACTCAAGTCCCTTCTTTGTGTACCCTGTCAGCAGTGCCAACACTCTTGCTAATTCAGATACGCCAACAGCAATTTCTACTCCACCTCCCCAGCCAAATCACAGTATTGACCAACATGATAAGGGGGCTATTGAAGGGAATGCAGTTCCATTCCAAAAATGTAGAATGACGAGTGCAGAGAGACAGAGGAAATATCGGGAAAGACTCCAACAAGATCCGGAAAAGTGGGCTGCATATAAGCAGAGAGCAAGTGAAAGATATCTGGCGAAGAAGGCAATCTTGACAAAGAAGCAAGTTGATAAGATAAGGAGACAATGTCTAGTGAGAACCAGGCGATGGAGGGCCAAAATGAATGAGAGCAAAGGCTCTGAATACATCACCTTGGATGATCGGTCAAACAATTTTCTGGATATTTCTCGGGAGGAGACTCAAACGTCAGATGCTACATTTCATAACAACAAGCACATGCATGATGCAAGCAACATCTCAGATAAACTTGTTGGGCTTAATGGCATGGCATCAGTGAGACCAAGGGGGAGAAAGAAGCTTGTTAAGAGTCAAGAAGAAATTGAAAGACTCAGACAAGCTAACAGAGAACGACAAAGACGCCACAGGGCAAAGAAAAGACTGGAACAGGAGCAACGTATGCAAGGCACAAGCAGCTTTGTAGGGAAGACAGCACCTCCAGTACTAGCTGACTCTGGAATGGCAAATGAAGTGGAAAAATCTGTAAGGACCATAAATGGTGGCAAAGCTTGTGGAGGACGAGTTAGTTTACAGGATCAAGATGAAAGTGGAATACCATGCTCTACTCAGTTCAGAATATGTCCTTCTTTGTCTTCTTCCGAAATTACAAATCCCAGAAAGCAGGGAAGGCCTCGGAAAACAATTCAAATTATAGAGCAACCAACAACACCAGTTAGAAAGAGGAGAGGGAGACCCCCAAAGCAATCACCGATGAAAACAGAATACTGTGCAAGTGCTGCTCCCAAGGATGCCATAGTGCCTCCTTTAGAAAACAAGTGCCATGGGGAAGTGTTGGTATCAAGTGCTGGAAACATTCCAATGGTCATCAAGACACCTGAGGTTAAAGTTCAGCAGGACCACAGATGGGAAGAGATCCCCCAGGTGATTCCATGCGATCCACCACCTGAAGGGGACTTTGACTGGGGCAATGTAGAATTGGACCACTTTGAGCCAGCCCTGGAGGGAGAGGTGTCTTTGGACGAGGGTAGAAGCTATGGAACCTGTTATTCCAGGGGAAGGTGAGGGAGGGTGCGTTTCTGGTTCTGCCCGAAGGAAGGCCTTCTTTCCCACAAGGCATGACACTGCTGACCTCACACTCAATGCCGCATGGGTTGTTGAGTCAACACTTGTTGATCCATGAAGTGTGTTCTACGTCGCATGTTCCAACAACATTTATACTGGCATCAATTCATAACGGTAATCAAATTCCTAACTTTAGCTCTTGATCTTTCTGTCTACCTAACTCTAAGCGAAACCTAATCACAACCTCAATTTGAACCTTTGTTTCCGAAGAAGTAAAGCCGGACGGAAATACTGCCATGGAATCCATTGGATCACCATGATATATATGTATGTCGTGCAATTTCTGTTGATTTTTTTTATGATACTCTTCCATAATTTGGGGCTCTCTTCCTGTAAATTGTAAGGTTGTCGGCCATAAAGAGCCCAGCTTGTTGGATTTCTTGGGTGTTGAATTCGGAGCTGCTTGTATTGATATAAATTATCTGGAAAGTCCCTTTTCTCTGTAAATCTGAAGGCAAGTTGAAATTCATGGGCAGTCTCTAAAAATGAAGTTTAACACAACACCAATGAAACAGAAAGTTATCTGTATCAATCAGAACTTATAAAAATACTGGTAGTGTAAAATTTTATCAGAATCATATACATGTCATTCACATGTCACAAAAGAACTCCTTCTGATGTTGAGCAATTGGGATCCATTTCCAGACCTTTAAAAACCAATGTACATTTGGATTAGCATCACAAGCTATCAAAGTGTTAGATATACACTGTATTTGTTATGCACTTTGAAAATAACTTGTCTCCTTCTTTGCAAATACTTGATATGGATATACTGTATGTGCTCTTTATTTTTCTACTGCATGAAAAAGGGTATATTTTGAGCAACCTAGTCTCCTTATAATAACCATTATACATGTATGTAAAGTATACAAACGCCTAGTAATACCACATAGTTATATATTAACGGGCTCTGAACGGGCACACAATGTGAAGCTTGAGCTCGTCTGAGAAGTAAGACTAACAGTGTATAAATGTCATAAAGAACGCATGCTCGGCAAGAGCTTCTCGTGGCTCGATTGGATGGACGGCCGTTCTATGAATGAAAGGTCTCGAGTTCGATTCCCACTCTCGTCAATATCATATTTTTGGCGTTTATTCCATCAGAAATAGTTAAAGTATCACAGCAATCACAACTGCTTAATTGTGGTTTAACACTATGGCGTATTCTTAGGCGTTTGTGTATTTTACGTATAATGGTTATTATAAGACGGTGGCTGGGTTGATTTTGAGGGTGTATTTCCCTAAAATGACCCTCCTTGGATCTTTCTAATTGCTACTCAATCAGAAAAAGATGCAACATACATGTAGCTTATGTCTGCACATGACACTACAGTTATACTCTTATTGATATAGCCATCTTGCATCAAAGAGATGTTGGCATGAAAAAAAAATCTGCAAAACATTTGTACTTATTGGTAAACACAAAATCGGATTGTAGTTCAGCATATTCACGTTGTGTTGATGTGCGTGTGTACAAATATACCACCTTTTTATAAATTATATGTGTTAAAATTATTCTTTATTGCTGGTTACCTTCACTTTGGAGTTGCTACATGTAAACTGTAGTCAACAGACACCTAAAGTTTGAAATGCAACAAGCATTTCTTTAATGTATGTGACAACTCACATCTTTTTTCAACTGTACTTTATATGCTTTATGTGAAACATGTTTTTTCTTTTGCATTTTGTTGGTATTGACTTCAACTTATTACATGATTGTATTCTGACTCAAACTCAACTGTATAAACTTTTTAACATGTTTAACCAGACAACTCCAGCCACATGTGCAATTAGAAATTCATTGCGAATATTTTGTTCATTATTTTCTATTTCATGACATTATCAAATTACTCAATTTCGTAGCATCAAATGTCATGAGGAAATTACATGTGTACATGTATATGCAGTTTGTATGAGCACCTTTTGCACAAGATGTATCAGCAGCCATTTTCAAGCTTTTATACTTGACTTTTGCTAGACTTTGTATTATACAAATGATGTTAGCTCTGATTTTATTTCAGTTTTTGATGTATATTATGGAGGATACATGTACATGTTGTAAGGACACTCCAGCACCCTCACCAAACGGTTATTATTTGCACATCTAGTCATCTTTGTATGTTGGGATTACAATTGCAATTACATGTAAAGTAATTACACTTGCACAAGTACATTCTTGCAAACTATCTGTTGTTTCACAGCACTTAACATCAGTTTTTAAAAACTCTGAAGAATGATACTTTTGTTGATTGATGATCAAAAGATGAGTAAGTGTCTGTGAAATGCCTTGGATTAGTAAAATGTGTAATACTCAGTTTTCTAAAGGCACAACAACTACTGAAATTATGAAATATTTTGGCAAAAATATCATCTTATAAATTGTATTTCAGGCCTTTAGTAAATATTCTATGAATATGTAATGATTTTTATTTCAAAAAATGACCAAAGGTGGAGAGACTGTTCTGTAATATCCATCTATGAAATGAGTGTTGTACTGAGCTGGGTTACAAAACTCACTTTTCACTTTGTAATTCCTGAACATACAGGATGTATGTTGATTGTAATGTAAGGTTATGTTTTATAACCTGATATTTTTGAAAGAGAATTCCAGATTTAGGAAACTAAAGCCAGGGTAATAATATCCAAAGTCCTTTGGAAGCGCGTAGAGACGTTAGATAATAACGTGATATGTGCTATACAAGAACGGATTATTATTATTATTATTATTATTATTATTATTATTATTATTATTATTATTATTATTATTATTATTATTATTATTATAATTATTATTATTATTATTAAATATATTTTGACCTAGGAATACAGTACAGCGGAAACTCAGTATAACGAGGTCCTTGGGATCATCAAAATTACCTTGTTATAGCAGGAATCTTCTTATATCAAGGTTAAAAAACAAAAGAATATAAAGAGCTGGGACCAAAATATTACCTTGTTATATCAGGAATATTGTTATATCAGATCTCTTTATATCGAGTTTCCACTGTACAATGGAGTTAGTGGTTGATTGAGCTTCTGGAGGCGTTCGCATAGACGGTACAGGAAAATGTGTGTGTAGTTCCTTCTTGGTACATGTGAAGTAGAAAGACCCTTGTACCTACATGTCCTCTGTTTAGAGCCAGAAGGGCATTAAGTCTGTATAAAATGATATGAGTTAAATGCCCTTCTGGTTCTAAACAGACGATGTAAAATCCGGGGGGGGGGGGGGGGGTACTCCAATTTGGTTCTGATAGGGGTGTGCCGCTGAAGCCTGCATACCCGTACCCATTATTAGGGATCTTGCATCTCGGGTGTGTACTCTAAACAACCAAAGTTTAAAAAAGTGAGGGGCATGTTTAGGGATTTTTTTACTCAAAACCATACCCCATTTTTAGGGATTTCTTGCAAAAAAGCGACCCATCTCAGCGGCACACCCCCGTCCCCCGTATACCATATAAGGCGGGTACCCCGCCCCGCCTCCCACCCCCCCAGGTAAAATCCAACTGCTTAGTCATTTTAAGTGTTAATCTATTGCACATTAAAGTTGATAATTGCTTTGTAGATGTAGTTAAAGAATGACCTTTGAACTCCTGATATCACAATAAATGTACTTGCCAGTGTGATACAGGGAAATGTGTTATGAAAAGCTCTAATACTAACAAAATTCCTGATATAAAATTTGCATGGTCCCAAGGTCCTTGTTACAGTGAGTTTCCACTGTAAAACTTTCAGAGCAAAAATCAGCCTTTTAAAACATTATATTGGAAATTTTTGGTGATTTGAAGGCTAATATGTGTCATGTTAGACTTAGCTCCTGAAAACATATTCAAAATGCTAGAAGTTTGGGTAAATTGTTTGTAATATAACTGGATGGTAAGGTATACAATTCCATGTATTCAGCAAATAAAGAGAGCAAATTTCTGTTTGAAAGAAAGTACAGGTACTGTATTTTTTCACTGCAACTCGTTTCAGCAATAGGTTTCTTTTTTCAAAATCATCTTTTAGTCATTCAAGCTCATTTAGATGTCTAGCGGAAATTGTATTTTACTGTGTTATTTATGGTAATGAGACGCACATTAACATGTTAATAATGGTATGCAATCCAATAAAGAGATTTTTGCAAAAAAGGTGTGCAGACAAACTTGTGACAACATATTTTGCTAGCTTTAGAAGAATTTTATTGGTCCACACGTTTTTGCTCCCAAGAGGCAAAAAGATGCTTTTTGCCTCTGCATCTTTTTATGTATTGCTTTACTTCCTCATACACCATTTATATGTACGCTTAAAAGAAAAAAAAGAACGAAAAAAAAAAAAAAACCCACACAGGGTTTAGCACGGGAGTTTGCTGACCATATGTGAACAAGCCTATACATCATGCTTCATTTTGTAATATGTAATGTTAAATGTTCACAAATGCATCTCTTTAAGCTCATGCAAATTTCTGAATTGATTGCCATGTTGAAGTATTGTTGGAAATAGATCATGTGAGGAGGATCCATCTACACTGTATTAACAGAAATCTATTTTTTTTTCTCCATTGTACAGGTGTATGTGTATCAAAAATCAATGAACGTCACACAATTGCCTAGCACCGAGATAAAAAAATGTGTATCAATTTCACTTTGCTTGTTAGAAACTGCAAACTCAATTGCACATAAATGATATGTGTATTTTCATAATGAATGTGATTTTTTAATCCATCTTTATGTCTCTTGTGTAGGCACATGTATGTGGATGTATAATCATATAGTAATATTTTGATGAACTCTTTGAGAAGCCTGTTATTTTACAATTGGGTATGTCGATAGAAGCACTCGAATGATTATTTATGTCTAGTTTTTCAAAACATGAAAATAGATGCAATATGAATACACTGTA
Source organism: Echinometra lucunter (assembly GCA_029962745.1). Taxonomy (NCBI): domain Eukaryota; kingdom Metazoa; phylum Echinodermata; class Echinoidea; order Camarodonta; family Echinometridae; genus Echinometra; species Echinometra lucunter. Next base: position 17,652,488 of record CM057155.1, on the reverse strand, counting down.
GACGACTTTTGTTATTGTGTTGATTTATTTTATTCATTTACATGTATTTCTTTCTAGTTTTATTTTCCCATAAATGTAGAGTCAGAATTCTCGAACAGACTGTAGAACATTTTGAATAGGGAGGGAGGGAATGTTTGAACAAGTTTGCCCGTGAGTTGGCCGAATACCTTTCTGATAAGCAAATGTAACTGAAAATTGTTTAGATGTCACAGATGCTCCACACTTTATTCAAACTAGCCAAAAAGTGGATGGTAGTGGAAAAAATGAATTGATGGATCATTTGGAAGTTTTGATGTTCCGATTTTATTCCACCTACCCCTTCCCCCCCCCCCCCACCCCTCCGAAAAAAATAAATAAATGGATTACGTCAATCGTTTTAATTTCAAAGTTTCAGACACACACCCCCAAGAGCCTACATTGCTCTTTTCCGGCAGTTATTTAAATAATGTACAAATTACAAAGTGACTCCAACAAGCAAAAAAAAAAAAAAACAACAACAACAACAAAACAACAAAACAAGAACAAAAAAAAAAAAAAAACAAAGGAAGATATTTTGTTGTTGTTGAATGAATTACACGTACATGAAACGTTTTGATTTTCGATTTTCAGACACTCCACCCCCCTTACCGTGGTCTTACCCGGCAGTAAGTGGATTTTTTAATTGCTTGCCCAATTTGCTTTAAAGTACATTATAGCACAAATTCATGGCATCCTCGATGAAGGTGTTCACCCATTTGACTGTCCAGTCTTTCCATCAAGATAATGAAACTTTGTACACCATATCGTGATTTAGTGGTTTTGGTCGTTTGAATTTTAGATGAAAGCAGGGAGAAAGAGACGTGAGTAAACTCGGGATAGAAATCGGTTCAGAAGTAGAGGCAGAGTGAGAGGAAGGGGAAGAGGTGGGTGGATAGAAACAAAAAGAGGGGAAGAGAGAGAGAGAAAGGGGGTGGAATCTACACACCGGCGTAAATCTATTTTGAGGAGTGGGGGGATGATCGACTTTTTTTGCCCAAATTTCTTGCGTGAACTCGCACACACACCCTTACCCGAGCAGACCACCCCCCCCCACACACACACACACATATAAATCTTTTATTTTGCGAGCGAGCGAAAAATAACCACTTTTTTGGTTTTTAAGAGCATTTCAAATGACAATTCCACTATATGACCGTCGTTCATGACATTTTTAATGAAAAATTTCACCAACTGATTAATTACAATATCATTTTTCCTTAAAATGAGGGGGATATTTGTATACGCCACCCCCTCTCGAAAAAGTGTGGGGGATATACCCCCCCCCCCCCTCGGGATTTACGCCAATGAATCCACAACACAAGGCCCGGCAATAAAACCTCCATGTGGAAATGAAAGATGGACAAGGGAAGAACAAAAGGAAAAGAAGGAGGGGGAGAATATGAAGATGGAGAGAGAGAAAGAGTAAAAAGCATGCAGAGGAAACAAATTCCATATTTTGTAAACTTTGTGGTTTTTTTTTTAAATTATGTTTTATTGATTTCAGTGATTACAGACAAACAAATTAGGCGACAATTACATAAGATAAACAAAAAAGAACAGCAAAATAACATCATAGGAATAAATTTAGCAATAAAAAGAAGTAAAATCTCCTTCAAATAGGCAAATATTACATATAAGTGGTAAATTTGCAAATCATTAACAACCGACGGTGCTAACAGAAGCACTGTATATCGACATGCACGGCCACGGTGTCGCCCAAATCTCACCTTCGCAGCACTACATATACAATGTGTTTATTGTGACACTTTGTGTCCATAAAGATATCCAAAAGAAGAAGAAGAAAAAAAAAATCATCATCATCATCATCATCATTATCATCATCATCATCATCATCTTCATCATCATCTTCATCATCATCACCATCATCATCATCTTCATCATCATCATCAACATCATCATCGTCATCATCATCGTCATCATCATCTTCAGACCAATAAGAGCAGGGTTATAACAAATTTTATACACACTCACATATTGCTAAATGCAAGTGTATGATTTCATCCTTTAAATGAGTTGGAATACTACGGTCAGTGGTTTCATATTCCACGAAAAGTGGGCGGGGCACAGGCATGAAAATAGAGGGGGGGGGGGGGGGGCACGACAGGCCTTACTACGAAACAGTTATAGGACAATTGATTGGGATGAGGCGTGTGATATTATATTCCCTTCCCTTTTCTCTCCTTTTATCGTTTCTTTTTTTTTTTCGTCTCAATTCAAAAAAAAAAAAAGTAATTCTCATTCGATTTTGAGGCACCTGCCCCTGTACCCCCCCCCCATACCCCTTGTACCTACGTCACTGACTATGGCCATGTCCTTAGAAAATGTGAGAGAAGTCTTATAAACTTCATATAGATGTCAGAAATCAAATATTAAAATGTTATAGATTTATTATTAATTGTCTCGGAACAGTCCAAACCAGAATAACAACTCCTCACTCAGAGTTACTAGGGATGATTTTTCCCCCTTTGTTGTTTTTTTTTTTTTTTATACATTTAAAAAATTGCTTGTTGACATTATATCATGTAGCGCCTTGAGAGGTACTATATAGAAAATTGCGCTCTAGAAATATTTATTGTTACTGGATGTTTACAGATAGCAACAGAAAAATCTGAAGTATGTTATCCTCATAAAAAGGCGGTGAAATATGTGTTCGTGCAAAGATGGGATGAAGCAAGTCAAATTCAAAGATGATTGTCATGGGCGGAAATCTGTCTGGAAGGTGATGGGGCACTTCTGAAATGTTCTGACAAACAGAAGAGGGGCGGGGAGAGATACGTCCTAGGTTTTTTTTCTCGTTTACCCCCCCCCCCACCCCTCCCCCATTTAAAAAAGGTCGTGGGATTTATGGGTGTCTATTTTTACCTCAAATGAATAAGAATTTTTTTTTAATAGTACTAAAAGGGGGACTCTGATTTTTTAGTGTGTGTTTATTTTTTACTAAAAGAAATGCTGAAAAAGTAATTTTCAAAAACATGTACTTTCTCTGGTGCCTTTTTAAACTCTCAAAATCACATGATTTTTTCAATGGTTACAAAAATTATGGGAGGTTGGGGGTCCCGTCATGCAAAGATGTTCGTCGCTTTTTCAAGTAATTATGCACCAAAAGTGTACACTTCGTTTTATAGCATCTCCTTTAATTTGATATTTCCCTTCACTAATCCATGCGCATATTATGCGAATCAGTATACATTGTCACATGAATTGTCTTTACGTTGATCAAATCAAATATTATACAAATATACCAAGCTGGAGAAAGTATAGTGGAAATTATTTATCTGAGGAGGGACTGGCATAGCACTATTTTTTCCTCGGAAAAAATGGTAACTATTGCCAGTCCCTCCGAAGTAAAAAAAAAAAAAAAAAAAATCATGCGCGATTCTGCCCAGGAAAAAATAGTTAAAGATATTCGGAGCTCTGGCAGAGATTTGTTTTTCCGAGTGAAATTATCTTTTATCACGTGAGCACCAATTGACCAATCATTTAATTAGAATACTCATGAAAATACATAGAAGGGATATAAAGTAAGCTATATACATGCTCAGAGAAAATGGTGCTCCGCGGCGACGGTATTGTTCGGGCTTCATTTCTATGAAGATAATCGGTTATGTGTTTGGGCCACGATCGACTTTTAGGGTTAGGGTTAGGTTTTCTGTTTTGGTTCAGGGAGGGTTGAAGGTTAGGATTCGGTCAACGTTCGAAACTGACAAGAGGCCAGAGCATGTGTCTTAACCTGTTGACTAGGCCTACCGAATTCTTATAATCCCCATAGGTTTTGTACAGGTTCCAGAAGGCAATGGGTTAAGAACAGAAAAGCAAGGTTCTGTCCTTGATGCTACTTCTTAATTGCGCCTCAAATGAAACATCTGTCGTAACGAGCTTCTGAACCAATCATTCACCATCAAGTAAACGAACACGTTGATGATATGGTTGGTGAGCCGGAGCTCAGTAAGGACATCGAGGACAGTATCTGGAACTTGATGTCGACTTATCATTTCGAGGGATTTCCTTGGGAGAACGCTGCAGACGATCTGGGGCATCCAAGTGATGAAGAAATAGACAGTGATGACGAGCAACATCCGTGTCGTCTTCCGACCCATGTCGGAGTCTTTCGTCTTCGACGCCCTCGGAAGATCCCGACGATGATGGCGAAGGCCGAGGTGTTGGAATAACGAAGGTTTTGATAGCGAAGCGGATTGACTTTGGTTCGTCGAGAATTGAGCGTTGCTGGGCGTGGCCAAGGCTGCAGGGGTAAGGTTGGCGGGTGCAGGCTGTGGCACCTGTCGAAGTTCAAAACACATTACTGTATTGAAATTATAAGTTTAGAACAAAAAAATGAGATAAATAGAAATAGAATGGTTTGATTAAAAAGTGTGGTAATCAGTCATTTCTATTCCCTTTTGAAAAGAAACCTGGAAGTCTAAAAGATCAATGTTCTGTTTTCTAACAGCAAAGGAAGTTTTAAAAAGCGTAACAATATTCTCAGGAAGGGGGGGGGGGTGAAGATATTCGTATTGTAATGATGATTGTCTAGATCATCATTTTGTACCATTTTTGCTAGGTCAAGCCTACAACAGGAACAAATGAGCAAGTAATGACCGGAAAGGAATATTATGATATTTACCTTTGATATTGAACCAGAACTCGTCCCAGAAGGAAGAGGCGAAGGGCCGGTCATCATTGATGAGAATTCTTCACGATCGTCCGTCTTTATCTGGGTTCCATCCACGTAAATGTTCTCTACCTTCAAGCCAGAGGTTACAGGTCCAACAGACACCAAACCCTTGGCATCTTTACGAGGTTGAAAGATGGTGACTGGTGGTTCATTCTGGATTTCATTGCCTACGAGTTTATTGTGTATCTTAGCTCTCCCCTGAAGGAAAGCGTAGATGACCAGGTACGTGATGGAACTCGTGATCAACGACAACGCGAATAGGAACGCGAAGGCTATCGACTGGGACAGTATCGCGGTGGACGACAGCGCTTGGACGCATCGGTCATCACCGCCATCTGGACGCACTTTCTCGAATAACGTTCTGGGTATGTTGATAGAGACGCCAATAACTACGATTACCATGGATGTCAAGATGGACGACCGGGTGGTCATACGACGTCGCAGCGGACGACATACAGCAAGATAGCGGTCGATGCTAATGACGGTGGTGAAGAAAAGCGATGTGAAAGCGCTCGAGGATTCGGCGAGGTAAGCAAAGCGGCAGAGGCCCGTCGTCACTTGCAAAACGATCCTGCGACGAACGATGAAGGCTGGTGTGAAGACGCAGGCGAGGAGATCGACGATGCCTTGCCCGATGATCAGGACATCCGTGCTCGTCTTCCGTTTCTTCTTGCCGTATATGATCAGAATGGTGACATTGCCGGGTATGCCGATGACCAACACGAGTATGTAATAAGTCAAAAAGACAGCGTTGTTGCTGATACTACTTCCATCCTGCCCATCCAGGTTGTCGGATGTGGCATTCATCTTGGCGGAGCACTGAATTCTGATCCACTGCAAAATCAAGAAAATAGTTTCTTCCTTCGAAATGCAATATGAACAAGCTCTGAACTTCAGGAAATTTGTTTTAGAAAACGGTTTAACACCCTGAAAAGTATATAGGTATTACCTGCGTGTCCCTAGAAACTATTTGTTATCAGAATCGAGCAAGCGTCACGGACCTCTGTCCTTACGGCGCAACCATCTCGTCGAACAGATAACTTCTGCTCAACATGTCAACAAGAAAACAGAAATCAGCAGAGAATTGGTACTGTTTGAAGTTTATAATACTACTATCTCATCTGATAAAAATTCTCTACGCAGGATGTCAGTGAGAAGAAGCTAATCAGAAGAGTATTACTACCGCCTGGCGCGGAATCGAAGAACCCTTTTTCCAGTCAGCAATAAGGCTCCTGAAAATGGCAGCTAAAGATACTCTCCAATTCAAAGAAACAGTTTCTATTGTTACAGGGGAGAAGCGACTTTGGCCTTTATAGCTTCATGATCACCTTTCACGGCTGTCAATACGTAGCATCTAAGGAAAAGCCAAGTTTTCTTAGTGATGTCACTCTCGCTTTATCGCCAATTATGATTTGGCTTCACAGAACATGTCTCTGTCAATATTTATATTTTGATCAAGATGTTTCTAATGAGCGAGTCGAAAACCCGAGTAATTTGTCCGTTAGTCGAATTCGTAATGATTTAAGCCCTTTGAAGGCAAAATGTATCTATATGAAGAGATGGTGTGTTGACAGCGAAGCCGGGCTCATCTGTATCAGTAATCACCGTGATAATATTCTTTTGTTAAAGATGTTTTCATGTAATAACGTACGATTATAAATCATAAGCAATTTAACTTTCAGTCGAACCCGTCCTGATTTCAGTCTGTGATGGGAACAAGTAAACAGTGATAGGCCGACAGTTCATCCTGGCTCATCTCTGTCAACATTATCACAAGTGTTTTCCAGTGATTAGCGACGGTATAAGATTATAAGCATGAAAAGTGGTTTAAATTTAAGTTTTACCTGTCCTGGTTTGAATCTCTGATGGGAAAATATTATTGATCCATAAGGTAAAGGTAGTGATGTGTCGACAGCTAAGCATGTTAGCTCTTCTCTCCACTTGTATTATAAAAAGATTCACGTTGCAGAGACACATCACGCCACCGACTAACCTTGCTGCCACTTGACCATCGCTGCCATCAGCTATGTAATTAGTGTTTAGATAGAAGTCGTAGAACACACGCTTTCTGTAAATTATGGCGGGGCGTTATAAGACTGGAATGAATGGAAAGGAGGGGGGGGGGGGGGGGTTCGTCCACCTAAAATTGCCGACGAGACATACTTACTGGCTGCAAATTGTTCAGCAAGCAAGAAAGAAAATTATCCTCTTTTTTTGTTGTTGTTGAAGTAGTAATTATTTTAAGGGGTGCCCATCACCCTCAAAGATGTCAACTTTGCCGACAGTTTTACGGACTGAAAATTTAGCTATACGGTATCAAGACATTTTCATTTCGTACATGAAAGAAGGGGTGTCGCTAGACAATTTTTTGAAGAGTGGGAGAGGGTTAAACCACAGTTTGAAGAGAATTTCCCGACAAAATTTTCGAATTTTCGACCCTGCGGATTCCCCTTCCCCCATCGACGCTCCTGTAGCATGAAGGACCGTTGCAAAACTTTTGTGGGAATATAGAAGCGGTGCACTTACAATGGATATTTTTCATTTTCTAGGGATTAAAAAAAAAGATAGGAGGACACAAAATTAGCCCCTTTCTGGGAACGAATTCGCTCTCATCCCATTGTCATAATCATTGATAAAATTGTCCATTCCCCGCGAAGTGCTGGTACGAAGTGCCAATTATGATGATTATCATAATCAGGCCATTAAAGTACTCTGCACGCCAACCCATGGGCGAGCCAATTAAAGGGGCAGTTCCTCCCCTACCATCTCCAGAAATTTTGGAACTAAAAGCAAATCCAGAAAAGTGTTCATAACCATATATCTTTGATCGGTGATTCCGTCACTACATTGTGATGCTGTATGGTACTGGGCAATGTTTTCTTCTTCTTCTTCTTCTCCTCCTCCTTCTTCTTCTTCTTCTTCTTCTTCTTCTTCTTCTTCTTCTTCTTCTTCTTCTTCTTCTTCTTCTTCTTCATTTAAGTTTATTAGTATTAGTATCTGTTTATTTCCTTCTGTTTGGGTTATTTTTTATTAATATTTTTATCTTTATGGGGACTTATAATGGATCTATACTATTTTCCTGCATCTTTCCTGCATCTTCAATTTGTAAATCATATGCATTATACAGCATCGTAATTACTTCATTCTATAGTTTCCTCTTCACTTCCTGGAAAATTTTATGTAATCAATAGGATTTCACTATTTTACGGGAAGGGGCGTTACTCTCAGGGTGAGGGCTGAGGGTGGTAGTCTATAATAATTACTGGATAAGTGGGACATCCTTTAAAACAAATGCTTCCTATTATATATCACATTCCCCCGCCCCCCCCCCCTTCCTCCACCTCCACCCCCACCCGTCTTGAAGAAGAGCTAACGCTCCTGTTTTGACCTTTTTTAGTTTTAATTTTGTGACTCCATATAATTCTGACATAATGAAACCTGGTCATAATAGCATCAACGGGCAAAACAAGCTCTACTATGTACTGATTGGTAAGTGGTTGCATCATTACGTACACTTTCTCCCTCCCCCCCCCCCCCCCATTTCTCTCTCTCTCTCTCTCTCTCTTTCTCTTCAAATAGTGTACGCATTAAGTGTTGTTACCTGCTAGTGGTTCCGTTCTCACTACTATATCTCTGTATCTCTTGCCTAGATGTTCCGGTCCAACGGATTTTTATACTACGCGCCCTCTATACATTATGAACATACTCACCTACTCATTCCACAGAACATTCTCTTACAAACTACACCCGCACTACTTTTGCTACGACCGTTGAGTCAGGCAATTGCGTACTTCTTGTTAAGTTTCATTTTCCTTATTTCGTTGAATCACTTTCTTATTCCGATTGATTGATTTTTTTTTTATTTTCCTGTGCGTTAATCATGATCATGTTGCTTTATTTATAATCATCTTGATTCCGTTTTGTTGCCTGTCAAGTTGCTCATCATTATAATTTGTTATAATTTGGTTTTTTTTTTTCATTTTGTTTTGATTTACATAGCAAATAAATCTGATGAAGGCCTAGCCGAAAGCTTATCAATCTTGTGGTCCAGACATGCGTCATCTTGTACCTTACCCTTCTTTGTCTCACGTATACATATAAAATAGTACAACCGGCTGGTACATACATCCAAACCCCTCTCGCTATATATATATATATATATATATATATATATATTATATATAATAATATATTATTTGTTTGTAAATAATTGATATATAATTTTATATATATATATATATATATATATATATATATATATATATATATATATATATATATATATATATATATATATATATATCACATTATAACTAATGAGACAATCTCTTGCTGTAAAGCTTGATGAATGTTCTCAGTAGACTGTCGTCTGGTGCGACCAAAGGGTACTGAAATTTGATCAATCCACAAGTCTTATGGGGTGTTGCAAGAAGGTTGCAATCAATTGCAAATAATTGCTAATTTTGAAACAACCATTCTGATTCGCTCAGAGTCTGCCCTTTTAAGAAGACATGCATGCAACAATGATTTTGATTGGCCAATGACAATCAGTTGCAACTTGCAATCGATTGCAACTATCTTGCACCCCATTAGATTTCATCACTCTACATATACAGTTCATTCCACCTTTTCTCTTTAAAAATATCGGTAACCTTGTCTTTTCAGATGAAACCTCTGCTTCGGAAAGGTAGTATTAATGAAAGTAGACAATAAATTTCATCATTGCCTGATGAAGACCTATGACCGAAGATTTGTAAACTTTTTAGTCTCACGGAATTTGCTCATTTGTATTCCACTTTCATAATATATACATTCATATATATTACATTATATCATCTTTATTTTTATCAATATTATGATCACTATGATTATTACTGAATATAGAATATAATCATAATAATCATCACAGTCACTATGAAAGCAGGGATGATGATAATAGCGATAGTAGTATATAGTAGTAGTAGTAGTGGTAGCAGAAGTAGTAGTAGTAGTAGTAGTAGTAGTAGCAGTAGTAGTAGTAGTAGTAGTGGTAGTAGTGGTAGTAGTAGTAGTAGTAGTAGTAGTAGTAGTAGTAGTAGTAGTAGTAGTAGCAGTAGTAGTGGTGGTAGTAGTAGTAGTAGTAGTAGTAGTAGTAGTAGTAGTAGTAGCAGTAGTAGTAGTAGTAGCGGTAGTAGTAGTAGTAGTAGTAGTAGTAGTAGTAGTAGTAGTAGTAGTAGTGGTGGTGGTGGTAGTGGTAGTAGTGGTAGTAGAAGTAGTAGTAGTAGCAGCAGCAGTAGTAGTAGCAGCAGCAGCAGCAGCAGTAGTAGTGGTAGTACATGTAGGTGGTAGTGGTAGTAGTGGTGGTGGTAGTAGTAGTAGTAGCAGTAGATGTAGAAGTATAAGTAGTAGTAGTAGTAGTGGTGGTAGTAGTCGTAGCTGTAATAGTAGTAGTAGTAGTAGTAGTAGTAGTAGTAGTAGTAGTAGTAGTAGTAGTAGCAGCAGCAGCAGTAGTAGTAGTGGTAGTACATGTAGGTGGTAGCGGTAGTAGTGGTGGTGGTGGTAGTAGTAGTAGTAGAAGAAGAAGAAGAAGAAATAGTAGTAGTAGTAGTACGGTAGTAGGGGCATAAAGTGGTGGTAGTAGTGGTAGTAGTAGTGGTAGTAGTAGCGGTAGTAGTAGTAGTAGTAGCAGCAGCAGCAGTAGTAGTAGTAGTAGTAGTAGTAGTAGTAGTAGTGGTGGTGGTGGTGGTGGTGGTGGTAGTGCATGGTAGTAGTGGTAGTAGAAGTAGTATTAGTAGCAGCAGTAGTAGTGGTGGTGGTAGTAGTAGTAGTAGTAGTAGTAGTAGTAGTAGTAGTAGTAGCAGCAGCAGCAGCAGCAGCAGCAGCAGCAGCAGTAGTAGTAGTGGTAGTACATGTAGGTGGTAGTGGTAGTAGTGGTGGTGGTGGTAGTAGTAGTAGCAGTAGATGTAGAAGTATAAGTAGTAGTAGTAGTAGTAGTAGTAGTAGTAGTAGTAGTAGTAGTAGTAGTAGTAGTAGTAGTAGCAGTAGTAGTAGTAGTAGTAGTAGTAGTAGTAGTAGTAGTAGTAGTAGTAGTAGTAGTAGTCGTAGTAGTAATAGTAGTATTTGTATCAAAAATTGTGAAATTTTTTTAAAGGCCGGACCCAGAGGCCGAAGAGGAAACAGGACATGCGTGCACATGCATTCACCGAACCTCATAACGCACGTGAGGTTATACATCATTCTGTTTTTAGATACAGACCTAATGGCATACACCAGGATATCCTTTGACCCTTAGTCGGCGCTGTATCACCATGGTACTTGGGCATATTTGATCAATGCAGAAGGCAAATGACTGTACCCCAGTCACACGATCGAGACTCATTAGATCGATAACAGAGCGATCAAAAAATTTAATTACACTGATTGGTCTAGAACCGATTGCTCGATCAAGAGTCGGCCTTGCATTGTGACTGCTTTATTGACTGCACTTGGGATGTCTTGTCGCGATTGATCTTTAGTCACATGATTTTACAGAATGTGGGCTATTTAAACTTTGGGATTCAAACTGTCCCGTTAAAACAATGTCATCTAGGCCGTAGTAGAGACATATTCCTTTCCACGGAGGACTGGGTATATTATCAAGAATAGCTCGAGTTGCTGCGAGCACTTTTATAAACTTGACGAGAACTATCGAGAGATGACGTTTAGTTAATCCTTTATTCTGGATTAGTATTGCCAGTTTAGAATAAGAGAACCTGTTTGAAAATCGTTTCATCCATTTACCCTGTGCACAGTGACGGCTTTGAGGAGCATGGTTAAAATAGTGTCCGTACAACCAGTATGGCCTGAACTACTGCTGGTAGTGAAATGATACATTTCATCCGTTCACATTTTAGCTGTTTCTTCTTTCGATCTTGTGAAGACTCGGGTGGCGCTAGGAATTCCAATGAAAGATGGTTGGAAACAGAGGCGAGAAATTCAAATGATACTGCTGTTAAAATATCGAATCATCTCTGATCTTGAAACTTATTAGAAGCCCCCCCCCCCCTCCCCCGTCAACTTAAGCATTGTCCTACAACAAAGTGACGCAAGAGAAACAACGGCAGAAGTTTGGTTTTTCAGTAGACAGAAAGTAAGATAAAAGAAAGAGACTATTTCACACTCGTTACAGTAGAAAACAACTCTTCAGATAACTCTTCAGAAATGGATTCAAATTCTGACTATGACGCCTTTTGTTGTTGTTTTGAGTCGTGTTGCTCAAAGTGTAGAAAGCTAGAACGAAAGCTTGATAAAGTGTCTACGTTCAAGAAGTACCTGTTTTTTATCGCCGTTCTGGCTGTCATTTCACTCTCTGTAGCTCTGTGGCTACAGATTACTCTTCTTGACTCGCAAAGACTGGTCATGGGGATAGACGACCAGCGGCTACTCGAAACGGGCGTGGACGATTTCTCCGCAATGTTTTGCTCAAGGTATGAACTGCATCCGACTGACAGTTCATCTTTCTATCAATCAAACAGAAGTAAGGGGAACTTCAACAGTGGACTGATTAGAGCGTATTTGCTATTAGATGGCCCGAAGGAGTCGTTTCGTCCCCGCAAGTACTCAAGACAGTATAAGTTTGAGTTAAGTTCACCTTTGGAGTATACGTACTGGGCTTACGAAATGGGTAATCTTAATCGTCTGCACATTGACGTGTTATGCTTTTCTGATTCCAACCTAACAATGTATGTGTTGCAAGAGAAAAATTTCTTTAAATGGGTGACAGATTTTAAAAATGGTCGTTTCTGTTCAAGCTGCCTTTATCAGACGTATCAGTTTCCATGCTCAACGAATGCGACTGAAGTACAGATATCAGATTATGAGTTTTCTGAATACATCTTCCTCTTCCAAGAACTGACGCTTTCCCCACACTCATCACTGACTGCCGAGGTTATTTTCACCTTGTCTCGCTATCAGCTTTCATTTGATGATGACGCCGTGGCCAGCCAGTGTGAGAATGTGACAGACTGCCGGCTGGCCGTGCCGAATGTTGCCAAGAGAATCCTCCTGCAAATGGAGGCCGATTCTCCCTCATCGTCCGTAACCCTGACAACGCGATGCACTCCCAAAATTGAGATGTACTTCGCGTTTTTCCTCGGTGTACCTCTCGCGCTCTTGCTTGTTTCTGCGACTCTTGCGTGTCTCATCTGGCTGCCCGGGAAATGCCAGGAAGATGTGCTTCGGGAGACGCAGAACGCCGACAACGCGCGGTCCATGGCAAGATTACACACCAGCCCTCCTCCGTCTTATGACAGCCATCCGCGAACATCAGCATCATCATCATCATCATCATCATCATCAAACACGCGACCAGCATTCTCAATCTTTTCCAGAAGTACACCTATTCAGCAACAGCTTCCTTTGATAAACTACGAAGTCACGTCGGAAGAGAGCGAGCACGTTTCAGGATCGCCTCCCGAGTATGGTACCATCCATAGAGTATCAGTACCTCAGGCGAATCGGAGAATGGAATCCTTGCTAGAAATGTATTCTACCACCCCTCCTCCCGACTATACTAATGCCCTCTCTCGTGCGGGCCACAGTGAGGGTAATGCTACAACTGCCTAATATACAGGTTGAACTACGGTGAACGTGGGTAAGACAAACTCCTTTGGGATAAAAAAAAATTACCGATACCGTACCTTTCTTTGAAACTTTTTCATATGCTTCTTCTTCTTCTTTTTTTTTGGGGGGGGGGGGGGGGGGAGGGGGAGGCTTACTCGAGTGCCGAGGAAGGTTTTCCTTGACACCTTTGGCTTTAGTCTATCTGAAATAATATACTCCTGGAAGTTCTATCCAAGGGACTATCTGGAGAGTGAATGCTTGACCCCAAGGTGCGAGGGTACCAACTTGGTCATGGATGATTTACCCGAGTGATGTGGAATAAAATGTCCGCAAGTTCCGGGGAACAGACTGTCTTAGATCCTATTCAAGGGACTAGAATACTTACAGTGCACAGACTTGGTCTATGAGAGTGCTATGCAAGAGATGGTACGCAAGCTGCCGAGGACCTACTGCCTTCAGACCTAACACTCGGACTGAATAAAGTAGGTGAATGCCCTATCCCAAAACAAAAGTGCACTACCTTGGTCTTGAATTCTCATCAGTACTCAATATCTTATTTCCAAAACAATATCTTGTTTCCAAGACTTACTTTATCCCTTGAGCCATACCACCTGATCTCCACCTTGTGGATTTATAAGTTCTAATACAACAAAAAGCATTAGGGCCATTCTTAGCTACATGTACGTGCATAATGAAAATCCTGAAAAAAGGGGAGATTCAAATCTAATTTGTTGGTATTCATCTTGCAGCAGAAGTCTCTCGTTTTGGTATTTTGAATAACAGTCTTACCCCAACAGAACGAAGCTAATCATTTAAATAAAAGTACTTTAGATTATTTTCAGTGTCTCTTTTTTTAATGTCTCTGTAAAAGCATCATGGTTGGGAAACTTTTTTTTTTCTTGTCAAAAAAGGGAAGCCGTTTTCAAGTTTTAAAAAAGGGCCTGGTATTTAAATATCAATAAAATTATCATCAAGTTATCAGCCCCAAAACCTTCATATCGAATACTCTCACAGATGAATTCGAAAAGTGTGTGTTTTCTGGTGGAAAAGTAATATAGTATAAGTATTTCCCCATGTGAAAAAGAAGAGTGTTCAAAAACTTTATAAGGAGTAGTACATACAATTTTGTTTACTTTTTTTCAAAATAATTCTTCTGTTATTTCCTGCTTGTGTGAATGAATCATCATTTGACCAAAGCCCCCTCTTATAAAGAATGTGACTGATTAACCCATTCGTGACAGGAATTATCTAAAGCCTAATTTGATCAGCTTTTATTCTTCAAGTTGGCAACACCAACATTTTTCTTTTATTGCTGCATTTTTCTTTTAAAACATCATGTATCTGACATAAATATAAATTGACAGAATGTATGATGAGAAGTCATAAAGTTGCCAATTTGCAGGGAAAAACGGTAATTTCAACATTTTCATCACATTGCCAATTTAAGGATTTTAATGCTTATTTTTCCTTCAAAAAAAATTCAGCATCAAACAACAAATACTGATGCAACGAAAATGGACACAGTATGTGTAGAATTATTTACTCTTTCTGCTCATGTATTTGGTATGATCTTTAATGCACTGCATCAAAAAGTTATAAGACCAAACCACAAAATGTGGACCCTCTGTCATGAATGGGTTAAAATCCGTAACAACTTGACAGCTTGAAGGAGTGAAATTTTTTAGGTTTGCAATAGACCAGAAAACTTACGACCAATCTCTTGCTTAAAAAGTTCCATTCAAATGCAACTAAAAAACTGAACGTGACTTGATTTACAAACAAAAGTGATTACTTGAGTATTTAATTTTTTGGAGTTATGTTTAATCTTTTAATGCAAGAGGGTGGCATCTCTTTGTAAGACAGGGCCTTGTATTCAAATTAATTCCATAAATGCTGCATACAGTATTGAAGTAAAGTAGAGAACTTGAGCCTAAGCTGTATTCATGATGTATACTCTACTGTATAAGAAAATGCAAAAAGTTGAATTGAAGCTGTGACACTCCATCATGCTGCTGGGAAAAAGTTTTTACTCCAACGCGTTCATCTTTTAATATCAATAAACTTACAACTACTCAACTTTATTTCGCACAGTAAAAAATGAAAAGGGACTACAGCAATTAGAAGGTTTTGACACACATTTTATTAGATAAAATCCAAAGCGACAGAAAATCAAATAAAAAGAATAGAATTTTCCACATTCTTTTACTGATTATGTTGTCAATCATTAATTTATGAATTGTTCATGTATGTAAACAATTTCATATCCCAAATTTCTGTCATGTCTTTCAACAAACATTGCCAAATGATGTTTTTCAACAAAACTTGACAGCAAACTAAACATCTGCCAGCCTTCTTCTTTTACTTACTTTGACATGTAATGTATTTAGTATTGCAGAAGTACAGCAACATGCAGTAAATTTCACAAAGCCTAAAATTCAGTTTCTAAACTTAGAATACATTTACATCCAAGGTTCAATAATCTGTTATTTATTACGATATATGGTCCAAAACATACAATGCAAGCTTTCATTATCATGGCCATGATCATAAGAACAAATATGATATCTGACACATGACGTGTTGTTTCTAACCCTGGTAGGTTGTGCAATGGACAAATACTGTTTCTAAGGTAAATCTTACCAAGAGATAAGATGTTCTGCATTGTACTTGTTAAGTTTTGTGTTATCACATTTAGGAGTTAATAAATGGAAATTTATGAAGGTATAGAATCACAGTGTACCATTCATTATAAGACATTTTGCTTTATACATGTATGTCAGGGGTTCCCTGTATCTAAGCCATATTCAAATTACAAGTGAACCTCGTTAGAACAAACTCCTCTGGACCAAGGAAATTACCTCTTTATATCGAAACCTTGATATATCAGGGCTAAAAAACAATAAAAATACAAAGAAGCGGGACCGGCAAAATCACCTTGTCATAACGAGAGTTTGTTATAACAGAGTTCTTTATAACAAAGTTCCACTGTACTATAAAATATTTTGCACTATATCTTTAAAAGCGGTTCCACGTTACTATGCTACACACTCAAAATTTGGAGATTTAACCCATAGAGGTACAGCGTCTCATTTAGGAGACACTTTTGCAGTATCTGTTGGTACAGAATGCTGGGCATTACACATTATACATGAGAGAAAGAGAAAAATTCACTGAAAAATTTGAGCCCATTCCCAACGCTGTATGTTGTGGTGTTCTCAAATTAGAGCAGTTTAATTGTAACTAATCATTAAACTCTGTAAATTGGCAACACAGTAAATACATAATCACTATTTCTGTGTTCAAATTGGCAATTTCTGATTAAATTTGATAATTATAATTCATTTTGTTTCATGTTATATCCATATTTATTTTTTTGAAGTTATGTAAGCATGGAAAAATAATTTTTTGTTGCCAATTTGAGGATTTAAGATGATTAATTTAGACCTCAAGAAAGCTCTGTACTGCTATGGGTTAAATATTACTTCTATGAAAAATAAAGAAAATATCATAGGTTCAAATATTCTCTCAACTAACATCAAAACTGGTGAGTAGACCAGTCAATAGATATGCAGGCATGAATCAGGCAATTTACGACATTAAACTGCCATTTGATTCAGCATGGTCTTATGTTGTTCTATCTTTTCTTCAAAATTCTTGATTGTTAACCCCCAGAATGCTGGGCAAAGATTTTGCAGAATTATTTCATACATAGCTCCTGTATACAAATTCTTTCTCAGGGGATTTAGTACACTTTAGGCAGCAACTCCTACAATGTTTACTTAAGACATGTGCAATGAACATATTAATCTTTAATTTATGACATTTATGACATCTATATTGTATTTGTCTTGATAATCCACCCCTTACATTGCTGTACTTTACACCCTATTTTATTTACACTAACAGTTTTTTATTTTTTAAAAAAAAAACATGCACACATTGTTATCAATATGCATGTAGCACTTCATTTATTTAATGTACGATAAAAGAGCAATGTAGATGAAATGTCTTGCTCAAGGGCATAAGTGCTGTACCGGGGGATCGAACCCCCGATCTCCGCGTCTCCAGTCAAGCGCCTTAAACCACTTGACAACGGCACCTCCACCGCTAATACAAATTTATTTTGAACCTCCCCCCCCCCCCCCCCATTTTTTTTTCTTCAAAACTCTGATACACAAGAAGGGAATAGAAAAAAAAAAATGCTTCCTGGATGCCTCCATCCCCCTCCCCTAAAAAGTTGAGTTCTAGTCATGTGATTACATTTCAGAGGCAACTGGAAGCAATTAGGAACGGTTTACATGTAGCACCTACGAATTAGTGCACGTCCTGATACTGAGTAGCGATTACATCGATAAGAAAATGACTTGGTCTTGCTGAAAGTTTCATTAAGTGCACACAGAAATGAGTACAGTGAAACCTGTCCATAGTGGCCACCCGAGGCAAAACAAAAAGTGCGGTCTTTATAGACAAGTGGCTTCTATAAGCAGGTTCTTAAACACGTAGTTTATCTCCGTGAGAATCGATCTTAAAGGAGAATGCAACCCAGGCATCAGTGTGCTCTTAATGAATGGAGATGAGAAAGAAGAGTAAACAGTGAAAGTTTGAGCAAAATCAGACAATCTCTTCAAAAGTTATGAATTTTGAAAGTTTCATTTAATCCCTATTACAGGGATCCTTGAGTTGGCAACTTTGCCAGCATCTGTGATGTCATCGTGGACAACTCACCATTCATTTTACACATAAATCTTCAGAAAATTTGATTTTTATGAAATTTCAAGTTGGGAATTGACATAATTCTTCCCAAAATGCTTGCAGAATTGATGTAGCCATGTCATACTCAAACAATAAATCAAACAAATGTCTAATTTTCTTGAAAATGAAGAAAATGTGAAATTCTGTGTACAAAATGAATGGAGAGTTGTCCACGATGACATCACAGATGCTGGTGGAGTTGCCAACTCAAGGATCCCCATAATAAGGGTTTACTTAAACTTTCAAAGTTCATAACTCTTGAACAGATTGACCGATTTTGCTCAAACTTTCACTGGTTACTCTTCTTGTTCTTCTTCATTCACTGGAAGCACACTGATGTTTGGGTTGCATTCTCCTTTAATGGCCAGTATAGGGGAGATGGCTGCTATAGAGAGGTGGCCGCTAAGACAGGTTTGACTGGAACCATGCATTCACATAATATGGAAGTTTTTGTCCAAACCTTATACCTATTTCTTGTCATGTTTAGAATGGGTGCATTTTCACAGCAGTCCTTTTCAAGGACTCTTCAAGGATCATTTCTTCCATGATATTCCTTCATACTGATGTTGAAAAAATGGAAAGCTCGAATTACTTTTACCCTTCATTCAACCTTCTCTTCAAATGGAGGTTTTAACGCATTGAGCACAGTTTGATTTCAGAAGAACACACATTTTCCATAGACCCTAGCCCGAGTTATCTTGGGCTTAGCATTCAGTGGGTTAAAGTAGATATTTACTCTTGTTGCTGCATCAGGGTCTGGGCATGTTTACTCAACTGGTCACAGTAGATGAAGCTGCGGTGTTTGTGTCGGACAGACTCTATCTCCCTGATCAGTAGAGATGGGTGGATCCTGGCTGCTTGCTTCAGCACATCTACAGAGGTTGAAAATAAACAAAGGCAAAGATTGAAAGAGGTCAAGAGATAGAAAGAGAAAGAGTAAAAGAGAAAGAGAGGGGGTGGAGAGATTGAAAGAATGGGAGAGGAGAGGAGAGAGACAGACAGACAGAAAAAAAGAGAGAAAGAGAGGGGGTCCAGAGGGACAGTATGAATGAATATAGAGGGAGAAACGGAGAAAAGAAGAGAGATCATAAATAGTATCATAAATAGTGCAAATATCCATGATCCAGATAACAGAAATATGATATGTAGCACTAATCATATGATGACGAGTATATCATTATATCTGTACTTGTCACATCGTAGCAAGGCTTTCCAGAATACAGCACTAATAAACAAATGCTCAATGCACATTGGATTACTGTTCCTTGTGGGTGGGGAAGGGGAAGTGGAGTATCAATAATGATTACTACCACTACTACCGGTATGTCTTGTTTACCAAGGGTAGCCACTTCAGTACTATGTACATTTGCCATAAAATGGGACAAGTGCTTACAATGTGGCATTTCCCTTGTGATTACTAAGTAGTACTCACCGAGCACAGCTTCCTGAATGGTCTGATCAGGATCATCCATGTGAATGAGAAGACCGCTGTACAGGGTTTCCAGATGAGCCTTGTAAAGCCTTATGTCGTAGTCCTCAGGGAAACAACCAAAGAATGTCCCAAACGCCTTGGCTACAGCCACCCTGATCTCATCACTGCTGTCATCAAGACGCTTCAGCAGCTCCATGTAGATTTTGTGGAGGCGCTCGGGGTCGAAGGTTGTGGGGCCGCAGATGGCCAGGATCTTCTGAAGGATGCGGACGGTGATGAGGCGGGTGGAGCGGGAGTCGTCCTCAAGGAGGGTCAGCAGCTGGACTTGGAGGTCGTCCATGATGGAGTCCAACTAGAAGTCCAGGAGAGGGGAGAGAGAGAGTGAAAAAAGAGAAAGAGAAGGAAAGTCAGAGAAATGGTGCAAATAAAGTAAAAATGACCAAAAAAACAGAACAAGAAATAGAGTGGAAAATAGATGAGACAGAAGTAAGAATTAAATGCAAACATTTAAAGCCTTCAATAAACTTACGTTACATTTTCTCCCCATTTTCTTACATCTTGACATCAGTACAAGTTCTTTTTAAGCTTGTTCGACATTGGAGAACTGGTGGAGGCTAATTTTTTCACTCTTTCAATCCGAAAAAGTACAAACACAAATATAAAAAGAAAATGACAAGTGGGACAGAAACAATATGAGAAATTTACAAAAAAGAACTAGATAGAGGGTAAGAGCAAGAAAATTAGTCTGACAATAAAAAGATCAGTGAATTATCAATAATTCTAGAGCTCAAATTAATGCTGTACAATGTTTCCAATTGCTGATGATCATAGATGTAGTATTACAGAAGTAGTGTCTGAGCATAATTCATCCAACTCTTTATGATACACAGGAAATGATAACACAAAACAAAACATTGAAAGAGTTCAAATTTCATTGCAAATCTTAGATATTACCTGCTTGGCTTTGAGCATACCACTCTGCAGCAGTGCCCAGAGACAGGAGACAGCCGTGGTACGGATGGCCGTAGCCGTCCTTCCAGCATGCCACACGCAGTTTGGAAGGACCATGGTCTTCACAACGACCAAGGAGAAGTCTCGAAAACGGTCCTTGGAGTCCAGGGTAGCCGGGGCGCTCATCACAAGGCGGGAGAGGAGCGAGAAGAACTTGAGACGTAGTTCAGCATCTTTGTCGGGTTTGAGGTTGGTCTCCAGGATGGGGATGATGTCTTCAAGGAGGTCACCAACGATTTCACCTGAAATTATATAGTAGTTAAATGACTGTTTTATTGAAAATATAGATATCAAGAGATTAATAAAGAGAAATAAAGCTATTACTGATAGTCATACAAGCACGGAAAACTAAAGACAGGAGTTCTGCATTCTTGTCTGGAGATGATGTCATTGTGGAACTACAATGTCATCTTGAACTTATATAAAAATAGTTAGCTACACTGTGAAGTATCTGCTTACTTCACCTGATTGGAGAATGGCAAATGTAGACTGTAGTGTCATGCCAAAGAACAATAAAGCAGAAGGGATTTGAAAAGGGAATCGAAAATGTTAACCAATTGATGCAACATGAAGACAATACATCCTATTCACATTGTATAGGCTCCTTCTCACATGAGGAGAGTATGGAGGCCCTGAAGTACGCTTGACAACAGGTCATGTGCGCTGTGAATTTCGCAGCCAAGTCGTGAAATTCACAACCATTGGACACGAACTTTGCAACTTGGCCACAAAGTTGACGACTTTGGACGCGAACTCTGCAACTTGGCCGCAAAGTTGACGACTTTGGACGTGAACTTTGCGACTTGGCTGCAGAGTTGACAACTTTGGTCGGGAACTTGCGACGTTTGGTCACGAATTTCACGACTTGGCCGCTAATTCACAGGAACATGACCTGCCGTCGAGCATACTTCAGGGCCGCCATAGGAGGGAACTGCAGGGGTTTTTCAAGCCCATTTTTTTTGTGTGTACAAAATGAATGGCAATGATGCAACAAAGGACTGCGCTCAAAATGTCGTGCACTCATTTCCTTGCATACTATAAAATGTGCTTAAACTCCCCCGGTTTCCCTCTTCATATTTGAATCGGGCTTAACGCTTTCAAATCAGATTGATTTCTTACCTGCCTCGGAGAGCAGGCAATCAAAGATGAGCCTTTCCATCGAGAGGTTGGTCCATTGATGGAAGGAAGACTGGAAGGAGTCTAGTACTTGCTTGGTGTGGGCATTGTAGAGGGATGCAGGGCTCTCATGACCTGTAGCTTTAGACAGATCACCCAAGACTGCTTTGACCTGTTGGCAAAGATGACCGAGATAGTTACCTACTGATCTTTTTTCTCTGTGTGTCATGTTTTCATCACCTTAAAGTTTAATTCAGGTATAGCTGAATGATATAACATTTAAATTAATATATAACTGAATATGTATCAGTTACAGTAGATGGGATTTTACTCACAATCCAATCTACTGAATGAATGGTTCTACATCAACACATTTTAGAAGTGGAAGTGATGCACAGAAGCAGAAGTCGCCACTAAACTGTGCCACACACAGAGACTACAAAATTTTCACTACTGACCCCCTCTCCTTCGAGGGGGAGGGGGGATGGGGGAGTGGGAGTGGTTTTGTAAAGGTGGGTGTTTTTTTTTTCCTTTTTTTTAATCTCCTTACTGAAAATAACCAACAATTTTTGAAACTAAAATCACTAAATGTACCTTGTTCTTGAGTGCATCCTCCCTGGCAGTAGCCATGATGGTGATCAGAACAGTGAAGAGTTCTAGACTGACATCAGCACAATCTTCCCGAGCTACAGAGGTTATAGATGTCACACAGGAAAGGAGCTGAGTCTGGTAATTCTTCTGTAAAGTAAACGGAAAAAAAAAAAAAGAATGGCATCCTATGAAAAGTATTAAAATATGAAAACTGTGCAACGAGTCAAAGCTTTGCCATAAATCAGAACATGTATAACTAATCTCTATTTACTTTGTTGACATATTTCACTCTTTTTTTCAGTGCATGTCATAAACATCCACACGGTTAAAAAGGGGTATACATTTTCATTTATTCAAATAATTTTTCAATCATCTCCATATTTCTACTTGATTTCCTTCATCACTTATATTTTCCTTTCAGTGAAACTGAATTTTCCATGTCAAACCTGCCTTGAATGGATGAACATATTCTGCATGACTAATTCATCGATAAGACAATTTTTATTCTAACATATATAAACTCAAATACTTGATACCACAAAAAGGTTAAATGTATAACTATAGGTAAGTAAGAACTTACTGAAGATCACATTATATAGAAATTTTGGTAAGAAACAGCAAATTTCAAACAAATTTCAAAAACGTTGGAGATAAATGCGTTTCTTTTTTTTTTTTTTTTATTGTCCTACAAGTTCTAAACAACTAAATGGAAAAGACACCAGCCTGTTTACCTCTTCACTTCTGCACACATCTGGCTCAGCCAACGTCTTACAAATATCAATAAGAAATGACTTGAGAAGTGCCCTCTTGGTTCCAAGGAGGATAGAGGCAAAGGTCATGAGGACCCCTGGTCCCTGTGCAGCCTGGACTGTTGGAAGGATCAGCTTACAGTAGATCTCTGGTCCAACATAGAATCCAACCAGCTCACCAGACTTCTGGATCTGCACAAAGATTTTTGAATACAAGAAAGGTAAATCAGTTATTTGAAATAAAATAAATATAGAAAGAGAATCATACAAAAAGGGTTGAACAAAGCTATGCAAAATTGGTCTAATAAAGTAAGAGTGTTTGGGGAATATAGGAGAAGAAACTGTAAAAATAATGCTTTGGATTAGCCCAAAGTAAGGATCTGTTCTGCATGATTCAATCAACATTAATTAGATAGAAACATTTTATTTCAAAATTAATTTGACAACTATGAGTGTTTCATAATCAAAGGGGCAGACCAACCCGCCTTCACACTGTTTAGAAAGAGAGTGAGAGAGAAAGACGTACAAGCGATTTTCAACAAAGGACTAAATAAATGCTAGGCTAGAAGATAATGCCAAACTGTCCTTGTTTTTCCCAATATGGGATCATCGAAATTAGAAGAACTTACTCTATGTACAACTTCCATCTCCTCATCTGAGCATGCCTTGTACATGCCAGCCAGAAGTGGAGCCATGTGCTGGGTAGTGTGGTCTTCAGCATTGATCAGCAGCACATGGAGAAGCTTGGCCGACATGATCCGATTGGTGACGGTCCAGTCGTTGAGGTCGTTCAGCAGACCCGGCAGGATCTTGGACATGTTACGGAAGATGAGGGTCCTGCAGCCCAGGTTGGGACGCTCAGCTAAGAGAGAGAAACAGGAGAGTGTAAGAAAAGAACCTAAACAAAATTCACTGCTCACAAACATGACTATAAAAACATTTTCCTATTCCATTTTGCAAACTATGACTGACTGAAAAGTCTGTTTCTTCTACACAACAGCATTATTTCCATGCGCATTTACATGTATATTTACAAACTTTGATAAGAACACTATTTCATAAGTTTATTATCAGAATCTGAATACAATAACTCGTACAATCTAATAGGATCACAAAGAAAGATTAGCTGTGAGGAAAGCTATCACAAAATTGTGAAATTTGTTATTCACGGCAAATTTTATGAAATAGGGGCACAGGAAGTCACCGACATACTAAGTGTAAAGCTAAAGTCATGCTGCAAGGTTTATGCTGGAGTTTAATAGCTCTGCTCACAGATCCAACACACATGTACATGTACTAATCCCAGCATGGCCAGTATTTCAGTTGACTAATTCATGTGTATCAGTACTTACTATATCCTGGAGGTAGTTCAATATTTGGATCCACAAAGTCCATCTGGTCTTTGAGGTCTTTTTCATTCTCCTCAGCATATTTATTTCCAACATCTATCCACAGCTGCTTGGCCTGGATAAAGACATTTGAGACAAAGAAATCAAACTTCATTAATTTCATTAAGTAAATAGACAAGATGATAAGAATATCTTAAAAGTTTTGTAACTGTAATTTTGCTTATCAAGCAGTATATGAAAATTATAAAAAGAGGCGAATGAGAAGGATGTCTTTCTATAGGGGCACAGGAGTACTGCTTCATAAACATGGTAAATTTCTGTTCAACCAAAGACCTTGAAGTGTATGAAACAATTCTGAATTCACGAAACTCCAGTGAAAGATGATTTGCACCTTTCCTGAAATCTCATGGAATAATTTATTGAATTATAGCATTAAAGATAAAACGTCACGAAAAAACCCAAAGATTTAAAGAAATAAAAACCTGAGAATTACACAAATAAACTAACATTTAACATGATTAAGCTTCTATGCTTCTGGGACAACTCACTTTGCTTGAGATTTCATCTAACTCATCCGTCTGACTGGTCAATAAAAGCGGGATCAATTTATGATGGAAGGAGTAGCGGTCAACAAAGTCAAGCAACCATCCACCAACAACTTTAGTGACTGCTAACCTGACCTGGGGTGATTGGTCAAACAGTCGTTGGGCTAGATGTGATATGACCTGTAAAGAAAAAAATGGGCATGGCATCAATCTTGGCTTTAGCACATGGTCATTGGTCATGATACAAATATTTTATGTGATGAATTTGTTCATAAAATTTCAATTTTTTTAAAATGAAGATTCCATCTTGAATGACTAGATACAGAAAAGAAAATGATTCAATATATCTTTTTGGTGGAAATAACTTTTGAAAAAAAAAAGGTAACATAAAAAAAAAAAAAAAAAAAAAATCCTCAGTGAAAGTCAAAACATACATTGAACCAGACTGGATTGTTATAAAGGCTGCCTTAGAGCATCATGTCAATGCATGATGCTTAAACTGTTAAGACATTAAAATCTGAATGGACTTTAGAAAAAAAAAAAAAAATTCTTTCAAAATTAAAAAATGTTAGTCTTTTCTATGAGATCCAAGTCCAACAAGATCATCTCAGATACCAATTTTTAAAAAATGACAATTTTTATGTTTCAAAACAAATGGAACAAAAGAAGGTTGAAATTATTATGCTGATCCAAAAACTTTTTTTTAATGAAAAAGATAATAAATTTATAGATGCTTTATACAGAAACTGAACAAAGTAGAGGGATCAACTATCCCTGAATTGTCTGAACAATTGATAACACTCAACAATCAGACAATGATAAAAAGGGAAATAAAGACCAACATAAGCCACGATACAAGTCACACCTTTTCCATAGGTTTGTGGTTGCCAAACTGCAAAACATCTCCAATTGTGTAAATAACTTGCACCCGAACTTTGGAATGTTGATGGCTGATAGTCTGAAGGAGAGGAGTAATAAGGCTTTCTGATTGCATATGAAAGTGCTGTGGTATTGATCTTGCTAACTTGCATGTGCAGGAGCAACTTTCTCTGCGCACATCTGCAAATGGATCAACAAGTGTTCGCTGTAAAATCTTCACAAAATCATCCAGAAATGGTGCTATCCTGTCACCAGTTAATTCTATGAGTTTTGTCATAAGTTGAACAAGAGAATGGCGTAATTCTTCTGCTGGTTCTACGATTTCTTGGTTGCCAAGGCGAGTAACAATTGTTGGAACAAGATAGGGAAGGATTTCTGTTGCCCGAGGGATTGTCTCCACAAAATCCTGGATAAGCTGCGCCGACAGCTCCCGGCACTTGTCAACTGGATCACCGAAGCATTTCAGCAGCGGCTTTATCTCGGCTTCCAATACACCTTGTAAAATTTCAGCATCAAATTTTGGTTCTTTTCCAACTGTCTCCTTCCGTATATTTTCTAATGCCCTCCGTTTTGCCATTCGATTTCCCTCACTAAGGCAGTTGATATGGCGAACAATCGCCTGCCGAATCTCAGCTACTTTTTCACTCGTGGGAGCCGCCATCTTTCAACTGTTGCCTAGCGCAAAATGCTTAACGTAGAGGGAGACAATGCAAATTCTGATATTGTGCTTAATTTAATCCTCCTCCATTCCTTTCAAAGGATATTCGCCTAATTCCTCATCCAACCGCCCACCTTAAAAAAAAAAAATAAATAAATAAATAATAATAATGCAATATTAAAATGACAGGTGGCGCGGGTGCCCATCCGACGTTTCCTGCATTAGAATGTTCACTTTTTTTTTTACGGGGGGGGGGGGGGGGGGCGGGCATGGGTGCTACGCTTCAATGGTATAATTTATAAACATGTGGTTCTCAACAAAAAAAATAGGGCCTACTTCTGAAAAATACAACATCAAACTATCAATCTCGTGCTTTTGCAAATAAAATTAGTATTTCCCCTATTCCAAGTTCCAAGTTTAAAAAAAAAAAAAAAAAATTGCTTGCCAGCGCCAGTTGCTTACCAAATTAAAACCTGGAAATTAGATAACCGAGTAAGTATCTACCTGTATGCAATTGTATGTCAAGTTTGACAGATATGAGCACTTTACATTATTGTTATTATCATCTCTTCCCCCCCCCCCCCCAACAATTTTCTAGCCCTCCACAGGCTATTTATTAGCCACATAAATCATCTGTTACAACAATATATATATCTCTCATCCACATAATATTGGATTATCTTTTGTTTTATCTTCTCAAACCTCGGTAGATTATTATCATGATGATTTTTGCATAATGCTACCACCTCTTGGCTATAGGACCGCCGTGGTGCAAATTGTCTGTATACTATACTCTTCAGGCCATTGCATGCTTCATTCGAGCCAAAACATGCAAAATGTTATATGGCTGCATGAACTGTGTCGGGCGTTTTTTGCATCGTTCACACAGTTAATATTAAATAATAAAACAGAGATAAACAAAAAAACCAAAATAATGTATTTGAGCAAAAATGTATGAAGTATATGCAGCAGGTCATTCTCCAACTGTATCATTTTAATATTGCGTTCCAGTAAATTTACAATTTGTATTTTTATTTTGTATACTACCGAAATGTTGTAGTTATATGAATGCAAATGAAAACTAAATCAATTCAAATCAAATCAAATCAAATCAAATTTAATTTGAATAATGATAAGTGAAATTGACCTATATATACTCACATGAACTTTTTTAAAAGAGGACTTTAATGACAAGGCCTTTTGGCATTTTTAAAACTCTTTAAAATATTATTATCTTGGTTCTGAATGAATGATGTCATGTTTTCTTTATCCATTTTTATTTTCAGTCTTAGGTGTAAGAATGTGATGCCTTTATTCTATGTTATGCTTTGCATGTTATTTTTGTAAGGAAATGGAAATAAAACTAACGAACGAACGAAGTTCAACGAACTATTCCTCTTCTCTGTCATCTGCACTATACATCTACTGTCCTGTCAAATGGCAATGGCTTAATGTCTTAAAAATAGTTTCATACCATGGTGTTTTGTTTTTTTAAAATTTACAATTATAGTTAGTAACTCTATTGTATCTTACACGGATGTATACTTTTTACGTATAGTGCATTAATTCTATCATCCTGATGTGTAGTTGACGCTCTGTTTGTGTAACACATTTATTCATATTTACATTTCTAGTGATCGTATAAAAATGAATACTGGTAGCCTTTAAAAGAAAACTGGGAAATGATTTAACCTCTGTGATTTAATTCATAGAATATTCATCCAATAGTTTTTTCATTTTCCAATATCTTATGTATCTACATACAAAGTAAACATTGCATCTGTAAAACTGGTCTACATGATTTACCCTATCTCATGCACTCTTATTTTCAGGAGGAGCTAGCTTGACTTTATTTTGTACTTGAAAACAGTATAAGGCGCTTAGCTTAGTACTGGTGTTTCTAAGCGCACTGTATAAATACCAGAACATTTGGAGTAAAACTGATTAAATTAATATAATTAAGCTAGCTCACCAAACCATACTTGAATAACGAAAAATGTCAATCATAAATAATAGAGCAAGATGGTGTATACACCTCCCTTGACCGACTCACAGATGAGTCCTCGCACTCGCGATATTACAAATTTAAAAAATGTGTTTTAAGTATTGTCTTGAACTGATTTGTATGTGTTTCTATAATAGTAATTGCCAATGCTTTTTAAATTACTATGTTTCCAATTTTTAGAAATCTCAAATGTCAGTCTTTGTGATTTTATTGTAAAACATATATTTTATTGTCAACCATTTGTATTCCTTTGTACAAAATCCAACCTTTGGTTGCAATAAATGAAAGATTGATACATTATATAAAATCTTTGTAATGGGAATTGTATTATTTTTTGTTTGTTTGTTTATATCCTGCATGATTTTTATTTTTCACGTTTGTGCGGAGAATATTCATTTCTCTGAAATGAAATAAATAATCCCAGGCTTTGACTCGAGTGCATGTGTGTGTGTGTGGGGGGGGGGGGGGGGTGGCAGAGTGCATTGGCTCAATGTCACTTCTTTCATCTATATTATTCTTTGTCTTATCAATAATAGGCTACCAATGAGAGTGCTGTAAATCCATCTGCCGGGAGTAAACTTGATAAAGACCACTTACCATTTTGATGCAGTTTTAGGATATGTATATGCGACAGTGTACACATCTGTCCTGTTCGAGCTACATTAGTGTATGTTACATTTAATTTTTGATCCTCACTGTTGTTCGAGGTTTCTTTGCCACCGAGCAGAAACAATTAAAAAAAAAAAAAAAAAAAACATACGTCCACACGTTGGTATCATATGCCCAGTGGCGTAGACAGGTTCTTACACCTGGGGGGGGGGGGGGGATGATTTGCCGTTCACGAGAAATCGAGGATCAATTTCGTATACAGATACACACACACGCACCCGCACACACCTGCACAGACCCCCTTACACACATTTTAAATTTTATCTTGCGAGCGAGGTAGCAAAAAATTACAATTTTTCTGGTTTCAATCGCATTTTCAAATAGAAATTCTATAATATGATAATAATAATAATAATAATAATAATAATAATAATAATGATAATAATAATAATAATGATAATGATAATAATAATAATGATAATAATAATAATAATAATAATGATAATAATAATAATAATGATAATAATAATGATAATAATAATAATAATGATAATAATAATAATAATGATAATGATAATAATAATAATGATAATAATAATAATAATGATAATGATAATAATAATAATGATAATGATAATAATAATAATAATGATAATAATAATAATAATGATAATAATACATTACTAATTATTATTATTATTACTATTGTTATTGTTGTTGTTATAATTATTATTACAGTGAAACCTGTCTATAAAGACCACCCACGGGAGACAAGAAAAATGGTCTTTATAAGCAGGTGGTCTTTATGGAGAGGTTTCCTTCAGTACATGCTCCAGTGAGAAACTGCAATCAAGGGAAACAAAAAATATGGCCTTTGTAGACAGGTAATTGTTATAGACAGGTGGTCGCTAAAGCAGGTTTCACTGTATCATTATTGCTGTTCCTACCATTTCTAAACATGTTAATTCAGTTTAATTGTAAGCAATCATTCTTCCCTAAAACCTGGGGGGGGGGGGGAAGATTGTACATGTCATCCCCCCGCTGTCTACGCCCCTGCATATGCCTATAGCATTTTCATTTATTTGATGTATAATGCCTTGCTCAAGGGCATAAGCGCCGTGCTGGGGATCGAACCCCAATCCTCGCGTCTCCAGTCAAGCGCCTTAAACCACTGGACCACTGCACCTCCAATTTGACAAACGGTAACAATCAAATTTACCGTTCGGAGAGAGAGAGAGAGAGAGGGAGAGAGGGAGAGAGAGTGAGAGAGAGAGAGGAGAGAGGAGAGAGAGAGTGAGAGAGAGGAGAGAGGAGAGAGGAAGAGAGAGAGAGAGAGAACAAGAGAGATGAAATGGTTATCTATTTTCCTCATCACTTTCTGATTGAAAATTAATAATAATTAAAAAAAACAGCTCACACTCACACACAAAAATCAAATACAAACAAAAAACAAAAAACAGACAAAATAAAACTTCTGTGGATAAACTGTCGAGCCTCAAACTGATTCGTATGCAAAATTAGGCTTTATAAACCCTAACCAACTTAAAATTTCAGTATTCATCTATTTAAAAAAAAAGAAAGAAAAGTGTGACAGCAAAAAAATCTGATGTACAAGAAAATAATTCTCAAATGGTTATCCCAGTAAAAAAAAAAAAAAAAAAAAAAAAATCGGAAATAACAAAAAGTTAAAGCAGGGCCTTTCGCTCGGCTGAAATGAATTTAAGGGGCATCATTATAGTACAGAGTCCGACTTTCAGTTTATTTTTTGTTTGTATAACATTATCATGATTTTCTCAATTAATTTACTCTAACCAATCAAAGTTTCTGTCCTTTCTCATGAAATCTGTCACAAATAATAATAGTTGTGTTGATCAATAAAGAGATATAATGGCACTAAAATTATATCTGTAATCGCACTGGCGTACTGATGGGGGGGGGGGGGCTTGGGGGTAGTTGCCCCCCCCCCCAATAAAATTCAAACGTAGTTTATTTCGAATTCGATACCAGTGATTTACAAATGTTGCTGAAATGACATGATTTTCCGGGTTTTTTCCTTACGTTTTTGTAACTTATACTTTTCTGCCCCCCCCCCCCCAAGTTTTTGCTCATCACAGAGATACGATCATACCCCAATCATACACAGTATGCCTTCGCCTACAGTGGGCTACGCCCTCTGCGTTTCACCAGTACTGTAGAGGACTATCAGCCAGGTACCGGTGTATTATACCGGGTGCATTATGCCCACAAAGCGTCTGCCGTTACCAACCGCAACTCGCGCGGGTCGTCTTTCGAATGAAACAGCGATTTCAACGTCGGAATTCTGTGAATAACCAAGGATAAGATTACGTTTCTCGTCAAGCCTGACCAAGCAAGAATATTGAAAATAGACATCAAAGCCCATGTTGCCCTATTAAAGTGAGTTATAATCCTCACACGGAGCTACAATCACAAGGGATATATTACCCTCTTCACAAGGACTACGGAATTTGACCATTATACAACGGGGTTCCAGCGGCCCAGGTGTCGAGTGGGGAGCCGCTAGACGGCATTAGGCTACGGTGCAGTTGTTCATAAACGGCTGATGTCTGATATAAAGTGAACCTTTGTTCAGACAGAAACGGTTGCTGAAAATCCTGAAATAGTTTGATTACTCTTCCTCAAAATTTCAGTTATACAGCTCCTTAGCATAGCAGGTAAGAAGAGATCATTCTCTTTATTACTTTAAATTCTCTGTCTCTGAACGACCGGGAGACTACAGGACTACCTCACTCCCCGTATATCAGATGATGATGATGATGATTTTTTTTTTAGTGGGGGGTACATATGGAACTCTTTCCTTCATTTTATCAAGACAAGGCAGGGAATTAATTTTTTTCCTCCCATTGACCATGGCATCAGCATTGTCAATCATTGTCTTTACTTTTGAGTTGCCTAATTAAAATGTTTTGAAAGATGACTCTATGAGTATGAGCTATGAAAATGTGTCAGATATCTTTAAGTTAAAGATTAAACCAACAGTCATGACAGTGAGATTAAACTTTTAATGTTCATGTAGAACTGTATGCATTTTAAGAACTGGAAACGGATAGAAGAGAGTCTTAAAAAGAAAATGCATACTGTATGCTCATGTAAAATTGTAGAAATACTAGTTTAAAATCACCACACAGGAACATTCTTATGTTGGGTTGTTAAAATTTATGTGGCGATCGTTGGTATTTTTTTTATTGGCAACTATCATCAGTTCTCTCCCTTGTTTTTGAGCTACTAATAGAAGGTTTATAATAAATATACATGACCGATGTGTATATTTATAAGTAATCTTGCACTAATAAAGCTCTACAACAAGGGAGAGAATTACCAGCAATAAGCAAGTAGTGTTCCTGAGCTCGCTCATTTGTGAGCTTCCAGTGAGCAACGTTGGCCCTCTCCCGATTTGGACCTAAACTTTTTTTTTAACCCACTCACACGAATGCAAAGTTATAAATAACCTAACCTGGCCAGACTCGCCAGGTTAGGTTATATATAACTTTGCATTCGTGTGAGTGGGTTAAAATGGTGTACGTCCAAATCGGGAGATGGCCAACCAAGGCAACATCTGTTAAAACTATCAGTACAAATTTGCTTTGATGTAAACTTGACATATCATGTTTCAGTGGGATGTCACCAGACTATGACTGATGATGCTGGTTTTTTAGATGTTATTTACATTGTACCGTATCACTACCGTATACCCTCACATTCATGTGAATGGTTAAAATGGATCAGGTCCAAACCAACCACGGCAACATCTGTTTAAACTATCAGTGCAAGTTTGTTTAGTGTGTTTTAAAATTGACACATCATGCTTCAGTGGGATGTCAGCAGACTATGAGTCTGTCACTATCAACTAATGATCTGTTTTTTGAGATGTTTATACCCTCACATTTATGGTTAAAATACATGTAGTTCAGGTCCAAAATAACCGAGGCAGCATCTGTTGAAATTATCAATACAAGTTTAGTGTGTTATAAAATTGACATATCACGTCTCAGTGGGATGTCAGCAGACTATGACTATAAAAGGGTTATCTGGCTTTTGAGATGCCGCTGAAGCTTGCTGGCTTCTCTTAATACTTGGCAGCAGCCCTTTTTTTAAAGGATCAGTTGTTAGTATTCAATACCAAAACTGTGATAGACTGATCTATGAAATGCAACTCGTGTCTCCCAAATCAAGCAAATTTAATTAGTCCTTATTTACAAATTGATACTCTGTACAAGTACATGTAGTAGCATATTTTATGTAAAGGGGATATAGGGGGGGGGGGGTATGCAAAAGGAAAGGAGGAAGGATACATGTAAAAGAAAAAATGAGAAAGGAAAAGGCAAAGAGAGTGAAATATGAGAAGAGAAGATGATAAAAACTCCATCACAATACCTATATGTACATGTTTTCATGTACCCTTACTCAATTTCCCTTTTAGTCACACTTTCTTCAACATGTAGGACTAATACCACCCCCCCCCCCCCCCATGACTGGTGCTCCCTTCGAAGTCTGAACCTCTTCTACTCTACACCTTTGCATAGAGTCCATTTACTTCCATTGTACAGTACCTTTGAACTGTGGTTGCCCTGGATATGCACACAGTGATTTAGAAGTATGCAAGTATGTATTATGTTTTAAAATTCTATACTGACTGTTCTTTTCATTTTGTGACAGTTTTCTTGAAAAAAAAGGAATACTTGTAATAATCTCTGTTACACTACATTTAAGTTGTCATGTTCCTGTGTTCGAATATACAGTATTTGGAGGTTCATTACTTAGTTTCTGCTCTCGAGTAAATGGTCAGTAACACTTTAAAAGAAAATTTTTCAGAACTCATTCAAGTATCAGGTTTCTTTATGAGTGGAGACCGTCTACATTACACAGTATACAAAAGTTTGCATACAGGGTATTTCTTGGCCTTGGGAAACTAAATCAATATTTTACTTCTACTTAGAGTGTGAGTCAGGCACTCTCTGCTTGTCAGTTAATCCTCCTCATGTGAAAAAAAAGAAGGAAAGAAAAAGAATGATGTTGCAGAAATACATGTATGTACTGTAGCAGGGTTCCACATTGCCTTCACTTTTTCCTCAGGGTGTCCAGGTAGACATTGTTGGGATCTTAATGTATGGTCCCTATCTCTATTTAAACTTTGGTGGTTAGTGGTGGGGAAGGGAGGGGGAGGAGTGGAGGTCTGGGGCTAAAATTTTTGGATTCCATATCTTCCAAGCCCCCCATATAGTGTCAAGCCTTTGTATACAGTACAAGCAAGTACTGAGAATATCATTTTTTCCCTTTACCGTATTGTGGAGGTTCAAACTTTTGCAGTATAGGACTTTCAGTTCAGGCACTGAACACTAGTACATGTACTCTAACTCAATTCCTGACAGATTATTACAAGTACATTACATAATGTATTCTCACATATTAGGAAGATTATTTAGTTGGCCATTGCACCTTGATCAAAGTTTCAGAACATACATGTTATCAGGAAAAGATTTTAGAACCATCAAACAGCAATATACAGTGTTTTAATTGGTGCTGAATTATGATAAAATGGCATGTTTTATTGCCACAGATTGTTCTATGCATATCAAATACACATAAATCAAACTTAATTTTAGATTCACACTTTAATTTGGTAGGGTAGTGGTAATAATGTGTTTGCTTCATTAGTGGCAAATCAGGCTTACAAATATCACAGACATGTTGTTAGTGTTTAAACATTATATGTCAATAACAAAATCAAGTGTTAAAGGACATATAATTGATTTCCGAGTATACTGACAATGATTGATCATTCTATGCTAGCTGACCTTGTGGCATTGTAGATGTAGGCATACAATGTTGTTCAACTTCTTTGTTCACTGTTTTGACTGATGGGACAACTCTTCTTTGTCACATGATGTACAGTATGTTGTCTTGAGGAAAGGAAACCTAAATGAACATTGTATGCAGCCAATGCAGTTATTATTTCCAAGTTGGTTGATTGTGTTGGCTGCTTCCTGACCTCACTTTATCGTAATGACTTTGTGAGAATGTATTGATTTTGGTTAAAACAAAAAGTGTACTTCACCCAAAGCAGATCTTTTCTAGAAAATCAGCCTTCATTTACGTTTAAACACGTACATGTACAGTGTACTTGAGTTTTTCTCTTGGAAAATAAGATGTATACCAATGGGCAATTCGGTGTGGGAAAGCACAAAATCAGCTAATTTCAAATTTATAGTAATAACAATCATTTTGATGATTCCAAATAGTGAAATCCCTAAATTATAAGAAACTGTTTTTTAAATTCTATCATCTTAATTGGTATTGGTACAATGCATGTTTGATTTTATGTGACTTTTTTGCTTTTGTGAAATACAATCATGACCATGAAATAAATACATTCTTCACTTTATGTATTACACATTCACTTTCATTAAATTTGAGAATGTGTAGGCAACTCATATTCCAAAGTACGAAACATAATATATGTGATATATTATATCACATCAATATTTTTAGGAAGTGTGTTTAAAATCTACTACAATATGGGTGTAATTCTGTTACCACAAAAGAGGATAAGTTTTCTTCCTAGCGTAAATAGTGAGTCTACTTTGGGGGGGACTGGAAATTCTCTGATTTCAACTCATACCTCAAAACTTCCAATAGCACTTATTTGAATATCTCTTTCTATGTGGCCAAATTGGTGGTAACGGAATTACACGGTAACGGAATTACCATCATGCTAAGCAGACTGTCAAGTGATTTAGAAGTTGGAATCTAGCTGTTTTATACAAGACTCATTATGGATAGCTCAGAATTTCCGTTGACTGTAGTAAATAGGGCAAAGAAACCAAGGTATGAATAATAAATGTGGACTTTTACATTACTTTTACATACTTGCAATTGTTATACAAGAGAGAAAACAGGCTGACATAATCAAAGGTGGGCATGGTGGGGATGGAAGTGTGATCATGCCTGGCAGTGAGTGAATCTGCAAACATTCCGACAATCTTGATATGATTTCATAATCACACTGATTTCACAACAGATAAAGGTTAATTTGTTTTGTTACTTTATAAGTTTATTTTTCTGATATTTGTCCTTGTCAGTTCATACATTTATCCATCATTCCTCTATGTACAGTATCATTCTGACATGAGCATCTGTACTTGCAGACACTGATAGAACATGAATATTGAAATTAAAGTTGGCTATTGCTTTGCAGATAATTTGGTTTTCCACATAATTTTTAAGGAAGATTTTAAAAAATGTAATAACTGCTATAAGTCCATCCCATCTGTTTTGCAGATTTTTTAAAGTATCAGTCCTTCCATTACCATTGCAATAATGCCTAAATTTAGTATGGAATTGTTCAATTGATAACCATGTTTATTTAAACTGATTATCAAATGTTCACAACTCAACAGACAAATTAAACATACACTAAATATATGAAGTAGCTGCTTCGTACTTGAAATTCATAATACTTTGTCATTTTACCCTTATCAATATATATTCATAGGATTTTTGACAGGATTTAAGGTCTGGTAGTACTTATTTCACTTTCTTTCACTAGAGGATGCTAATGAAAAATAACTTTAGATTTTTCTTGGGAAATTTCTGAGGACATAACTCCGTTACCTATGACCAACCTGTGAAAAAGAGCAAATACAACAAATCTGTCAAGATGTACTTTAATTTGTTCCTGTCATAAGAAAATTGAATAAACAGAAAACTGAATCAAACATGAATATTGCATAACTGGCTTGTAGATCTATTTCAAAGGAAATAAAATGGAAAGAAGACATTTGAAAGTGACACCCATTTTCTGGTAATTCTGTTACCAAGGTAATAAAGTAGAACATTTTTTGAATGAAAGAGTTCAGGTTGAGGAATGAGCAAATTTGCAGAGTATTAATCCATTCGTGACAGGAATTATTTAAAGCCTAATTTGATCAGCTTTTATTCTTCAAATTGGCAACACCAACATTTTTATTTTATTGCTACATTTTTCTTATAAAACGTCATGTATCTGAAATGAATATAAATTGACAGAAATTATGATGAGAAGTCAAAAAGTAGCCAATTTGCAGGGGAAAACGGTGATTTCAAACTTTCTATCACATTGCCAATTTAAGGATTTTAATGCTTATTTTCCTTTTAAAAATTTTCAGCATGAAACAACAAATATTGACGCAACCAAAATGGGCACAGTTTGTGTAGAATTTTTTGCTCTTTCTGCTCATGTATTTGGTATGATTTTTATGGCTTTGCATCAAAAGATATTAGGCCAAACCACAAAATGTGGACCTTTGTCACGAATGGTGAGAAGGGAGGCAGAATCCAAAATTAGCACACAAACTGTAAAATTGTGAATGTAAAAATCCCTGATTTGTAATTCCATTATCTTGGAATTGCCCATGAACCAAACTGAACTCAGTTATGTCTGTTTATTAGTTTTAGGGTTTTTTGCATGATAATCCTTTACAGTGGCTTTAAATGTTCTCTTTTTGATGTTTAAGATACATGTAGATTAGATAACGTTACTGCAAGTATGTCTTTTTTAAGGGCTTGTGTTTCATATACCATTTTTAATAAACAATGTAATTCCGTTACCATCAGATAATATGCCAAATTTCTAGTATGGAACACTGATAAATTGATAGCCATGTTTATGCTGATTTTTAAATGCCCACAACTCAATAGACAAATTAAACAAATATACCAAGCAGTCACTTCTAATATTCTCTAATAAATAATGATATAGTGTAATTTTACCTGTTTTAAGATACATGTATCTACAGGAACCTTGACAAAATTTAGGGTCTGATATTACTTATTTCATTACTTCTACTTCAAGTGAGATTGCTAGTAATGATTTCTTAATATTAAAATTGACACCTGTTAAAAAATCCAGGCCTTTTCTTAGAAAGTTTCACAAGACGTAATTCCTTTACCGATGACTTATGAAAAAGAGCAAATACAAAATATCTATTATGCTATATTTCTATTTATTCTTTTGAGAATTAAGTTGAATAAATAAAGGAATGAATCAAAGAAGAATTTTGCATAATTGGCTGGTAAATTTCGAGGATATTTCATAGACTTCAGAGTTTTGAAAATGACTCTCCATTTTCTGGTAATTCCGTTACCGAGGTATGAATGCCAGGATACCTTGAGTGCTAGTCAAAAATTGTTGGCATGAAAGAGCTCAGGTGAAAGAATTAGTGTCTTTGCAAAGTATTAAATGGTAAGAAGGAGGTCAGAGTACAAAATTAGCGCTTGAATTCTAAAAATGTAGGCAAAAAAATCTCTGTAATTCCGTTACCATAGAATTGCCCATATGCATATGAATTGGTAGGGATACATGCAATTCTCTTTAATTCAATATCTTTACAACTGAGTAATGGTGATGTTCAATGGTCAGTGACATTGATTTTGTATTGAGAAATTTGATGTCCCTACTGGTTATTTAACCCTTTAGTAGCTTTTGTTGACAGTTCAAGGCACAAGAACTGGCTGCCACCATCGACTCTTGGCACAAGTGCAATGTGTTTGTTACATACACTCCAAACAATGTGGCAGTCCTGCGTTTTAATCCATAACCAATAAAAAGTTCAGACCTCACTCTTCTTGTAATCTCTGCAAGGCTTGACAGATTGTGTAGTGATGCATTTCTCAACTCGTTTGCTGATGGCTGAAGAATGGCCAGGTGTTTGCATAGTACTTGTAATAACTGTTTTATGCATTAGCTTTTTTGCTTAATTAGGCAAGATAATGTAACCTTTGTCGTACTTAGGCAAGTCAAGCTTGCATTTTTAAAGCGACACCATACTTCAAGAGATTATGTATCTTACAATTATTATCTTGAGGCTTCATCCAGTTGCATCCGGTCATTACAAAAGATTTTTTTTTACTTTTTCAAATCCTGGCTTTTTAATGCCAGGTAATTTTCACTCATTTTTGTTGTGTTGTTGTCATGGTGATTTCCAAAAGTGTTATTATACATGTTTCAGTCAATGAAAAATGGTACTCATGCATGTAAGTCCTTGTGAAAGAGGTATTCACAGTTGTAATGAGAGTTCAAGCATATTCTTTTTTTGTTGTTGCAGCATTTCCACTCATCCATTTAGCCATAAATTGAATGGTCTTTGTGATATGAAAGGAAGATTTCTGTATGAAGATTGAAATCGTTTCCATATTTAGTTCAAATTTTGTCACATCGGCGCAGAAATGCCCTTATGTGATGCAAAAGGGGTTAACTTTAAATCAAAGAAAGGAGAAAGTTTGCTGTGACATGATTTGTTTTAGATCCAGAAAGAAGGTGGTAATACCAAATCCAAACCAATAATTGGAGTGTCACAACTGGATTTTCATAAGAAAAGCTTTTGAATGTATCATATTTGTGAAGGGCATTTCTGCGCACAATACATTTTGGGGCATTTTTGCGCCAACGCAACATTTTGATATTTTAAGTATGAAATGATCAGAACTTGCTGGAGTTGCATAAGGAATACTTATATACATGAATACATCTGTCAAAGAATTACTTGTTTTGGATGAAGCAGTTTAAAGAAGGAAGAAATAGATCCATAGCTTTAGGGCGTAAGTATCTGAAAGCTGAAACTTATTTTCTGAAACTTTGTAACAAATTAAAAGGTAAGAAGTCAACATTTAGGCCTATTAATTGTTGCTTACCTTTCTGTTTTATTTTCTTCCTCGATTGTTTTGAGTACATGCTGCAATGACATAGCAAAATTCAATCTATCTACAACCCTCACAATAAAAGCATGTCTAGACATTCATATCTTGGTTCTTTTGCATTTTCCTCAAGAAATTCTCCTCAGGAATCATAAATCCAGTGCACTGTACTTAATTCTCAGCGATTCCGTGCTTGATCCCTTGAGCAGCGCTACCAATTAAGAAGCCACATCCTTGATACATGTTAAGAATGTAGGAACGGAAAGGAAATCAAGCTATCACTCCCAGATGCAAATATGAACTGTCTCTTCTTGCGTCATAGACATCAGGATTTCATGGAAACAGGGGGTCTAGCTGTACATGTAAATGAGAAAATGTTTTCTTGGGCTGGATTAGTGAATATTTGTTCATCTGGATTGCACAGGAGAACTGAATGAATATCGCCAGGTTTTGTTATTAGGGGAGATAGGTTGTTTTGTCAGCAGCTTCATCCAGACTGCGTTTCGATACTTCATGGTTATTTGGGATGTTTCTGCTATTCCCATTTTGCCAGTAAACCGTCTCTGTTCCAGAGTGGTCTCTGAATGTATTGGAATGCATGATAGACATGGATTCTGTGCAGAAGAGATTCTGTCTATTTTGAGAAGGAAAAGGGGAACGAAACTCTTAATGTTATGCTTAACAAAAACAGACTGAATGGGACACAAAGTAGTGTTTCATTAATGTTTCAAGAGCAGTTGATATATGAAGTTAGTGGAGGGTGTGTGCATACATACAATGTACACAATGGAAGTCCTGTCTCTGTAACTTTTAAAAGTGAAGTTCACTTTCCGTGACCTAAAACGTAAGATTTAAGGCGAATTGGGAATGGCTTTTACATCAATCTTATTATTGTTTTTCTTTGAAAACATATTTATGTGAGAATTTTTTTTTACCATTTAAGGTGTGAAGGTTGAATGTTGTTGTTCATGACTATAATGCTTAATTGCATGGGAGCTTCTCACAGGGGCCCAATTCATAGTTTATTGAGATTTTCAAAAGGTTAAAAACCTTTTACCAAAGGTTGACTGCTGTACCAAACATTATGTTTACAT
This sequence comes from Echinometra lucunter, assembly GCA_029962745.1. NCBI lineage: Eukaryota > Metazoa > Echinodermata > Echinoidea > Camarodonta > Echinometridae > Echinometra > Echinometra lucunter. The sequence continues at coordinate 17,611,697 of CM057155.1, read as the reverse complement.
ACTTTGATTGTACATCAGTGAAGTATTCTTTTCTGCTTACTGTTTATAACCAGAGCTGTTTTTAAAGCTCAAGGAAAAAAATTGTGTATTCACTGTATTGTGAACTTTAAAGAGAAACTTTGATTTAAAAATGTGGTTAGTTCCTGCACTCTGACTAGAACAATTTAGTCTGAGGATGAAACTGTCTTCAACATCAGTTTGGAGTAAATTTTTCTTGTTTCTTGAGCTCTGCAATCATCATCTGGATTGATCTTTCAGAAACAGTTTAATTAATTTGTTGACTACTGAATTCTCATATTTCCCTAGACTTTATACAGGGGCCACCCATTTCCAGTAGCCAGCGGGTTAAATGATCCTATGTCTTCTTTAACAACAAACTGTCTCTCCACAAGTTTTAACCCGTTGAGTACTATCCGATTGTATAAGCCCCCAAGGTTACTTGGGCTTGAGTCTATAGAAAATGTGTGATCATGTACCAAAATCATATTGTATCCTATATGGGCTGGTCTTAAAAGGGTAAGTCCACCCTAGAAGTTTCACTGTTTCAATAAAAGGAGATAAATTTGAACAGCATTTTGAAAAATAAATGTGCAAAATCGGTCAAAGAATAAGAAAATTACACTCATTTACATTTTCTAGTAAACTACTCTCGGCTCTGCAAATTGGCAACACTGATGACATCATATGCGAGCAGGTCTCCATTCACTTTGTACATGAAATTTCACATTTTCTCAATTTTCTTGGAAGTTAGACATTTTCTTACCCCATAGTCAAAGTATGTTATGTAAAAAGCAATTCTTCTGAACATACGTTGATTATGGGGGTTAGAAAATGTGTAACTTCCAAGAAAATTGAAAAAATGTGAAATTTCATGTACAAAGTGAATGGAGACCTACTCGCATATGATGTCATCGGTGTTGCCAATTTGCAGAGCCGAGAGTAGTTTACTAGAAAATGTAAATGAGTGTAATTTTCTTATTCTTTGACCGATTTTGCTTGTTTCTTTTTTAAAATGCTGTTCAAATTTATCTCCTTTTATTGAAACAGTGAAACTTCTAGGGTGGACTTACCCTTTATTAAAAGGAGAATGCAACCCAGACATCGGTGAATGAAGAAGAACAAGAAGAGTAAACAGTGAAAGTTTGATGAAAATCGGACGAAAGTTTAAGTAAATCCTTATTATGGGGAGCCAGTATCTGTGATGTCATCATGGATAATTCTCCATTCATTTTGTACACAGAATTTAACATTTTCTTATTTCCAAGAAAAATAAAAATTCTTTTGATTTATTGTTTGAGTAGGACATGGCTACATGTATATCGATTCTGCAAGCAATTTGGCAAGAATTATGTTGATTCCTACCTTAAAATTTTATATAAATCAATTTAAAAAAAAATTATGTACAAAATGAATTGAGAGTTGTCCACGATGACATCACAGATGCTGGCAAAGTTGCCAACTCAAGGATCCCCATAATAGGGATTTACTGAAACTGTCAAAATTCATAACTCTTTAACAGATTGTCCGATTTTGCTCAAACTTTCACTGTTTACTCTTCTTGGTCATCTTTATTCACTAAGAGCAAACTGATGCCTGAGTTGCATTCTCCTTTAAACCAACTGTTTCATTTTACCTTGTAACCATATTCCACTCCATCACAGAATTGAACACCCAGTTGACTTGTTAACTCTTACGGTGCCAAGGGGTTTTGCTTGCTCCAAAATTCTATTAAGTCATGAACAATGCTTGCTTTTCAAATGCCCGTAAGTCTTCAACAGTAATTTCTATACAGATAAGTTGTATACAAAAGTTGTAGAAAATTTATTACCCTTTCAAAAGATACCAAATATTTCCATTAATTCAATGTCTTGCATGAAAATTATTTGGAAATAGAAATGAGCTTCCCTCTTGATCTTTCCCTTTTCATTTCTCATTTGTTTGCTATTGTTTTATGCTAAAATAAGAATGGATCCTTTCCAAATCTGCAGTTTTCTAAAAAATATCCTATGGCAGCATATAGTGACTGATAGATATTTTAAATACTATATTCATCCTCTAAACTTTGACATATTTTCATGACCAGATCCATTATTCTAAGTGGAGTAATGGTCGATTACAAATGTAGAGTCTCTTGGGCACATATACGTGCCATCGGCACTGTAAGAGTTAAGTCTCCCTTTACAGGTATTGTCTTTTAACTGTAATAAAGAGCCAAAATGATATGACTTTCTTCATACAGGGACATATTAATTGTAAAAATTTAAAAACAACAATGATGTATCCTATGTATCCCAAACCAATCGTCTGCTACGTACATGTTCACAGTACACCATTTGCTCATTTTATTCTTGTTTGATCAATAACCCAAATGAAATAGATTATCAAAATAATTTCTCTATCATATCACAAAACTACATGTAGTTTTCTTGAACACATTTTTAGCATATAAGTAATTGAAAAAATTCTCCAAATAGCTGCTCTCTCATTGACTATCACTCCTATTGTGCATGTTTTCGTGATGTTGTGAAAAGTCTTTATGAGGGAAGCAATGGATGAGTTTGCAGAGGGAGGGATTAGAATAGCAAACGTGTAAACACTGTCTATTGTCTGACGGACCCCCTGTTCTTACTCCTTTCAACTTTCAAGTGGAAGATTGCATTTGCATTTTAACTGTAACTGCAACATTGTGCTGATGTACATGTATATACACAGTGTATATGGGATGCGATTGAAAAGCAGTACCATTTTGCATGTAATAAGTATTTTTTATAATTAGGAAAGGATAAAAGAAATTTACTGTACAGTATAGACATCAGGCAGTATCAGAATCAAAAATACTTTTATGTTTGTTTACGAGCCTGCTTTTCAATCCTTTATCGCTGGGATGTCTGTGGGGCTGAAATCTATAGTTCCTTTTTTGAAAGCTCTTTTAGTCTTTTTATAGTTTCTGTTTATCCGAATGTCCTTTTCTCTCTCACTACATGTACTTTTTGTTTGTATTTTTTTCACTTCTTTTACATACTGAGAGTAAATTGAATGGAATACCGTAACTTTTGGACTTTGTTTGTTCAAATTATGTCGTTATGAATATGAAGTATACTATATTGAAATTGAAAAGGTTTTGTTGATTATTGCACTTTGCAGCCATGAAAAGCTGAATTATATGCAAAATACAGGTTTGCAATGACATACATGTACATGTTGTATGAAACTGATTAAACAAAACAAATTTGGTGAAAAAAAATATTGGGTACATAAAATATGGTGGTGTTCTTCAGCATTATTTATACAAATTCCGGCATTGATCCTCAAATATTGTACATGGTGGGAAAGGCAAGGGAATACATGAATACAATGTAGGTGATATGCATTTTGCGAATTTTACAGGCTTGTTGCTCATAACTTTGTGGCATACATGTCGAGCAACAATTATTGGATGTCAAAGATAATGAGTTGTTTTATTCCTACTTGAAGTAGACATATTGTACATCGGTTCTGTTTACTTCCTCTAAAATTTACTTGTAATTATGGAAAATTATACCTTCTCAAAATGTTTACCCCTATCCATATATGAAAAGAACACAGTCATAATTGCAGGGACCTGTAACAAAAAATCTATACAAATTGATTCCTTTAAATCAGTTTTATCATTCAGATCACTGTAACTGACAATCAATATCATGTTATGCCGTTCTTTGTAATACGTTTGCTCTGTTGTAATAATCTGAATGGAGACAGTAGACTTTACAATTGATTTTGAGGTAGGCTTTATACATGTTGGCTTATGTTACAAGGCCTACATGTAAGTTATACATGTACATGTATATTGTTGAAAACTAAAACAGACTAGCACATCATACTTGCACAATATTTGATATTCACTTTGCAATATGTGGTCTACATGTATATTGCTGAGTTCATTTCCAATTTTCTTGTATGCCAAATTCATTTCACAGCATTTGGATGTGATCCCCCTACACATACAAAAGTGCATGTGTAGTGTAGAATACGGTACCATTGCCTGGGCAATTTATGAGCGAGTCTGATATTGTCTGTATGTGGTGTAGTGTGTATTTAAGTGGAATTTGATGGATCTGGATATTATATTTTCAGGGCAGGTGCCCCATTAGGGGAAGATGAGCATAATGAAGTAGTATAACAGATAAAGTTTTGGGGAGAGAGAGAGAGAGAGAGAGGGGGGGGGGGGGAGGGGGGGGGGGGGATGGGTGGGGGGGGGGGGGGTGGGGGGGAGGTGGGGGGGGGGGGGGGGGGAGTAGAGAGAGAGAAGAGAGAGAGAGAGAGAGAAGAGAAGGGGGCAGTTACATGTATTAAACTAACAGATGTACCCCAAGAGAGAGAGAGAGAGAGAGAGCGAGAGAGAGAGAGAGGGAGAGAGAGAGAGAGAGAGAGAGGGAAATATCAAACTGGAAGGGAGAGAAACAATATCAGTGAAAGCTTTACTTTCACTACGAGACATTTTTGAAAATATATTGTCAAGTGGAAATAATGTGCATAAATCAAAATTAATGAAATTATTTTGAAAATCCATATTGAGCCAGATAATACTGTTTTGATATGCTCTATTACTGTAAAGTAGTGAAATGCATGTATTTGTTTTGTTAAGGTTTAACAGGGGCCGAATGAACATGAACCCTCAAGCCACATTCTTGACCCTTTCAAAGAGGTAGTGTGTCCCCGAGATTTATGATATCCTTGACAAGGAGTGTGACTCCTTCTCCCCCCCCCAAAAAAAAAAAAAAAAAAAAAATTCCTAGAAAAGAAATACCATAAATGAATGTCATTCAAGTCCTGAAACTAGAACTTAATGATGAATGTTTGTTATTCCCTTCCCTGCATTCTTTGGAAGCTCTGTGAAACTTATCCCCTGCTCCTCAAATATTGGTCCTGAACCCTACAAATCAAACATATTTTGGCTAACCTCATTCAGACTACCAAGAATCCCGGGGGGGGGGGGGGGGTGGTCACTCTCCACAAGGCCTGCTACGCACCCACGTCCAGGAAAAGCGTCGAAAAGGGTCCCGTTTCAGGCACTCAGGCGTTGTCGACGTCTTGGCAAAAAGGGTTGCTTTTCAGCACCATTCGCTGGTAAATCACCTCTTAGGGTAACCTTTTCTCACTCTTCACGCCATTTAGGGTTGCTAATTCGGTTATGCAGATTACGCCATTTAGGGGTGCATATTCAAGTAGATTACGCCGTTTAGGGTTGCAAATTTGGGCAAATTTGAGCAGACCTACGCCATTAAAACGAATGGTAAGTGATGCATCAGTCATTCAAGGAAAGCAACATTTTCCACTTGCATTCATTATTAAGGCTAAAAGATGGCTATTCAAAGTGGCTAAGAGAGGTGTCCTTGAGAGTAATCATGTTGGCCTTACTTTCAATAACTTCAAAAAATGGAATTTATACCTGTTGTATTTAACATCAATTTAACATCAGTCATCAGTATGGTATCAAATTAATCGATTTCAATGTTTACGCCACTTAGGGTATCAAATTAGGGGATTTCCCTGTTCACGCCACTTAGGGTGGCTTTTCTCATGGGTTACGCCATTTAGGGTCGCAAATTTGGTTAATGTAGTTACGCCATTTAGGGTACATTTCTGAGGTTGTCGGACACAGATGGATAGCAGGCCATGTGGAGAGTGTCTAAAATGTGGTATAAAATGTTAAACAGTAAAATGGATGTCTGAGTGTTTGTTTTGAGTAAAAGCTTGATGATTGTTCATCATCCCCTGTTAAGTCAGTGTTGAATAGTATGAAAACAGTATAATTGGTGGGAGTGGGAGGGAAAACTCACCCTGATATATGACTGGTCAGCTGAGATCTTGTATCCATCCTCGGGCAATCTTATGATGTTATGAGTATGACTTCCGCTGACATTGACAATGTTGTGTCAGCTGGCCTCCACAGAAATATATTATATTTGGTGAAGTTTCTTTGTAATACTTTCTTCAATTTTATGCCTTTTTGGCCAATTACAATTGATAATTTATACACTTTAAAGGTAATAAGCAGTAGTGGGAAAGGTGGCGCTTTGAATATTTAACTACTTTGTTAGGTGGAATGAAAATTACTACATGAACTGATGTAGAATGACTAATTTCGAACATAGTTGACATTTTTTTAGAAAAAAAATTGTTCAGAAATGGCTAAAATATCAACGGAAGATACGTCGAGTTCTCAGCGTGGGCCTGCATCGAAAATTCACACACGTGTAAAACAGTGTGTGCGAACCGCTATGTGCCGTTGAGCCTGAGAGCGTCGGGGTAGGTGGTCCGTAGCGAGGGTATAAGGTAACGGTTGATATACGATCATTTGAATTATTTCACTGAAAATCACTGGAAATCGTGAATAGAATACTAGATTATCTCGCTCGTGTATCTTTTCATGAAAGCCGAACAATATGAGACTATATTTGATCAGTTTCATGCCAACTTTCATTTTGCTACCACTACTGTTTATTACCATTAAGAGGTTTCTTTAGACTAAGTTGGTATAAAGTTCTCTTCTAAACAGGTTTTCAGTATCCTCAGCATTGTTTTCTGAGTCAATCTTATTTCAAGCATTCATGGTCACCCCTGCTGCTATTGTCTGCCTGGAAGTCAGCGAGGAGGTGATTTGTTTGCCTAATGGTTCCACTTTAGGAAACGTTCAATGAAATAAAGTACACCGAGAGTCCATTCGAGAAGATGTAGCCCTACTTCTGAGCTCAGTTAGAGAGAATGGTTTGTCTATTTTTATTTTGGGAAGTGGGGGAAGGGGGGCTTCATTGGGAATGTTTGCATTTGTAGAACTACTAGAAATGTCAAAAAGAATTGTACGTGTAAATGACACACTTTTTCATCAGAGAACGAATCTGCTTTGTCATAGACTGAAGATACCCCTGCTGTCATAGACAATGTCTCTTAGTTTTCCCAGTCTCATAGCAATAAGGGTTAACATACGTGCCGGATATTCTAAGGGATAATTTTCAAAATGCAGAGGGCTAATGTATATACATGTATTCTTATGTTGTGTAGTGAATTGAACAGACCTACACTGTATTGGCAAAGAATAAAAGCAGCAATAGATTATTAGGCCAAGTAAAAAAAATTATTAGTTTCTCATCCTAACTTTTTGAAAAAAGGAGGATGAGGGCACTTTTTTTTTCCCGACGCGATTGATTTAAAAATGACCGATCCACTGCACAACACTATTAAGTACGGTACGATATGTAGGCTGTGCATGTGCGAGGTTCAGCGGCTGGAAACAGCGAAAATCAATCGAAATTTCGTCTTTTTATTAAAAAAAAAATAAAAAAACTTTTTTTGATGTGGCGGCAAAAAAACGATGCGGGCGGGGACGAGAAACTAATAATGAATTTTTTTTACCTGGCCTTAATGGTAATGTATATCTTCTGGTTTGGTTTGGTTTGGTTTTATTTTCCGTAATGTTACACATGAAAATTGACATCAAATGCAGACATATAAAACAAACAAATAAATATAGTCAAAGTTGTAAATCAAATTAAATCAAAGTTCAAAATAAACTACGGCTGGAAAGCTCTATTCAGGGGCATTATTAAAATGACTCCGTTCTTCCTAGAGGTCCAGAAGAAGAAAAAAAAAGAGAACAAAATAATACACTACAATAGCATATCTTGGTATCATAAAACTTACAATAATTGGATGGAGGAATTGTACAGCCCTGCAGGGCCTTGCATAATTGTATACATGTACTGAAGCTTCCAGTTGGTCTTGGTTTTTTTTTTTATCTGCTGCATGTGGGAATTTCAGTTTTGGCCTTTGATGTATATGATTTCACCAATCATTTGTTCAATATTCCAAAGAGGAAAACTTGCAGTTCATGAAGTTTCAGACTGTACAACTAAATTCAAAGAAATCTGATGAAAGTTTCACTGGAGGTCTACACACTGTTGTAAATTGGGCTTTAACCCTAATATTCTGGTCCCCCCCCCCAATCTGGTACAACACATCATACATGTAAGTATTATCTTATAAGAAGAGGACTTCCATGTATCCCTTGAAAACATGCTATTGACTTCTCGATGTAGAACGGGTAGCAGACGGAAATTCTGTAATGTCAAGAAAATAAATCTATAAATTTTGATTGAATTAAACGTCACTAATCCAATAAGGTGGGGTGATATTATGTACACAAGACCCTCAAAAATTTGTGGCTTGCACGCACATTTACATACCCCTGACCCTAATACTGTACCACCTTCATGTGCATGCATACATCTATATTGCATGTTGAAATCTATGTTTTGGTTTTTTACCCCATGGGCTAATCCATTGTAGGACGGAATGGGTTCGTACAAGGTTGGGAAAATTTTGTTTTTGCTACCCATGGACGCAAATTAATCAGCCGAAAGGTCAAAGTTACTGGTATAATCTCTGGCATAAACATTCGGCCGGCTTAAAAGATTTTCTGGCTACAAGAAAAAAAAAAAATGAAAGAAAAGGCCTAACATGTTTAATCAAGAAATGGAATTTGATTTAGAATGGTACTTAGTATTAAGGTAGTTTTAATCAATTTGCTCATGTTGAAAGCATTTGCGTTTTTTTCTTCTCCACAAGCCTCAAATGAAAAATGGAGTTTTCCTATGCAGTGGATATAACTCCTAATCTGATGCATTTATAATGCTACTGAAGACCTGAAAAAGCAACAGGTTTATCTATTCATTGGCTTTCCTTAAAAACAATTTAGTGCAAAATGTCATTTTTCATTTTTCATTGATTGAATCTCACAAATTTAATTGCATTTTTTTTTGGAAATGTGAAAAACCGTGAATCCTGCTATCTATTAAAGGTTTGCTTGCGATTTATTCATGTATGCAATTTCGTATTCATTGTTCATATTCCCCTTGAGTATGATCCCAAGTAATGCCATGCTAGTACATGTATGTAATGGGTTCACTAATTTACCACTATTTTTGCAGACCCATGCGTATACATCACTTCACGAAACCAGTAAAGAATTATAGCAAGAAGTAACTGTTGTAACCAGCACACAAAATGGTACTCCGATACATGTATGTACAAATAGTGAGATTGTTTGAGCAAAATGCACACCTTGGAGGTGTTCTTGGCAGACCATGGAATTACGGGGTGTATGATTTGTTCCAAAAGCCGCTTTTAAAATTGGCGCCATAAAGAGGTCAATAGAATGACCTCTTGAATATATACACATGTGTATAGGGATAAAAATCCCACTAAGTCATGAATGGAGAAAATAAAGATGGCTGGATTTGAGCTGCTTTAAGAGATAACAGCTTTTTATTGAGAAAACTAATCCCAAGTAATCTGAAAATCCCCACAAATTGTGAGGAGATAGAAAAGAATGAGGAAGGAGAGAGTAGAGAGGGGGGGGGGGGGGGGGGGGTGAGAGAGAGAGAGAGAGAGAGAGAGAGAGAAAATGGGGAGGGGAATGAAAAAGATGTTTCAATTATACTGTAGAAGGAAAGATAATGCTTTTACCAAAAGTGAATATAACTAGAAAAAATCTGGGCCCTGTTGCATAAAACTGACCATTGATGGTAACTATGACATCAGTGGTAACTTTCATGGAAGCCTTGAATTTGATTGGCTGTCGAGCATTGTTTTCATGGTAGGTACCACTAATGGCAGAGTTACCTGTTTAATAAAACTTGTTATCAGTAACAACTGCCACATTTCTATGACAAATTTGCTCTCAGCCAATGAGATGCAACGATTTCAGTAGTTTATAACAGCTATTGCAATTTGTTATTGATAAAAGGTTTTACATGTATGAAAAGGGGCACAGATGGTCTGTCATTTTGATATTGAACTTTGGAGAGAGAGAGAGAGAGAGAGAGAAAGAAAGGGAAGGGGAAAGTGAGGGAGTGAGACAGAGAGAGAGAAAGGGAGAGAGAGAAAGGGATAGAGAGAAGGAAGAGGGGAAAGGGACGAGCTGGAAAATGGAAAGAAAGAAAAAAAAAAAAGAAAGAAGGAATGAAATCTTACTGAATAAGAGCTTTATAATTGTGGATGGTTGTAAGAAGCTAGCCTCATTGTTGGGTGGGCTGAAGATGGTGTTTGTTAGACTTTTGTTACACTTTGTAAAGGTGATTTGTAGTTAGTCTTTTCATTATCTTCTTATCTGAAAATACAGTGGAATTAACACTTTGTGTGCCATACAAGATGACACAATAGGCGTTTTCACACCTACCCGATCAGGAAAAATACCCGTAAATTACGAGAACTTGTTAAGGCCCCAAAATACCCGATATTTGTTTCGTGCTTTCACACCTACCCGAAACAGACCTCTTCGGGGTAAGTTCTCAAAGTTACGAGCATGCGCAGAACGATTTATTTTGCAGACGTACCTCGACTAGGCGCGCGCTTAATTTAAACGATCGCTCATATCATCTGTACGTAGTTCGACTAACTGTGTTTGTTGCTTTGCTAGAATTCGCCTCCGAATTTGTTAATTTCGTTCGTACTATGCTGTTGACATCATTGCAATTGTTAGCAAAAATACGGAGACGTCGTCGGCGTCGTGAATGCCAGCAGAGACGACGTTTGTTCAGGTACGTCCTGAACAGAAATATGGAAACGGCTACTATTTTGTCACTGCTGTTGACATATATGGGGATGACCGGAGCGGGGGCCGCCGTACCCAGGCCTTGGTCGCTGCCAAAATCATGCCACTGGTGGCAAACGATCGTCCTGCAGACGTGGGACGATTCCCAATTTTTGGCGAACTTCAGGTATGATTTGTAAATAGAGTAGAATCGGTGTATAAAGTCCAACTGTTTAGGGTACATTTTTCTGTTATTCGATCCTGAAATAAATGGATAATTAACTAGTTTATCTTATTTCAAGATCTAAAAGTAGAGTCTGATTAATTAAAGTAAAACTAACAGTTATCGTTAACAAATAACACTTACAGTTACACGCACCTCCGATCACTGACACCGATGATAGTCTTGTCGTTTCTGTATAATAAATATTTTAATTGTAACCCTCTCCGAAAGGTGAAACAAATCATGTGAGTGTCTTTCATCGGAAAACTTTTCAATCTTGGCCTACGGTATTTGTGTAAATTGAATTTGATTTTTCTATTAAAACATATTTTAAAAATTAAAAACTGTTATAATTAATAAAAATCATCTTCAGCAGTATCCCTAATATCAACTCGATTCAATTCACTTTATTCACATCCATTAAAAGGCAAAGTGTATAGAATAGAGTCTACAATACATAAGACAATTCAATAGGTGTAAAAGAAAGAATACAATTATAAAAGAAGACAAATGATTAAAATGTAATGGATGTAGAAGACTGGCTCCCTTCCCCTACAGTGTATATTGTGTTTGTTTTAAAAGTGTGCAGAGTGTGAGGAAAACAAAAAATAGCCTAGTGGGGTGCACACCCCTCCTCACCCCCCCCCCAAAAAAAAAACTACTTTGGGCATGCTTTCAATCACAGGTTATATTAATAAAGTTGCTATAATGTTGGTTTATTTGAAGTGCAATGGACCATTACAGGATGTATTTAGAATAGGGTTGAATTCTTTAGCAATCAAGGCAAGCTTATTTAGGCAATTTTCCACATTTGAATTATTAATCATCAATATAGTAAACAATGCAAGGTTAAATTGTCAAAATAAAGTTGTCCACCTCCTCTCCCCTTATGTTTAACATCGCAGGATGAACAGAGACACTTTCAATTACATCCTTGAACGACTTACACCAACGATTGTCCGAGAAGATACTCCTCTAAGAAGAGCGATTCCGGCGGACCAACGGCTCGCCATAACGTTGTGGAGGCTAGCTACAAATGTGGAATATCGGACAATCGCTGGTCTTTTTGGCGTTGGTTTGTCAACTGCGTGTACGATAGTACTAGACACCTCTCGTGCTATTATCGCCATCTTCCGAGAACATATCAGCATACCAGATGGACAGAGACTGGAAGTGAGTCCTATATTACAAATATATTAAAAACAAAAAGAAGAACACATGCACTAGCCCATAAGGTTGAAACTTGGAAATTAAATGGATTCTTGACTGCACACAGTCAAAATTAATGCCTCTGCCCCCAACTGAAGACATCACTCTGATGTGAAAATCAAACAAACCTCATTATTGGAATGCTGTGCTACCTTATGAATTCCTGTTACTGATAATGATATTCTTGCAGGGCCCATATTGGGAGAATGGTACATACATGTACATTTAGTACTGAATTGTGAAAAGAAAAAAAAAAAATTCCAGGGCTACTTCTGAGCCCATGCGCCCAAATTTTCTACATTTCATTACAGTTTACATTATAGTTATTAGTATTGTTATTATTATGTTTATAAAAATGTTTTATTCAGGAATGGTCAAGTATTCCACTCATATGGTAGCAAAACAAGGCCCCATGAATCACTAATGATCATTAAACATACTCATTTTTTTTTTTTTCCAGAACTGCCTGAACAGATTTGCTGGAAGGTTTCCTCAAGCCGTCGGTGCCATAGATGGCAGTCATATTCCAATCAGGGCCCCCCGGAACGACCCACGCGACTACTTCAACAGAAAGGGCTTCTATTCTGTTATATTACAGGCAGTCGTCGACAGTTTTGGACAATTCATCGACATCAATATTGGATGGCCTGGCAGTGTGCATGATGCACGAGTTTTTTCGAATTCCTCCATTTATCCCAAACTACTAGATGAGACCCTCTTCCGTCGTAATGATCGAGTAATCTTGAACACCAATATTCCAGTTATGTTACTTGGAGACCCTGCGTATCCCCTAATGCCCAACCTCATGAAACCATTTAGTGATAATGGTCGATTAACACCCGCACAGATTCGTTTCAACAATAGATTAAGTAGTTGTAGAATTACTGTTGAACACGCTTTTGGACGCTTAAAGGGGCGATGGCGAATTCTGTCAAAAACAATGGACCATGACCTGGAAAATGTACGTAGCATAATATTGACATGCTGTATCCTCCACAATGTTGTTGAAGTCCAGAACAACCCTTTCTTGGATCATTGGAACATTATGCAGGATGATGCGCAGCCTCCTCAACCTGCAAACAATCAACGCAATGGACAGAATGCTGGAATTGCAGCAAATCCTCCCCAACCGGCAAACAACAATCATCCAGCAAGAGCAACAGCAGTGCGAGATGCCTTAACAAGATATTTTGATACCTAACTTTCATGGTAAATAGGGACATCCACTCTCAAAACAAAATGTTGTTGGAAGCAGAGAATCTAGAAACACTCCCAAAGCAGTTTAAACGAAAAAAATAGATGCACGATAATCAGTTTTAATGTGTAAACATAGCTGATCAGTAAAAATGAATTGACAACTTCACCTTGGAAAATGTGTCAATTTGTTGCACATTTTTTTTTCTTTGATTTTTTTTTTAAATATCACCCTGCATACCTGGGAATTGTATATGCTATGAAATTATACACTTGATGTATCTCATTAAATCAACCAGAACATTCATGCTTTTCTTATTTATGACAGATTTATGTTCCTACATTAAATATATTTCCATCTACAGTGCTTAAGCAAAAGCATGAAAAAATCAAGTTTCATGAAGAATAAAGTGGAAATTTATTATTAAGCAAAATAAGAAAACAACTGGTTCGTACTGTAACAGTTTACATTTGTAGTGAGCAGCTATTTTCTTTACATGCACATATTATCGTCTTCAAATATACTTATTTCGGGGCGTGATTTTTCCTTTTGATTCGGTAAGTGTGGTTAACCAATCCTGACAGGAATTATTTAAAGCCTAATTTAATCAGCTTTTATTCTTTAAATTGGCAACTTCAACATTTTTATTTTGTTGCTACATTTTTCTTATAAAACGTCATGTATCTGAAATGAATATAAATTGACAGAAATTACGATGAGAAGTCAAAAGTTCCAAATTTGCAGGGAGGGAAAATGGTGATTTTAAACTTTCTATCACATTGCCAATGTAAGGATTTTAATGCTTATTTTCCTTTAAAAAAATTTTCAGCATCAATCAACAAAACAGTTTGTGTAGAATTTTTTTGCTCTTTCTGCTCATGTATTACGTATGCTTTGTAGGGGCTTGCATCAAAAGATATTAGGCCAAACCACAAAATGTGGACCTCTGTCACGAATGGGTTAATAGTGGGGACTATGTCCTTGGGGGAGGGGGGGGGGAGTGTAACATAAAGAGACACAATCCATCTTACAATGAATTGTATGTCTTTAGTATATGGTTTGCCATAGACTTACAATTGATATCATTGTAAGATTGATTGTATTATTTATGTTACACCCCCCTCCCATCAGTAAGATTGATTACATAATTTATGTTAGACCCCCACCCCCCAGAGTAACCAACTCCATGTAATTAGTTCATGGCGTCTGATGGATTAAAGTTTGTATGTTGTTGCTCAGGTAATCTTCTTAGTTGTGAAAGGAGACTTATGTTAGCCCCCCCCCCCCAAAAAAAAATAAAAAAAATAATAATAATGAAATGAAAATAAAAAAATAAAAAAGACAACAAACAAATGATTAGTACATTGGACTTTTTTATGTACCCATAAAACAAAACATTGCAAGTATGAGTAGGAAATATAACTGGCTTGTAATCGTCAAACTGACATTTTATTCTTTCATTATGCTTCTGGCAAGTTTGTACACTGCATAAAGGTATTGTACATGAACCACTGGTTTATTGATGTCTGAGTGTTTGAATACAAACTGAAGTTACTTGTTAATAAAATAAAATAATGTAATTGCAAATCTACTTTGCACCTTTTTAGAGAGTGTAATGCAGTACACACAGCTGACTTATTACTTACTTACTACATACTAAACAGTACTGTACATGTATTAATATACCTGATTGGAATTCACACACAAATAAAACAAAGCATGAAGAATGAAGCATGCATATAAGAAAGTTATCAGTATTAGAAATTCATGTACATGTGTAACCTTTGAGTTGTCAATCAGAATCCATAACTATTTCCTTTCATATTTAAGTCAACATTTCTTTTTTTTTTCCCCTTATGACCATACAAGTAGGAAATGTTAAGATACATACAAATATTGTAATGTAACTCAAGTGTATGTGACTGACATTACTGGCTTTTGACCATATAACCAATATTTTATCGTTATATTAAGACTTAATTCTTCTGGCAAGTTCATACACTGATAACTTGATGTAGTTACAAATCCACTATGCACCTTTTCTTATAGAGAGTAATGCAGTACATTCAGCTGACTTTGGCATATTAATTTCTTACAAAAATAATACCTGATTGTACTTCACACACAAATTAAACAAAACATGAATGAAGTATGCATGTAATAAAACTATATTTGAAATGCAACCTTTGAGTTGTGAAATAGTGTCTATAACTTTTTCTTTAATGCATACTTACAAATATTTCAATGAAGTATATGTGACTAACACACAGGCTTCTGACCATCAAGCTAAAATTTAATTGTTACATAAAGATATAATTTTGGCAAGTTCATACACTGTATAAAGATCCTGTACATAATAAATATAAGTTACATGATAAAATCTGAAATAAACTAGTTCTTTGGTGTTCATGTATGAATACAAACTAAATATACTTGTTGGCAATAAATAGTACATGCATTTACGGAACATTTAGACATCTAGTATGCATCTGTCTAGTGAGTATTTCAAGAGAAAGCACATGTGAGAAATTTGTTCGGAATGGGCTTGTAATGTTAGTTCAGTACTGGATTAAGTTAATTCTACTTAACATACAAACATACACAAGAGGCAAATAGCAAATAACATGTATTGCATTATGACTCCTTATAAGCTCCCTGAAGAGATTCTTTTAAGAAAAGCTTTTAAAAATATCAATTAAAACTAGCTGCGTTATTCCTACTTGTGTGAATACAATTCACAGTGATGCCCATATTTAAGAGAATGGCAAGAATTAAATTTTAATGACCCAGGTAGTGCTGTAGTCAAACGTTTATCCGTCCGGTAAACGACCGCCCATGCCACTAACCGTTTTCAATTCGACGGTTTCGGATAAACGGAGATTTACTGTCAGCCAGGGATTACACATTGTTTGTGTAGCTACTTGTAATATTTCAAGTTTTTCTGACTTAATTGTCATCATAAATCAACTCCAAGACTTACGATCTGTGTCTTTACTAGTGATCTTTCTCAACGCAAAGTTCTTAAACGACGTCAGCTAACCATTGATAAGCTCACCGAAAGATTGGTCCCTCACGTCACTCGTACGTCGTGGCGCGCACGGGGGTGATGCAGCACCTCGATGTATCAAACACGTATGCGCGCCTCTCATTGCCCCTGCACAAGCGATACACTCGGATGTAAGTAACGCAACGCGCACTTGTTTGCTGGCTCGCGATCGCCCTCCAACACGAAAATATGTGCATTCCGCAAAAAGTACCATGAGCAGAGCTTTCGAAGCCAATTTGAAGATCGGGAATCGCCCATAGAGATCGCCTCATTAATCATTGATATGTCCTATCGGTACATGTACTTTCGATGTGCAGCAAAAGTACATAAAAGTTGTATACTCTTTAAATTGAGAATAAAAAATGATCGATACCTTCAGCATGTATAAAAGAATAGTTCCGCGAGAGAAAATGCTGTACTAGTCTATGGGATTTCATCTTTGCAACTTTTCACTGACAACTGAAATAAGCAACAATTTCGTAGTGCCGTTACCACAACACTAGAAAAACGTTCGTTGACCGTTACACCATGTACGTTCGCTGGTGTCTTCAGCTATGTGTAGAAAACGAATACGAATACGGCGCAGCGAATTAAGTTTACAACCTAAATAAATAAGTTGTTTATTCATTTTTTCTGCCGGGATACGGTCTCAATCGATTGATAACTGGAACCGTCTCGGGGCCTGAGGCCGCCGGGATTTAATCCCGATCCCAGACCGGCTGACAGCACTACTTTCAATAGGCGGCAAGTTTGGCAAAGGCGTGATGTTTTCGTTTATCCGAAAACCGTTCGGTTTTGACTCCCCGTTAAACGGAATTGAAAATAACCGTGATGTTACAGCACTAGACCCAGGTATCCAAAACTGTTTAAAGAATTAAATGCTCTACTGATAATCACAGAGTGAAACAAAAGGCAACTTGTACTGAATTATTAAAAATACAACAGCTTAGTAGGAAACGGAATAAAAGGAGATCATTCAAATCAATGAAGACATTCTGTCACATGTGCTCGCCATATAATCTCTAAGTTCATATGAAAGCAGCAGTTTTAAATTATGTATTTACATGTATACCATTAAATCTCATCACACATTTGACAACATTCATCAACCCAGTTTGTATTACCTGAATGCAATACAGGTAAATATTGTTACTGAGGAAAAATAATCTTTCAATAAGAGAAGATGAAGAAATGATTATAACCAGGCATGCTGGAAAAAATACGAGCACACTGAGAGCTATATTTGGCAAAGAAGTGAAGATGCCATGTATAGGTTGCAAGTTTATAAGCAATCTACATAATGAGAAAAAAAAAATCTCACTTTTTGTTGTCAAGTGTTTTTTAAATGCATCTTAAGGATTATTGTAATCTTCCTCAGTCTTCATTTGCTCCATGTTCCACTTCTGATCAAGTGGATTTAATATTTTAAAAAACAAAAACAAAAAAACAAAAGACAAAACCAAAATGCTACTACTTGGAAGAAATCACTAAAATTCTGTACCAAGCAATCCTGTATTTACGAGTTAGAAAAGACTGGTTAAGCATTAAGCTCCAATGCTCTCCAATACCAAGGCGAGTTTCTCTAACAGTCCCTATGTGCTGACCTGAAAGAATACACTGAAGATAAAAGCAAGTCAGGTTTCTCTTAACAGTCTATATCTGCTGACCTGATCGAATACACTGAAGATAAAAGCAAGTCAGATTTCTCTTAACAGTCTATATCTGCTGACCTGATCGAATACACTGAAGATAAAAGCAAGTCAGATTTCTCTTAACAGTCTATATCTGCTGACCTGATCGAATACACTGAAGATAAAAGCAAGTCAGGTTTCTCTTAACAGTCCATATCTGCTGACCTGATCGAATACACTGAAGATAAAAGCAAGTCAGGTTTCTCTTACCAGTCCATATCTGCTGACCTGATAGAATACACTGAAGATAAAAGCAAGTCAGGTTTCTCTTAACAGTCCATATCTGCTGACCTGATAGAATACACTGAAGATAAAAGCAAGTCAGGTTTCTCTTAACAGTCCATATCTGCTGACCTGATCGAATACACTGAAGATAAAAGCAAGTCAGGTTTCTCTTAACAGTCTATATCTGCTAAGCTGATAGAGTACAATGAAGAAAGAAAAAAATTACATGTTGGCAAGACTACAACTAAAACAAGAAACTAAGCCTAAGTGGATATTATAACCAACCACTGACTACAACGTATGATAGGTGTATCTCTCAGGAGGTGGAGGTGGAGGTGTTGGCTCCCAGTGACCCATGCCTTGTGCTGGTTCCATCCCCTGTGCTGGTCTCCTGCCCTGCATTGGTCCTATTAGTCCGGTTGCCATGGGGGGTAAGGTTGCATTGGAATGTTATAGTTTTTTTTTCAATTGATATCGACTGTTCAGACCTTCTATTTCAACAATCTACATGCTGGAGCTCTGTCAGCATTGAGCAATTTGAGATATACGCGAAAATCCAAAATGGCCGCCGGCGGCCATCTTGGATTTTCTGTTTACCTAATTTAAACATCCCAAGAATGTTAAAAAATTGGAAATAAGGGTTTTTCGGGATGGAGAATCCAGATCTGAGGTTATTTTGAGGATATGACTGTTTCTTGATGTCTAGATATAAAATGGCGGCTATTTTTCAAGATGGCCGCCATATGCACTATAGGCTAGGCAATGTCAAAAGGTGAAAAGTCCTTATTTCTCATTTAACATAAAAACAAAGCAAGCAAAATGCATTTTTTTTTCATTTGTACTATATCTATTACATGTTTTCTTTAACTTCTGAAAAAATCATGACAAAAGTCATTGCTGTTTGGGTGTAGGGCGCCCTCAAAGTTTGATTTTTTTTTTCTAAATTGGCAAATTCGTCCTTCATATTACACCATTAGTCCCAACTGGTAGGATGATTAAAATTAGTGATATTGTAGACATTTTCCAATATTTAAGGGCAGCCTCAGTGAAATTTCACTTCCAGAAGGTTATCTGGTCAAAATATGATGGTGAAAATGAAGATAAACATCATTTGGCAACTATTTAGGAACACATAGTGACTCACAGCCTACATTATGGGCAACTATCTTGAAAACTGGAGATGACATGAGGCTTTAGTAGTTCTGCATAGTTCACAATAGATTTTTCAAGGTTAATGCATTTAAGTAAAGTGATATCTTGACCTTGAAGATACAAAAAATATACAATATTTATATAATATACACAAACAAAGCGTGGTTGTCTTCCGTAATTGGTATAACATTCCCATAAATGCGTATTGTGGTTAGCATTCAGATATCAACATTTTCCATTTAAAAATGTGCTATTGATCTCATATTTCTAATCTACGCGTGATATATATATATATATATATATATACATATATTTATATATACATATATGTATATATATATATATATATATATATATATATATATATATATATATATATATATATATATATATATATATATATATATATATATATATATATATATATACACACACAAATTCAAATAACTCATTAAAAAACCCCACAGACAGCATTGCTAAACACTATTTCAGGAATGGCTCTCTTTAAAACTACTGCTTTTATGAGGATTAGATTGCAGAATATACTGCCGCCAGCAAAAAATAGTTTAAGCAACAATATGGGTGTCGATTTGGGGAAGGGGGATGGGGATATATCCCCCAATATTGTTGGTAGGAAGATGGTCTGCATTAACACTGCCCCCAATAATTCACAATCAGAAATGACATAGCCCATGCAATTCCCTAAGAGTATTAAAAAAAAATAAATAAAAAGGGAAGGGCAAACGGGAAAAAAAAAGAATTTCAAAGTAAAAAGGATAACGAAAAACTTTCCAGCACTGGCTCGCTTCGCTAGCTCACATTTTAAAGTATCTCTAGTTGTGGTTAGATTGGCTTGCAACTTGTTTCTCTCTCTCTCTCTCTCTCTCTCTTTTATGGTAACATTAGATAGACAATTAGATGCAAATCAGTTTCATTTCATAAGGATATTAACATAACCGTCTTTGGTTAAGATACTTAAAATGCAAGGCACTTGTCATAAAATGATAATAATAAAGGTGCAAGGAGTCGAGTCAAACATCGAGAAGAGCTAAAACAGAAGAATTTTTCATGAGATAAAGGGCTGTGACCAATGGCCTATTCCTATCTCACCAATTATGAGAATGGAGGAAGCAGATAAAATGTATTACTAGAATGATTATATTGAAGGGACAATACAAAACCCTGTTCTGTTCACAGTATATTTTTGAATACCCATCTTTCTCTTTCTTGCTACACTCACCTATCAAATCTGAAAAAAAAAATATTTCAAAGGAATCATACACTCTTATTCGCTCAGCAACAAGTTTGAATACAATAATGCTTTTACAGCAAAGTGTCCAACTGTCCTCAAATTCTGTGGGAAGATGTACATCATCACAACAATTATTTTGGAGGCAAATCTACATCTGAAAGAAAATGAGTCCGTAGCTTGTTTTGCTTGCTCATATAGAAACAGAATTGTTTGGGATGGCAAGCGATGAGCCAAATAGCGTTATATATCTCAGTTAGGTGATCGAATATACAACAGTTTGAGGCTATCAATGAATGTAAAGTTTTCCTCACTCGCTGCACTCACTCGTATAGCATTTAAATACAGAACAGTTGGGGAATACTTTTTCGCCAAGCGTGTGTTTTCCCTTATCTCCCTTCGCTCACTTGTATTATTTTGAAAGGTGGTTTAGAACAGTAAAAGATTAGACCAGCGAGATGCTAGAATAGAGTCATAGTATGCAGTGAGATGACTATACCATCAAAACATTTTGACCATGAAATAATACTGTATCATCAAAAGAGTGTATTTTCCTTGCTCACTAGTAATATAAAAAAACAGGGTGGTTTGGAATGTAAACATAAGAACATAAGCATAAGAGGTACTGAAAAGGTTATAGATCATTCGAATCTCTTATTCCTAGTGCATTGTAGAGTGTGTTTTGATGACAAAAAACCCATTTATTTATTACTCATCCACAAAATAAAAATGCGGTGGTTCATACTTTTAAAAAGTGTCAACTAAACTAGAAAGCTTACAGGTCCCTAAACATTCCATTCAAGTAATGGGGATGTACCCCTTCGATATCATTTGAAGGCTATTTTTGTTTGGCTAATAGGATGAATGGTAGAATAGACTAAGAATGCAGTAGACCTGTGAGCAAATATATGTATTATACCCTCCATTCACAAAATTTAGTGACGCTCTGATCTCTGTACGTGCTCCTTTCCTTAATCAATCCTTCACTTTTTAATCCCTTACCCTTTCCCAGTCGCTTTCCTCCCCGCCTGAGGATATTTGGCATCAGTCTCCCCTCCCCCCCCCCCCCCCCCCCCCGCCGAACCTAAATCAAAATCCATGAGCATCAATATCTATATTTGTAAGGAAAATTATCATTTGACTTTGAAAATATCATAAAATATAAAAAGTGTACTTTTTCCGTAACTGGTAAACAGGCATGCACTTAAAATGCATGTTATTATCTAATATGCAAACAATCATTTGAACATTGACCTGTCTCTTATGATGGCTGAAATATGGATCAATTAACTTTAGCCAACAATAAAGTGGTGCTTAACACACGATTTCAGGAATTGGTCTCTTGAAAAGTACTAGTTATTCGGCTCAGCCGAGATTTGCAGAATTTTCAGTCCACGATAGGCAATGATAATAGGAGATACTCAAATTAGTCAGGAAAATGATGTTTTGGCCTTGAAAACATCAAGAAATATCAATTTTGAAAGTATGTTTCTTCTGTAATTAGTATTGCAGTAACTGAATGCTTAATAAATGAATTTCATAACTAATTTCTGAGCCTCAAATTCCTGATAAAGAGATTTGAGTACACATATAGTTTTTGTCAGCTACAAAAAGGTGAACACCATATGCTTTTCCTCCATAGTGTAAAGTGTGTGTGTGGGGTGTGGGTATGTGTGCTTGGGAAGGAGTCTATCCCCCTCCCCTCCCCCGTCACATTTATGCTTGTTGTTTTTTGTTTCTAAATATCATCCTTGTAGAAAGAAAATCAATCATATTCAGTCTATTTTCTACTTGATTTTCAATGCAATATTGCATATATGTACATGTACAAATAGACTGCTGGGGGCGCCATCTTAAAAATTAGCTGCCATTTTAAATAAAGACATCGAAACATAGTCACATCCTCAAACTAACCTCAGATTTGGATTCTCCATTTCGAAAAGCCCTTAATTCCCAATTTTGAACATTCTAGGGATGTTTAAAGCAGGTAAACTCAAAATCCAAGATGGCCGCCGGCGGCCATTTTGGATTTTCGCATATATCTCAAATTGCTCAATGCTGACAGAGCTCCAGCATGTGGATTGTTAAAATAGAAGGTCTGAACAGTCGATATCAATTAAAAAAAAAACTATAACATTCAAATGCAACCTTAGGCCTAAAATCCGGGTTTGGCTGCCGGACTATATGCCCTGCACCGGTCCCATGCTCTGTCCTGGTCCCATGCTCTGTCCTGGTCCCATGCCCTGCACTGGTTCCATGCCTTGTGATGGACCCATCCTTTGACTCATCAGGGAGAAAAGCATGTTCCATTTCTTATCCTCCCTCGCTCTCTCTTCTTGCTCCTTTAACAGTCGTCTCTCTCTTTCCTCTCTATCACGCTTCTCCTGCCTCTCTCTCTCCTCTCTCCACATTTTTTCTCTACTCTCTCGGTCTTCCCGCTGAAATTGTAGTTGTTCTCGCTCATAGGCCAACAGCTCCCTCATGGATTCCCGCTGTCATACAGAATGAACAAAGAGAATACACAAATCATGCACTGCGATTCTAGAGTAAACATTACATCATTGACAGCATATTGATCTCTTATTCTGTTTCGGTATTAAACAAGTGCTGAAGTTAGTAAACAACATCCACATGCAAACACACCCTCCAATCCCCCCTTCTCTCCTCTTACAAGTCACTTTTAATTTGCATTTTACTTGGTAAAAAGTGTCAATGACAAGAAATCAGCAACTTCATCAATGATCAAAACTGTCCGCTTGTGACCTAGTACAAATTTGGAACTATAACAACTTTCAATCATCTGTTTTCTTCCTTTGAAATCTTAGGAAAGCAACCCACTTCCTGCTTAGCATGCTCAGCATCCTCTGCTCTAGCTTTACGTTCTTCCTCACGAAATGCTCTGTCTCTTTCCTTGTTGACCAAAAGAATCCTGTCTATTGCCTCCTTGACTGACCGTTCCCGTGTGCTGCCTTTGGACTCTGCATAAGTAGAGCAGATAAAGAATTTAAACATTAAAATCGGTTGTTATCTACAAGTAGTTAATCTAACTAGTCCTAGCCTAAACCTACCCACATATCTATTCTGCGAGTAGCATTTTTTTCTTTCAGTGAGGGAATTGATACAAAAAACACATAAAAACACAAGTGCAAGTATAACAATAGTGGAATATGCATAAGTTTGCAGTGATCATAGTGTATGTACTATGTGATATATGAAACCATGCAGATATAATTTACTACTTTGGAAATGTATATCTACAAAGAAACAGCTCTTACCTCGTCTCCTCTTTTGGGTGTATGCCTGCTGCCCGTTACCAGGAGCTGAAATGCAAAGTAAATTATCATTACAATGAAGATTACTTCAATAAAATGATTAAATATTCTCATATTGGTTCATGATTGCAGTAAAGCGTAGTGAAGTTACAAACCAGCAGATCAATATCTTTTCTTGGGGATTTGATAGCTGATGACAACTGCTTAATTATGGAATCAATAGAATGCAACTTGTGAAATCCTTTCAAGTAAAATCTAGGTCTTACGGCAATTGGTAGCCTTAGGATTTCCCTGTTTCCATGTACTAAGTTTAATGATACTTTAAAGCAGACAGCATAATGGCTAGTAGCGAGGGGTGACCGACAGCTTTCACTTTACAATATCCAGCAGTTCTCAAGAATAAAGATTCAACCTCAGTGCTTCTACACAAATATATCCAAAATACCTTTCTTCTTTGTGCCTTGCTGCTCTCCTTGCTGCTCTCCTTGCTGCTCTCCTTGCAGCATCCCTTGCTCGTCCTCTTGATTTGGCACTGGATCTCCTTGTGGCTGCTGATCTTCCTCGTCAGTAAGTGATTGGGCAGCAATCTCTGTTAAAAGAAGAGGATTAAAAAAATTCACATAACCACCAATCCAGAAATTTATAAAGTGCCAATATCTAATTACCATGTAAACCTAATAACCGGTGCAAAAAAAACTTTCAGGATGTTGCTTAAATCCTGCCAACAAGCAAACATCTAACATTGTAATTACATAAGACTATAGTCGATAGTGTAGATCTATAATCAATTAGCATTTCTGGCTATTTCTTTAACAAAAAGTTTGGTCCTATCATCTTGCCATGCTGACTGCAGAGGATCAATGTAATATGGTCTTAAGGCTTATTTCTAGTTTGGGCAGTCGGCAGAGGAATGTAAATTGAAATAAACTGTTCAAAATGTTGGTTGAACTAATGAATTTCAGCTAAAATCTGAAAAGATGGCTAAATTCCTGCACAACAGGACCCACTACTGGGCTGCAGCCCTTTTTGGAGGAAGTCACAGAGGTCTATATGAAGACATTGGTCTTGCATGTTGTCGCCGCTCGAGAGAAATCCTCTCCCTCCATCAGTGGGACATGAGACATTATACCATGATTACTAGATGTACAGTATACTGCCAAAATTTAAGTTTGCAAATCGATTTGTTACAATCAATCTGTTCATGAGAGTTTATTGAGGTTTCATTCAACTTCACTGTACAATAGATACATTTGACTCTTACAGAAGCAAACTCACAAAAAGTTTGTTGTTGTTGTCCTCCCAATACAAGAATATGGCTCTAAGATAACACATGAAAGTAATATGGCATTTCTATAGGCACTGATGCCCTTATTTTTTAAAAAACCGATAACACAAAAAATAGCACTCAAGTTCACACAGATGCTTTAAGGTTAATAATTTATTTCTTCCAACAAAACAATAACAAATTATGCTCAACAAGAGACCAACGATAAAAAGTGAACATTCATTCATGAAGGGATTTTCATGTATCCTGTCTAATGTCTACCTCTATTAGCAGATGCACAGAAGACAACTTTAATGTTATAATACTGACGAGTACCAGTTATAATTTCAAATGCTATAGACCAGATATAAAAATACTTGGTTAGGGACAGCAGATTAAAAAAAAAAAAAAAAAAAAAAGCAAATCACAATGGAAAACCATTGCGGGCCAGCTGCCTGTTCTGTACTCTATTAATGAAAGTTGAATTTGCATTTAAAAGCTTACCAATATCATCATCTAAAGTGCTGCTACTGGCTGCAGCGGTGCTTGTTGATGGACCTAGTATTGGTGAAATGAAATGAACAAGAAAAATATTGATGTAAAATCTGAACACTTTTGAAAAATTCCTTATTGATGGAAGGGTAGGGTTACAGTTTCACAAAACTCTTTTGTCGAAGTTCAAATCCAAATCACTTTAATCATCTATTATTAAAAACCCAGCACAAAGTCACCCATTTATGTATGTTCATGTAAATCCTTTTATGTAAAGGTTATAAAGTCCCAGAATGTAATTCAACAGACAACACACTTAAAAAAGACAAAATAAAATAAATGAAATCAAACCATAGAAAGTAGCCTTATTAGTATTACAGTCCTAGGTTTAATAGGGACATAGCAGTGTCTACAGCTGCCTGTACTCTCTTCAATAAAGTCAGAATTGGGTCGAGACTTGAATGGCTTACCAGTATCATCATCCACATCAAAAGCGCTCGTACTGGTTGCAGGGGTACTTGTTGATGGACCTAGTAGTTTAGAAATAAAATAAACAAGAAGAAGATATGTGTAAAAATCAAATCTAAATTTACTATTAGGAGGGAAAACATCTAAACGTTATTTCAACTCTGTACTCTGTATTCAATTTAGCTAAAATTAAAAAATAAAAAGCCTAGATAAAGACTCATGTGAAATTAGTCTACGGGGGGGGGGGGGGGGGGGGGGGGGGGTGGGGGGGGCGTCTTTGCCTATAATATTAAGTGAGCGTTGTCTGGTCTGAAAATTAACTTAGAATAAGCAGGGGCAGGGAGCAGTCCTCCCTTCAAAAACAAAAAAGGTAAACTTAGTTCTTCAATTGTTACTGAATTTTTTTTTTTTAATTATGTGTTGTTACTGAAATTTTTCAGAAGATGCACCCAAATTAAGCACCAAATCCTTGAGCTCCATCTTCCAAATTTTGTATATTGTCTTGTCCCCCTCAGCAGTGGACTAACCAAGCACAAGTAGTTGGCAAGGCCAAGCAAGGAAAAGCCTAGGGCTGGCTGGGAAGAGGGGGGTGGGGGGGGGGGAGGTTCACAACCAAAACATGAAATTATTGAAAAAAAAAAATCACTCTCAATGAAAGTTTACTGGAGTTACATTAGCATAATAAATTATATCTCAAAACCTTTGCCTGAGACCTTCGCCTATGACTATGTTGTTAAACTAGACTAGTAGTGAGTACAGACTACCCTACAGTAGTAGGCCTAGATTTTTTTTGTTTAGATCTAACATTACCGTCGACTAATTTTTTTTTCAAAAATTGTTAGTAACAATTTTTGAAAAAAAAATTAGTCGACGGTAAAAAGAATAGATTAATGTTAAATAGACCTACATTGTAGGCCTATATCAGTTAAAATGAAGTTGTCTAGACAAACTTGAATTAGAACGTACCATCATCGACGTCATCACCATCTTCCGATGAGGAATCGAGGCTGGTGTTGATGGTGCCACATCCAACCTCCATTATTCCATGGGGGTTCACGGCTGCACGACATCCCAGAAACTCGTCCATCATGTCAAAATATTTTGTGGACATCCTCCCCCTTCCACTTCTCCTATTATTATCAATTGCAGTTTTGTAGTCTCTCTTTAGAACTTTCACTTTGTTTTTTATTTGGAGAGGTGTCCTCTCAAATCCAAGGCTGGCAAGTCTTGCAGCCAGCATATCGTATATGGTCTTATTCCTTTGGCTGGAGGAGGCCACTGCCGTGTACACCTCCTCCTCCCTCCACATCGCTATCAGCGCCTTGGTAGCCTCGTCGGTCCAGTGCGAAGTCATTATAAATTTTAAAAAAGACACGAAAGGGGAACAAAACTAGAGTACCTCAAAACTATTAAAAAACAACGACGTAGCTGGAAACAGACAACACAAATCTCAAATCCAAACTGTGCAGGTCCCAGTTTACAAATACACGAACAACGATGTCGATATGTAGTAGTATATACACGGCGGCGACGCGCGAGTACAGTGGATGATATACACATATACACACAATGAATTGAAAGTCGCGCGGCGCGCGCAATCAGGCCGGAAGTTCATGCGCCAGAGCTTGATGGGATACAAGTTCTCGTAATTTGCTTTCACATTACAAAAATCCCCGCGACCTTGGAGAAAGTACTCGTAATTTGGAGAAAGTACCTACTAATTTACGGGTATTTTCTAACGGGGATATTACTCGTAATTTGGTTTCACACTGGCAAAATACCTGGTATTTTCTGATCGGGGTAGAATACCCGATCAGAAAATACCAGGTATTTTTCCTGATCGGGTAGGTGTGAAAGTGCCTAATGATAAAGTGAGAGAGAAAGAGAGAGAGAGAGATAAAGAGAGACAGAGAGACAGAGAGAGAGTCACGAAAATAAATAGAGTACTAAGTAGCAGTCTGATACCAGTGATCAATCCTGTGCTTTAACCTGTGCACAATTCAGAGCTGATTCTTATTTGCTTACCTTCATGTAAGTCGATGTAACAGTTTCTAAATGGATCTAGGTTTTTTCAAGTGCTGTGTTATAAAAAAAAAGTTTGGCTTCGGCCATTACTCATTTCATATTCCTCTCTGCTGTCTTCATGAACTCTAGATAAAGGACATTGACATGCTCTAATGAATTAATTTGATCAGTTTAATATTGAGCTGTACTTAAATTAACAACGGGTCTCTGTGTGCCGTCTTGAGCATCCACTTATGTGTAACGTACACTCCTTTAAAGTGAGAGTGATATTTTTTTTACGAGCACATTACATTATATAAAGAAATGAATACTTGCAAGTCTGATAAGATACGTAAAATACATGCAGGTAGTATTTATGTAAAGTGTAATTTCCCCTAATGTTGTCAAAGTTCTCCAATTTGCAAAGGCCTGGCGGTTTTGCAATTCCAAGTGTAATTTCATAAGTCACTCTTTATACGTTTAGATATACATTTTCATACATGTAACAGGTGCATCTGGTCAATTACATAGTATGTTTCTGCAGGTGGTTTCAGGAGAGAGGAATTCATCTTATTGATTTTTTTTTTCTTTTGTCATGAATGTTTATTACCTGGCCTGAGTGAGTTAATTTCAGATATTTACATGAAAATCAATTCTCTTGCATACAAGAATGCGATGTGACAAACAGGAAAATCATGTTCTTCATTTACTTGCCTTGCTCCCCTATAAACATGTTATTTCATGAGCTCGTGTTGTTAGTAACATGTTTTGATGAATTAATTTGCGAAATAGCGGCATCAAAAGCCGTAATGAAATCTAGTAAAACAGGGATTTGATATTAAAGCCTAAGGGATTAATTTTCCCAGTCATGATTTATGTTATTATATGCACATTTTTAACAAAGTCCTTTGTGTTCTGATGATTATTATTACTTTTTTTTCATCATTGTTTTTATAGCAAATAACTATCACAAAAGCACATCTCAGTCTTATCAGTCAATTTAATCTTTACCGTGCTTCTGTGAACATAGTCAACTTTCTTATCTTTCATAACTGTCTGGGTTGTCGTGCTGTTTTATGAACAAAATGGAGGTCTACAAACTTTATTTCGTTTTAAGCTGAGGCAGGATTCTGCAATAATTTTTCTGCATCATTATCATCACTATAGGTCAATTCTGTCTGAGACCTAAATACATACAGTGTACATGATAACTATTAAAAGCAGCTTTAATAAGGGTTGAAATACCATTGTTATTTTGACACCACTGAATGCGAGATGGCTTCCAATCTCTTATGGCACTGATTGCTTCAAAATTAATTTAAATCCACCCTCCCCCAAAATGGTTTGTTTGATATTTTGTATACTTCTGGCTTTTCAACCCCCCCCCCAAAAAAGGAATCTTGTGATTTACTAACCTGCCTTAAATCTGCCAAAGTATTTACATTTGGCATTGTAGTGACAAGTATACATTGATAATCAATAGCAAAGAATGATTTACACATATTTGTAAATGCCAATCATCAGTTTATAACATTATTTGAATGATGATTTTTAGAATCTTCAAGTTATGATGTTAGGCATAATTGCTTTTATTTTCAATGCTGACTTCACATAAATTTGACAGAAAACATTATTAGTTATTGGTAAACTGGACACAAATGAAAGATGATTATTATTCGCTGCCTTTAGCAGAAAGGCTTTATACTGCCTAATTTGTTTAAAGGGATTTGAATATAAAATATCTTTCCTTACCTCTGTCATTGGTCCAATAAATGGATTTACAAAGTTTCTTAACAATGCTATGGAATTTAGCCTAGATTCTTTATAAATATGATAAACTAATGAAAGTTGTATTAGAACTAAGCGCAAATGTAAAAGAATTTTCCACCTCTTCCTTAAGACCTGATGCTACTCTATATGTTATGTAACAGGATTTATATATAAATTTCCTTTCCTTGATTTTGCCTTTGGGCCTATTGGAAAGATTTGCAAGCAGGAATGAGGAAACGTGGTGCTCCTTCTGTAATTTAATATGACAAACCGACAGACTCTCGTATCTTACCCCAGACTGCTTGAAATACACCAGTAGAATACAGCATAGCTTCATTTACAATTTTCGTTGTTATTATTAGTATGCTGCCGTGGACTCCTATTTATTAGCTACCGCAGCAAAGAGCTCTTCACCACATTCCTGCAGAGTAATATAATATTTGGAGCAAGTCGGATATTATATATCTTAGGGATTGGAAATGGGTCAGTTGTTTCCTCAGTTCGTGATGCTTCTCTGTTGTGTATGGCTGCAGTGTGGATATTAAAAATTTGCTTCAGTATTAAGTGATTAGAGAGAATTTTCCTGTGGTAGTTTTAATGAGCAACTTCATTGATGGCAATATCTGATGGAGCATTATTTGATGGGTCAAATTGATGTATCGAATAAACTGAACCATGCTTCTCTAAAACACCAACAGTGTTTTTTTTGCATTGATATTGGGATTATATCAAAACACCCTTGGATGTATAAACAATAGGATATACAGCCTTATTTTTTTTTCAAGTTTTATGAGAAATCTTGGATAGAATTCATCCTTGCATCTTTGAAAACCAAACATCTTCTCTGGATGACATCATTTAACAGTATGGATACATTGCATCAAATGATGAAGTATCATGATTTGTGAATATTATACAGACACATATTTTCTGGAATTTGACCAGCTTCTATGACGTTTAATGATGAAATGCATTTACCATGCAGTATGTTGGATAATCAGAGGCCGACAGTAGAAAATTGCAACCAAGAAAGGACATTACAATTTCCATAAAATATTTATTGACCTACATGTAGATAATGTTCAAATTTAATGCAGCAACCTGTCTGCAACATACATGTACGGGTACCAGCTATTTTTGCGCGTGACTTTATGTGTTTTGCTTATATCTTGTTTTGATTAGCAAGGGGATGAGTATAGAATTACATTTGACATCGACTTGTCTACATGCAGTCGTAAATGATAAGAGCCTGTTGACTGTGAAAACCTGTCTTTTAGCCCGCTGAGCACGATTTGACATCAGCATAATGCACATTTTCCGTACCCCCTAGCCCAAGTTATCTCGGGCTTCATATTCAACAAGTTAAACTGGTAACATCTTTGAAACATGGAAAAATGCATATAAGCTATGCAAGAAGCTGAAAAAAGTATTGCATCTTTGAAAATACACGTACAGGTGAACTGAGAAGAAATTTGACTCTGTTTTTTTTCCAGCTTCTCAGGTGGATGAAAATAAGGCTGATAAAATAAGTGATCAATCTCCGTTTGATGCAGGGCATCAGTTTCTTTCTTTAAAAGTACAACATTCACTTTTTGGTGTTGGCTTGAATAACATTTTTGTACTTTGATAGAAGTTCATGTGGATAAAAATTGTCAGTTTCAACATTATCAATCACCTCATTTAATGTGGATGGGATTTAAGTGAGGAGCAAGAATGGATTTTGGAGTCAGAGAATCTGAGTATGTTTGGATGATTCGAAAATTGAGGAAACATCCACGGCTACTGTGCATAAGGCGGTAAGTGACACCAGTTGTTGAGGGCCAAAGCGGAATAAACTCATACTATTCAGCATAGAGTTAATGCTCTCTTACATGTAGCTTTTAGCAGATTCTGTATAGGATGTAAAATTTTCTTGACCGATATTTAATTTGATACTTAAGCCTAACTTTTAAGTATATTACTTAGTTTTCGACTTAAGTAAAATACTTAAGCCAATTTCGGTATTCAGTTATACATGCATCTTTGTGCTAAGAATTTCACCCCAAGTCTAGTGTGGTGTTGCAAGAAAGTTGCAATCAATTGCAAATAATTGCTAATTTTGAAACAACCATTCTGATTGGCTCAAGGTCTGCCCTTTTAAGAAAACATGCATGCAACAATGATTTTGATTGGCCAGTGACAATCAGTTGCAACTTCCTTGCAACACCCCATAAGACAGCTACATGTACATGTACCTTGCTGACTTAAAGGGAAAGTCCACCCTAGAAGTTTCACTGTTTCAATAAAAGGAGATAAATTTGAACAGCATTTTTAAAAAGAAATGAGCAAAATCGGTCAAAGAATACGAAAATTACTCTCATTTACACTTTCTAGTAAATTACTCTCGGCTCTGCAAATTGATGACATCATATGCGAGCAGGTCTTTATTCACTTTGTACATGAAATTTCACATTTTCTCAATTTTCTTGGAAGTTAGACATTTTCTTACCCCATAGTCAAAGTATGTTATGTAAAAAGCAATTCTTCTGAACATATATTGATTATGGGGGTTAGAAAACTGAGAAAATGTGAAATTTCATGTACAAGTGTATGGAGACCTGCTCGCATATGATGTCATCAGTGTTGCCAATTTACAGAGCTGCGAGTAGTTTACTAGAAAAAGTAAATGAGTGTAATTTTCTTATTCTTTGATCAATTTTGCTAATTTCTTTTTTAAAATGCTATTCAAATTTATCTCCTTTTATTGAAACAGTGAAACTTCTAGGGTGGACTTACCCTTTAAGCAAATTACCCTGGAAGTCTGATTGGCTGATGTAGTTGCCATACATATATACATTACCGTATGTGTATAGTCATGATATGCTGTGCATAGGTCAAATTTTAAAAATCTAATGTGACAGAGTTTTTATGGAGATATGCCCTTCTACATGTAGATTTCAGCATACTGTATACTGGATGTGAAACCCATTAAAGTTGATGAAATTTCTATAACAATAATGATATTTAATAGCACCTTTTACATGGAAATCAAAGCTCTTGTTATAAACAAGTGTACATTTTGTACTGTTGATGGTAGAGTCTGAACCTAATTGTCGGAAATGCTTTTAAAATGTCAAGTACTTATGAATTTTATAGAATATTTAACCCTTTGGCAGCATACTGTACATGTATGTGTATGCACATATGAAATTATGAAACTCATTGTAGCAATAGATATATATATATATATATATACATGTAGCTTGGATATGTATTGTCTAATGTTTTCCTTTGAGAAGACTGCTTTAAGGACATTGGTTAACATTGTTATGATTTAAAAAAAATCTTGTTTTGTTACTTGAAAATGGGATAAACATAAGGGTTATAGTGTAAAAATACCAGTCTGAAAGTTTCAAAGTATAATATCCACAGGAAGTATTTTTAAATATAAAAAATGTGAACCAATGTTTGAAAAATATACGAGGGTTGCACAGAATAGACATAAGGAGTATGACTCGCCTTACTGTACTGTGTGTATTGGCGTATCACGCGGCGGGAGGCACATAACGGCATTTTCAAATTCAAGCAAAGTGGTCCTCTTAGTGATTGTCTCGTGAGACGAAGGATAATAAAATCGCCGTTTGCGTCTAATTAACACTTTTTCATTCCAAATTATGGTTGGTTTCAGGGTTTTTGAGTACAAATACAAGTACTCATACACATGTTTCATCTTAGTTTGAGAATTTTTTAAATCAGCTACTCACAAAGTTAGCCAATGCCTTTAATCTTGCTGGCTGTTAATATCATTATAGGACCAGACAATATCTCCTGTGAATTAAAAATACAGATAATGTATACCACAGGGTAATCCAGGAAAACATGAAAAATCTCATTGACATTGAATTAAAACATGATTGCATTATCTTAATATGATTCATAAATTTTGGTGGATACTTGTGATTGATCGTGATTTTGAATAACTGAAAAGAAGCCTACATTTTAACTAGTACCAAAGATAATTGCAGTTTAGAGATGAAATAGAGAATATTGTAGTCTAACAGACAGAGAATCAGAAGAGGCTCTTGCTGAAAATAATGGTTTATTAATGTCTACAAGATAATTGCATAGTTATATTTGTAAAAAGTTGTAAAAATACTCTGTGTTGTTCATTTTAATGTAAATCTGAAAATATTTCAAAGCATATTTTTATTACTTGAAGCATATTGTCTTCCTCGAATCAATTGACCCTTCTAAGAAGAACAAATGTGATTAAAAGGAAGAACTTCATGTGCAGGGCAGAAAATTAGAACTGCTTGCCTCGCTAGTAAATTGTTTTACCCCAGGCCAAGAGGTTGTATCTTCCCATGATACATGTGATGGTACTAAAGATGTTTTGCTTTCATGTTTTTCTTCCCTCCCTAACTGTACCAGTAGCATTATCAAATCACCCCCACTTTAAACTGCACACACAAGAAAGCCCAATCAATGTTATGCCATAATGTCATTCAACCTCCGGTCGGTCGTGAGCCGATCAATAATCGACAGTGAAAGCGGCAGCGACAAACAGGGGGATAGGATCCCCATGAGGAAAATACCAGCCTGCTTTTGTGTGTGGCAATCGTAGCGAGTGTTAATCCTGAGGAATTGGAAAATACCTTGTTCTGTTTTACTCCTCAGTTATTTAGAATTATTGACAACCGCTACTGGTGTTAGGTGGCGTCTGGGTAGGAGTACAGGGTGGAAAGTGAGAGATTTAAAAGGAAATTCCAGGGAATTTAGAAAACATTAATTCTTATTGTGGATTGTGTATTAAAGGCTTGCAAATTACCTATGTTAGGAAAGGAATTATGTATTGGTTAATGATACTAAACTTATTTCTTTTCTGCTTTTCTGCTATAGCAACAGTTAATGTAAACTATTTTTATACCTAAATTTAGCCTTCAGTAGCAATATTTTATTCAACCTGCCTCTCATAAATATAACTATTTATAACTGGCCTTATTAAGGGATCATGTGTGATCCATTAACCCATAGAGGTACAGCATCTCCTGTAGGAGACGCTTTTGCAGTATCTGTTGATCCAGAATGTTGGGCAGAACATATCATGCTTGAGCAGAAGAAGAAAAATGCACTGAATAATTTGAGCCCATTCCCATCGCTGTATGGTGTGGCATTCTCGATATTAGAGCAGTTTAATTGTAACTAAGAAACACATTGAAATATCTTTACGACACACTAATACATATCATCAGTTTAAATTCAAAACACAAAGATTTAAAAATAGCCCAATCCCATTTTTAGTTAATATGTTGAACAATATTTGAAGATTTCCATGATTTTCCCCCTTTTCCCGTTCAGTCCTGCTCTTCTTCCTCTGTATATTCAAATATTTCTTCTGCATTGTCATGATTGCACTCATACCGTCTTATCCTTTGTACAAACTAAGGATAGTGAATGTTTGAACTAGTGTTTTTACATCTTTATACTGGTATTTAATTAATTTCCATGTGTCTTGCCATTTACCCTTTTAAACATGTATATTTTTTTAATGTTGTAAATATATTAAACATGTAAACATGATTTATTCAGCCTTTGCTGCTTTTCATGTGAAATGTCTAATGTATCAAGCATGTTTATTCCGAATAAAATCATTTTGAATTGAATTGAATTGAACTAATCATTAAACTCTTTAAATTGGCAATGCAGTGAATAATACATAATCACTATTTCTGTGTTCAAATTGGCAATTTCTGATTAAATTTTACAATTATAATTCATTTTGGTTCATGTTATATTCATATTTATTTTTTTCAAGCTGCGTAAGCATCGAATTAAAAAATTTTTGTTGCCAGTTTTAGGACTGAAGATGATTAATTTACACCTCAAGAAAGCTCTGTACTGCTATGGGTTAATAAATTCACTGTCCACTACAGGTGTACTACTATAGAGGAGGGAAAGGGATGGAGGAGGGGTAGTCATCCCTGTCATTGTCAGCTACATATGCAAAATTGATATGATATACCGTAATCGTGTTTATGGCCATACGCAGCGGAGGGAAGTTGCCCCCCCCCCCTCAAAATTTTCAAGGCATACATTTTTTTACTGAAAATTTTCCCAAAGTCCACCAAAAGTGTGCACCAGATCCTTCAATTTCAATTTCAAAAATACAAAAGTGCCCTTGTGACCAGCTTGGTCGCTTTGCTCCCTCACTTGTGTGTTTCTTTAAACATTTATGTACATGTATTTTTGCCCCCCCCCCCCCCCCAGGAAATTTTTTTTGTATACTGCCATGATCGTGTTGAACTTGAACTTGAACTTGAGATCACAGAACAAAATCCAAGGATTTTGTCAAATCATACAAATCTAAATAAATTCCACTTTCTCCTTTAATCCTATAATATTTGAAGGGAGAAAGACATTAGCTCATAATCACTTAACAACCTTTTAGCTCTGTTAAATGATATATTTGTTGTTTACCAAGAAGTAATAAGTGTCATTCACTTTGTTGTACAGTATGCAATAAGATGTTTTCCTTGTACCAATAATGGGGTAAATGAACTTTTGTAACTGATACGATATGACAGATACATATATCATGTACACATCGGCTTGTTAGATGGCAGGTGTTATCATTATGACCTAAAACACTCTTTTCATAGTTGCTATGGCAACATCAAATATCATTGCATTCTAATTGTACATTCTAAATGCTATCAATATCCTGTTTTCGATTCAGGTTAAGGTGTTGGGATGTTTGAAATGATGAAGCAGTTGATGCTAACCATTTATTATTTATCAGTTGAAATTGGTTCAATTACCAAAGCATAAATCCACTCGAATACTGGTTGAAAAATATGGAAAGAGTTTCAAGCAAAAGCATCATTTGGTATTATCTTGCCATTCTTTGGCTTCTTATAAAAAAATGGTCAGCTTGCCTCCTTGTTGAAATTTTGAGGCAATACTTCACTCTTGTTGGATTTCTGCTATCCCATGTGATAAATGTTTTGCAGGTCTTAGCTTTAATAGTGTTAAATAGTAGGCCTGCAACTACCTCAGCAACCAAAGTATGGATTGTATCTTTATTGAACATTCCCAACGTTACAGCCTGTTTTTCTTCCAGAATTTTAACAAGTTTGATTATTTGTACTTTGCAGTAGATGCTTTAAAACAGAGTTGCCCAGTCAGATAAATGGAAAATGATGTTTTTAGCTCTCCAAATAGCGCATTCATGTTTCTTATTGAGTTTATGATCTAATGCTTCAGCCAAGGGCTGGATGTCTTGCAGGAGATCATGATGTACACAATTGATTAACCTGTTGAACATGATTTGATCTTGTATAACACACATTTTCAATAGACTCTAGCTCGAGTTACCTCAGGCTGAGTATTTAACGGATTAAAGTCTAAAGACTTTTCCTGTAAGAATTGAATAACTCTGCACATCCGAGTGTTTGAGATAATGATGTACATGTATTGATTAAGACATGCACGATCAGTGCCCGGACACTGGATCATAGCGATCAATACGTTATTGTGCATTTAGATGTTGACTAACCACTGTTTTAGCCTGCAGTGTGTGACATCACAATACCACATCCTTGAGTCATATGGGGCCTGTTCACATTAGCCCAAGTTTAGTTTTGAACTAGGCTCATACTTCTGGTCCAGGACAATTAATCCAATCATCAATAGCCTGAGCTAGTTTCCAGTAAAGACTTGAATTCCAGATCATGTCAACTAAATTCATGTTTACCAAACTTGATATTATTGGCACTCTCCTGTTATTACCCCATTTCAAGGCATTTCTTCCATTTTATCCCTTTACTTCCCCTGGGTAGAGAGTGGCAAGTGTAGATTGATGTTGTGGCAGGACTCGAAACCTGCAGGACACAACTCACATGATCCCCAGTCTGATGATGTTTTCACTAAACCATTACTCCATAAAGCTTGCTATTATTCCAAGCATACTAAAGCTTGTCGGGCGATTTGGCCAATAACAGGCCCAGTCACTGTTGAAGACCACACTTGAACTGTGACATGCTCTAGAGCTCAAGTTAATTCCTTAACTTAAGTTCAGTTTTGGCTGAGTGAAATTGGAATCCCGAAACTTTGGCCCTTTTCTATCTAATATCTCAAGCTGAAGATTTTAGGGGCTAATAGGAATGCACCTATAGAACCGTTTATCATTGGTCTGATTATATGTGACTGATGACCGCAGTGGTTGGACAGTCAAAGGCTATAGGTATTTCACTATAGTGTGACAAGTGTTCGCTTCCAACCCTTAAATGTCTAGTCACCTTTACCATCCTCATTAAGAAAACTTATATATCATCAAGTGTCCTTTTGTAATATTCTTCTTCTTGAGTGCCATAAGGGCATTAAGACCGTTTTCACACGAGTGCAGAATGCGTCATTAGAATTAAGATTCTATTGATGCATCACTAGAATCTTAATTCAAATGACGCATTTTGGCCAGTGACGATTCTCCCGAATGACGGAACAAAACAGTTTTGTGTACTGTTTGACCTCCAAATTGTGTTTTGGGGGGCAGAGATGATGGTGACTTTTCAACCACTTCTGCAGAAAAAAAAGTTCAATGGCTTCATGCACGAGTGATTTGTTGGGTGCCCGAAAAAAAGCCACACCTCCTCTCCTAGCTCTGAAATGCAAAACCATAGAATCCTTGAAGCCTTTCTCGGTCAGTCGTGTGTACGGACTTTAATTTCTAATAGCGTAATTACAATTCAGCATTGCAGCTACATGTAAGTTTCTCCACTTGTGTGAAAATGGTCAGTGTGTACTTGATGCGTACATGTTTATATTATAAATCTTCTTGCCCTTAGGAAATGGTTGCATGAAACAAATGTCGGCCTCATTCAGTTCCATGTACAAGGATCAGCTTTTTCACCCGGTCAACATTAAAACTGCTTCCTGACAACTAGGTCTTTACATACTAGTACCAAGCCCCAAAACACAAGTTTTTACTTCACTAGCTCATTTAATTACATAAATTAAATCAAAGAATGCATTTAACTTCAAATGATCGGAGTTGCTTTATCATGCTATTCTGCTCAATAAAAGCATTCTAGACAAGTTTGAGTGGTCATTTACTTGCACAAATTAAAGGAAATAATTCATGTAAAGTTGCCTGGGCTTGGGTACCGTATATAGATGGCGCTTCACGCAGTGCACGCAAAAATCACACGGGACAGCCCCATGAGAGTTTGACTGCATATGCGAACCAGTCAAGTTGCGAATACGCAAACACATGTTGAAGTATAGCTATCCACTTTTACCTAGCTGACTGCATATCCCTAATTGCATGCGAGGGAGCAACCCTACCAAAAAAGCTTTGACGGGACTTGCAAACTGCCCTGCAGGATTTTCATAAGATTGCATGAAGCGCCATCTATACACCAAGTCCGGGCGACTTTAACTTCAAATTACCAGGGAGCTCTGTCATGCCATTCTGCTCAATTCCCTCAAATAAAAACATGCACAAGTCTAAAGTGGTTAGAGTATTTATATTTTAACCCATTCGTGACAGGAATTATTTAAAGCCTAATTTGATCAGCTTTTATTCTTCAAATTGGCAACACCAACATTTTTATTTTATTGCTACATTTTTCTTATAAAACGTCATGTATCTGAAATGAATATAAATTGACAGAAATTATGATGAAAAGTCAAAAAGTTGCCAATTTGCAGGGGAAAACAGTGATTTTAAACTTCACATCACATTGCCAATTTAAGGATTTTAATGCTTATTTTCCTTTAAAAAATTTTCAGCATCAAACAACGAATATTGACGAAATCAAAATGGGCACAGTTTGTGTAGATTTTTTTGCTCTTTCTGCTCATGTATTTGGTATGATTTTTAGGGCTTTGCATCAAAAGATATTAGGCCAAACCACAAAATGTGGACCTCTGTCACGAATGGGTGAAAAAGTACTGAAAAATGAGATGGACAATTTTCTTCCAAATATTACTACCGGTAGTATCTTCAAATGTTGTACAAAGTGGTTGCCCTTAACACCTTTCTCAAAGTCAAAGGGTAACACAGAAATCTTTTGAAAGGGAACACTTCATCATTCTGTGTTCATTTTTAGTTTTAGTAAGATGACGTTGATTGTATTGCATCTCTAGCATCCTTTGATAGATGATGAAATAGAAATAGAAATGAGCGATGGTTTGTGCATGTGATAGGAAAATCGTGTGTTCACTTGGGGTCCCAAGATGCGGAGTAAAATGTTTTACTGTTGTTTATTCCCTGTTACATGAAGTAAATGTCCTTTTTGCTTCCAACAGCTAATATATAATTCATCCCCGTAGATCCTTTGAAAGGTGAAATATGACTGATGGGTTATTGGAAGGAAAATCATTCTTGTTGTAACCTTGAAAGGTAAAGTTTTCAATGGGGGTCACAAGATGAATGGGAAGATGTTCCACCATTTTGCTCCCATGCATATACCCCATGGGAGGTCTTGTGTATAGCACAGGCAGGTGACAAGCCGAATCCTATTCACATCTTTAGACTCCATTGCTGGCAATTAGCCCTCAGGGACCGTTACCACTGCCACATGGTAATATGTGTGTGAGCAGAGCAAAACCCCACCCCCCTTTTTATGTAAAACACAGCTGCATATGTAATAATTTTTTTTAAGGGGGGGGGGGGGGACATGGTAACTGAGGGTGACCGGGTGAACAATGCATTTTTCTTTTTTTTCTTCTTCAATTTCTGAACATTTTAGTTCATAAAAAATTTATTAAAATTTTATTAAACATTCAGTCATCTTGTATATCTTTTACACCTTATCATAAGTTTAGAGGGACACCAGAAATACAGAGAGGGAAGGGAGGAGAGATGCCCCTAAGCCCCCTTAACTACATGTATGCTGGAGGTTGAGTGCAAAAGCATAGATGAAGAGTGGAGCACAACATCTGGGACCTGTTGCATAAAATTACTATAATAGTAACTTTGCTATTATAGTAACTCTTCATGGAATACATATAATGTGTATACACGTAATGTGTGTGTTTTTTTTTACAGCCAATCAAAATCCAGTATTCCATGAAGAGTTACTATAATAGCAAAGTTACTCTTACAGTAAGTTTTATGCAACGGCCTCCTGTCTAGAATTTGATAATCATGACAGAGTGTCATATGATCAAGGGATATGAACTTGACATTATTATTTATATTGATTGTTGGCAATTAGCCAAGAGGACTTTTATAACTGAGCTCATCTGAAACTCAACCCCCTCCCAGCATATCCATGATGCGATACAATATTGGTAATGGTAAAGGATGTTAAGTGATTCTGAATAATTATCATTTCTCTACTGCAAAGTAACCAGATTTGAATGAAAAATTGGCCTGTCAGACACTTGAAAAAGAAAAAAAAAAAGAGAAGAAAGGTGTGCATGTGAAGTGAACCATGAAGAGAAACATTTGAAACTGCAAAAAGACTTATATTTGATTAATTCAAATTTTGTTCGGGAGAATATGCAAGAAACTTAGTCAGGTCATAACACAGTCCACTAGTCTGGCAAAGGGGAAAAAAGAAAAAAAGTAAAAATGAATGGATGGATTGTGAAACATTTAAGAAAAAAATATATATATTGAGTGTGTGGCTATGGGTGCCCTACCCCCAGCAAGATTTCTTGCATGATTGACCTTGCTTGACTCTGTTTCAGAGATATTTAACGCATATTTGCTCTGATAATCAGCGGGTAAACTCCCCACTTAGTCCATGATTGTATTTGTAATGACCTCCGAGGTGTTTAACGCCTGAGTTAACATCCTCTCTTCTCCAGTGAATCAATTCTAAAGTGATTAAAAATTGAATTGATCTTTTTTTCTGATTTTCAATAATGAGCTGATCATGAGGTGCCGAGTGCCAAGCATGGGTGAAATTAAACCAAATGCTGCATTTATTAACTGTGCATTGAATGAGAGGGTGGGGGATGGGCTGCTGTTTTTGTATTTGCTTTCATTGATGATATAAATTATGGAGAGGGGATGTATATTTGACTTTTTGTTTTTGCTTATATCAAGCGAAGACAATAATGCTACATTTTCTATCATGTTTATATCACATTTTCCAGAGGATATTGGAATTACACATTTGTTTTATTATTGATTGAAAGTTGTTTGATGTCCATGCATTTTTATTTAGAAGGTTCATTGAATGAAAATGAAGCATACATGATTTCTGGAAAATAATAGTATTTACTATCATAATTCAATTAAAATATTCTGTGCAGTTTATTTTCATCACTTGAAATTGATTATATTTGCCTTTGATATATTCTAAATTTCATTGGCATGTTTATTTAGTCATGAATTATTAATTGTAAATTCAAATTTTCAATGAAAAAAATCAAATGCATTATTCCACTGAAAATTGTCAATGCACCATTCATGGGCAAATGTTATTTATTATTGAACACTGTTATTTTCCCTGAAATTACTATAGATTACATCTTTGGAAATGATATTTGACTGTTGAGGTTTATGAATTATATGCCTTCTGTCTTTCTTTATCATTTTCAGGATGGATGCAGAGCAGTACAGCTTTGAAGACTTTGATTTTGATGAGCCTGAGCCCAGTTCATCCCTTGACCAGAGTAGCGACTGGGATACTTCTGCAGATGTGACACTTACAGAGGACAATGTAAACCAGGCACAGACTGAGGAAACGAGAACTGCCTGTAAACAATTGCATCGTATTAAAGAAAGACAAGCATCTATCGAGAAGGCAACACATGAAGGCATCGATGGGACAAGGAACTTTAAGAGACTGGGAGGCAGTGGGGCATCTGCGTTTGTAAGTGCCAAGACTGCCCAAAGGTCATCATGGGCAGGGTCAAGAAGCAAGGCATTTGTCACCCATGGCAGAAGTAGGTCCTGGGATCTTGAAGATACTGGTAGCAGTGATGCAAAAGGACGTGAGATGCATGAACTTGATAATGGCTTTGTAAGGACAGGTCAGGGTGGAGGAATGCATCAAGGATCAGGTAAAGATGTGCAGGGTATTAGAGGAATCCTTTCAAACCGGGTTAGTGCAATTAGCCTGGGTCAGCGCTCAAGGAATGATCTTGATGGCATGGAACGGACTGATCTAGAAACCATAGGGGAGCAGCTGCAGCAAGAGGACAAATTCAGTGTCAGAACTCGAAATGACATCCATCACGTGAGGTGGAAAGCCAATGCATTGACCACAAAGCATATTTATCGGTCGCACCCTCACATTTACAATGGAGGTCCTAAACTTGTACATTCCGCTAGCGTGGATTCAGCATTCCCTCCAAATCACTCCAGTCCAATCCGTCCTGCTGGGCTCATAGATCGCAAGGACCGATACCAGTCTGTCATGCATGGAGAGCTCCACTCCCAGCATGGTGTGGAAGGCTTTGGTCCAATCCTCCAGAACAGACTACCTCATCAAATGAAAGGCCAGAGCCTTGACAACCTGCCATCGACAACAGAGAGAATCCGTCTCTTTGGTCCAAAGGACCTTATCTCTGACCTGAACACGAAGGGTGCACCGCTAGAACTCTCCTCCAGAAATTCTCCTCTAGACCTTGCCAGCAGTACGGACTCTGGTGTGAGTGTCTCAATGACTGCTGAATCCTTGGAGTCTCTGGAGCCAGAGATAGCCAGACAGCTCTTGATGGACATCCCTCCGGCCAGTCTGAGTCCTGCTGCCAGCAAGCTGAAGAGGAAGCCTATTGTCTTACCGTCGGACAACCCTGATGCCCTGGACAAAGCACTGGGGCTTCCTTCAAGTGGAAGGCACATGGACACTCAGGCAGCCTCGGACAAGGTGATGGGCCTACCTCCTAGTGGGAGACAGGTCACAGCAGGAGACAAGGGAACAGGGTATAACCTGAATGAAGTCAGAGCAAGACCAACTTTTTATCACAGGTAAGACAAAACACAGCTTGTTAGGTGACATTCTGATTTCAATATGATTTCAGTTGTATCAGGACAACTTCCCCGGGAGGACAACTCCCCCGGGGACTGGGGGAGTTGTCATCCGGGAAAGGTGTCCTTTGCAGAGAGTTGCCCTCGGGGGAGTTGTCAGGTGGGAATCCTATCGGGGGAGTTGTCCTAGAACCGATTTCAGTCTATCAATTATTTGAAGATGATGACAAAGATTGGAGATAAGTGTGTGTGATTATTTATATGATTGAAAAAAAAAAAACCCTTTGGCTGACTTTTTGTCAAAGATGTGTGAAGGAGTGCAGAAAGAAGAGAGAGAGAGAAAG
This sequence comes from Echinometra lucunter, assembly GCA_029962745.1. Lineage (NCBI taxonomy): Eukaryota > Metazoa > Echinodermata > Echinoidea > Camarodonta > Echinometridae > Echinometra > Echinometra lucunter. Next base: position 17,567,614 of record CM057155.1, on the reverse strand, counting down.
AAAAGAAAAGAACCTTTTCTCAACATTAAATATCTGCTTATGAGGGTATACACAGGGGAAGAGGAGAGATATAAAGGAATAGCAGTATTTAGATAGAGAGAAAGGAGAGAGAATAGTGAGAATGTTTGATATTGAGATCTTCTTTTATGTCCAAAGCATGCATGTATACATTTATTCATACTGTTGCAATGAAAAAACTAACAAACATGTTGAACAGCTAGCTAAAATTTATAAAAAGCACACTCACTAAATTTTCCTATCTTACCAACAAAGTCATGTACCACTGTATTGTCTTTGGGCAAAGAGGGAGCTAGACTTCTTGAGAGAGAGACTGAATAAACTTGGGTCAATCTGTCTTCGTGAAGTGCTCATGTTCATGTAGTGTTGGGAGATGTGGCAGTAGTGAACTATAATGCTTTTTACTCAAGAGGGCAGCAGCTTGTCTGTATCATTCATACTCTTTCAGTCTGGCGGTGGTAGGAAATGTTGGCTTCAATTCATGGCAGTTTTGTATCTCAAGTTGAAGTGCATAATACCTTTCCCAATATAGCACTTCTGTGCATTCAATTTTAGGTCACCACTTTACAGAAGTGCAAAATATACAGAACGGATACTACAATAACTGTCATAATGATACTTAGTTCATTTCTTAAGACTTCTGCTGTTAATTGTCATCTACAATGTAGATTTTTGCAAGGTGCTGCAATGGTGTTCACAGCTATGGCAGAAGTTATAAAGGGTACAACTATTTAAAGGTAGGAGATCCCTTTTGCAAAATCTTCGAAAATCCATACAACTTGGCAGGAGTTTAGGATATGCCCTTCTGATACTGTTTATTTAATCTTACGGTCATACAAAAATGAAAATCTGGCTACCATCCTTGAATAAGCAAGTTGGATCATCTCACCGGCAGAAGCGAAGCCTGCTAGCTAGCTAGCACAGTTGCGCGCAGCTCGCAGCCACCACACGTACTGCATAATAGTACTGTATGTAACGTGAATCCTTTCATTGTGCGCTATCTCGAAAAAAATTCTGCTAAAATTTTCGGTCCGAAATAAGTACAGAGTTATTAAAAATGTTAATTATTCAGTTAATTAGCCATGTACAATCCATTTTCCTTTTCACAGAAGTTTTTAATAATTATTCTCTTATAATTGAATACATATTCACACATCTTAATATTTTAGAGCTGCAAATGGGATCTCCTATCTTATGGTAGGTTTGACTTTACTTTAATTCAGATCAGGAGGGAGATAGGGGGACATGTCCCCTTTCCAAATTTTTAAGAGTGGGTATGTCCCCCCCCCCAATTTTAAATAGGACCTTTTTTTCTTGTCAGGGTATGTCCCCGTCAAAACTTTAAGCTGAGGACCTTACCTTGTTTTTGTATGCATGTATATCCATCCCCCCCAAAATTTTGAGAGTGTCCCCCCCCCCCCCCCAATAAAATGGATTGATGCCCCTGATTCAGTTTTAATGCTTGTTTGGCTGTCATAAGACAATACAGTTAAACCTGCTTTAGTGACCACCTGTATAGAAAGACCAATTATCTATGAAAAATTATAACATTAATTTCCCTTGAATAGTGTTTTCCATTGAAACTTGTCAAACGTGTCCACAAAGTCCACCTGGTCATAAAGACTTCTTTTCTTCTTTCCCTTGAGTGGTCTTTTTGCACAGGTTTCACTGTATAGTGAGCAGCTATTTGTTCACTCCTAATGCAGTCACATTTCGAGGTTTGAGAACCACACAACCTTGTACTGAATAAGATTGTGAAACTGAGATTTTCACGTAGATCCGTATGGCCTCAGTTTCTTAAGCCAATGCTCAAAGCTCTCACGTCTCTGTCTCCCAAACTACGCTCTTAGGCAATTGTACCCCTTTCATATTATGGGTAGATATGCAGCTATTATGGATTGGGTGCGGAATTCGTCGATCAAGACCAAAAAGCTGATCTGAAGTTGTGAACGCTATCAGCCCAACTTCCTAATAGTGAAATAGTGTAGTGCGAAAGAATGCAAAATGCATATAGAGTTCAGGCCCCGTTTCATAGAACTTGTTATCAGTAACAACTGCCACATTTCTATGACAAATTTGCTCTCAGCCAATCAGATGCATTGTGATTTTCGTAGTTTATAAGTTATAACAGTTATTGCAACTTGTTATTGATAACAAGTTTTATGAAATGGGGCCCTGCATTGTTTGTGTTCCAGATGCTTCCTTTTTGTACCACTCCGTTTCACTATACAGTGTATGAACACTATCCGCACCACTCATGGATGGAGATATCTCCTCATATGTATGGCATACGCTTTGCGACAGGATGGCAGGGAACATCAGAAAGCACAGGAATACATGGCATGACTTTGTGTCATATGAAAGCACAGGAATACATGGCATGACTTTGTGTCATATGCAGCAGCAGCCGCGGATCCCAGATTTGAAAATAGAATGAACGCAAATGGTAAATGTGAAAATAGAGAGGGTGCAGATGACAGTATTCTTGGATATAGCTATATTAACCCATTTGTGACAGAGGTCCACATTTTGTGGTTTGGCCTAATATCTTTTGATGCAAAGCCCTAAAAATCATACCAAATACATGAGCAGAAAGAGCGAAAAATTCTACACAAACTGTGCCCATTTTGGTTGCGTCAATATTCGTTGATTGATGCTGAAAATTTTTTAAAGGAAAATAAGCGTTAAAATCCTTAAATTGGCAATGTGATAGAAAGTTTAAAATCACCGTTTTCCCCTGCAAATTGGCAACTTTTTGACTTTTGTCGTAATTTCTGTCAATTTATATTCATTTCAGATACATGACGTTTTATAAGAAAAATGTAGCAATAAAATAAAAATGTTGGGGTTGCCAATTTGAAGAATAAAAGCTGATCAAATTAGGCTTCAAATAATTCCTGTCACGAATGGGTTAACATGTATGTTCAATGTGTGATTCTCAAAAAATGGAAGGGGTGCTTGCCTCTTGCGCCCCTGCCTGGATCCGCCACTGTACAGAAACAAATGTGCACGGCAAATGTCATGTGATCTAGCTCCTGTAAATATGAAAGATAGCAATAGTTGAGGTACAGATGGAATGGGAAGCGATCCCTCCATACTAAGTCTGGACTCAATCCTCTTTTGGCAGCGAATGTGAAAAGGTATCGGATGTCTTCCATGAAAATCTAGGAAATCAAGACATTGGATTTAACTTTTTTTCCATTCCTACAGTGAAATGCCATGCAAAGTGGCCTTATTATATGCAAATCCATAAAATATATTCATCTCTCTGGGGTTTTGGAGCATTCAGTCTTTTCCTCTCAACTAGAATTATGTCAGGGTTGTATTATGGGGAAGATTTGAAAAGAAATATCCTGTATAATTACTCTCAAGGAGTATGCTAGATACATGTTGTACAGCAGTGCATCAGCTTACACTTGTCAACTTACTGTGCGTTTGTTGAGGGACGGGGGGGGGGGGGGGGGGGGGGGGGGGGGGAGGGAGAGTCAGGGAAAATCTCAAGTGAGGTTTAGGATATTTGAAAGTAAGAACTGATTAAAATGCAAAATCAAGAGGAACTTAAAGGGAGGCCGTAAAATAACTTGGAAAGCTGAAAGAAACTGAAGCACTGGAAATTCTTCAGATGGGTATCCTGTCCCAAATTAAGTTGTATAAAATTGGAAAAAATTGCTCAAACTACAAAGCAAAATCTCAAATATATAAAGGCAACCTTTTGAAACATAAGTCATTGTATGTATTAAATGTAAAATAATCATTTGAATGCTTAAAATCAAAATAATACTAATTCATGAAGTGCAAGAAGATTTTTATTTTTGTTTATAATTTGCTTGGTTTTACCTGTTGGAAAATGCATGTATGGTAGTAAATGCTTTTAATGTAACTTTTCATATTAACCCCATCTTTATTCTCTGAGGGCATTACTGAAATATTCATGTGTAGATAATTTGCAGGAGATGAGAGCTTTCTTATAGATAATTTTTTTCAAAATTATTGAAATGATCTAATTCCCGGTTGCAATATATTACTGAGATGTACTAAATCACATGAATTAAACATGTGGTAATAAGAAGAGAACATATATAAAAAGAGTATTCTGATCAAGCAAACTACATGAAATCCATCAATCACAAGATATTTGACATGCTCCATGCACAATAACTGTCTCTGCGACACATCAATTGTCATCGCTGCTTACATAAGCATCCCATTCGATATGTGATAGATATCTGTATTGAGCGTAAATATGAAAGTAATAATACCTGTGAATGGGAACAATCAAACGGAGACAGGTCGCGCAGGTATGAACTTGACTTTTTAATGACATTTGCAACTACTCTGGATCTGCATAAACTTGAGTGATTGCTGATAGCGCTGACATGACTTGTAGGGGAGTGACACTATAGTGAAAATGGAGTGAAATTTCACTCTTCTCAGTTTCAAGTACAGAGATAGGCTGTGCAGTCATGAACTTGACATTTTTTTAGCCTCATTTGCACTCCTAGGGTGGCGAAAATGTTTTGAAAATAGACTGAAGAAAATCCCTCTTTAGTCAGCTTGATTGTCCTCTATATCCTACAGTGTAAGCTAGAAAAGTTCTTTGCAATGAAGTTTTTTGGTTGCTTTGTGATCCTATGGGGTCATCCCACGAGACTGACACCCACGAGTCAGACAACCCATGAGTCATACAACCCACGAGTCAGACAGCCCATAAGATAGACAGCAGACAATAAAGGCCCACGAGACAGACACTAGGCAATAAAGGCCAATTAGATAGACACTAGATAATTAAGGTCCACGAGACAGACAATACACAAAGTTGACCCACGAGACAGACACTACGCAAAAAAGGCCCATGAGACAGACACTAGACTAAAACAACCCACTAGACCGACAATACGGAAAGTAAGCCTACGAGGCAGACACTAGACAGAAACATCCCACGAGACCGACATAGTAAACAGCGCCATCTGTAGATCAAATAAAGTAAAGTATTTGTACAGGGTGTCTCTAATTTTTCAGATTTTTCTTCTTTTCATCATTTTTTTCTCTATGTTTTTTATAATTTTATTTTCTTCTTTTCATCATCTTTCCTCAGGCATTTCTTCGCCTGTCATCCTCCTTGATCCTTTCGTTTCCGGGTGCTACCTCCCTGAAAATTTTGAGACACCCTGTACAAATACTCTACTTTCTTTGATCTACAGAAGGCGCTGTTTATCCTGTCGGTCTCGTGGGATGTTTATGTCTAGTGTCTGCCTCGTGGGCTTACTTTCCGTATTAGCGGTCTAGTGGGTTGTTTCAGTCTAGTGTCTGTCTCATGGGCCTAGTTTGCATAGTGTCTGTCTCGTGGGTCAACTTTGTGTATTGTCTGCCTAGTGGACCTTTATTATCTAGTGTCAGTCTCGTAGGCTGTCGGACTCCAGGGCCTATTTCATTCAGTGTCTAGCTCGTTGGCCTATTTGACATACTGTCGAGCTCGTGGGCTGTAGTACTCGTGGGCTGTATGACTCGTGGGCTGTATGACTCGTGGGTTGTCTGACTCGTGGGTGTCGGTCTCTTGGGCTGTACCCGATCCTATGAGGTCTATGAACATTTTCAGCTTTGTAGTCAAAACAGCAAATTTGGGCAATTTGCATAATCTGCATAAATCTGGATTTATGCAGATTTACCACAAAATAATATGCAGAATGTGTAAGCTGATCTACGTACATGTACTTGTTGTGAATGTGCGCTGATATAGAACCCTGATAGTGTTGTCCATCTGGTGAATGCATCCTGTTTTGGTTGTCTTGCGATGTAAACATGCATCATCCAGATTTATGCAAATACTGCAAATTGCCCAAAGTTGCTGTTTTGGCAACAACAAAGCTGAAAATGTTCTTAGACCACATAGGATCACAAATGAATAAAAAAAAATCATCGGAAAGAACTTTCCTAGGTCAAGCTGACTACTTATGGAATGGATTGTCTCTCCTGTGTAATGTTTGGAGAGTTCTTGTAGGTATGAGTTCAAAATATAAACCACTGGGGATCACTGAAATTGCAGCAATTGCTGGCATGTTTTGAGCTCTTCTGCCTGATGACTTTCCCAGGTGTAATCTCCTGGAGACACAAGAGTCATTAAATGTTCATCATGGAAGGAAAAAAAATGATGTAAAAACAAATTTTGGTCATCAGAAGTGCATCTCAAAGGCTAAAAAAAGTGATGTAAAAGCAAATTTTTTTGTTTTTTTTTTGTACAGGGAAATGTCAGCAGTCTGTATGGATCGTTTGGAAAGCAAATGATTTGTGAAGTTGATTAGTCTGACATTCATTGTGTACATGTACATGTACATCTAGAGTTATGTGGAGTTTCTGGGATATGGATGTGTACGAAAGACAAGATCTATCGTAAACCATTTTTCAATTTGGCTAGCTCAGCTCTCAGAGCTGAGTGGTAGTTAGCACAGTTTAGATGATTATCATAAATCTTTACCTTTCAGTCAGCTGGAAGTGGGATTGGTTTAAAATTTTTTCTTTAATATGGTACTTTTTGGTTTACAGTTCCCTCTTTTTTTTTTCAAAAGGGCTTAATATTTTTCATGATGCTAGGGCTTGTTTTGAGGCAAGTTCAAATATACTCTCAGTTAACATAAAGTGACTAGTGATGTAGACTTTTATGCGCTGGCATGAATTAGGGGGCATTAATGGAAACAAACAGCTATTCCATTTCTTAAACACCCTAATTGTGTAGGCTCATGTTATCCTTGACTTTCTTCAAACTGCCAACCCCTAGAATGCCATGTAATTTTTTTTTTTCGGGGGGGGGGGGGGAGGAAGGGGGATTATTTTCGCACATTTTAGCTGCATGCAAATTATTTTTCAGGTAATTGTTCCACTAATTCAGTCCTCCTTCAGTTCCATTTCAGTTGCCAAGTTATGTATACATGTATCTAGCAGTTCTAAGGGCAATGAAATTTGTCCCAAGCTTGTTTAAGCACTTCTAACCTAAATTCTGTGAATCCAGTTACATCTTTAGCATTTTTTTTTCTCCAGAACTTAACTTCATGAAGTCATCACATACACTTCAGAGGATAGCTCTATAGTGCACCATTTAGAGTACACTGTATGAAAGAAATCCCGTTGAACGCGAAAAAGAGGAAAGATAAACGGAAATACAAATGGCAGAGATGAAAGGTTAAGACGATCTTGACGCTTCCTGAGATTGTTCGGGAGGCGTAAAGGAATCTTGGTTGGTCTCATCAAGGGTTCTTTGGTTACGGTAAGGTCAACAACTTGGAGAGGTTGGTCAAGAAATCTCAAGTGTTATCTCATCCCAGTGGCTGGACATAGAATAGAAGGAAAGATTCACTGTCAGCCTGTCTTACAACCAAGGTCTCAAAATCGCTCGCTATTTCCGATCAGTGAACCCTCCACAAACTTCCAAGGTCTTTGCAAGCAAAAACCTTAATTTAAAAAAAAAAATCTGCCTCTGAAACATTAGCATCTAAATGCAATTTGCCAAGCAAGAGTGCTGTCTAGCTTTGCAAAAGAGAATTTTCTGTTAACATGAAAGTTTCCCTAAGCATTAATGCAAGCTTTTGAAGATGTATAAGTAATTCTTCAATTTTAATTTCTTTTCCTAGATATTGATTGCTCATAGTTATATTTGTGTAAATAATCATTTTTTGTGCTTCGCTTCGGAAAGATAGCTACATCCAGATCGCCTCGGAAGTGATAGTTTGTCCATCACCTTCACCAACGGTGATTATTTGCTTAACCCATTCGTGACAGGAATTATTTAAAGCCTAATTTGATCAGCTTTTATTCTTCAAATTGGCAACACCAACATTTTTATTTTATTGCTGCATTTTATTTATAAAATGTCATGTATCAGAAATGAATATAAATTGACAGAAATTATGATGATAAGTCAAAAAGTTGCCAATTTGCAGGAGAAAATGGTGATTTTAATTTTTCTATCACATTGCCAATTTAAGGATTTTAATGCTTATTTTCCTTTTAAAAAATTTCAGCATCAAACAATGAATACTGATGCAACCAAAATGGGGACAGTTTGTGTAGAATTTTTTGCTCTTTCTGCTCATGTATTTGGTATGATTTTTAGGGCTTTGCATTAAAAGATATTAGGCCAAACCACAAAATGTGGACCTCTGTCATGAATGGGTTAACCACAAACACCGGTCGTTCACCCAGTCTTGTCTCCATTGTGGCTAATTCACCACTCTAGTTATCAGAATCGTGAGCCCACAGAAAACCTCTTTGAAAAAGCAGATTTCAGCAGGACATCCTGAAATTGTCAAGTTGAGAGACAGAGGGTGCTAACTCTCTGTTAAAGTAAAAGAGTGAAATGCCCTTTTTGCTCTCAGCAGTTGAAATGCAATTTTCCAGGGGCATACATGTACATCCAAAAATTTTTAGGGCTTGATAGCAGTGTTTGCATGCGGCCACCATATGAAAGGGTGTGTCCATATGCCTTTATTTTTATTTTGATTTGGAAGCATATTTCTTTTTTCTTGATTTACACGAGGAAAGAAAATTCATGGCCAGGAATAAAAACTCTGTACCTACATAATTTAATAATTCTGTACCTATTAATTGTAATTAAATTTATGTTTGGAATATGTGGCTCTATTGTTGGTTTAAATTGAAGGTGCATTTTGTTTTCTGAGTATTTTTTTCTGAGATCGAAATTCTTTTTGGAGAGTGGAACTCCTTTTTTACAGTTCAAGTTTGAATCAGCACCACATAAAAATCATTTATTTCTGTTCAGATACTTAACAATGGGCCATCTCAATTTCAAATTTTTCGATGTAGAATAATTCCTGTAAATGGTTCTTTGTTGGACTCCTTTGAACCTTTTTTTCAAAACAGAAATGCCTTAATCTCTTAACCTTCCAAATCAGGTTATTAAAGAGCTGTATGGACACAATTTGATAAAGTGAGCTCTAACTCGCACAGTAAGGAGCTAAATCCCAAATGCAAATTTGTGAGATTTAAAAAACTACTTTTCTGAGCAGTAAATTTCAGCTATCTGTAATGCAATTTGCATATATTTTCTCCACGTTGAGACCTCTGAAAGTCTGTTTAATTATCAGAGAGGGTAATTTGAAATGATTTTGAATGTCATCCTAAGATTTATCAAAATGAGATTTCACATGCATGCAGCAGTATGAAAGTGTCTTAGCTCCACACCTGCACACGACACGAGTCACTATGTAATAATAGTGGGGTGTTTATCAAATTGTTCAGTGAAGTCTACTGCTACAGTGTTAGAATAACTGCTGCTGATGTTGCTGCTGCTGTTACTATGTAATACTGCTATTATTAATAACTACTACTGTAATTTATACTTACTGCTTGCATATTGAAAGCCTTTTATTAGTAATATTATATATTTGCCATCATCTATGCTTGAGAGAGAAAATACAAACCTTCATAATCACTGTGACCCTTGGGTCTCTCCTCCCGATATAAACCATACTCTACTTCAAATAGTGCAGTGGGTTCTTTAACATGCAAAAGTGGTGACTCTCCTCTGCATGGGGCCTCCATTTTACATCCTATCAGAAGGACGGAGTGTTTTTTTACTGTGACGGTGTTTGCTTATAAAACGAGAGGGGCATGTTGATGCACCATGGTGGCTTCAGTCATCTGCCCGGAATGGATTTGAACCCATGATCCTTTGGTTCAACAGGCAGATGCTTTTACCGACTGAACCAACTTGCCTCCTTAATATAGTTTGATTTTAAAAAGATACTGTGAGTACAAATAATTCTCAGTAAGTATAACAGCAGCAAGTGAATAGTTTGAATCCACCCTTGCCCCCCACCTTTAATAATGCCAATCATTTGAAAAAAACAATTGTGAACAGATAAAATGCACAAAATAAGCATAAACTACTCTGCCTGCTATTCTACAGGTCGATGGTTAAGCAAGTATGAACTTCAATTGAAGAAAATAAAGGATAAAAATTAAAATTTGTTCCGTAAATTATGCCCTCATTTATGTGTGCATGTAGGTCGACTAGTTTACTCACAAGTTGCTTTTATGCAAATATTGAGACTATATTTGAATTTGCATAGTTATCTTTTTATCTACATGTAATATTTGGTACCCATATTTTGAATGTATGTGTAGCACCGTTGCACTTGTACAAACTTACACAGTTATGATATTGGTAACCAGTTGAAAACCAAGCCAAAATAAGTAGGGCTGAGGTCAGTGCTAAACTGGAATCAGATTGTGCCCTACCTGTTATGTTATATGTTATGCAGTCTTGTCTCCTCTAACATTTCCTTTCAATAAATTTACTTGTAAAATAAATTGAATTATGTTAATGCTTGATCTTACACAAATCCTTGGCCCCTCGATAGTAATTCAATTTAAGAACTAGATATCGCTAAGAGCAAAAGTGAAGAAATCTGTGGCAGATATGAAACTACTGATATTTCTCATGGCTACACATAAGCTCAATGTGAAATCCCTCATAATTGGATTCTGCTCTTTGAAAAAAATATCATTTGAATGCAGTATCATACTTCATGCTGAGAGCCACAAGGTGCACTAAAACAGATCCTTCAGCACTGCGTTGATGCCCTTTAGGCGCTTAACCCATTCGTGACAGAGGTCCACATTTTGTGGTTTAGCATAATATCTTTTAATGCAAAGCCCTAAAAATCATACCAAATACATGAGCAGAAAGAGCAAAAAATTCTACACAAACTGTGCCCATTTTGGTTACATCAATATTCATTGTTTGATGCTGAAATTTTTTAAAAGGAAAATAAGCATTAAAATCCTTAAATTGGCAATGTGATAGAAAGTTTAAAATCACTGTTTTCCCCTGCAAATTGGCAACTTTTTGACTTATCATAATTTCTGTCAATTTATATTCATTTCTGATACATGACGTTTTATAAGAAAAAAGGAACAAGAAAATAAAAATGTTGGTGTTGCCAATTTGAAGAATAAAAGCTGATCAAATTAGGCTTTAAATAATTCCTGTCACGAATGGGTTAACAGATGTTATGAATATGTGGAGCCCCACAGACTATAGAATACCCCCCCCCCCCTTTTTCATTTTTTGTACAACCAATTAACTGCTTGCAGTAAGTAAATATTCACCCCTCTTCAGAAAAATGGTTCAACCCAAGCCCCAGAGAGTGGATGCTGTGACCATGTGGCCTGCTCCTCACTTGATCATGCCACATCACAGTCTACTCACACCTTTTCTGTGTCTTCCTATTCCATAGGTAAGAAACATTTTAATACTTACTTTTACATATATTTGTTGTTATTATTATGAAAAGAATTGTTTCAACTCATATTAATGTTGATAATTTTGCTATGTCAGTTTTGTAGAGAAGATGACAGTAGTTAAGTTATAATTTCAGTTTACCTCTTGCAGTCTTGAAAGTTTGGAAGGTTTGAGAAAAGTTTATTATTTCAATATGTTACTGTCATTTAAGGGCATTTTCTTTATAACTGCTCATCTCTTTTGTGAATCTTTACTGAAGGTCATGGGAAAAGAGTTAGATATTTCCCTAGAGCTACTATTGTTATATATTGTTCAGTGTGATGATATACCATCTTCTTTGTGTGAATGTAAGTGATGAGAAAGTATGATGTGGAGATACCCCAGACTTCCCAATCATATGAGAGTGCACACTATAGGGTACAGAATACACTGTGTGTATGGGAATGTGTGAACTGTATGCTGTGTCAGTAGGAAGGGTCTCTGCATAGACAAGGCATAGAGCATAGGGCAGTGGGTCATGAGGAGTTGCCTAGGTAACTGCCCTGAGAGGTATTTTTAGATGACTGTTATGTAATAGTACTGGCAGAGTAGAGATAAACCTAACAAGGCCACTGTTCTCCTGAGGGGAGATGCTATTGCTAACAGTGAGAGACTGAAAGTTGATATTAGTGTATATTCAAGGATCTAGAATGCATGAATGGTCCTCAGTCTCAGAATAGAAATAGGAAGGGTATTATAGGGAATAGGTATATGGATGATAAAACCAATGTTCATATATTTCTAACTTATATATCCCTTGGAAGACTAAAGATTTAGATTTAAGACAGAATAGTTATTACTTTTAAGATTGTCTTATGGTGTAATCCTGACAAAGTGTAGTTTGGGGGTAACGCTCCAATGACAGTTTCAGATATTGTTGTTTTATGTTTTGAGTATAGTTTCTTGATTCCTATCAAAGTGAAATATTATTGTTTCCGAATTTATACATGATTAGTCTAGTTTGCAGACATTATTGATAAATGCCTTGTTAGTAAGAATATGGGATTAGCTTATATACAGGGAAACGTTAGATGGAAATTATGATGCAAAGTTAATGGTTTAATGAGTTTTGCAAGAATGAAATGTGATTTAAGCATTTAGTATAATTATGTTCTCCCTTCCATGTTTCCTTTTCTCTCTCTCTCTCTCTCTCTCTCTCTCTTCCTTCTCTATTACTCTCTCTCTCTATCCCCACTCTCTCTCTCTCTCTCTCTCTCTGTTCTCTCTCTCTCTCTCTCTCTCTCTCTCTCTCTCCTCTCTCTGTCTTTTCATCTCTCCCTACCTTGCAGTTCTATTTCACTTTCTCCTGTTTTATTATGTCTTATGATGTTACTGGACAAGATGAGATATTAGGGTTAAAAGTTATAATCAGAATGGATTTGTTTTGTGTTTATTATGTTAGTGAGTTCTTGGATTACTATGATTGAGTTACTGAAGTTGTTACGTTAGTTAAGCTAACTGAGGAGATATTAATTCTGTATTTTGTCTATATTATTATGTTTTATTTAGATTCGGTAGAATAAAACATGACTTGATCATGCCACATCACAGTCTACTCACACCTTTTCTGTGTCTTCCTATTCCATAGATCTTGTCTACTTGCCCCCCTCCCCGGGTGGGTGCTACATTCTGGCGACCCTGCCAGGACGGCCATCATTAGAGATTGCCACAGGAGAATGGTGAGTCGTCCAAATTCGAACCTGAAAGCGATCAGATAAGGCCTCCCAAGATGTCCCTTGAAGAAGTGTCCACCAAAGTTTTGGCAGCCCTCCCCCGCCTGCAAGAAGGTCAGCTTCTAGAGTTGTCTACACTTCTAGGCATCCCGAAGAAGAGAGTTGACAAAGTAAAAGGTAAGGGGCGGTTGGGGTTGATAAGGGTGGTCACATCTTTCCTGGTAGGAGAAGAGGCTGAAGCAAGAGAGGATGGTGGGTTGGAGCTTTTTGAGATGGTGTCGGATAAGTTGATAGAGTGGTTGGATAGCGATGAGAAAGCGGTTGCTCAAGAGGAAGCTGCCACTGCATCTAAAGATCTGACGACAGAAGCAGGTTCGCCACCGACAAGAGCAACTCCAGCTACCGATCCCCTCTACAGGAGAGACTTCAAGATAAAGGGGCAGATCGGAGAGGTAGGACAGAAGGACAAATTAACATTCTCAAGTCTTGTCCATCAAATTGACAGAGGAATAAACAAGGGGCATGATGACGAAGAAATCGTTGACGCCATCATCAATGCCATGACACCAGGCCTCGCTCTAAGGTCATACTTGGAAGCCAAGCCAGACTTGAACTTACCAGTACTCAGAAGACTGCTTAGGAGCCACTTTCGAGAGAAGGAAGCTACTGAGCTATATCATGATCTGACGGCGGCTGCTCAAGGTAACAAGGAGACTGCCCAGGACTTCCTTCTCCGGATGCTAGCCCTGAGACAGAAAATATTGTTTGCCTCTAAGGAAGCAGATGCAGCTTTCAAGTATGATGCCACGCTCGTTCAGGGGATGTTTCTCCACACCCTATTAACCGGGCTAAGCAGTGACTACATCAGGAGCGACCTGAAGCCATTGCTGCAAGACGTTAAGACAAGCGATGAGCTTCTCCTGGAGAGGATCAACATGGCAGCCAATAATGAGAATGAACGGCAGCAGAAACACGGCTTTGTGAAGAAGGCCAAAGTGAATGAAGTCGCCGCACCTCAGCCAGAAAAGGAGAGGAAACAACAGAAAGAGCCAGCTGATGACAGGGGATCTAAGAAATCAGCTGACATAAATCTGGCATCACTACAAGAGAGCATCCGATCCATCATACAGACAGAGTTGGCAGCAGTCACATCATCTCGACCTTCAAGTACTTTCAAGGACAACGGACCCACCCAGGCAAGAAGTCGGGGTACAGACTGGGGGTGTGAAGCCTGCCGTGCCCAGGGAGTGGGCTCCAAGTGTATACACTGCTTCAGATGCGGCAGTAGTGAACACCACGTGAGGGGCTGCCTCCAGAGAGCTACAAAGGCGGGAAACGGAAGAGGGGCACTTGGGATGGACGTCGGGTGCCCCAGCAACCAGCCCACGAGCCAATAAGTCCAAAGCATCCATCTACAGAGAAAGCTAGTGTCAAGGCAATTAGAGTAGCAAAAGTCATCGGAGACAGATGTACAATCAAATGCCGTCTGAACGGAGTACCTGTAGAAGGCTTATGGGATACCGGGGCGCAGGTGACCATTGTGTCAGAAAACTGGAAGAAGAAATGGTTGCCTCAGGAGAGGATTCGGCCGATCGCAGATTTACTGGAGGGTGGAATCCAGATAAGATCGGCAAACCAAATGGACATCCCATACGTTGGCTGGCTAAAGTTATATTTTAGTCTGGACGACAAAGATGTTATTGAGGTACCAACTCTTGTAACACCTGACACTTTGGACTCCCCTATCATAGGTTTCAATGTGATCACTGAGTTCGTGAATGCAGAGGGCAAGAGACCAGATGATGTGAACATTACACAGGCTATGTTGTCATCACTAAAGGCTCAACCTGCTGATGTGAAGAATATCCTGCACCTCCTATGTCAAGAACAAGAGGATGAGGTTGGATTAGTCAGAAGTGGGCGGAAAGCTATAGTGATCCCAAGTAACAAGACAGTTGCTGTAGTATGCCGGGTACATACTGACCCAATTCAACAATCCACTGATGTCCTCTTCCAGCCTAAAGAAACTGATGACATGGAAGGGTTGATGATAGGAGAGTGTCTGGTGCAGCTAAAAAAGGGTTCCAGTAGCCGCTTGACCATCCCTGTTTCAAATAACACCAAACATGACATTGTCATTCCAGGTCGGAGGCCCCTTGGCTATTTGCATCTCATCCAGTCTGTTCTCACAGGCGAGCCACAGACTCCTTCGACCCAGAAACAAGAAGGCTCAGTGAAAGGAGATGCTGGAGAACAGGACTTCATCTCAGCAATGGATCTTTCGGAGTTGACACGCCCTCAACAAGTCCTAGTCAAAAAGATGCTTGAGGAAGAGAGAGATGCATTTGCCAAGGATGAGAAGGATGTTGGATGCATTGATGACCTCAGAATGAAAATACAGCTAAAAGATGACAACCCCGTCAATAGGACTTACATGTCGATCCCCAGACCCCTCTATGCAGAAGTGAAGACATATCTAACAGACCTCATTGAAAGAGGCTGGATAACAAAGTCATCCTCCCCCTATTCGTCACCCATTGTCTGTGTGAGAAAGAAAGACGGCACTCTAAGGCTGTGCATAGATTATCGGGAATTGAACAAGAAGACCATAGATGATCGTCAGCCAATTCCACGAATTCAAGATGTCTTAGATGGCTTAGGGGGAAGCCAGTGGTTTAGCACACTCGACCAAGGAAAGGCTTACCACCAGGGGTACATGGACAAGGAAAGCCAACATGTTACAGCCTTCGTCACCCCTTGGGGCTTGTATCAGTGGGAACGAATTCCTTTCGGTTTGAAGAACGCCCCTGCCGTCTACCAACGACATATGGAAGGGTGCTTGGAAGGTCTAGCCCATGAATGTTGTGTCGTGTATCTGGATGACATCCTTGTCTACAGCCAGACATTTGCAGAACACGTGGAGCACATACGTCAGGTACTTAGGAGAATGAAGCAGCATGGGATAAAACTAAAACCCAGCAAATGTAAGTTGTTTCAACGAGAAGCTAAGTATCTGGGCAGAATCATCAGCCCGGAGGGACATAGGCCAGACCCTAAAGATACAGCAGCTCTGATAAGCCTGAAGGAAAAGCAACCAAGAACTGTAGGAGAAGTACGACAGCTACTGGGACTTGTGGGGTACTTCAGGAAGTACATCCCAAACTTCTCCCAAAGAGCTAAGTCTCTTTACCAGCTCTTGAAGGGACCCACCTCATCAGTAGAAAAGTCCAAGACTACTTCGAAAAGTAAGAAGAAGGGGAACACCGTCCCATCGAACGCCCCAGTGCAGTGGGAAGAATGCCACCAAGAAGCACTGAACGAGCTAATTGACACCCTTTCCTCGCCACAGGTTATGACGTATCCAGATTTTAACGAGCCATTCTGCCTCTACACCGATGCTTCCCAGGATGGTTTGGGAGCAGTGTTGACCCAGATAAAGGAAGGAACCCACAAGGTTATAGGTTACGGGTCTCGAACTCTTACCCCAGCTGAACGCAATTACCATCTTCATTCAGGAAAGTTAGAGTTCCTTGCCTTAAAGTGGGCCATCACGGAACACTTTAGGGACTACCTCGCCTACGCCAAGCACTTTACAGTCTTCACGGACAACAATCCCCTCACATATATCCTGACAACAGCTAAGCTGAATGCGACAGGACAAAGATGGGTGGCAGAGCTCGCGGATTTCCGATTCAACATCCGCTATCTTCCTGGTAACACTAACAAAGTGGCAGACACCCTCTCTCGGCTCCCAGCGGACCTCGATAAACACCAGGAGGATTACACTCAGGAGATCGACCTTGAAGCTGTCGAGGCCACACAAACACCAATTCTTCGAGCAGACCAGCCATATGATGGACTCATCGGGGCTATACCCGCTGACCCCGTGAATCTTGCTGAGGAAAACGAGAGAATAGCTAGCCCCCTTCCTCGAATCTCAACACAGGAAATACGAGAGGCCCAGGGACAGGACCCAGCCATCTCAACGGTACTAGACGGAAAGAAACTAGGTACATTTCCTTCCAGGAGTGATAGGCAGAAATACAGCCCAGATGCTAAAAGGCTGCTCCATGAATGGAATAGTCTGAGTATTGATGACGAGGGCATACTCTACAGGAAAACTAAAGGGCGATCCCAACTTGTTCTTCCAACAAAGTTTCGGAGGTTCGTCCTAAAACAGCTTCATGACGACATGGGCCATCAAGGTGCTGAGAGGGTTACAAGCCTTGTGAGGGACAGGTTCTACTGGCCTGGTATGCAGAAAGACATCGATCAGTATACCTCATCGGCTTGCACCTGCCTCAAACAACGTAAGCCTGTCCAGAAAACCAGGGCAAACCTTGTGCCAGTTACCACTACCCAGCCATTTGAGTTGATCTCACTCGACTTTCTCCACTTAGAACAGAGTGTCGGAGGCCAGGAGTATATCTTAGTCATCATGGATCACTACACTAGATTTACTCAGGCATACGCCACTACCAATAAATCAGCAAAGACAGCGGCGGATAGATTGTTCAACGACTTCATCTTGCGTTTTGGTTTTCCGCAAAGGATTCACCACGACCAGGGACGAGAGTTCGAAAACAAGCTTTTTCAACGTTTGTGTCAACACAGCCAAATCACAAGATCCCACACCACTCCATATCACCCTGAGGGTAACGGCAAAGTCGAGCGTTTCAATAGAACTGTCCTTAGCATGCTGAGAACCTTGACACTATCAGAGAAATCACGGTGGAAAGACCATCTTCAGAAGGTAGTGCACGCATACAATTGCACAAGACATGCTGCTACTGGGTTCTCCCCATTCTACCTTCTCTTTGGCCGCTCACCAAGACTGCCCGTTGACATAGCATTTGGTTTGAAAACCACCGAAGATGGTAAACCCCCTGTCGATCATCAGGAGTACTCCAAGAGATGGCGAGACAAGATGCAACAGGCCTACAAGCTTGCATCCGAGAACATGGAAAACGCTTCAGGCAGAAGGAAAGATTATTATGATCGGAAAGTCCATGGAGTCAGTTTGCAGCCAGGGGACAGAGTCCTTGTTCGGAATCTAGCGCCGCCTTCAGGACCAGGTAAACTGCACTCTTACTGGGAAGACTCGATCTATAAAGTCTTGAAGCAGAGTAATGACTCCCTCCCAGTTTATGTAGTAGCTCCAGAGAACGGCAAAGGACGTACAAGAACACTCCATAGAAATCACCTCATGCCATGTGATTCATTGCCCATAGAAGTTGATGCTACTGCTAAGGAGAAAGAGCCAAGAAAGAGGAAGAGCCAGGCACGGAAACAACTTGAACAGCGCTACCACGACTCAGATAGTGACACATCCAGCTCGGGTGAAGAAGATTACTATTTGGCAGCAGATAATAGGAATGGTAGAGTCAATGTTGAGCCAGAGGAAGCCCCTGTTAACTTTCCTGATCCAAGCAGAATGCGTCATCAAAGACTCATCTCTGATACCCCTGAAGTTGAAATTCGTGCTGAGAGAGACACAGCAGGGGAGGAATCTGAGCCTCAAACACACGCAGAAGAAAATGTTCTGAGAAGGAGCACAAGGCAAAAGAGGACCCCTAATACGCTCTCTTATGACAGTTTTGGTCAGCCTTCAATACACCCTGGGAATCCAGTCTTCAATATTTCTACGGTGACGAGCAACCAGGCTCCCACTCCTCAATTCCACTCCAACGACCACTTGCAGCCTAATGGACACCACCAGCCTCCTTCGCCACAATATCAACTTTCCGCACCACTCTCTTATGCTCTTAGCCCACCACCACCAGTTCCAACCGACCACCCACCACCTATTCACTATCACCCACCAACCAACCAAACACCGGCATTCTATCCACATCAGCCCAAACCGCACCCCTCCACCTTTGCACCACTCCCCCCAAACATGGTGATGCAGCAACCGCCATTCTCACCCCAGTCATCACTACCGTTCCAGCCCATGATGTTCCGAGAAGATGCTGAGCGCTACTTACCGGAGATGACACCACCGTTTATACCGAAAGGACCGCTCATCCAGTTACAAGCGTGATTATGTACTTTTTATGTTCATTGGAGCAGCTCGTGAAGCTTTTTCTGAAGTGCTGTTTGGACCGTGACTTTTGTTAAGGAATAATGATTGATTTGTGCTATGATTGGACAGGAATTACTCATGATTTCAGTTAGCATCGCTATTTTGATATAACTGTATGAAATTATTTTTTGAGGATTAAAAAGACATGATCCAAGTGATATCGCATGATGATGATCTAGCTGATCTAAGTGATGGATACCCTGGAAACAGCTAGCATTTTCAGAAGGAACCTCACCATGCAAATCATTCAAAGGATGAACTGAACTTGGAATAACGCAAAAATTATTTTGTTGAGGAGATTCGTCCACATTGAGAAAATTCAACTAGAGGAACATTTCTTCGGACATTTTTGTTTCCGATTATGACCTCGTGACCACGAATTCTGGAACATTTATGCTTCAGAGACTCAGTTATTGTAGTAATTATGTATTATGTATTATGTATACATGTATCTATTGTTGTTGTTTTTTCCCAAATTTCATGATTTATTGAAAGGACAGACCAAAATTTGGGATTTTGTTCAGCCATGTTTCTATTCAATATTTTAATCATTTTGTTGTGTAATTCAAATTCAGCTGAAATGTCCGGCGGACATTTGTTTTTGGAGGGGAAGGTGTGGAGCCCCACAGACTATAGAATACCCCCCCCCCCCCTTTTTCATTTTTTGTACAACCAATTAACTGCTTGCAGTAAGTAAATATTCACCCCTCTTCAGAAAAATGGTTCAACCCAAGCCCCAGAGAGTGGATGCTGTGACCATGTGGCCTGCTCCTCACTTGATCATGCCACATCACAGTCTACTCACACCTTTTCTGTGTCTTCCTATTCCATAGGTAAGAAACATTTTAATACTTACTTTTACATATATTTGTTGTTATTATTATGAAAAGAATTGTTTCAACTCATATTAATGTTGATAATTTTGCTATGTCAGTTTTGTAGAGAAGATGACAGTAGTTAAGTTATAATTTCAGTTTACCTCTTGCAGTCTTGAAAGTTTGGAAGGTTT
Organism: Echinometra lucunter; assembly: GCA_029962745.1. NCBI lineage: Eukaryota > Metazoa > Echinodermata > Echinoidea > Camarodonta > Echinometridae > Echinometra > Echinometra lucunter. The sequence goes on along the minus strand of CM057155.1, from coordinate 17,547,533 downwards.
GAGAAAAGTTTATTATTTCAATATGTTACTGTCATTTAAGGGCATTTTCTTTATAACTGCTCATCTCTTTTGTGAATCTTTACTGAAGGTCATGGGAAAAGAGTTAGATATTTCCCTAGAGCTACTATTGTTATATATTGTTCAGTGTGATGATATACCATCTTCTTTGTGTGAATGTAAGTGATGAGAAAGTATGATGTGGAGATACCCCAGACTTCCCAATCATATGAGAGTGCACACTATAGGGTACAGAATACACTGTGTGTATGGGAATGTGTGAACTGTATGCTGTGTCAGTAGGAAGGGTCTCTGCATAGACAAGGCATAGAGCATAGGGCAGTGGGTCATGAGGAGTTGCCTAGGTAACTGCCCTGAGAGGTATTTTTAGATAGTACTGGCAGAGTAGAGATAAACCTAACAAGGCCACTGTTCTCCTGAGGGGAGATGCTATTGCTAACAGTGAGAGACTGAAAGTTGATATTAGTGTATATTCAAGGATCTAGAATGCATGAATGGTCCTCAGTCTCAGAATAGAAATAGGAAGGGTATTATAGGGAATAGGTATATGGATGATAAAACCAATGTTCATATATTTCTAACTTATATATCCCTTGGAAGACTAAAGATTTAGATTTAAGACAGAATAGTTATTACTTTTAAGATTGTCTTATGGTGTAATCCTGACAAAGTGTAGTTTGGGGGTAACGCTCCAATGACAGTTTCAGATATTGTTGTTTTATGTTTTGAGTATAGTTTCTTGATTCCTATCAAAGTGAAATATTATTGTTTCCGAATTTATACATGATTAGTCTAGTTTGCAGACATTATTGATAAATGCCTTGTTAGTAAGAATATGGGATTAGCTTATATACAGGGAAACGTTAGATGGAAATTATGATGCAAAGTTAATGGTTTAATGAGTTTTGCAAGAATGAAATGTGATTTAAGCATTTAGTATAATTATGTTCTCCCTTCCATGTTTCCTTTTCTCTCTCTCTCTCTCTCTCTCTCTCTCTCTCTTCCTTCTCTATTACTCTCTCTCTCTATCCCCACTCTCTCTCTCTCTCTCTCTCTCTGTTCTCTCTCTCTCTCTCTCTCTCTCTCTCTCTCTCCTCTCTCTGTCTTTTCATCTCTCCCTACCTTGCAGTTCTATTTCACTTTCTCCTGTTTTATTATGTCTTATGATGTTACTGGACAAGATGAGATATTAGGGTTAAAAGTTATAATCAGAATGGATTTGTTTTGTGTTTATTATGTTAGTGAGTTCTTGGATTACTATGATTGAGTTACTGAAGTTGTTACGTTAGTTAAGCTAACTGAGGAGATATTAATTCTGTATTTTGTCTATATTATTATGTTTTATTTAGATTCGGTAGAATAAAACATGACTTGATCATGCCACATCACAGTCTACTCACACCTTTTCTGTGTCTTCCTATTCCATAGATCTTGTCTACTTGCCCCCCTCCCCGGGTGGGTGCTACAAATACGATATGATATGTGATTACTTAGAGAAGGGATACAGCTTATTTTGAATATGTTCGGCTAATAGACCTGTTTACTAATGTATTCAAATTTATGCATGTTTCTCCCCAGAACCCTTGGTAAGAAACTATTCACTTCATCTGTAATGCATAATGAGATCTGAAAAGAAGGAATCCACTTTGCATATATTAGTTGTTGCTATGTCAGGCAAGCCTCTGACAAGCTTCTCAGTTGTTAAGGGAAACTTTTGTTCAATAAGTATTCATATAATTAGTAAACAGGTCTATTGACAGTGCCTGTCAGAAGAGCGAAATGTTACAGTTGGATATTTACATAGTCCTGTTCGGTTTGGGTGCCTTTAAAATTTTTTTTTTTCAACCATACCTGGGGGCTTAAAGTATGCCTAACACTAGTTGATTTATGCTTTGACAGCAATGCACCTGACTCATTGCATAACCCACTGAATCATATATTTTCCTTATTTTGGAAGCCTGCAGTTACAGCAGACATTAGTTACAGTGTTATGAAACTGAATAGGTTGTATATGCATGTACAGTGTAGCAAATAATCACTTGGACACACTTAGACATTCATACATAAAAAAGAGGAAATTAACACCCTTTAAATTCAGATTCTTAAAATACTATGAAATGATATGCGTGTACATCACCTAAAAGAAAACTGTATTGTGGATAGATGGGTGCACTAACAAGTCATTATCGTTGAGGCATGACGAGTTATGGTCCATTAATCACAATGATGATTATTTTCAGACCTTACTCTGATGACTGGATTGTAACTGGTCATGCCTCAATGATAATGATGTTCTAATTTGCCCTTGTTATAGGTGATGTATATGTTTGATTGGATTTACCATTTTTTTGTATTGCATTCAGTATTATTGTGGTTAAAAACACCTGAACTTTGTGTTACAAATCTAATTCAGTGTCCACATCTATTATAGTGTATCAAAGAATCTTGAAATTGCATTCAAGAAAAATGAACTTGTGTAAAAATGTTTAATGTTATTGTTGATTTATGGAATCATAAAATGTGTTGAGCAGCAGATTCTCACTGAGAGCTCTTGCGGGCTTATCAAATAGTTCACTGCTTCTTCCTGTAAATAATGAACTACATGTTATATGAAACAAAATTTAAACATACTCTTACAAATTCAATTAACAAATCATGTCACATTAAGGTTCAGGAGGTGTCCTTGTACTCTGTATTCAAATGCCTGAAGTCCATTTTCTGAAACATTTCCTACGACATGGCAAGACTTTCATATAGTGCAAAAGCAATGTTGTATTACCATATGATGTACTTCATAATTATAATGAAGCTGTGAGGATATATATTCCTGAGTTGATGCATTATTTACATAAAGATGAATGAGGTACAAAATCAACGCATCCATGAATGATTATGAAATTTGCACAGGTTCCAAAGGGGGAGAAAGTGCATTCATAATGCAGTGGAGATTGCTATAACATATGTCAACAGTCTCTATGAGGGCTCTTATCATATGTTAAGCACCTAATAAAATTTTCAAAGGTTCAGTCATTATTGCATTATTGTTTGATTGTTCATGCCCACCATACGGTATTAACCTTCATATTTTGCAAGAATCATGCAAGGCATCCTCTCAGGCTTAGTTATTTTTTGAAATCAAAGGTCATCAAAATATGCCTCTTATCAAATATTGCCCTCTTTTGCTTGACTGAATAGTACTTTATGTAAAATATATACCAGCACAATTCTTATCACATCTGGGACTAAGGCCCGGTGCACGCTGCACGATCCGACTGCGACCTGATTTTCGAAAATTGTATTTTGCATTTGATATGAAAGTTTAAACAAGTAAAATGATCTTATATGAAGTTCAGAATAATGATAGGAATACTAAAATGAAAATTGTAGTAATCTGCAAGCCTTTTAGTCAGAGTAAAGTCCAAATCGGCTTCAAATCGTAGACAATCGCAGGGCTGCCATGATGTTAGTACGATCCAGAATTGACTCCACTTTTATTCCTACAAGGAGACTTGCAATGGCCTGGGATTTCGATTTTAGCATTCAACCAACTATTTGGAACTTTGATCATTAAGATTACACAAATTTGAATGGTCATATAAAATGCTATACCTTTTTTTTCTTCAAAAATCGGATCGCAGACAGATCGTATAGTGTGTGTCAGGCTTAATGGTTTCCAAAAAGGTCTCCTGCAGAGGCATAATATATGGCTATGATATCACTTTCCATACAAATGAATTAACAGATTTACATTCATACTCGGTTTCAAAAGTGATCATCTTCTGGAAATATGTCACCTTGCCTTGTAATATTTGCAAGTTTATCAATGAAAAAAAAAAAAAGAAGAGTTGAAATTCTTACTCTTCAAAAGGTTTTTTACCTTTCTGGTCACTTGCCTTTCTTTTAATTTTCTCTCTTTGTGGTCTACACATACTGGTATATATATTCCATCCACACACATACACCATTCCCAGGTCTCTCATTTTCATAAAGGTTTTCTCACTTTAATCCCAAGAGCCATCCCTACAAATTCTGTGCACATGCTATCTACCTCCTTAATTCTCTCTCATATTGGTATCTTTGTGTCATTCCCTCTCATTAACATTCTATGTGCACATCATTAAATCTCTTTATATTCTGCGCACGTAACCTGTGTTCATCTGTCCATATACCGCTGTGCTTTGTCTCTGCCCTTTTTCCGCAACATTCTCTTCCCAATTATTTCAATATCCCCCATTTCTTTATGTATGCTGTTCTCACACTCTTTGCAACAACTTGCATTGTTGCTCACAGCTCTCTTCGTTTTTTCATGCCTCTCCTTTTTAACACCTCTCCCTCTCTCCTTCTCTCTCTCTTGCTTTCTCTTTCTCTCTCTTTCTCTTTCTCTTGCTTTCTCTTTCTTTCTTTCTTTCTCTCTCTTGCTTTCTCTTTCTCTCTCTTTCTCTTTCTCTGTCTTGCTCCCCTCTTTCTTTTACTCTCTCTCCCTATATCCCTCCCTCTATGTCACTGTCATTCTCTTTCTACATCTCTCTATTTGTATCCTTTCCTCCTTACCCCCTTGTCTTTCACTCCCTGATTTGCTTTATATCTCTCTTTTCAACCCTCTCCTTCATTTCCTTTCTCTCTCTCTCTCCCTCCTTCTCTCTCTCTCCCTCTCCCTTTCCTCCCTTCCATTCCCCCCTCTCCCCAACCCTCTACATCTCTCTTTCCCTCCCCCTCTCTCTTTCCCTCCCCCTCTCTCTCTTTCCCTCCCCCTCTCTCTCTCTCTCCCTTCGACCTCTTTCTCACCCTCTCCACTGTCCTCCACTCACATCCTCCCACCGGTGCCTGCGATCAGCTGATGATCCCTCCGAAATAAGACAAGCGGCAAGTCGCGAAGCGTGACAGTTTATCTCGTAGCGTTTGCTCCGTGCACCTCTCTCTTCATTCCACTGACTGGTGACCCTTGCATTAACTTCTCTCTCTCTCACTCACACGATCTCTAATGATTTTTAAGGACTTTATTACATGGATAATTCAGGATATGCTATTGTGATGTGAGCTTAGCAGTATTTTCTTATGGATTAATCCTTTGATCATCTGATGGAAGATGTTCCCTTTGAGGCTTTCACCCAGAAATCGGCTCAGGTAAGCTGATTTAAAATGTCTTCGAATTTTCAGTCATGTTTTTTACTGGTCTGTAGTCACAATTTTTTTTTGTATGAACCCATAGCAGTAGAGAATTTCTTGTGTAATTCAATCAGTTTTTCATCTTCAAATTGGCACCACTTAATTTAATTTTCCACTCCTAGGTAAGAGTGTATAAAAAGAATAAAAGTTGCATATAATAATAGCCAATTCGCACATGCATATATTGACTATATAATTTTCACTGTGTTGCCCATTTAGGGAATTTAATACAATTAAAGTTGCAATTAAATCTTTGTTATTTTCAGAATGGCACAACATACTGCATTTAAAATGAACTAAAAAAGTTTAGTGCGTTTTTCTCTTTCTGCTTATGAATAATATGTAATTCCTAGCAAACTGGATCATATACACCAAAGGTGTCACACACTTCGTGTTTACACAGTGACTCGGCTTGAGTGTTGAATCCTTAAGGGTCGAACGCTGCGTTGAGGGCAACCGTGATCATGTTTTTATGGAAACAAAAAAGGCGAGTTCAACACGGCCCGCGGATCATGAACGGAAGTAGAATTGTGATGACTTGCCTAGTTCGCCCAGTGACCGAGGTCAGTGGGTTCAATACGGCTTTCTGTTTACACATGCAAAAATTGGCGAGTCTGACTCGGCCCGCGGATCGAAACTGCAATTCTGGCGGATCAAGAAAGCGGTGTTCAACACAGCTCGCGGGTCACACTGATCCTGTTCACATGACATAAAATTGCTGTGTTGAGCATGGGTCGCGTATCAAACCCCCGAGCCGAGTCACTCTGTAAACGCAGTATAAAAGGAGACACTGTACAGCTGTGGGTTTATGACTCAAGAGAGCCAGAAGGATGTTATCTGTGTATGAAAATAACATGAGCTATGGCCCTTTTGGCACTCAGGAGATGACGAGTGCATTATATAATTGGCTAGAGAGGTTATCTTGTAAATCATGAAGAAAGTCGATTTAGGGCCAAAAGGGCATTACCGGTATGCCCTATCCTTCAGCGTAGAGAGAACGTCCTTTTGGTCCTCAAAACACAATTACAATGTAAAGCCTTAAACTTCTTTAGGAATGTACAATCCCCCCCCCCCCCCCGAAACAAAAAAATAAAAACAAAAAAAGAAAGGACTGAACTACATGTACATAAGGATTCTCAGATACTTTTTGTGAGATTTTGCTAGGAACATTTTTTTTTTCAGAAATCAAGGATATATGTACCTTTCACTATTGCTTTATATTTGCACATATCATCTGTCTGTCATTGTAACTACCAATAGGGCAGTAACTCTTAAAAATGTATGAAATGTAGTTTTTTAATGTTTTTTTGAATATTATTTATAAAAGTCATGAAGACGATGAGAGCACAACTTAAAAAAAAACTGTGCGGTGGAGTGCATGCATTGTCCCCTTTGTGAGTAATTCAAAACAAGAAAAAATGTCCTTGTCAGGTATTATCATCTATTGTAATCTTTCATGGTCAATTTGCAGGTTCTTGTTATGATTTCAAATCTATATATATACAACATGCCATGCTTGTATGTGAAGCCATTATGCCTGATCAACAAACAATTCGTTCAGTGTGAACTGCTTGCCTCTGTTCTTTAACTCTACATTATTTGGGCAGAACTAGCACTAAATACTCACAATGTATCTTTCTTTCACCTGCTGTGTATTGCAAAAATATGGAGAAAACTTAAAGGAACTTGTCGACATTAATGTTTTTTTCAGAAGATAGTTAGAAATATTGAAGCAAATGATTTGCCATTTGTCAACTTTGTATGTGTCATGGATTGCAAGTCTAGCCCTAGAACATGAGTGTTTATTTAAATGATATATTACTTAAAACTTGATGAGATAATCTGTCTTGCAGCTCCAAAAAGCTAAACTAGAATGAACTAAGCAGTATGTCGTGAAGAGGTGTCATAGTGAAGATCTCTATTTTACAATAAAAAGAGAGTGCACTGTGCAAGTAAAAATCTGGATACATCTTAAAGAACAAGAGATCCAGTTAGAGGCTGCAGATTTCTAATAATGGGGAGCACAGCCTCTTTGAATGCTGGTAGTCCAGTGCTATATACAACTTCACCAGGCAGGCAGTTCCATATTGGGACTAAGAATAGCTATGATGTTATTCTCGAGCTTAACCCCATGGGCTACTGAAGCAGGTTGGACCCTGTACTAAGTGTATGGGGATGGGAGAATTCAGTAGTCATTCGGTTAATGAAGACCTTTGTTGTTTATGTGACAGCTGCAGACTTGAAATGGGCAATTCCGCGTTGGAAAAACAGTCACCTTACTTCACATTTATAGTAAAAACAATCATTTTTATAGCCCCGAATAGCTTTGAATTTAAAAAAATTAAAACAATAAAGAATTCCACGATCTTAGTCTGTGTTGGTATAATGCATGCTTAATTTTAAAAGGACATGTTTGAAGTTAAAAAATTGGCCCCTTTTTTATGGTAATTCCATTACCGAGGTGTTATACCACAATATCATGAATGTAAGAATAAAATTGTTGGAATGAAAGAGCTCACATGAAAGAATGGGCATATTTACAGGGTATGAAATGGGGAGATGGGATGCAGAGAAGAAAAGAGGCACAGAAAGTCTAAAAATGTTGGTAACGGAATTACACCCTTACCGTGGAATTGCCCATACGCAAGCTCTAATGAATCTCACTGAATACACAAAAGATGTAATATACCCATTTTAAAACCGAAACAGAGCACTAAAAGTACAAGTGGAAGCCATGAACCATTGCTTGAACTTTCATGTATTTCAAGTATTCCGAAAATCATTTTCATGGAGAGGTTTACGGAACTCCTGAAATATATACAAGTACTATGCTTATATTAACAGTAAAACACGACATTCTGTGTCAAAAGTAGACCGTTGAACTTTCATATGTAATAACTGTTCATTCAATGGTGGCACAGAAAGGGGCAAGGAAACGATAAACTGTAGACAAATAATAATTTTTTTGGTGTAAAAAACTGGATGATTGAGGTGATGAAAAATGTGCTAGAAAGGGACAATATTACAAAACCATTACAGTGATGGTGCAGATTACATCTCAAGCCTAGAGCTGTCAAACTTAATTTAGACTGATAATGAGCAGTCGGAACTCAATTGTTTGATCTTCACGGATAATATTTTAGTGCCATTTAGGGGAAAAACCGCAAGGTATTACAACGTTCGTGAATTATTGGCTTCTGAGTAAATAATGCCTACAGTGAATTTCATGAATTTCCAGTTCTACCGGAGATAAATTTTCCCTGTTCTTGATTCAAACTTTCATTAGAGAGGGATAAGTTGAGTTTGCTTTATGATAATCTTGAGAAAATTACATTTTATTCAATAATTTCTGGGAATCTACATGATCATAAATTAAGTTTTGAAATCTAAAATGTCATGTGTTTAAAGTCAAATAGCAGTAACTCTGATTTAAAGTATATGAGTTATACAACCTTCTGCTTTAGACAGATATTGTGTTATAAATTTTAAGGATTTGCTGTACATTAGCCTTACTATTCACCTCATTCAAGCAAGCACAATATGTCAGTTGAGAGCAACAAGGGCATTAACTTTGCATTAGAGAATTATTTGAAATTTCATTTCATTTCATATCAATTCATTTCATTTATTTTCATCTCATTTATTTTGATTTAATTTAGTTTCTTCTCACCTCATTTCATTTCATCTCATTGCATTTAATCTCATTTCATTTCATTTCATGTGATTTCATCTCATCTCATTTCATTTCACTTCATTTCAGTCTTACCCCATTTTATTTCATCTCACTTTATTTAATTTCATCTTGTTTCATCTCATTCATTCAATTTCATCTAGTTTCATCATATTTCATTTCAACTCATTTAATTTCATCTGATTTCATCACATTTCATCTCATGTCATCTTATTTCATCACATTTCATCTCATTTCATCTCCCTTCATTTCATTTGATTTCATCTCATATTTCATTCCAGGTCATTTCCTCTCATTTCATTTCACTGCATTTCACATTTTCATTTCAAACATGCAAACAAGCAATTGCTTTCAGCCAATGGCTTTTATTCTTTTGCAAGTCTGTGCATACCTGTTCATAAAGACCACCTGTGTTTAATAAACATGCATTATAGAGTACATGAAAATAGAAAAAGAGGTACATGCAGATTACGAATGCTGATGCTCTTTCGGCTTTCAGCTGACAGTATGGTGTTATAGATATGTGGACATTAATTTCGTGCTTTATCAAACTTTTTCATTTAAATGACTTTGACCTTCTAAAAGGTTCTCTAATTGACAAATGTCCTACTCTTGCAATAATTTGTGAACTGGGGAGCGTTTCATGAAGAGTCTTGTCGGTGATTTTCACTGACTAATTTGCTCTCAGCCAATCAGATGCAAGGATTTTCAGTAGCTTGTAACATTTGTCGGTGAAAATCACCGATAAAACTCTTTATGAAACGTTCCCCAGGTATTACTCATTTCATCCAGCAAGTGAAATATGAGGAGAGAGAGAGAGAGAGAGAGAGAGAGAGAAGAGAGAGAGAGAGAGAGGGAGAGAAAGGGAGAAAGAGAAGGGGGTGGGACAAAGATACAGAGATGGATGAGACAGATAAAGTGAGAAAGAGAAAGAGAAAGAGAAAAAGAGAGAGAAAGGGAGAGCAACGGTGAGATCAAAGGAGTGAAAGAGAGGAAAGAGAGATGGAAAGTGGTGGAGGTTTTTGATGGACAAATAGGATTGATATAAAAAAAGGAAAGGAATGAGCGAGAAGTACCCAAACTTAAGCAGATTCAAAAATGGAAGAAATAATGTAAGGGACAACTGAATCCTCAAATGTTTGAAGAATTTAAGTTTAAACTCGGGATATGAAAGTTTCATTTTTTTCATGCTATTTTATCCCCTAAGTAATATCATCTTAAGTTGTCTTAGTCTTTAAAAAGTCAATTTCAAAGAGGGTTATTTCTATATGACCATATTTCATATTAAATTTGTTTAGATGTATAGTTCCATCAAAAATTTCAAGCTTGAAGTCTTGTTACCATTTAGGAAAGAAACGGTGCTTCATGCTGTGGAAACAGGGTCATGACCTTCCCCAACAAGCTAGGACATTGTCCTTTATATTGCAGATTAATCATCTCTTCTCTTTCTCCATGTAGCCAACTAAAGTTAAGGATGAACCCTCATTCAGACAAGCAAACTTATTAAATTGCTATACAAAATTTAATGACTATTTCATAAGTACTTGGTGTTTTCTTGTTTGAATAACATGTAATAAATCAGGTTTGAGCATTATTTCTAGCAACATCTTAAAATAGAATTAGCCCCACCCATGAGAAAATTGTGCTGAACTAGATTTGTGAAATTTTTATGATGCAAAATTTATCATTTATGCATTTTATGACTAAATTTTTTTAATTCATGAGATTTTCTTGTGAAAATGATTATCATTAACAATTTGCATTTTAAAGGTAAATTTTTGGATAATGTTTGTAACAAGATAAAAATCTTAAGTCTTGCAGGACATCTTTTGGAATTGCTCATTCCCACTGTATCTTACACAAATTTCGTATAAAGTTCAGCTGGTGTGAATGACCTAATAGTTGACCCGCTTGCCAACCTGAGCATTCATAAGGAGTAATCAACATGTCCAATGAATTCTTCATTGATCTGTGTACGTCAGAGGCAAGAGGGTAAATTATCAGAGTGTTAACTTAAGGTACGCTTGGCTGGAGGAAATACTCTAAGTCTCTAACCCCATCCCACTTTCACATGGAGATGCAGGATATGTATACTGTATCCCAGGCGCAGCATTTTAACCCTTTGACCACAAAGCCCAAGACATCTCGGACTAGAGTCTATGGAAAATATGTGTTATAGCAAAATCAAGTTGTATCCAATAGGTTAAGTGTACCATTCACCCAAAGACATTTTACTTGGTATGTAACGGGTTCCATGTCACTGTGTTTAAATGCAATAAGCTTCAAATACTTTTCCTATAAAACAAAACATTGTTGGTTAAATGTACTTTTACTAACATGAAAGCGATTAGGAAGTAGACTAGTTGATGTGTGAATGAGCCCAAACATTAATTAAGGCCTATAAGGAGCTGGACTATCATTTGGTTCAACATATTGCATCTAATTTTGTCCTTTATTTTCTTCATATTTCTTAATCATTCATGTGTAGATTGCCAGGTAAATTTTTCATTATTTATTTATTTATTCATTTTATTTCATTTTTATTTATTTATTTTATAATTTTTTTTTTTTTTTTTTTTTGGCAGGGGGGGGGGGGGGGGCGAAGGGGGTAGGTGGTTTAATTTTTAAATCCCAGCTGTTTTCATCATGCAGGGCCCTCAATGAAAGAAGAGGCAACCCTGCTTAAATAAACTGTAAATAAATAAAAATGAATAAATATTTGAAATCCTTGAGGACAGTACAGATCTTAAGGTGATGACATCATGGAACTCTGAGTGATAACATGTATTAAAGTCAAATGTTGTCACATTATGATTTCAGGATTAGCCATGTTGTCATGGATTTATACCAGTAATAATGAAGACTGCAACCCTTTGAACACTGCATTACGTTTCGTTGGATTGGCGCAAAAACGACCCTAAATGCATTGTACGCCAAAAATCTATTATGAAATATGACATATTTTCAAGCTCTTCTAATGAAAATCTATTTGTGACACTCTGACTATTGTTTTGGAGTTACTGTTAGCTTCCCTCTGGATGTTTTGAAGAAATAACAGGTTTTATGGCAATTTTTCTTCTTTCTTTGATTTTCGAGGGAACACCTTTTGCATCACGTAATGGCATTTCTGCTGTGCTGATGCTGTGGCTTATTCTGTGAGACTCACCCATTCAGCAAACCCTAGGACTTTCCTTCTCTGTGTGAAATGCCCTTCAACTCGCAAAGGGAAACGGGAGGTTGACTTTTGGCCGACGGGTACACTGCCCTTTCTCGAGACGCGCACATTTGTGTTTCAATGCTCTCACTTCTCTCGCGGGATTAATGGATTTGATTTGGGTTGTCTTCGGAGTACAAGATGTCATTTTCAGCAATAATCAGTTTGGAGCATGGAAGTGAAAAACCGTGTGACTCATGATCGAAGGTATCATTGTTTGGATAAGTACTAGTATTATAGCGACTTGACCTAATCAAGCTTAAATGGCACTCGTATAAAATGTGAATTACACTGAAAGTAAATGTTACAAGGTTAATTTTTTTTTAAAATGCAGTTTCCAAATTTCAACTTGCAAGTTATTTTTTCCCTCCAATTCACCACAAAAGCAAGAGTATCAAAAAATGTTGAATATTGCTTTCATAAGCTTCGAAATTTCAATTTAAATACAAGTATATACATTGATTATCTATTCTTTAAAAAAGGGCCAAGAGTATTACAAATAATGGGTGCTTTTATTGGTCATCTTTTTCTTTTCTAGATTAATCTGACTTTTCCAGTGTTTTTAAGAAATGAAAACATGTTTTGAAATTTTGACCTTGACCTATGAATCATGGCCAAAAGGTGATCTGGAAAGAAAAACATTCACGTATCGACCATCTTGAACTAAATGTTGTGATAAAATGTAAGGAAATAGATCGTTTTTCCACCTTAGGGTCATGCACCAAGTCATAATTTGTATGCGATCACCCTCGTACTACTACCTGCTTCTAAAACGCCTGAAAAAAAAAATGAGACGAACTCCCTGTGATCCTCCCTATCTATCTTGCCAAGCTTTGTAATCCTATATGAGCATCGCTTGGAGTAAGATCGAGATTAGGATCGCGCGAGCTTTATCTCCTAGCATCGCATAAAGTTGCAATCGCTGAGGACGTGCCTGACTCTTTGCCGAGGTGGGCACCGGTTTTGTGCTCCCAAGACTCCAGGCTCGCGATGAGGATACATGATTGGGTTTCGTTTCTATTACATTAAGATTGCCATGGCCGGTAGAATTTCGGAGCAGTGCCACTGTTCTGCTTATCCTGTTTTATATCCTCTCAAGTGAAACTGCACTGTCAAAAAGAGGTAGAGGAAAACAATCGACCTATCTATAGGTTGGGAATATTTTTAGAGTTTAAAGGAACTAGAGGGTAAAGGGTTATGGAACATGCACATGGGACATCGGTGAGATCAGATGAGGAGAAATTGTTTGACGATTTTCGATGATTGGTCACTCCCTCTAGCGCGAAACCCAGAAACGAATGTAAGGGGATCACAATCGGATTAAATCGCTAGCATTCTCTGAATCATTACAATAATTGCAGAGTGTAGTGAACTCGATTTGAGAGCAGATTCTCAGCAAAGAGAAAATGGTTTAAGAATGTTGGGGATGGACATGATATTAATGATATTAGAATTTAGGTGAAGGTGATGTGGTTCATTTGGTACACTCTAAAACTGCACGTGTCAAATCAACCTGACAGTTTATTTGCAAGTGACATTTTCAAATTTTTTGATTAACACTTTTGACTTACTTGATACAACCTTTCTTAGGTTGTATCCAGGGTAGCATATTTAAATCTATCATTTTCAAAATGTTGTCACTCCTCGAACCCTTTACTTAAGTTGATTATGCAAGTGATTTTTTGAGAGTGTTTTTAAAATGACAGTATTAAATGAACTTTTCATTTCATAGTGCAAAAGATGATTAGTATAAGCTATGATTAAAGTGAGTCTGAAGTTGCGTGTATGTCTTTAAGAATATTGAAACTCCTAAGGGCATATACCCACAGATATATTCAATTATCTCACTTAATTTGAAAAAAATAAATAAATACGGAAGTGGAAGATGAAGTCGTATTTATAACTGTAAACAAAGGTGACTTTCGTGACTAAAGGGCAAGTAATTAAGACCTATATATACCTTCATTACATATGTCATGTTGTCTAGAATTATTCTGGTCCATTAGCTTTAAAGGATAAATCTCATCAGACTTTCAATTTATCTATTTATAATACACACCCTTTATGATTAAGACATTTAACGTCTTGAGTACAATTCATGTTAATTTATATGAATTAGACATTGAGACATCACATCTCATGAATATTTCATGTTATGCTTGTTCATGTCTCATTTTTCCACCTAGAGCCTTTCTGCACTTAGCAGTTGATGTATATGCTTATTTATTTGATATTGTGGATATTGAACATCCAAATTATTCAATTTAGAAATGAAGAGATTTTTTACTCTGTCTAAACAAAAACATGAATCTGAAATAATCATCATAGTTGACAGTACTAGTAGAGGAGAGGCCAGTTCTTTTTGTTAAAAAAAAACTCCTCTGAAATCATCTGGTCAACTTACTTGTTGGTCTTCACCTCTTGAAACTTGAAATGTGTAACCATTTATTATTATTATTATTATTATTGATTTGGCGTCACCTGTGCCTGGGAGGGGAAAAGCGAATTGAATCACTGTAACCCTTAGGTCTCTCCTCCCGATATCACTGATTGGAGGTTTGCAGGTGGACCACATACACCGGGGTTTCCCCCTACTCTTATACGAATAGTGCAGTTGGATCTTTACGTGAATAACTCATGCTCATGTAATTCTTTTTTAGGTTAATTTGATAATTTCAAAAAAATATATATATATACAAAGAGAAATGTTATCCTTTGAGGCTGTGACACCATTTTAGGTGTGGAGAACTTCATACATGATTAAATTTTGTGTGTTCAATAATTTGTTTCTACTGCCTTAAATAAGGAAAGGCGACATATTTCATACCTCGGATGCTATTGCCCTTGAAGAATTTTGTGCCATCTATTAATGTTTGGTGTTGTTTTTCTCTGACCATGGATATACAGTGTGAGTCAAGAAAAAGGAAATCTGAATTCAACTCTGCTTATTGTTGCAATCAGTTTAGAGATTATTTTTTAGAAAAAGCAGGGGAAAAAACTCGAAAGGATACGATTTTGACCAATGGATAAAAATGGTTTAAGGTGATTTTGGAAAACCTGTAGTCAGGCATCGGTTTCCTCGTCAGGCATGTCTACAGGTACATATTCTGACCCTCACCCCACTGGGATTATAATATAGTTCAGCAGTTCTTTACGGTTTTAACAGTTTGTTACTAGGGTTTGAATATGGGTTTCCTTTTTTTTATTGATACACACTGTATACTAACCAGTTACGGTTACGGTGAAAAGTGCACGTGGCATGCGGAATGGACACCTGTTAAAAAGGGCTCTGTAAAGCAAGCAATGGACTAGAAAGATATACTAAAGGTGTGTTTTCATTAGCTCGAGCTTACTGATAGCCGGCTATTTGGGGGATCAGGGAAATTGACCCAAACTCCGCTGAAGTGTACAAGCACATCCACATCATCTTGAGCTTCAATACCTTTGTGTACAAATGTATTAGCTCGAGCTTAACCCATTCGTGACAGAGGGTCCACATTTTGTGGTTTTGCCTAATAACTTTTGATGCAGAGCCCTAAAAATCGTACCAAATACATGAGCAGAAAGAGTAAAAAATTCTACACATACTGTGCCCATTTTGGTTTTGTCAATATTTGTTGTTTCATGCTGGAAATTTTTTTAAAGGAAAATAAGCATTGAAATCCTTAAATTGGCAATGCAATGGAAAGTTTAAAATCACCGTTTTTCCCTGCAAATTGGCAACTTTTCATCTTCTCATCATACTTTTTGTCAATTTATATTTATTTCAGATACATGACGTTTTATATGAAAAATTTAGCAATACAATAAAAATGTTGTTGTTGCCACTTCGAAGAATAAAAGCTGATCAAATTAAGCTTTAAATAATTCCTGTCACGAATGGGTTAATACCTTTGTGTATTGCAAGAAAGCTCGAGCTATAGCGTGATGTTGGCACACCTGTGCATGATGGAATGGATTAACAAGAATTTCGAGCTGATGAAGATGCGTCGACAATAGTGCGCTATTTTGTGGTTTAGTGGGCTGTATCTTAAAATAAGTCCAAGATGATGTAGGCTTACTTTTGGAGTGGAATAGTGGGCTATTTCAAAGCATTAGCTGGCTATTCTCTGATCAGGCTAATTCATGGGATGCGAAATAGCGGGCTATTTCTCAAGCTAGAGCTCAGTGATGAAGACACACCTTAAGTGGAGGCAAAGCCTGGAGACCTGTATGTTCTCTCTCTTCTTGCTTCACTCTTCTTCGTTGTGCCCAGTGTAATTCAATTGGTTGATTCAATTTCAAGTTCACCCAAGGCTACATTAGCACCATGCACTCAACTTCATGTGGTTTCCTGAGGGGGAGGAGGGGGAGGGGGGTTACAGAAACAAAGAGTTGTACATGGTGGAAATCTTGCTTCAGTCGTGAGGGGGGCAGCAGCAAAATTCGCTAGCAGAAAAACAATTCCCCTCCCCCACAATAAAATGAAGGAGAGAGAAGAAAAAAGAAATTGCTCCTTTTTACTCTAAAAGGGTTGTGTGTTAGCACCTCCTCCCCTCCAAAGGGTGCCTGACACTACAGGAGAAAAGGTTGGGGGGGGGGGGGGGGGGGTGGACGAGGATGAGCAAGGGCATGTTGATGCAATTGGAAGTAATAGAAGAATAAATGAAGAATAGATGGGGTTTGGGTTTAGGTGATATTTGACTGAGAGCAAGTCTGTTATCAGATAAATTGTCTAGATGCTGGGAGAAAGTAAAGGGAGTTGGTTCTTTAGTAAGGGAGAAGAGAGGTGAGTAGATGGACCACTTATAAAAGGGAAGAGAGAGAGAGAGAGAGAGAGAGGGCAGACACATAACAAGAAAGAGGGATAGAGAGAGACAGTAGGAGAGAGGAAGCAGTGGCGTAGCTAGGATTTCATTTTAGGGGGGCGGAAGCTCTGACGTTTTTTTGTCATTGTTCCTAGTCTGCTCCCACTCTTATGTTCTCATACCTTTTTCTTTTCTTGCTCCCCCTTTGTCTTCCTTCATTTTTCTTTCATTTTTCTTTCATTTTTCTTTTTTTTTTTTTTTGCGTTTTTTTTTTTGGGGGGGGGCAACCACCCCCATCGCCCCCCCCCCCCCGGCTATGCGCCTGAGAGGAAGGAGAAGGGGAGAAGGAGAGAAGGGGAGAAGAAGGGGAGAAAGGATTGATAAAGATGAAAGAATGGAGTAAAGGACTCGACAGATAGGGAGGGAAAGTGAAAGGAGAAGGAGTAGAGAGAGAGAGAGAGAGAGGGGGGGGGGGGGTAGGGGCAGTGGTAGACAAACATGAAGGCTATCTGCAGAGAGCAAATCAGAACTTTGCAATTTACATAGGAGAATGGAGTTCATGGAAATTTAAAGAGTAAATTATTCACCCCAGAACAGTGTATCTTCAGGGATAACATTTGCCTCCCCTTTTTTTAAAACATAAAAACTATATTTCTAACCACTTTTATCGGTTTCATGGGAATATTTACAAGATACTCATTGGGATCTGTGTTTTTAGGTCATAGGGATTTATGAAACATTCATGCCCTCAATCAAAACTGTGCACTTCCTAAACCTATGCATCCTTTCTCATCACTTTTCCAAAATGACCAAGCTCTTGCTAATGCAAACAGATGAAAACCAGGACTTGGGTCATCTGCCCTGGGGCACAGGTGAAAAGGCATCAATAAATAAGCAATTTGCACAGAAACCTAATTTGCGTAAGTGGGTTGTGTCCTGATGCGAGATGTAACAGACGTTTAGGGGGCCTCTGGAGGGAAAATGAAATAATCTCTTTATGAGAAATCAAACTCGCTCTTTTAGGAATTATGTTTATGATATTTCTCTTCAGTTTTGTTCAGTATGTTTTGAAAAGTAATTGGAGACAGGTGTTTACAGTTTAATAATATATTTTCTCTTAGATCCAGATTTATAATCAGTTTTCTCCAGAACACTTTAATTTTCTCTAGAAATAAAAAAAACTGCTTTTTCTAGAAGGCATTAAAATGCCATCCTTTATTTCAGAGCAAAGCATGTTATGTTCAGCTGACATTCCTGATGGAATTGATATGCATAACAGTGCGTGCAGTGGCATGCTTGTTGGCATTGGGAGGAAATGTGGATTCCAAAGTATTAGAAATAGAAATGAAATAAAAATACTTTAAACATTGGGTATAAAATGAACAGCATTTTACTGAGCCATTGATATAATACATTTTGAACCCCCCCCAAAAATTCTTTTTTTTAAGGATATACTGCATTTTGTAAAAAACAATCAAAATCATACTTCTGTCAAAACGAGTAATTATCTTAGATTTCCATTCATGACAACATTATTTTCATACAAATGAGTTCATCATGTCATATTTATTACAAGACTTCTTTTCTTTTCATAAATTCTTCTCAAAAAATGATGTTTTTCTAGGAATGCCAGCAGTAGGGATACCGGCAATGCCTTTTCTACTGACACTTCAAATATTTTATTAGACACAAGATATATGTATGTACATATATCTCACTGCTCCTAGCCTGTCAGACTTGTCTTGTGCTGTGTCATTGTAGATCAATTTGTACCTGTTATGTGAATGATGATAAATTACCCCAATATTGCCATTTTTACGGCACCTAGGAGATTTGAATATGGTACTTCATGAAGATTAAAGGCATTGGCTAACTTTGTGAGCAGCTGATTAAAAAAATTCTGAGACTAAGATTGCAACATGTGTATGAGTAGTTGTATTTGTACTCAAAAACCCTGAAACCAACCATAATTTGGAATGAAAAACTGTAAGTTAGACACAAACCGCGATTTTATTCATTTTCGTCTCAGAGACAATAAATAGGAGGACCGTTTTGCTTGAATTTAAAAAATACTGTTATCAGCCTCCCGCCGCGTGATACGCCAGTACACACAGTACGGTCCGGTGAGCCATGCGCGCATGCGCACTCCTTACATCTAGTCTCTGCAACTGACCCTCGTATTTTTTTCAAACATTGGTTCACATTTCTAATATTGGAAAATACTTCCTGTGGATATCATACTTTGAAACTTTCAGACTGGTATTTTTACATTATAACCCTTATGTTTTTCCCATTTTCAAGTAACAAGAATCATAACATTGTTAATCAATGTCTTTAAGGCTATAGAAGTACTGATATGATGGTCTTCTGTGTTTGAAGCCATAGAAACATGTTATATTATTTAATATTGTTTGGGTAAGGGTGCATTGAGGATAAACATGAGGAAAGCCATGTCATCTTTAAGGGAAAGTCCATCCTCAATTTTTAAATTTTATTTATTCACCTCGAGTGGTTTATTCTCTCTCTCTCTCTCTCTCTACTTCCTTGCCCTTCTCCATCTCCCTCTAAAAACACACACAAAAAAAACTATGCTGCCATTCCTACAAAGTGTGAAATTTCATTGCTTTGTTTTTTGCTTAAGAAAGAACCCCCTCCATTTTCATAAGTATTTTGTTAATTCTTTTTTATTGAATTATTCAAGCAGAATCTCAAGACATATCTGTTTGTATTGTAGTTGGGTAATCTTGGAGAGCTGTATGTAATGTGCATAGAGCAGTTTGTAATTGAATATGTGCTATATAAGTGACACAGTTTATTAATATTATTATTATAATTATTTTCAAGGAAAAACTTCAAAGAGTTAACTTCATTTCTATAGTTCTCAAAATTTGTTGCTGGTGTGCAGTGCATAGTACTTTTGTTGTTGAAACTAGCAACAAATATTATTTCCTCTTGATCTCCTAATGAATGTTTAAGTTTTCTGACATGACTTGGTTCAAACCTGGACAGATATATTTTAATAGTTTTGTTAAATGAAAAAAAGATTCTAAAACACACTAGTGCAGACTTGCCCTTAAAGATAAACTTGATTTCTGGTCATGCCATTGAAATGTAAGAGAAACTGTTTCAAAGCAATTTGGAAAGGTTGATTTTATGGGTATATTGAAATTGGTATATACCTTAAAGGTAATAAACAGTAGTGGTAGCAAAATAAAAGTTAGCATGAAAAACTGCTAAAATATAGTCTCATATTGTTCGGCTTGCATGAAAAGATATATGAGTGAGATAATCTAGTATTCTATTCACGATTTCAAAATAATTCAAATGTTCAAACATAAACCGTCACCTTATACCCTCGCTACGGACCACCTACCCCGACGCTCTCGGCTCAAGGGCGCATAGACACTGTTTATGCGTGTGTGAATTTTCGGTGCGGTACCACGCTGAGAACTCGACATATCTTCCGTTGATATTTTAGCCATTTCTAAACAAATATTTTTCAAAAAAAACGTCAACTAAAAATAGTCATTTTATACCTCAGTTCATGTAGTAATTTTCATTACACCTAACAAAGTAGTTAAATATTCAAAGTGCCACCTTTCCCACTACTACTTATTACCTTTGAGGTTTTGAAATGATTCAAAATGAAAAAAAAAAATCAATGCAGTCTTGCTGAAAAGCACATGAACTTTATATAGAAATGGGTCTATGGGACCACAGCCCAAACACTGTGTGTATAATGTTTGGGTTAAAGGCTTAAGCTATTTCTTGTCATATTTCAAATCGTCTATTCAGAGCCTAAAGGGCATTAAGTCATATCATTTTATACACACTAATAAAGCCCTTCTGGCTCCAAAGAGATGAAATATGAGAGCATTTAAAGAGTACTTCTTTTCAAAAGGATTTCTATCATGATATTCTTCCAAACTGACATTAAAAGAATTAGAAATCTCACAATTATTTTCCACCTTTATAAGAACTCAAGCTCTTTTGTTTGGCCTAATGATATTTGATGCTGAGCTCTAAAAAACTACCAAATATTGCAAGAAATTCTGCACATACTGTGACCATTTTGGTTACGTCAGCATTTGTCCTTTGATGCTGAAAATTTTTTATAAGAAAAATAAGCCCTGAAATCCTTAAATTGGCAACTGGATGAAAAGTGAAATATCACTGTTTATCAAAGCAGTGGCAACTTTTAAACTTCTTAATGAACTTTCCATCAATTCATAGTCATGACAGACATATGACTTTGTGTAAGAATGTAGCAATAAATGTAAAATACCGGTGTTGCCAATATGAAGAAGAAAAGCTGATTAAATTAGACTTTAAATGATTCCTGTCATGAATGGGCTAGAAAAACAGAGAGAGAAAACAGATAAGTGTGAAGTTCATGGTTCAAGGGGACCAACGTCTGACAGTGGTGCAAGAATTGAATTAAATATCCTTCTAACCATGGTGATACTGGCAGCTTGTTGTATTGCTGCAGAAATTATGAAAATGAGGATCATGTTGTATCTTTGTAATAATGATGGTGGGTTCTTGTTTAGAGTGATCTTGTCTGTCACACCTGATACTGCTGGTCCTCCACTGTTATCACCCATGCAGCCTTAGCACTGCTGCCATTACGGCCCTCCAGCATTTTAAGGAATTCCTTCCTATCCTAAATTTACTATACACCTGTGGTGGAGAGTAGCAGATGTAGATATGTTTGATGCCCTCTTTGTATGCATTTGATATACAGTGTATACCTAGAAATATGCAGTTGTATTAATTTTGCTGAATTTAATGATCGTTGTATATTCTTCATGTACTTTGAATAAAAAGTGATGTATTTTGCTCAAATTGATGACTAATTTGTACGCATTTGATGTAATTCAGAATAACATAGTTTTGTATTTTGCTAAATGTAATGACCAGTGTACGTATTTGAAATACATTAACTTCGACACATCATGTCTAGCCTGAAATTCCCAAGAGGAGTTTCAAACCACTTAAACTTAAATTTACTAGACACATGCCAGACAGCATTATACCAATGTTTTGTTGAGCATTTCTAGGTGAAATATATCAGATTAGAGTCAAAGGGGCACAAAAATCCATACAAAAATCAATCCAATCATTTCTTATTTGTCAACATGATATAACAGTGCAGAAGGTGTTTACATTTTGTAAACTATTTGTGGGGGCTGAAAAAAAGTCTAGCGCCATTTGGAGCTAAAACAGAGCTTAATTATCATCTACTTTTTCGGTGTGGCCTGTACTTTACATAAAGATAAGAGAAGGTGCACTTGTTTGACAGAGATAATATTTTTTTGCCCCCAATGTCATGAAAGATGTTTTTGATTTAATCATTGGGTGAGAAAATTTGAATGAATGTCATTTTGATGAAGGATTTGTGAAGATGTAGGGTTGGAGGCATAGGACATTATACTCTAAACAGAAACATTTTGCCCTTGATGTAGTAGAATCTGTCATTTGATTGTATTAGGTTTTTTGTTGTTTTTTTGAAATATGGAATCATTATTAAATATAATGTCTCGAAGATCTTCAATTTGTCAAGATGGGATGTAGGATGTTTAGTCTATGAAGAATTAAGAAGATAGCATTTGCTCTTGTTGTGTTCTTATCATGTTAGATGTACTTTATAAGGTATTGTTATTGAAATCTATGTCTTGTTGATGTGCATTTTTTGCAAGATAGGATTAAAATGTGGTATAGGATAAATCCTCCAGAAAGAAGAGAAATATTTTCCTCTTGAAGGAGTAGAATATTCCTCTTATTTCATTAGATGCTATCCACTGAAAAAAAATTATTTTGGAAGGCATTTCACAAAGATTTACATTTTTGTCATAATGGAGTTGACATCAAGCTCTGACAGGTACTTCCAAAAAAAAAGTTTGAACTTGATATTTCTAAGGGGCAATTCTTATATTGAATATATGCATCTCAAAATTGTATAATTTATCAAGATGTTGTTAGGATAGGACATATATACTTAGAAACAGTAAAAACAAAAAACAAAAAAATGAAAAATTGCCCTTTGAATGTTGTAAAATATGTTTTTCCATTGCACAAGATGTATTTGCTGAGATATCGTGATTGAGTACACGTCCCATTGATCTGCAATTTGTCGAGACGCTGGGACAGGGTTATTTTGATTCATGGTGTGCGGTTTCCGCATGGACAGATGTTTGTTTATAAGATACATGCATGACGGTTGGTAGAGTGTACAATTTTGAAGCATACCACCTGTGTCACTGTGAATATACATGACGTTGCTACAGAATGCCACACTTAGCGAAGGAAGAGAGAGAGAAGGAAGAGAGAGAGAGAGAGAGAGAGAGAGAGAGAAAAGAAGGACTTAAGAGGATGGTTAGGTGGTAGAAGGGACTTATCAAGGGGAAGAATACAGAGGGTGGTGGGGGAAGAAAGGAGAGGGAGAGACAGAAAAAAGGAGAGGCAGAGAAAAAAAAGGAGAGAGAGGGAGAAGGAGGCTTTGCTTGCAGGGAGTAAAAAGAGAGAGCCGGAGGGGGGGGGGGGTATGGGCAAGGAAGTAGAGAGAGAGAGAGAGAGAGAGAAAAGAAGGAACAGCTTAAAGAGAATGGTTAGGGGGTAGAAGGGAGTTAGGGAAAGAATACAGAGGATAGTTGGGGAAGAAAGGAGAGGGAGAGACAAAAAAGGAGAGGCAGAGAAAAAAAGGAAAGAGGGAGAAGGAGGCTTAGCTTGAAGGGAGTATAAAGAGAACCGGAGGGGGGGGGGGGTGGGATGGGCATGGAAGTAGAGAGAAAGAGAGAGAACAAATAGGAATGAAAGATCCAACCCTTTGCAGTAAAAAAAAAATGAATTTGTGACCCCAGAAGAGTTATTTTTTTGTCAGAAAATAGTATTTTAATTTGATTTTGATTCAATATACAGTAGGCCCTAAAACAATGAACTTTTATAGGTAGATTGTGAAGTGCATTTTAGCTACATTCTATAAACTTACAGTGTAGAATCAACATATAAATTGGCATACAAGTTAGGATGTTTTTAAAGTGGTAAATTCAGACACTTGAAATGCTGAAAGCAACAGAGTTCAATCCAGTGTAAAGAAATACAGCATTTTAAAAATGCTGCCCTTCCTTTTCCATTTGAAATATTGATAAAATACTTGAGTTTTGAGGGTAGTTTTTCATAGTGTTGCAGTCCTTTCAATGCCACTTTGCAGGGTTTGGCACTAACAGCAGTCAATGGACCCATAATTTGTTTTACAGACAGATCAACCTTCCTCCCCCAACTAAGTTTGTAAAAGGGAGTCTGTCTAGCTATCCAGACACCTGTGAAAAAAGCTAATGCAAGATCATTGCATTTTGCCTTGCATGAATCTTTTAAAAATATAATTAGTAGTCGGCATTGTCAAGTTTCATGCTGCAAATAATGGAATTGTAAAGTGATACAACATACAAATATTCAGTGTTGATGAGTGTGATGGTTCTGAATATTACATGATGGTGCAAGTTGAGCCATTCTATTCAACGAAGCGAAGCAAAGTTGAATAGGACGGCGCAACTTGCACCGAATGCAACATTCGGAACCATCGCCCTTATAAACATTGAATATTTGTTTTCTACAACATAAGATCTATGAGTTTATACAGTACACATTCACTGGTCTTGGAATGGAATCAGACTAATTGAAACCGAGATAGGTCTCATTTTGCTTACCTTTGGGTATTACTTGCGGTTGTGGGCGCAATTTGTATTGAGCATGCTGCTGTGTAGCGCTTACTGTGCAGATGTGCTGTGAGTTGCAAACGCAAACCGTATGTGCAGTACAAGCAGGTTCAGTGTGCCCTATGTTCTATTGAACGGCTGGCTCCCTTGAGCGTTCAACACAGCTTTATATAACACCGAAATAGATTCCTGTCATTTGATTGGTTGTTTGATATTGATCATTGGTCCCATTGCACTATGACGTCATCATTCGTGTAATTGTGGCTCCATTTACCGTGCAATCTTGGATCCATACGATTTGCTCCATTGCACGAATGCCGAGAGCCCGGCACACTACACGTACATATAACGCTTGCGTTTGCAGTGTGCACCACGAACAGCGCGCTAGCGTATAGCGCTATCGATTTATTGCGATTTGATCTATTTTTATGTGTCATATAAAACACATAATGAATGTTTTTTTCATCTGTGCAATGTACGGAATATTTCATTCGGTGAAAGATGAAATTTTTGATCCATTCAAATGAGGCGCAGCCTCGTTGAATGGATCAAAAATTTCATCTTTCACCTCATGAAATATTCTGTCCATTGCACTCATAAACATTCACTATTTGTATACTATTTCTATGACAAATTTGCTCTCAGCCAATCAAATGCAAGGATTTCAGTAGCTTATAACAGTTATTGCAACTTGTTATTGATATAACAAGTTTTATGAAAGGGGGTCCTGATCATGGAAGTTAATTGTGAAAGAAACTGTTTCCAGGCAACTGCATGGAAAAGGTATGTCAGTTATACTTAAAGATTTGTGTATAGTGTTAGATTATAGAATTCCCAAGAAAATGAATGTATGGGACCACACAAGAATGATGCAACTGGCATCAGTGTTTTGCCCAAACAGTTCAGCATTTCAACATATTTCAAATACCAGGGCATTTGAAGAGCAGTCCTTTACTGGAACTTTTCTTCCATGATATTCTTACTGACATAAAAGGGATGAGAAAGCTTCCAAATTATCTTTTTTTTTTTTACCTTCCCCATAACTCAGCCTCCTCTTTAAAAAGAGTCTTTTGCTTTATATGAACTGCTGTGTTTCCTAGCCATATCTAGGCCAGCACCTGACATATCGGTTGTTAAGGTTTGAATGTCACATGACTAAATGGATCTGGTCATTAGGATCTCCTTGACAAACATGTTCTGTCGGTGGTACTTTGTAAATTCATCCATCTTTCCATGTTTTGTGTTTTCGTATCGTGCTATGCTCTCAGTTACTCATGCCTTCTTAGAAAAGGCACATTCATACAACTTTACATGTAGTCCTACTTTCGGTTTTGTTTCAATTTTTGTTTGCAATAATGAGATACCTTACATGTTACATGTAATATGAACAAATTTTCTAGTGCAACTCCATGTTATGTATGGACTGCATGCAGTATGCAGATTGCTGACTTGAAGAGCTGTGTTATCTACAGGTATATGTAACACTTGTGAACCTTGTCTGAGGTTTTTCTACTGTGGATTCTGCTGAAAATTTGCTGTGGGGTTACCATTACATGTTTAAGTACCTCTGTGTTTGAACAGAAATAAATAGTGAACAATTTTTGCATTTGGAAGGAAAGAGAGAGAGAAAGGGGGGGGGGTGGGAGGAGAAAGAAATTCATACATGTAGTATTTAATCAGTAGATATAAAACCTGTGTCTTTTTTTCCTCAAGTTTTCTTGAATGCGATAAAACAAATTTCAAATTATTTCGAGGATAAGGATGGCCTTACTTCCCTCGGTGATAGTCTTTCATAAAAGACATTGATGATTTCAGTGGAATTCATTGCAAACAATTCCTTTTCTGATGGCAATTTCTTCTTGGCACACATGTTGTACCTCAGCCTTACACGCAGGTGTCCAGTGAAAACTCATGATAAAGAGCTCAAATTTCAAATTATTTCGAGGATAAGGATGGCCTTATTTCCCTCAGTGATAGTTTTTCATAAAAGACATTGAAGATTTCAGTGGAAATCATTGCAAACAACTCATGATAAAGAGCTCTGATATAACAGGATTCTTTATAGAACATGATAAATTTGCTGGTCCTAGTTCTTCATGTTCTCTATTTTTTTATGCCATTATAACTAGATTCCTGGGCCGGTATTCAATTCAACACTTGGAATAAGTAAAACCTTTACTTAGTATTTTACTTGGCTAAGAAATTTGCTTAAGTCATATTCAATTCAATACTTTGAATTTTACTTGAGTAAGCCAACTTTAAGCCAAAATTCTTACTGATAAGCATTGTGACGGCATATTTTCAATGCGCAATTAACTTGTCGCATCAAATACGCTCGAATATGCTATGATATACTTCTGCGCAGCTCATGATGGCTGCGTACAAAAAACCTATGCTACCAGTCAAGGCCTCTAAAATAATTGGCTTAAGTCACCTAGGTAAGTGTCTTAGATTTAGAATAAGATACTTAGCCAAAATATTGAATTGAATACCACATTCTGCTAAGTATTTTATCTAAGTGAAAAACTAAGCAAAATACTCATATTTCTGACATATTTCAAGTATTGAATTGAATACTGGCCCTGATAGAACAATGTAACTTTCATTATCCAAGGTCCTCATTATAGTGAGCTTCCACTGTATTCTTTTCCCATTTCTCCTTTAGAAGATAGTTCAGAGATATCCCCCACCGTTCTCCAGGCCTATGACTAAAAGCCTGTCTGTAAGAGCCTCAGCACGTGGCCCCGCTTATCTTCGACAGGTTAAGTAGGACAGATTATTGAGTGTCCTGTCGCTGGCCTGACTGGAATATATTAGCCCATCTACCGCCGCGCTTTTGATGAGGCCAAGAGAGAATTTTGGATTGCGTGAATGGACGGAGTACATCCTTGTTTCCGGGGTTTCGTGTGGCCAGCCATCACTTCCTTGAAGGACTTTCATAGTGTTATCAGAGTGGGTGACTTATGGTGTGGGGGGGGGGGGGGGGGGGGGGGGGGGGTCTCCATGAACATAAAACATGATGAAATGATACAGTATTTTCTAGGAACCAGAAGAGCATTTTCTCATGATATTGTGGAGAGAGTTAGAGAGAAGCTGGAATTCAGGGAAAGCGCTGTGATTGTTATGTAGGGAGCGGTGAAGGCGCAGGTGTCAAGGCTTAGGACAGAATGTACATTGCATTCATTTAACCCATTCGTGACAGGAATTATTTAAAGCCTAATTTGATCAGCTTTTATTCTTCAAATTGGCAACACCAAATTTTTTCTTTTATTGCTACATTTTTAAAATACAAAGTCATGTATCTGAAATAAATATAAATTGGCAAAAAGTATGAAGAGAATTAAAAAAGTTGCCAATTTGCAGGGGAAAATGGTGGTTTTAAAATTTCCATTGCATTGCCAATTTAAGGATTTTAATGCTTATTTTCATTTAAAAAATTTTCAACATCGAACAGAAAATATTGACGCAACCAAAATGGGCACAGTTTGTGTAGAAATTTTTGCTCTTTCTACTCATGTATTTGGAATGATTTCTAGGGCTCTGCATCAAAGGTCAAAGGCCAAACCACATAAGGTGGACCTTCTGTCATGAATGGGTTAAAATATTTGCACCAAAATTCAGTGAAAATCATGAATGATACTTTGTGTGATCTCATTCTCTGCATGTATTTCTTTATGCAAGGCTAACAATGTGAGACTATACTTACTCAGTTTCATGCCAATTTTCTTTTTGCTACAAAAACTGTGCATCAGCTTACTCGAACCTTAACCTAACAGCCGTTCTTTGATTTGTGTAATATCTTAATTACCTGTCAGTCTGGTATCCCATATACATTCCATGCCCCATCTCGAATGCTCTTTTTTTTTATAAATCAAATTTTTTCCCCTCTGTACCCTTTTATTGGATTATATGATGTTAATTCGGAACACATAAAACAGTCGTGTGTAGCAAGGTTCATTGCTGTTCATCGGCGCGCAAATGGAGGTATGTGTCCTTCGTTTTCATTGTGTAAAAAGCCTGTCATGTGCATAGAACTGTTAAGAGCAATCAGAAAACGCAGCTGCTCTTAACGTAGCAGTAGGGAAAATTAATGGGAATAATTTGAGTATTTGCAGGTGCATGTTTTTGCCATTTGATTAGGTTTTCTGCAGAATGGGAAAATAGATTATTTCTAATTTTCTCACATTTGATCCTTAAAGGCAAAAATCATCCTCTTAAAATACTTGTTGAAAGAATGGTCCAAATTGTGATAGAGCATATGATATAAATGGCAACAGTGATAGAATTTCTGTAATATTAATCCACTGGTTATGATAGTATTCATGATTTTGGATTATTTGAACTGTGATGTGAGAAGCGTCATTACGGATAAAAGAACATTTACTCTTTATGAACTGAATATTAATAGATTTTTAAATACTTTCCCAAAATTAAGGAACTCAGACATTCTTGGCCAAGTTAATTAACAATTCAGATACATAGATGTATATAAACAAACTGCAATTATCTGTGCAAAAGCCTGATCAGGTTTTTGAAGCACTTTAGGAAAAACCCTTGCATGAAAAATTATACCCTTTTTATGTATTTTGACTGTGTGCTTTATGAGTATGTAGGTGATGAATTGATGCTGAATTTATTCTCTAGATATGTTTCAGCCATCATGTCAGTGAAATCATACCAGAATGGAGTTCCAGGACTATACGTGCCTTCCTCTAAATGTAAACGGCTTCTATTCTTTTCCAACCTTTACAAAACTATTATTGTATTTATTGCCATTTTCTAAATGAGCACCAATTATGAGTACGATGCATTTTAAGGCGGAAATGCTGAATGGGACTCAATTGTTATTTATTTCATGGCTTCCATTGAACCTGAGTCATGCGTTGTAAGGAAAGGATCCGTTTCTCCGCAGCTCCCACGGCTCTGGAGATCTGTAACAAGATTATAGGACAGACCATAAAAGATCAATCAGAGGATGGACTGAGAGTTAACCTGTGTACCAGTGGGAAGTGCTTTTGGCAATCTTCCAGAGAGAGGGAGAGAGAGAGAGAGAGAGAGAGAGAGAGAGAGAGAGAGAGAGAGAGAGAGAGAGAGAGAGAGAGAGAGAGAGAGAGAGAAAGAAAGAAAGAGGGAGGTTGGGTAAAAGAGATAAGATGGAAATATGAATTTGGAAGAAAAATAAAAGGAGAGAGGAGAAAAGAAAGAGAAATAGAAGAGAGAGAGTGAGAAGAGAGAGGAAGAGAGGGGCAGAGGAAGAGAGAATCAAGAAATAGAAGAGAGAGAGAGAGTAATAGAGAAGAGGTGGAAAGAGAAAAGAAAAGAAAAGATGTGAGGAGGCAATAAGGGGGAAGAGAGAGAGAGAGAGAGATAAGAGAGAATAGAAATCACTTGTATTTGAAATGAAAAAGAATTGTTCTCACTCTTGTTGAAGAGAATCTCTTCTTTTGAAAAGATATAGTAAAGCTAGTGGAATAAACATGTAAGGCAGAAAAAAATTTTTTAAAGTAGAAATGCGGAGGATGATTATCATGCACTTTATCCTGATTGTAAAAGAACGTGTACATCCCAGCAAATATTTGTTTTGTTTGAAAACACTAATCCTTTTCTATCAGGGTGCTCATAAACTTTAACAATTAAAAAAAAAAGAAATCCTCGCAGATCAGGCTCTATGAACATTCCTAATTTGTATTCATGAACAGTAATGTAAGTTATATAGAGTTGAACAGTGAACAATGTATAATCACACTTGCATCTTTCAGAGTTACCTTGATGACTTCAGGTATTGATTATGCAGAAGGATAAAGTGACTAAGAGCAAGAAGCAATGATATTGTGCAGCAGTTGTAGGGGTTTGTATTTTCTGTGGCAAAATTGCAGAGCGATTACGAAATGAAGAAAACAAAAATGGTGATTACTTTCTCACTTCTTTAAGCATTTGATATATTTTGATTTTTTGAATTGTGATGTGCAGATTAAGGATTTATTTCCCATACAGTTTCCAGATTTACTGTGATATTTTCAAGTGTGTAGATATGTAGGTGTATATAAAATTTTCCTTCCTGCATATGTATAGGACTAAAAGCAATAAACATTTAGTTTTGCATGATTTTTTTTTAAATGGCAGAATTGCAAAGCAAATGCAGAAAACAAGTGCTGATTGCTTTCATGCAGTTTGATATAATTATGTAGATTTCTAAAATGAGAAGTAAATACATAGTATTTCTATAATTTTTGTTCAATTACACGTGCATTTTGAGAACAGTATTATGTATTATAAATGGAAGTATATTTTTCCCCAGAGAGGTAGCTTTGTGGGGAGGAGGGTTTACCAGCTATTGTTGACCACCATCACAATCATACAATTAAATTAAACAATCTTAATAAGTTTTCTCCTTTACATTCATGTGGATCAGGGAACCTAAAAACAGCTAGGATTCTTGAGCTTTATCTATAGAATAATAATTATCAGCATCAGTGACTGCACAAAGGATATCAGAATTTAAAGAAAATATCAAAAGAGTAATTATCATTATTTTCCTCCAAAAATTAATTCACTCGGAAAAGTATTAAAATAATACACCGATAACCATCTTTGAGCTCAGTATTGTTCTAGAAAGTGTGTGGTGATATCAGTTTAAAGGTTAAAGCTCATTATTTGCATAAAGCCACAGGTCTGTAATTCTTTTTTAATACAAAGCTAACACATTCCTGGCTTTCAGCAGATTTATTGCTCTATAAAACTATGAAAATGAATTTTAAAATGGAATATTCATTTTTCCGTTTTGCAAGGATCATGCTAAATCCCCGAATGATCTTGATAAGCATCCCAAACCAATTTACTTTGTAAAAGAAAGGAATTTATTAACATGGTTTTGTGAATGTATTAACTTTTTGTAATGATCGTTATTGAAGGAGAAATGCCTGTCAGTTTAACATTCAAACAATAGAGAAACTGGGAATGCACAGGGAATGAGATAACAAATTAAAAGGAGAGAGGGGGGGGGGGGGGGG
>CM057155.1:17423676-17515432 GCA_029962745.1 Echinometra lucunter | reverse complement strand
AAAAAGAAGAAAGTACTCTATTGGGTCCTGGGCATCGAGGCTTCACCAGGGTTTATATACGAATCTGTTGAAATTACAGGAGATTTTGAGGACAGGAAATTGGATGTAGCACAGCGCTTGCAGATATAATGAATGGGATGGTTTTTCATGTTGACTTAGCTTTAGAATGATTGACATTGAATATCTGTTCCGTGTGCCAGAAAGATTTTAACTCATATACTATAACACAGAGTTAGCAACCTTCTAGTTCTGAACAATATCCTTTATGTTGTCTGCTCATTGATAAGTGTATATGCATTGGACACATCCAAAGGTTGTTTAACCCATTCATGACAGGAATTATTCAAAGTCTAATTTGATCAGCTTTTATTCTTCAAATTGGCAACACCAATATTTTTATATTATTGCTACATTTTTCTTATAAAACATCATGTATCTGAAATGAATATAAATTGACAGAAATTATGAGAAGTCAAAAAGTTGCCAATTTGCAGGGGAAAACAGTGATTTTAAACTTTCTGTCACATTGCCAATTTAAGGATTTTAATGCTTATTTTCCTTTAAAAAAATTTCAGCATCAAACAATGAATATTGATGCAACCAAAATGGGCACAGTTTGTGTAGAATTTTTTGCTCTTTCTGCTCATGTATTTGGTATGATTTTTAGGGCCTTGCATCAAAAGTTATTAGGCCAAACCACAAAATGTGGACCTATGTCATGAATGGGTTAAGGAGTGAACCGCTATGGGTCACTCCGGAAACCAAGCATCAACATGTATGATATGGGTTACTGCTGTAAAACTAGAATTCGTTTTGAAAAAAAAAAAATTTGAACTAGAAATTTAGTTCTAATTGTAAATGATGTGATCTCCTCTTCTGAGAACTTGTTTTTTCATAGTTTAGACAACCAAGTTAATTTGTTTCTTTTATGAATATGGACATGTTATTGATGATTTATTTTGGAACTTGAAATTCAGGTGTGTGTGATACTCAATGATAGTAATAAACATATTATGTGCACGGCAATACTTATTAAGCCTTAAAAGTTTGCTACATTACATTTATTTTATATTATGAAGCTCCTTGGCTTATTGCTATCCCTCTTTTCAGGCCTTTGTTTCTCAAATCCTATGGATAATGTTAAGAGAATTCTCATTTGTTTCACGAAAGTCATTTTCATCATTATTTTCCAGTCCTCGGACCTGTTTCATAAAACTTGTTATCATTAACAACTGCCACATTTCTATGACAAATTTGCTTTCAGCCAATCAAATGCAAGGATTTCAGTAGCTCATAACAGTTATTGCAACTTGTTATTGATAACAAGTTTTATGAAATGGGGCCTGTATGTGACCGTCATGGCACTATGTTCATATCTACCTAAGATCTTAGACACTGCTATCAACTGGACTCTGGTCAAAATTCACAAAAAAAGATCTGTTTTAAGCCATGGTCTAAACTGGTGATGTTCCAAAGGTTCGTTATTCCATAGGTTCATTATTCTGAAGGCTCGTTATTCCGAAACACAAAAATTGCGTATACGTAGATGTTCGTTAGTCCGAAAATGAAAAAGGGTTCATTAATCCGAACATTTATGGCTTTATTCTGAAGGTTCGTTATTCTGAAGGTTCGTCAGTCTGAAAATGAAAATAGGTTCATTATTCTGAAGGTTCCATAATCCAAACATGAAATAAGGTTTGTTAGTTTGAAAATAACTAACAAACTACCGAACCTTATTTCATTTTCGGATTATCGAACCTTCGGAATAATGAACCTTTTTTTAATTTTCAGATTAACGAACCTTCGGAATAACAAACCATTGGAATAACGAACTGTACGTAACCGGTCTAAACCATGGTTTAAACCTCAGTCATAGAGTAAAGTAAGCCTAAAGCATATAGATCTATTTAGAGCCAAAAGGGTGTTAACTCATATCATTTTATACAGACTTAACGCCCTTCTGGCTCCAAACAGACGATATGTAAACATACATAAATACATGACTGTCCACCCTGTGGACAAGAGGACATGCGTGTACTACACTTAGGGAGGTTTAAGCCATGGTGTAAATGTAAATCTCTTTTGTGAATTCTGGCCTATATGTGTTCTGCATCCCAAAATCTCTCAACATCTCCTTTGATATCACTTTTCATAGTCCCACGAACACTGGGAATGAATGAATACACGATGTAGTTATCTCCGGAGATAAGGAGACGTCTTCCATGCTCTCTTTGAATAAAGTGATTTTTTTATTATTAGATTTTTCACATTATCGCTTCTGCAGCTCCATCAGTGCCCTTTTCCACAAATCTTATGTTTTTCCCCCACTTTCATGATTGTTTCTCTTTTTTTTTTCCAGCCATATTTTCATTTGTATTCCTTCTGATGTATTCCTTATATTTCTTTAAACCATTGAGCATGATTGGATTTCAGTATAACACGCATTTTCCATAGATCCTAGCTCATGTTGTCTGGTGTAGTGTTCAGTGGGTTAAAGGATTCCTTATTTTTCTTTGTCCTGTATGATTGAGTTATGGCAAGCTTACTCTATCCTGATGTTTGCGTTGTATCTTCTGTACTCTGTCTCTTTCAAGAATGCAGCCTGTGGACATACATCGTCTGCCATGAGCTGGAAGGGCATTGACACCTCTCTGTTTTCTTCTGTCTGTTTCTGTCTGTCGTTTATTTTCTTATCCTGTCAGTTTGTCTCTTTCACCCTCTGTCTGCCTCTGGACTGCTGATCTCTCTCTCCCCCCTCTCTCTCTCTCTCCCTCTCTCTCCCTCTCTCTCTCTCCCTCCCTCTCCCTCCCCTTCTTTCCTTTTCTGATACATGTCTTTTTTATTTTGCATTTCTCTTCATTCTCTATAGTTATGGTATGTATACCCTCAGCCTACAATGTATATATTGATCTTTAACTTTTTGTACCTCACCCCTCCTAAAGGAAAAAAAGATCCTTATACATGCTCTTGTCTCTCTTGATTCTCTATGGTTACTGTACAAATACCCTCTACCTATATATTGATCTTCAACTTTTCGAACCTCACCCCTTTTTCAGGAAAAAAATTCTTACACATGCGCTCATCTTTTATTCATCACATTTCATGTTTGTTTGTTTTTAAGTTTCCTGGTAGTCGCTACTTGTGTATCCACATTCGCACTCCTGTCAAGGCGAACTTGAGCCCTCTTTCAATTCCGTGACCATTGCGTTGTTTGCATTTCTTGCCAGGGTTTCCGTGTGACATTCTGGAATGATGGCTTCTGGAAAAGTAGAGATGCAGAGAGAGAGAGAGAGAGAGAAAGGGGGAGAGAGAGAGAGAGAGAGAGGGAGAGAGAGAGAGAGAGAGAGAGAGAGAGAGGGGGGGGGAGAGAGATGGAGAATAAGGAGAAGGATGAACTTGAGATAATAGAGACAATCAGATTATTTTGATGTTAGAGAGAGAGGGAAGGGGAGGCTATACAGATTTTTAAAAAACTGAGAAAAAGAGGAAGAGACCAGAAGGGACAGAGAGACAGACAGACCATGGTAGAGAGACAGAGAAAGAGAGGAAGAGAAAGGAAAGGAAAGAAGAGTGAGAGAGTGAGAGAGAGAGTGAGAGAGATTGGAGAGATAGTATGAGGGGAGAAAAGAGAAAGATGGAGAAGGATGCAATACATTGTAGAGAGACTCATAGGGAAGGAAAAAGAGAAAGGGAGAAATGATGTCAGAGATACATTAGGAAGGAGGGAGAGAGAGGAGACAGAGATAGAGCAAAAGAAAGAGAGAAAAGGAATAACATGAATAGACACACATGTAACTTGGACAGACAGAAAAAAAAGAGAGTGAACCTAGATATCTATATTTCCTTTTTGATAAGTGGAATTTAAAACTGCCTGCTTGTTAGTTTTCATGGGAAATTATGAATACAGATATTGATGAAAGCCTTGATGTGTGGTAGACGGAATCCTTGAGATTCAATCTAGGCTTCTCAAAGTTAACATGCCGGTTTTCCTCTAGTTATTCACCGGCATGTCCAAGAACACCACTCTCCAAAGAACGTTCGCTGCAAAATGATTTGTGGTAGACCAGATATAGATAAGATATCAGTCATGAGCTTTTAGAATTAGGAAATGGGAATGGGTGATATTAAAGATAATATCGGCTTACACAATCGGTGATAAACCACAGCCAGCCACAGGTAATATTGGCTGTTTGATATCTGTTTTTTTGGTTCGTATGTTTTTTTTGTTTGTTTTCTAAGGCATTTGTGACTTTGTCATAACTTGTTCTTTAGAGCCTCTAGGACACTGACATATTAAAGGGAAGGTTTAGCACTGGTAAAATTGAAAAAAAAATTATGAGCTATTTTGTTCCCTTCATTTTCTTGTGGAATAATTTCATAGTAAAAATCTGTGTCGTTTTCACGAAATCATTTGAATATTTCATATTCCATTCATGATTTCCATTGAATTTCAGTGTGAAAAATTCTTGCCAGATTGGTGGGTAGACCCACGTGTACAAGTGTCTGTTTGGGGAAAAGTGAATGAATTTCTTATCAATTCAATAATCTCCTAATCTTACACTAGACTCCTGCATTTGTATACAACTAATCTACTTTTCCCAGTTACTTTGAAACAACTTCTTACTCATTGTAATTGCTGACCACAACGTAAGTATGAAAGGAGCTCTCTCTGAACTCTACCATCTTCCCTCTAACCAGCGTGATTATTTGAAATTTTTTCTTTGGATTTTATGTCTTGTTCCAAATATTATTCTTCCTGTCAGCATTACAGAGATTTCCTCTAGCAGCTCAGTAATCGATTTGCTGTCTGGTTTTCATTTCTGTAATCCATTTTTGATGAGATTCTTTAGTCACCTGATTTCCCCTGTCAACAAGCTTGTTTATCTCTTTTAGAATTACTACAATATCTGGCTCTGTTTATTCACTTCATACTGTAATATCAAAATTGAATAGTTGTATATAAAAATACTCTGTTGCTGTCCTTTGTCGTGCATGTAATTGAGTTTGGTATTGCAAAATGTACAAAAACATTCTTTTTCTCAGTGATATTTCTTTTGTTTGATTAATTTTTAATAAAAGCAAAAACACCATCACTTGCTGTGGGTAAGAATTTTTCCTGAACTGGATAGTTAGTTTTCATAAGAACCTAGTCTGTTTTGTATTTTCAAAAATGTTTCCCAGGCAAGAAAAGATCTGCAATTCTTACTCATTTATACTCAAGAGTGGTAGTTGGAAGTAACATGTATACTGTATCCAGTGAAGTCTGTATATAAAGACCGCCCAAGGGAGACGAGAAAAGCAGTCTCTGTCAGTAGGTGGTCTTTATGGACAGGTTCCTATAATGCATGTTTCAGTGTGAAAAGCTATTCAAGGGAAACACAAATTGTGGTCTTTCTATAATACAGGTGGTTGCTAAAGCAGTTTTAACTATAAAAGTATTAATGTAATCTTGCTGTCTTAAAAAAA
The DNA here is from genome assembly GCA_029962745.1 of Echinometra lucunter. Taxonomy (NCBI): domain Eukaryota; kingdom Metazoa; phylum Echinodermata; class Echinoidea; order Camarodonta; family Echinometridae; genus Echinometra; species Echinometra lucunter. Next base: position 17,509,966 of record CM057155.1, on the reverse strand, counting down.
CTCTACTCAAATGCAACCTCCTTTTTTTTGTAATAATCGATCCTGCTTTTCATATTAATGTAACATACTTCTCTCGACTGTGAGATAGAAACCTCATTAATGTAAAGAATGGCAGAAGGCCATGTTCCATCTCTGTTTTCAGGCGAGTGCTTGCAGCTGGACTGTACAAGAGGCCCTTGAGAGGTTGTCTTAAATGTAGCTAGTGTAATGGGATCATCACTCCATATAGTGACTCAGTTTTTCATCAGACGCCAGAGAACAATTTTTGTGGGACAGTTATATTATTTGATTTGGAATGATGAAATCGAAACTGCAGATTAAGAGTGCTGGTATAAAGATCACAGCACAATTTGATTCCAATTTTCTGCTAATGATAAGGAAGTTCCTCTTACCTCTATTTCCTAAGCCAGTATACCTTTGAAACTGTTAGCTACTGAATTCTTTTATTCCCATAGGTCTAAAACAAGGACTTCTCGGTTCGGTGAATTGCCTCTTGGTCTAATCCCACTTTGTCTAATGCCTGTTTGGTCTCATCCCATATGGTCTAATCCCATTTCATCTACAACCAGTTTGTCTAATGACCATTTGGTCTAATTACCACTTAGCCCATTTACCATTTTGTCTAATTTCCAGTTAGGCTATGCTCATTTCGTCAAACGCCCACTTGGTCTAATACCACTTAGTCTATCTGATTAGACGAAGTGGTAATAAACCAAATGATCATCAGATGAAATGAGGAAAACGAAGTAGAAAAAGTGGCAATAAGACCATTTTGATCATTCTAAATAAAGTGACAATTAGCCCAAGTGGGTATTAGACCAATAGATGATTGGAACAAATGGCAATTAGATAAAATTGATAGTATAGACTAAATGGGTTTAGCCATAGTGGTGTAAGACGATCTGGGAATTAGACCAAATGGTATTAGACCAAGTGGCTATAAATTCTCGCGGTTCCACCAGACATGGGTTGACATTCAAATAATATGTAGTCAGTGCATGGGAGGTCAACTTAGCCCTTTCTGAACTACGCCATAAACGTAGTCTCTTTGGTTGGTATATCATGTGCAGTGTTTCACATACATGTAGCTGTGCGTAAAGTTAGGCATTACTTTAAGAATGACGTAACAATGAACAACCACAGAGAATGCCCAAAGATTTTCCTTCTTGTTTTAACAAAGTGTGACTGTATTTCCCATAATCTCTGTTAAATTGTGGGTGAAAACTATATTTCACATTAAAAATGTTTTGATAATGAAAAAAAAAAATTGTTTATCTACGTAGATATTTCAACTTTAGCTTTAGTGATTAAATATGAGTGAGAATCCCATTTGACTTTCCATATTCAAGTCATTCTTAAAGTCAGGTGTAACTTTGCGCACAGCTTTGTGAAAACCCCTATGGATTGAAAAGTCAGTTAAGGGTTATCTTTAGACATGTCCCTCTTTATGTATACCACTGAGGATCACACAAAGCAATGTGTTGAAAAAGATGAATCACACCATACTTTCTTATTTCTATTCTGCACACATCATCTGTGCAATTTGGAAAATGTAATGTATCTTTGGCAGCATAATGCTGTGTTGAAATCACTTGCGGAAACTGGGTTGAAAGGTTTTTCGTAGAAAATGTTCACATGTTTTGATCACGGCATCTCTACAATGATTCTAATACATGAAAACAGACATTTTGCATCATCACATGTAGATACGGTGTAGGAGCAAAGTAACTTCAGCAGTGCATTGCTACGTCTAAATCACTGGCGGAAATTGTAACGGCTTTTCGTGGAAACAGTTACTTGTTCAGACATCTCAGCAAATATCCTGATTCATGGTCACAAACATTTATGTGTTATTAGGTGGATGTAATGTATCTTTGGCAGTGCACTTCTGTGTGAAAATCACTGGTGGAAATTGCTGTAATGGGTTTTTCGTAGAAACTTATTGCTTGTTGGACATCTCTAAAAACTCTCCCTGTCTTACTCATTACACAGACATTTATATGTTATTAGGTAGCTTTAATGTATCTTTGGCAGTGTACTGCTTGTGGAAAAAACTGGCGGAAACTGCTGTGTGGGTTTTTCATAGAAACTTTTTACATCTCTTCAAATTATCCTAATCCATGAATGCACACATTGCCTGTGTTATTTGGTGGATTTTACATGTCTTTGTCAGTGTGCTGCTTTGTTGAAATGACCGGAGAAAACTGCTGTGATTTTTTTTTTTCTAGAAAAAAATTTACATAGATGTCTCTTCAAACTATTCTGATCTTTGAACACACACATGTCATGTGTTCTTTGATAAATGAAATGTATCTTTGGCAGTGTGCTGCTGTGTTCAAACGACTGAGGAAATTGCTGTAATGGGATTTTTGTAGTTAGATCTCTCTACAAATATATTGTGATCCGTGACTCGAGCCCTGTATGTGTTTTTAGATGGATGTACTTTTGGCAGCGCACTGCTTTGTTGAAATCAGTCGCGGAAACTGATGTCATGGGTCTTCGCAGAAAGGTTTACCTGTTCGGCTATCCTGATTCAGTCCGTGTTAATTGACAGTATACGTGTTTGAGGGAGGATGTTGCTATTTTAATGGTTGCTGTAGTAGTTGTTATAGGACTTTCTCAGAAATGGCTAACTGTCCTAATCCATGCAAATGAACCATTTACAGCTGCGTTAGAAGAGAGCTTCTAATACATTTTGAGAGATATTCCCTCAAATTCATGCATGTATGCTTTAATGGGTTTTTGATAGGATGCTCAAAGTTCAGTCGTGACAAGCATATGTGTGCTTGCCAATGCAAATGTATTCTTTGTATTAGGAAGATACATCATTATTTTCACTTAAAATGTACATTTATATGATAGGGGGGGGGGGGGGGCTTCTCTGCGAGGTGATTTAAAGGTATATTGTTTTCTCCTTTAATAGGTGTGCGTGAGATGGGTGTTTGGGGATATGTATGGTGGGTGTGGGTGCGTGTATGTGCTTGAATGTAATATGTGTGCATGCATCCGTATGAATGTATATGTCTATATACCTTCCGGTTTTTTTTTCATATTCTTTCACGATTGTATAATCTCCGTTTTTAACGTTATTTTATGTAACCCATTGCCCAATTTAGTTATCTAACTATGATACAGTGATTTTGTTTGATTCTTTTTAATATACCATTTATCTATCTATCTATCTATCTATTCCTCTAATAAACATAAATTTGTGGAATGTGCAGTGGAATAAGGTCCTTGGTATTTAATGCCGTATTTCTGCTATTTGCTTAAATGTGCTCTACCAATATTATATTTACAAGAAACATATGCATCAGTAAGGAATTAGATTTATTGAGTTACTTATAATCTATTATTCAGTGGAAGTCATACCCATACCAATACAGTGTCTCTTTTTAGGGACATTTTAAAGATATTTTCCGATCTAAAATGATAGTAATCACTCATTATTCATGAGCAAAATTAGAAGAAAAATGAGAAAAATTCACCCCCCCCCAAATTAAGTCTTTTCCTAGTACAGTATGTTGTGCCATTCTTGAATGAAGAACAGCATTTTAAATGTAACTGATCATTGATTATAAATAAAAATTGGCAATGCAGTGAGGATTATTTTAGTTACCATTTTTCATGTGCAAATTGACAATTTTTCTATGAGATTTTATAAGCTTACATTTCTGCTATTCTTAAAGTTACCCGAAGTATTGAAGTAAACCTTATCCTTATTTTGCCTACAACCGTTTGGTTATTAGTTTGCTGCATGCACCTCTGTGAGGCAAATTTCTGGGTTATACGTTAATCAGACCAATACTGAATTGCTGATGTTAGTTTTTTTGTTACTGCTTTTTTGTTTTGTTTTGTTTTTTGTTTTTTGCTGTTGCCTTTTTGCATTTTCTTTACAACAGGATGGATGTATAAAGGCAATTTTTTTAAAGAATATACCATATTGCTTTATACCGATAAATGTTTCATCTCTATACAAGGCATTATAACACTGTTTATTTAAAAAACAAAAGCATCATAACTTGCTAACATTTCTGTTGATCAGGATACAAGTATTGAGTAAAAGACAAAAAGAGATTTGTCTATCCCCCCCCCCCGAAAAAAAAAATTGCTGCATTGTTTTCTGACAATTTCAGCCTACAATGCTGTTTAGTATTTCCTCCCTGTTTTCATGAAGTAATGGATGAGCGCGCAACTTTAAAAAAAGTTAGTTTTGAGTAAATCCCTTTCAAAGTTTCAAACCTCAATCTCAACCTCTTTAGTGTATGAAGGCTGAATAAATTTTATATCCTCGTATAGGGCATATTCTGGACAATGTTCACTATCAATCATTTCCATATTCCTTTTATATTTTAGAAGAAAACGAGCTGTAAGCATTACCGTTATTTTGTGAAAACACAAAATTCAAGGTCCCATTGTGATTTTGTTTTCACGAAGTGACGGATCTCAGTTGCGCGTGTGTAAAACAAATGGGACTTGATGAGCGCGCATTTAACCTAATTGTGGGGACGATTTTATACACCAATTAAAAAAATAACAATTATGAAAAAGTTCAGCCTAAGAGTTGAGAAAATGATAAGGATGTTTTATAAAAATTGATGAGGATACAGGCCTGAAGGATTCGCATCAGAGATGTAGAAGGTGATCCTAAGAAAATCTTTGCCTGCAGCAGTGTCTTACACAAATCACCAGGTGGAATTAACTTCTTAATTTCAACCTGTGGTTGAGGGATGTATTATTGACTGCAACAAGAGCATCCATTTCCTGCTGTGAAAAAAGGATATATTTTGAGAAGAGGAAATTCGGCAGCTACTTAGGAAGTGAAGGAACACTCTATGATAATCATAATAAAAATGGTGACTTCTTGTGTGATGCTCAGTTCTGTCATGCTGTGATACTCCAGGCTCTAACATTATCAGGGTTCTCACTAGAAAAAAATCCACACACGGTTCCCACTCTGCGCAAAGCATGGAAGTTTCGGAAGTTTTACGGAATAACACCTAAAGTTAGGTGTGGCGGCAGTATATGCTATAGTAAAAGGATGAAAAATACTACTTGGTAAGCAGGAGTTGTCACTAATGGCATAAAAGTAAAAATACATTCAATTGCCAAAAAGCAAAATGTTCTGTGACATTTATCATTGTTGTTAGGAATATATACTACAATATTTTTTACCCTTCTTGCCATGCATGGTGCACCAATTTCACACGTGGTTCTTCCTTGTCTGAAACTCTTTACGCATGGTATTGGAACCATGGGTGTTATGTACTGGCGAGAACCATGAACATTATTATCCCTGTTGTAGCTTAGCAGCCCAGCATGTAGTGCCCTAGCATATTGGATCCTTGTTTACGCCTGGGTGGAGAGTGGCAAATGTAGATCAATGTCTTGCCAAAAGACACTGGTGCCATACCAGGATTTGAACCCATGATCTCATCTTCGGTTGAGTGTTTAAACCACTTGACTGTGACACCTCTACAATGCCTTAGTCATCAAATATCATTTATTTCATCCTTGATGCTGAGAAGTACACACAACACTCTAAATTTCATTGACTTGAATCTTGGACAAATCCAAAGTTCATTTGAAGAAAAAAAACAATAATCTAATAGATTCAGAAATCATTCTTATTGTTTGTAATAACTTTGTCTAATTTTTGATTTGTCCATAATAAGTATCAACTTAGATTAAGTTGTTATCTGAGAAATTTTGAGTGTAGAGCTGACATCATTAGGTCTTGATATATTCTGTGAAGACTCAAGGTCCCTATTGTCAGGATTCCCATCAAAAGGTGAGTCTTCATTAGCTCTTCATTAGCTCAAGGTTGAAGAACAGCCCCGCTATTCTGGGATCTCGCGTATTAGCCTAAACACTGCTGAAGCATGCGGTCGCGTCCACATCAGCTCTAGATTTGTATATTGCAATCTATAGCTCCGGCTATACATGTAGGCCGATGTGGGTGCACGGTGCATAATGGAATGGATAAGCCAGCTCCTGAAGCTCCAGCTGATGAGGACGCATCAAAAATAGCTCACTGTTTTGCAAATTAGTGGGCTATTCTCCTCATAAGTCCAAGATTTAGGTGGCTTACTTTTCAAGCAGACTATTGGCTAATTCCATCTTCATCCGAGAATTAGCTGGCTATTCTCTGATCGGGCTAATTCATGGATCTGAAATAGTGGGCTATTCTCAAAGCCCGAGCTGATGAGGATACACCTTATGATGAGGACACACCTTACGATGAAGATTTTGATAGTGATGCAATTCTCAGAGCGTCCTTGCCTGAGGCATTGTCTTATAAACACAAGTCACAGAGGGGATTTAAGTTGATATTTCTAACCTGAGAGTGGGGGATATAGTATTTTCTGACAAAATTGTCATTTCCTGATGAAAGTAAAAGGTATATTTTGATAAGGGGAAGGATGGGAGCTTCTTAAAAAACAGAGAAACAGTACATATTAGAGTAAAAACAAAAGCAACAACAACAAAAATAAAAACTGAGCTAAACTAAACCAAAAACAAGAAAGAAAGGGCATCTTTATGAGTTATTTTTCTGTAATTCATGTTCTTCAGTAAATACTGCACAAGAATCGTTGGGAAACATTTGCTAGAAATATCGTCCCTGTTTTCACGAAGTGACGGATACGAGGATAATCGCAAATTTTTCAATTTTGAGTTTTTTGCATTCTTTAACATCTTTCACTAACATCTGAACCTCACAGAGTTTCAGACCGTAAAAATGTAATAATGTTTAATTACGTAACTGTGGCAATTACGTCAACAAGAAAATACCTAGTAAAATGATTTTCTGTTTCCGTATGTTATACGTGTGCGGCTGAGTTCTGTCACCTCGTGAAAAAAAATAAAGAGTGCGTCTTCGCTTTGAATAAGTGATCGCGCACAATTAGGTCAAATGCGCGCTCATCAAGTCCCATTTGTTTAACACGCGTGTGGATGAGATCCGTCACTTCGTGAAAACAAAATCACAGTGGGACCTTGAATTTTTTTGTTTTCACGAAATGACGGCATTGTTTACACCTCGTTTTCTTCTAAAACATAAAAAGGAATACTGTATGCAAATGATTGATATTGAACATTGTGCAGAGTATTCCCTATACGAGGATATAAAATTTATTCACCCTTCATACATTAAAGTGGTAGAGATTGAGGTCTGAAACTTTGAAAGCGATTTACTCAAAACTAACTTTTTTAAAGTTGCGCGCTTATCCTCACTTCCTGAAAACGGACGATATATAAAGTCTTCTAAGAATAATAGGAACTCATGTCTTTACTCTAGAAGTTAATGCCTTGCTGGCTTTCAATCAGTAGCTCTAGGCCCCTTTTCATAAAACTTGTTATCAATAACAAGTTGAAATCACTGTTAGAAGTTACTGAAATCCTTGCATCTGATTGGCTGAGAGCAAATATGTCATAGAAATGTTGCAGTTATTACTGATAACAAGTTTTGTGAAACGGGGCCCTGGAACCAGGGGAGCATTTCATGAAGTGTCATGTCAGTGATTTCTACTGACAAATTTGCTCTCAGCCAATCAGATGCCAGGATTTCAGTAGCTTATCAAAACATTTGTCAGTAAAAATCACTGACAAGGCACTTCATGAAATGCTCCCCAGAACCGTCCACAACCGTAAGAGGGACCATGGGGGGGGGGGGGGGGGGGGCAGAGCCATGTAAGCGTTCCTGCACCTATGCTGTCAACAGACCACATAATCTCATGTAAGAACTCTGTGAGATGATCAATTGGCTTACATACAGAAGTGGGACAGTCTCGGATTTCCACGTCGCGTCCTCTATCCTAGGCCGGAAATGCCTCTGGTCATCAATAGGGAGTATTTATTGATTGAAATTGCATATCGTTGTGCATAATATTTCTAGAATCTCAATTTGCTGTGCAGAGTTACACTGGAAACATTAATGATTTATTTACCGCAGATAGTATTGTCCTGCAGCACAAAGCTAACACCTTTTTAGCACTCTATAAACTACATAATCCTTAAATAAGACTTCATCGCCATGATCAATTGGCTTAAGGACAGAAATGGAACAATCTCGGACTTTGTGGTGCATTGGCCGGAAATGCTGGAGGCCTTCTTTAGCGAGTATTCATTACGCCAACACGAGGGCTTTGTCATCGCATCCTTCCTGTCATGCCTGTTGTGTTGAGCTAAGATTATGAAATATGAAAACCAACTCATTCTGGTGGCTGTGGCTGTCATATATTTTTCATTTTTTAAGATGCATGAGGCTATTGTTAGACTACTCATTCCTTGGTTGAATTTGAAGGAAAATTCAGAGGATGTGTGGTACACTCTCTAAGTCATTTTCAAGTACCTTCCTCAGTGCAGTACATGAATAATGCTAGTTTCCATCTTTATATTGTATTCATTACCGAAGGTAATGTAGCAGTCTTACACTGTAAATGTTGATAACTAAATCTTTTCCTGAAAAAGTTTGAATATCTAATAGCTTCCCCTGTGCCCTTATATATTTTCCTTAATAATATCATCATTAATTCAGTTCCCCTGACCTCTTAAGTGTAGTTATTGTGCTGTTTATTCTCTTTTTCACTCTTTAAAGTGGTGGTTTTCAAAGTAAAATTGCTACATTGGCACATTGTTTTTTAGGAATCCAGTTGACACCACATGTGAAGAAGTTGTAAGTGAACATGTATCTCAGCATCCCATTCAGTTTTACTAGCAAGGGGATTTATTGAAATATCTAAACCATCTTGCTGAATTTTGTAAAGGAGAACTGATTGATTTATGGAGATGAAAATGGTTTCTATGAAAAACCCATACAGCAATTTCCGCTTGTAATTTCCGCAAGCAGCGTGCTGCCATAAACTACACTAATACATCCACCTATTGACATATATGATGTGTGCATTCATAGTTGCCAGAAAGGCATAACTCATACCATTTTACTTGAAGAAATATGGTATTTATGATCTTCTGTCTCCCAGCAGACAATAGATTCTTGATGTGCTAGATGCATTCAATGTTTTTTTTTTGAAAATGCCAGAATAGGAATTGCTATTTACAACACTTAAGAAGCAAAACACAATCAAAGACATAAGTAAAAAGCAAAATAACAACAACAAAAACAACCCTCAAACACTGTAACTTTCAGTGAAATCCAATCATATGAAGATATAACAGCATTTTAAAGTTTATGTGCCAAATAAGGAAGAAAACCATATAGTTGTATCAAATCGTCCCTGTTTTCACGAAGTGACTGATACAACGAAAATCGAAAATTTTTCAATTTTGAGTTTTTTGCATTTTTGGACATCTTTCACTAACATCTTGAACTTCACAGAGTTTCAGACCGTAATAACGTCTAATTACGTAACTATGGCAATGACGTCAACAAGAAAATACCTAGTAAAAGGATTTTCTGTTTTCACGAAGTGACGGCTTTCAGCCGTCCCATATGCTTTACGTGTGCGGCTGAGTTCCGTCACTTCGTGAAAACACATAAAAGAGCGCGTCTTCGCTTTGAATACGTGATCGCGCAGAATTAGGTCAAATGCGCGCTCATCAAGTCCCATTTGTTTAACACGCATGCGGATGAGATCCGTCACTTCGTGAAAACAAAATCACAGTGGAACCTTGAATTTTTGTTTTCACGAAATGATGGCATTGTTTACACCTCGTTTTCTTTTAAAATATAAAAAGAATAAGCAAATGATTGATAATGAAAATTGTCCAGAATATGCCCTATACGAGGATATAAAATTTATTTACCCTTCATACATTAAAGAGGTTGAGATTGAGGTCTGAAACTTTGAAAGCGATTTACTCAAAACTAACTTTTTTAAAGTTGCGCGCTCATCCGTCACTTCGTGAAAACAGGGACGAAATTTTGTTAGAATTATCTTGCATTTCCAGAAAGACAGTTGAGCCGCAGTTGTAATGTGGGATTACCAGTCCCATACCAGCATTTTCATGTTGTTATAAGAAAAATATAACAGCTGGATTCCTATCAAGCTAATAATATTTGCTATGGCACAATGAGTGATGGTGCAAGATAAATTATGTGACACCTAGAAGACACTTGCTAATTTGAAAACTGAGAGAGGTTTTTGTGCTTTCTGTTTGACAAGCTAGCGGAAGTTCATGCTCCATTTGCCAACACTTCTAGGAAATTTGTGATTCTTCGATTCCCCTGCTTAATAAACGAGACTTAAAAGACCTCACGCAAGCTTCCATGCTTTTTTTCCTTTCTACTGTTGTTAAGCCACTGTTCATTTTTTTTGGTCGAAGACAAATGAGACAATACACTGGTTTTGATTTGTTGATGGACAACAAAACTGCACTCCCAGCCAGCCACCTATATTCCTTTTCTTTGCTCATAATGGCCGGTGGCATTTGGAAAGGCCAGCATGGAAGTTTATGAGAGGGACTACAGGTCTCGTTTTCATCAAATAATGTTATTAATCAATGTGTTCCATTTGCCCGGCGGCCGGAGTGAAGTGGTGCATTAAGCAGAGATTTTGTCAAACTGTTGGTACAGTGTTATTTGAATAGAGAGAGACCGCATCGGATGAGGGTCTCTTCTCAAATTCAACACAATTGATCATCCTATAAATGCAAATTTTGGAATGGACAATGGGTCTAGAGTCTAGAGAGGGTTTCTTCGAAGTGTCTCTTGTTTGAGTGTTTCAGACACTCGAAAAGGAGAAGATGTGAGACTTGTGAATTTGACAAATGCATTCAGTTTCGATTACCACCACCTATGTGCAGTTTCAAAGAGCTTCACGAACAGCTCGTTAAAAGAACATAAAATGTGCAATCCCTCAAGAGGCTCCATTTTGCTTTCCTCTGTATACTTTATCACATGGATTCGGAGTTCTTAAGAATACTGTAAAATTGCCAGTTTGGAATATTTGAAAACTGATGCAAAAAGAAATTGATGAATTCCACCCAGTGCTTCTAAAACTCAACTTTGCATCCCCCCCCCCCCCCCCCCCTCTATCTCTCTAGTTGCCATGTCTATTGACTTTGGCCATCAGGTTATTCCACAACTCTCCATTTTTAGCCTTCCTCATTATAGCCCCATCCCTTGGTTTTTAACTCCTCTCTCCTCAAGCCATCTCTGCAGGACTATACATCCAAAGCTCTCTCTTTACTCTGCTCTTCTTTTGCTCATTCTTTCCCATCAATGCTTGCCTGTAAGTGTTAGCTATTCAGAAAGCGGAAAGAAAGAAATAGAGAGTAGGTTTGCGAAGTGAATAAAGCACCGAAATTCGAAACTTAAAAAAAAAAACCAAAACAAAATTAGAGATGAACTTAAGGATTGTCTTTTTTAGATAATCACTTTTATCTTTAGGGAAAATGAGGATCAGAAAATCCAAACATCTGAAAAACATTGAATACATTTTTGACAGTGGATACAGGGATTTAAAAATGCATTGGGTATGATCCTTGCATACGTACAATACCATGGTTATTGCTCATTTGATTTGAATTGAAATGTGATGTATGGCAATATTGCAAGCCCCTTTCAATATGAACCGATATCAAGGAATACTCTTCCCCAATATGCCATGGCAATATTGCAGCATCCTTTTTGAAGAGGGCTTACACATCAAACGGAGGCGCCTGTAAATTTGGGTAACTACCGGGAATGGCCCTGTTGAAAATTCAAGCGGGCGAGAACTCTATTATGGATGCACCCAAATCCCATTGCAATCTGTTGCGTGAAAACCCACACCAAAATAAAACATCCATTACTTTCGAAGTGACCTTTTGAAACAAGAGTACTATTTTCTCATTGATGCAAGCTTGCAAACAAGCTCTGGGTCAGTTCACACTGTATAAACCCCAGTTTGAGAAATCATCCAGGTTTTTGTTTTAAGATACCCTTTAACACTACTTGATAGCCTATATAAAATTGTCATTGCTTTCTTGTCATAGATATAGAAACATTCAGTTTTGTTTTGTTTTATTTGATTTTTTTCTTGGTGAGTAATGCTCTCCTGCACCTTGTCCCTGCCCCTTCAATACATTGGAAAAGTGTCACAGGCACTAAAATTTGAATGATTCAGGGGACTTTAGAGAGTGGGCATTTACGTGTAAAAAAAATAATAAATGAAATAAAAACCATCAGAGATTTGGCTGGAGTTTCAAAAACTACACTTCAGAGGTGTTTTTTTTTTTAATTTGGACTTTCTCGTTGTGATTATGCCTAAGACATTCCTATGAATGTGAGAAAAACCCAAGGTTTTTTGTACTTGCAGTGTAAATGCCACTTCTGTCTCCCTCTCCTCTCCCTCTCTCAATTTGTCCTCATTGATCACCTTTCCGTCCAGACGAATGGCGACACGGCAAAACTCGAGCATGGGTCATCCATCTTGTGTCATCATTACCCCGTTGCCATGGAAACATGACTCCACTAATCCAAACATATTTGCAAACTCATCAGGATACAGCTGCTTGCTTGCCATTCTTGCATCATGCTTGCTTACTTAGCCCAATACTCTTTGCTTAGTTGTGACTTAATGAAAAAATATTAGTTGTTTTTTTAATGTAATATTCTGTTCCCCCCTCAGGATATTTCTTCATCAAACAGAAAAACTCTTATGTTAAAAGCAATGTACTGACATTTTTTAACATCCAAATTTAGTATGAGAAGATCGTATATTGATATAGTCATCCTTTAAGTTCATTTTAAGGTCTTATAAGTATCATAATAGATTTAATCAAAAGACAGCTTTTCTTTGAAATAGAAACAATCAAAATTAATTAAAGGGTAGAAAAGTGAGGTTATTCCTGTGAAAACTATTGTTAATTTGTCACCTTTCCGCTGTAGAGTGGATATCAATGGGGAAAGTAAAAAAGGAAAATTTAGATATAGTCTGTTATTATTCTCACTGTGTCAAAAGACTTGTGTACAAGAACATTTGGCGTTCCATCCTCCAAAATATGAAGAATTTTAATGAAAATATCTGAAGAATGCTAGAACATGGCCTTCCATGGCCGTATGCTTGGACCTTCCCTCCTTGAATGATCCCGTTGCTTCACTGACATATCCCTGTCGCATTATCCAAATTATTTATTGCTTTTCCTTCCTTTTATATTTCATTTCAGGAAGAAAAAATTCACAGCAGCTAAATTTGCCTAGTATCTTGCCATTTATTATCTAAAATCAAAAGAAATCAGATGGACAGGTTTTGGGGGCTTACCAAAAGCATAAATAGCCTTTAAAAAAAGTGAATTAATGCCCCTCTCACTTTCAACAGGTGATGTGCTTTCTTGTGTACATTGACTGCAAGGCATTCCATTAACCAGCGCAGGTTGAAGTAGGCCTAAGTGCTTAATTACCTTGCGAGTACATTCTAATTACCAGGAGCAATTAAGCAATTATCCCCCAGCCGCATTCCTTAGTGGGCAGTCTGGGAGCCAGCCACTGGCCTGGATATGTTCTCCTTGGAGATGGCAGTATGGATGGGTCTGTTCCCATTGACTTTGCTTCTCTTTATACATGATATTTTAACTTAAAAAACATGCTGAAGGAAAATAGATATTTTTATGCCTCCGCCCACCGTAGGTGGTTGCCGGAGGCATTATGTTTTCGGGTCGTCCGTCCGTCCGTTTGTCCCGTTTTCGTTCTTGCGATAACTTAAGAACTGTTTGACGGATCAACTTCAAACTTGGCTTGTGTATGCATATGGGAGGGACAATGATCTGATTAGATTTTTGGGTCTCGAGGTCAGAGGTCAAAGGTCATAGAGGTCATTATATACATGAAAATTGCTTGTTCTTGCGATAACTTAACAATTCTGTGACAGTTCAACTTCAGACTTGGCTCATGTATGCATATGGAAGGTCTCATGATGGTGTCATTAGATTTGGGGGTCACAAGGTCAGAGGTCAAAGATGTCATTGTATACATGAAAATAAAATAAAAAATCACCATGAATGTGCCATATATTTCTGACCTGGCAATGGCGGAGGCATAAATTTCGACCGCGCGTGGTCGAGGATTCATCTAGTTTACACATAGATAAATGGCAAATTGAAATGTGAATAGGCGGGTTATTACAAAATTACTTTGTTATCTATGTGTTTTAGGGTGAAGAATTGTGAGGCAAGCTTGGGAGGGGGTGGGGTCTAGGTGCATTCCTCAAGTGGTGATTGCAATACGTAATCTGTAACCCTATATTTGAAAAAAAATATGGATCTGTTCACATTGACACATTTTATTCTTTGGATTTAAACATGACAAAATTCAGCTTAAAAACTGTTTAGGAAAAATAACAAAATTGTGAAGCTCAACTCTTGGGAAAGAAAAGTACCATGGTACCAGTAGTACAACCATAGTAATTGGATGGTACACCATGGTGATTTAAACATATACCATCAAATTACCAGGATTGTACCATCCCTTACCCCCTTTGTTTTTACAACAGAATACACTACAGTGGAGGGAGTGGGGGATTATGGCTCTGATACATGAGGGTACCACAATCTGTTTGTTATTTGTATGAATTTTAGGTTGATTTGATTATATTATTCATTTTATGTGACCCAAGTTACATGTATAGAGGAGGATATTTCATTTGTTGCTTACTGATTGAATGATGAATCTTATCGCAGACAGGTTCTTGTATGTTATAAACAAGTGACCTATAATCTGTATAAAACATGCAAAAATACCAGTATACTTAAATATCATACCAATATTGTACAAATATCATAACAGTATCACTTAAATATCATACCATTATTATACCAATATCATCACAGTATCGTCATTAGCCTGTTTTCCCTGTGGGTTGAAACACTACGTAAATAGTTAATAGCATTTGAGATTGAGGTTATACAAGAATTGACTGCAAATATTTGTTGTTTCAAGCCATTTCTCAGGAGACATCAATAATTCAAATTACATCAGTGTCACTCATGGTCATCCATATGTTGCTTTGCCACACTGTTCTAAATCTCATCCTTCAATTGAAGTTAGATTACGCCAGATTCTCTCCGAAGCAAGATCACGCTGTCTTCCCTCTCAATACCTTCCTAAATTTTTGATTGAAATGGATAAACGGGAACTTTCTGAGGAATTTAGCTGGTGCCAAGTTGACAAGAGGGAGAAGATAGAAGCGGCATCGATTTGAGTCATAATTGTCCTTAAATTGCTCTTAAGGCCAAGAGGGAATGGCAAGAAGTACAGTTTTTGGTGTCAGGAGTGGGATAAAGTTTCAAGTGGTTAGTATTCACAGTTTTTTGTGGGGGCTCTCATTATGAATAAAACATCTACATGGATATGGGAGTGCATTTGGTGTCAAACCCTAGTCACACTAGAGACTTGTTCAGATTCAGTGCGACAAACCCCTGCAACAACCCCCCCCCCCGCATTTTTTGTATGTAGTTCTTCTCCTTTCTTGTCTGACATCTACACAAGTCCAGAATATTAGATATTTGGCCTCGATGTGGCACATCACAGAGCCTTCTCTTTTGCAGCCTTGTGTAGTAAGTGAATGGTATATAAGGCAGAAAAAAAAACCTGATAATGCAAGAGTCATTTTTTTTTGCCTCTTGGCAGCTAAAAGCTGTGGACCAATCAAATTCTTAAAAAGTAAGCGCAAAAGATGATGTCATAAAATTGTCTGCACAACTTTTGACGAAAATCTCTTTAATTTGAGTGTTGACGCATAAATGCGCATTCATTAACATAAGTGACGTGGTTTGCCGCAATGTATCTGAAGACTAAAAAAAAATTTGGGAGTTTGTCATGGGGTTTATCGCGTCATATCTGAACAAGCCTCAACATGACTAAAACTAAAAAGATACCAGACTGGACAAATATATCACATTACCCCCATTCTGCTGGAGTCAGTCTGGCAATGTGACTAGGGCATCTCCCTTAAACTTGTTTGAGACCACCCCCACACCACTATGGACTGTAGGGAAGAGGAAGGTGTGAAGTGACCAAAGTGTTGTCCAGTTCTGCGAATGGCAAGAAATTAATTCAGTAAATGGCATTTCACTGCTATTTATTTTTAAATTCTTTCCCATCCGCCTCCTTTGCAAAGGAAGTTCGCTTTAGTAATCTATGCCTCAGTTTGGTACACTAGGGATGTTCAGTTTTCCCTATTTAGAACTTGTTTCAGGACTATTTTCATTTTTCAGGATTTAAAGATGCTATTTAATATTTTGAAATGGTTGTGAAACTTACTAGATCAATTGATTGAATGGCTCGTTTTTAAATAGTTATATGACCCCCCCCCCAAAAAAAAATGGTCTAATGCTGCTTATTTGAAATATACTCAGTTTTGCATTGGAAAAGGAGAGAAATCACTTCTGGATATTTCTTTTTGTGTAAGATTTTATATTACTCCTGCTCTACAAATAACTCTTAAATAATATACATGTATACAATCACATCTCAAGAAGAACTGTCAAACGAATTAAGTAATCATGCTATTCATAACATTTGGATGGATATTTTGGCACCGTGTATTTTCAAATGTATTTTGAGTTTATATGCATTGGAGGAAATATTGAATAGTTTTAATAGCAGTATTAAAAAGTATCTAGAACTTGAATAATAGAAATCTATATATACTAGCTTACTTATTTCTGTCATATTTGCAGTAACATGACAGTTCTCTCTCTTGGTTGGTAAGCTCTTTATTTCAATGAACGTTTCAATTTGCTGCAAGTTATGTGACAAATTTGGACACCTGCTCCAAGTAGGTGTTCTGCAGATTGAGAATCAGCATGACTTAATGCACCATGCATGACATGCAGTCATCCAGTATTGGCTTGAATAAAGTTGGATGAGCATTTCCATCACTTTGTACAAATAAGAAGTCCGCAAGATAGTGAGCTTCGAGTGCTTTGGCATTTGTTCTGGCCACAATTCGTCTCCTCAGCGTAGAAACGCCCTTATGCATGAAAAGCCATTCTCTCGTAAATCTAAGAAAGAAGATAATTTGTGTGAAATGCTTCATTTTGTGTTTAAAATCCATCTAGAAAAAGGTAACTGTAACCTCAAAACAATAGTTGAGTGTTAATATGGATTTTCATTAGAAGAGCTTTAATATGCATCATTTTTGTTAGGGCTTTTCTGCGCACTATAAATTTAGGGGTGTTTTTGTGCTACCATGACAAATTTGCTCCAGGTTTGCCTTTGTTCATGATGCAGCATTAGGAATATGGTTGAGAATGCATTTTTTTTTTTTGCACAGGCTTAGGTGTAGGGTTAGGGTAAGGACTCAAGGTAGTGTTTAACATGAGGCTGAAATTAACAATTCAGTACAACTTCAGCTTTATTTCTTGTGGGATATAGATCAAGATTTTGATTAGGTTTGAGCAAGTTTTTATGCAATGGCACCCTGGGCACTGCTGGGGTAATACTTAATGATAATTCATTTTAAGCGCCTCAAGCATCCTTCCGGGTGAATATGTAGCACAGTATAAATATCTTCATTGTTATTTATTACTTTTATTATTACTTTTCTTGATGTCCAAGGGGAATCTGTGAATTTTGTAAGACCTTTTGATAATAAAACTTTTAAGATTGAATTCATTTTAGTGATTACACATAAAGTTAGATGGCGAAGAAGTTGCCTTGGAATGTATCTTTATCCATCCATGAAAGATTATCCTTCATTTTTTCGAATATTCAGTCAGTGCACGTTTCAAGATCATTTTAGGATTGCAGCAGAAAAGGAGTGAGATTATCTTTTTCTGATTGATTTCGAATCCCTAGGAGGGAAAGAGAAAAAAGGATGGCATTAATGAAGTGAAAATGAATTTAGTCAAGTCCTATAGATATCAAGGTTAATGCAGATAGTTTATTCCTTTAGAATATTCATAGCCAATTAGAATCAGGTTGCAGTGAATATCTCTTGATAGTAATGATATTTGGAAGAATCCCTCTTTGAAAATCAATCACAGTTGATTTATTTCAAAAGGCTTAGGTACGTTTACATTTGATATTCATGTCACGCCTCCACATTGATTCTAAATTGAATTTGAATTGATGAAATCTTGGCCATTCTTGGTGAAGTTATTTTTTTTGGTTGCCTTCTGTTTGTCTGGTGTCATTATATCGATATGACGGAAGTATTTTGTAGGTTATTTTGAATCCTGACCCACTAAGTTACACAACTGCAAAATGGATAACATTAATAAACCATATTTCTTTGTCCATCTCAAAGCTTTTGTAATATCATGACTTTAGCTTATCAAGAGTGTATTCAAGGAAATCATGCTTCCTTCAAACATCATTTATTCATGGAGGAGGGATGAAAGTTGGCACCCTTCGGGCTGTCGCAAATCTCTTTGAATGTTTAATGAAGAGAAACGAGGAGTATCATTTCATACATAATTCTATTCCCTATTGGTGCCAATTATATATGCAGGTGAATGATGTGAGAAAGGCTTATGAAAAGAAAAACTTAGAAAGTGTTTGGGGGAAGATGGATAGTATAGAAATGTTGGTCATCTGTAAGGAGTCAAATGTTAATATGTTTTGTTGGCAGATTGATGACATAAGAGAAATACCTTCAAAATTTATGAGGAAACTGTACAATTTTATTTGAAAAGCTGTGTGGTTATTGTTTAGCTTCAGGGATTTATTTTTTTAAAGAGATTTTTTACCAAGGTATTGTGAGAAATGAAATTGATGATGATTCTAAAGTGTTGAGCATTTGTAATAGAATTGATTAACATATATTTCAGGCATTAGATTTTTATGAAGAAGTTTTAAAGGTTTAATAATGAGGGATGTTCCATCAGCTCACTTTTATGAAGACTAGAGGCCAGCAAATTATTGAAAAATAAAGTACACAGAAAAATAAAGTACACAAAATGTATAATGATGCATTATACCCAAGTGTAGTAGTGTTCATCTGAATCTAGCTTTGAAAATTTTAGAATTTTTAATGAATAGTTTCTGTTTGATAAATATCATAATTGCTTGTAATTCGGCTGTTTAGGAAGTTGTAATTATCTGTCATGGAATGGATTAGTTACCAGAGGCCATTCTTTATTAAGTTTTTAAAAAGTTTTAAAGTTTGTATGTAAGCCACTTTATCAACATAATATGATACTTAGCTTAAACCCAGTGTCTTACTTGTTCTGTCAAATGCAAAATTTGGTGTTGTGTTTCAGGCTTGCTGCTTTGCAAAATGATATCATTCAAATATGAAACTTTAAAGCTTCCCCTCTTTAACTCTTCTTTCTGCCACTGTCACAGCCTTTACCCTTACCCTTCATTGTTAATCCACTTTCACTGCTTCTACTACACCTTTCCTCACCCTTTCCACCCTTCACCTCTTCTCTTTCATTTCCCCCATTCTCTCTTGGCGCTGTTCAGGAAAGAAGTCATTTGACACCAAATTACTTCACATCTAAGTTGGATAACTTTTCAGCTAGCAGATGCAATTTTGTATTCTTCTTCCCTCATCACCTTTCCAACTTTTCAGATCTTTCCCTTCCCCCTCCCTCCTTTACCCCTTCCTCCTTCCTTCCCCCTTTTCCCTTTCCTGTCCATTTTTCTTGCTCTCCATTTCCCCTGATTGCTATTGTAAGAGTGTCAGTTTCCATTAAATGATTTCGCATTCATCATTACGAATGATTTGATGCAAAACTGGAACACATTTGTAGTCTTGTGCCCTTCTCCGCCCATCTTTCCCCTCTTCCTGCTTCCCCCGTTCGATGACCCTGTCCCTCCTTTTCTTTTTCCCTCTTTTCCTCTTTCCCTCTCACCTTTTTCTCTTACCCCTGTATTCCCCTTTCCCCTTCCTATGTTCCCTGTGTAAAGCACTACATAAAGAAAATCCATTTGTATTCTACTTCTAAGCCAGACTGCATCAATAAAACTCTTGGCTTATTGGAATACATTCACTCAATCCATCTCCCTCTTCAACAAGCACACCAAATTAGGGGCATCAATACAACTTTGTGCTCTAATCCTTGCCTGGAGATAAGACATTAGATCACCAATCGATAGCATGTATAGGTAGTCTGCAAAACTAATTTCCCCGTATGTGGCTCGATTTCACCCTATCTGGATCTGTCATCATAGAAGCCCTTCATTTGTGATGGAATCGAGGAAAAGAAGAGAGGAAATGCTCTTCCAAATCACTTCTGTTGAAAAGATTCCATTTATTCCCCTTATCTCTCATGATACACCCCGAGGCGGTTGCCTTACGAGCGCTTGCTGATGTTTCGCAGCTAGGCAGAAAACAGAAAGCACACATTTGTGCTCTCGTATGCATATCTTATCACCCAATCAATTCGCTCAGCAATGTACTACAGTGATCATTCTATCCCCTTACATTGGTGATGATACGTGCCAGTACGGAGAAATTAGCTAGTCTCCAGTCTTCTCTGTTGTATGTTGTACCTATCATGAAATTTACCTTAGCATCAAGATGATAGCAAGGAACAAATCTAGCAGCTACTTCAATGAAAAAAAAAAAATCATTAAGTGGACTTAAACTGTGAAAGAGCACTTTGAATTACACACCTCAAATTTGATGTAATATAATGTTCAGCCCTCTTTAAGTTTTCTCTTATTCAAGCTATTGCAAGTCTTAAAGCTTGTATAACTATCCCCTTGCCAACAAAGTCGGAAGGGGGTATAGTAGTGCTGCTGTCCGTACATCCGTCCATCCGCGTCTGTGAGTGACGAATCTTATGAACACTGGGTTCCATTCGATAACTTTAGTAATGTTTGACAGATTTTAATAAAATTTGGTAAGAAGGTGCATGGTATAAAGATATAGCCTAAATTTGATCTTTGAGTATGTAGATCAAAGGTCAAAGTTCACAGTTAATTAAATACGCAAAAAAAGCTAATCATATATATGTAAAAATGTGGTTTCCATTCAATTATGTAATGTTGTAAGTCAAAGATCAAGGGTCACAGCTCGTAAAATATGCAGAAATGGGTAATTATATTGTACCTGGCGAGGGGATGCTACGCTTTTTTTTTTTGTTGTTCGTTATTCTCTATTGTTTCCATGAAAGTAAAGTATAATAAACATTTCTTGAATAAGCTGCTTTTAGCAGTCATAAGAGCTGTCAAAGAGATATCTATCAGAAAAAGAAAAATCCTGGTCATCCATTGCTATTTTAATATATAGAAGCAGAGCATGTATCTGTCAAGCACAAATAGATATGAAAACAGCATACTGGATCGGATTTCACCATATGCAGTCACTCTGACAGAACTAGAAACAGATTTTAATCCAACATCTTGAACTAAATCCTTCTCATCCTTTTCATCAGAAGTCTGCCTTTATCGTTTCTTCCCTACTCATTCCCATTGAATATCTCCAGCTTGGAAACCTGGGAGAAATCTGAGCCAGGGAACATAGCCCTGTTCATATCTGGCACCCATTAGTAAAATAGCCACCATGTGATCCTCTATTTTACAAAAATATAGAGGCAAATATGGCCCTGATACTACCAAGTTCTGCAGTATTTTGTTTCCTACTATCTGATATTTTTAGTTTCAAGCTTATTTGTATTACAGAAATCATTGAACTTTGTGTAAGACACATGTTTCTGAAAAATGTACACTCTTATTTCAAATTGACTTGGAAACGGCGTCAGCTGGGAGTCAACTCTATTCCGAGTTAAAGTGACCCGTTTTCCTAGTTATTTTGACTCGAAATGTAGTCGATTCTCAGCTAATGCCACACCATTCCGAGTCAAATCAATTCAGAATCTGATTCACTTCAACTCAGAATAGAGTGACTCCCAGCTGATGCCGTTTCCGAGTCAATTAGACACCGTGGAAATAAGAGTGTACGATCATAACAGGTGTTCCTCAAGGATCTATCCTTAGACCTCTGCTGTTTATCTTGTTTTCATTTTTCACCATTATTCAGTATGCAGATGATTCCTGTTTGATTGTTTGAAGTTGTAGTTTTAAATCTGAGATTTGGCTCATTGCCAAAATGTGCGTTGCATTCAGGGCTACCACTGTGTGAGGCTGCATTCGTGGCTCGAAATGAAGTACTGTATTATTGCTGCTGTGTAGGTAGATCGGGGTTATGGGGGGGGGGGGGGATCACAATATCACAGTATTGTTGTGGTATTGCCTTCCTCTCAGATGTGAAAAATGACTTAAGAAAGGATGCTTCTCAGTAATATTTCAGTCTTTGCAGATATGAACAGGGCTATAGAGACATGATGGACTCCCCTCCGGACATTTCAAAACAGAAAGCATACAGAGTCTGCAGAACTTGTGAAGAAAAAAGCCGCACTTGGCACAGAATAACTGCTCGGGGCGAGTATTGGTATTCCTCGATCCCTTGTTTGCATAGTATCCTGATATCTGAATACTTTAATCAATGTCAGAGGTGACTGTGCTGGAGCGCAGTTATTTCCTACTCAACTTTGATTGGAAAAGCGAGGGGAAAGAAAGGAAAAAAACTTTTGGAGTGGAGTTGTTTAATTGCGAAGTGAGATAAAAAGTGGAGAAAACCTTTCCCCCCCTTTTTTTAGTAGAGGTGGTGTGGGCCTGTTTAGTCATTTGTACATGCAAGTCTTATGATATTTTTAGATCTTCTTGTTGAAAATAATTAAGAAAAGACTGAAAAAGCATTTTATGCTTGAATATAGAAATGATCATTTTAAAGCATATTTAGGTGGTCTGTCATCTATGACAAATCATCTTTTAATTTTGTCAGAATTTTCTTTCTCATTATTTGTTTATTTTTATTCCTTCCACCCACTTTTGATTCTACATTCCACCCACACTTGATTCTACATTCCAGTCTTCTTTGCACAATACCTCTGTTATTTCTGCTCGATTTTAACGGAGCTTAGAATATGTTGTACCTGAGAAAATTCTCTGTCATTAAGGTGACCTTAATCAGATGTCGACATACCACCTAATTCGTCTCCAGTGACGAATTCACATGTCTCATGTCGCTTGTTTCTTTACATTAAAACTTTATGGATTCATTATTCATTATTTGTGATTTGTAATAGATTGATAAGTGTCACCTACAAGCAATGCATATAGCCATTCATTTATGTGAGATTTATTCATATTTGAAAATTCATTAAAGTCACTCTCTGTTATTCTAATTCAATATAAGAGGAAATAAGTCATGTCACTACTTCCTTAAAACTTGTTAGAATTATGTCTTTTTGAGCTGACTCAACCATGTAGAAAAGTAACAGGAGACAGACGTTTAAAGTAAAAGTTTTTTATTCTGAAGGAAACCCAGTACTGCAGACCCATTCCACCTGTAAGATGCTCATCAACAATTCTGATTGTTTGTTTAGATAAGGGCACGAAACATGACCATACCAAGGAACTTTTTTTCCACAATGTTGTATTTAAAGAGATCTTCTTTTTTTTTTTGTCAGCTCTCTGGAGTTTGCCCATCAATTCAAACAGAGAGAGAGAGAGAGAGAGAGAGAGAGATAAAGAGAACACTTTTTTGTGAGTTGTGAGATGGGAAGAATAAAAGTATATGAAGTAGATAGCTAGCTGATGACATTCACTATGAACATGGCGGACAAAGAAAGCGGACAAAATAAACAACCTCTCATTCTACCATTCACAATGGTTCTGGTAGTCAAAAGAACATCCCTTCACAGCTATTATGTTTAATCATGTAGTTCCAGGTGAATATGCATGTGACACCTGTTCCACATATTTTAGACAATAGCAGTGAAGGGATGTTCTTTTGACTGCCAGAACCATTGTGAAGGGTAGAATGAGGGGTTGTTTATTTTGTCCGCTTTCTTTGTCCGTCATGTTCATAGTGATTGTCTCTTGTAATTATGTTTTTTTTATTTATTGTCCATTTGAAATCGACTGAAATGCTATCCAGGCCAGGGGTTTTGTAAACTGAAGTTAAATTGGAGTTTTTCTTTAGTCTTGAAATGAATTTTACTTTTGATTAAAAGTTGCCGCAAATTGAAGGCGGTCAAATCATTGATATGGAGGATTTAGGCGGATATTGGGAATTACTTGTAGGTTGGAGGATTGTGTTAATTAGCACAAATGCAGTATCAAGTTAATAAAGTGAGATTTTTTTGTTTTCATTTAAGCTGTATTTGTTTGCACATCTACTGGCCAGGACTTTGATATTTTGCAGATAATGAAAAAAAAAAAGGTCTTAGGGGAGGGGATATAAAAACTGTATTTTGTAGTCATTCATAGTCGAGAGGCTTGAACAGTAGACTGAGGTAGGGTACATGTGACTCAAGAGTTCCGAGCCATGCTTTTGTGCTTCGCAAAGTCACAAATCTATACCCATGGGGTCCGCCCACTTGATCAAAGGCCCGCGAGACCGAAGGCCTGCGAGGCCGACTTTTCTCCGTATTGTATTTTCCTTCATCACAAATAATGCGCTATCGGTATATAAAGTAATTATGTCTCCTTTGGAATGTTTAGTCCTTGTTTCCGGAGGTCCCGCTGCTCTTTAATACTTCTTAAACTTCCTTCTGGCACAGGAATTGGTTAGAACGGTGTGATATTATAGATTACAATTTGCTATTTTCGGTCTCGCGGGCCTTCGGTGAAGTGGGTTGTCACCATACCCATCTGTCTGTCTTTCTGTCTGCCTCTCTCTCTCTTTCTCCCTCTCCTTTTCTCTCCCCACTCTTCCCATTTCTGGAAGCATGAATTTTCAGAATTGTTGCTTTGGGATACGACCAAATGGTTGATGTACCCTTTAGACCCCTAACAATGGGTTGCAACTTAATAGCCTTCCAATCACCACAGACCTGCTAACCTTCTTTTGCGATAATGAAAAGACGAGACATGATACTTGCAACTTGGAATCCCTTTCTAATTTGCAAATTTGCGCTTGACCCTGTAATATTGTTTAGGCTGAAGGCTTTTTCAGATATGATACGGCAAATCCTAGTGGTAAATCCCCCATGTTTTTTTGTATAGTAAGTGAATGGGATATGAGGTGGCCCCCCAAAAAAAATAAATAGATAAAGGGCAAGAGGCATATTTTTTGCCTCCTGGTGGCAAAAAGCTGTGGACCAGTCCTTAAAAAGTTAGTGCAAAGTATGATGCCATGAGTCGTCTGCACAACTTTGAGTAAAACTCTCTTTTATTTGAGCTTTGACACGTGAATGCGCATTCATTACCATAAATGGCATGGTTTGCTGAGCCATATCTGAACATTAAAGAAAAAAACCCGCTGGGGTTGCCTCTTCATATTTGAAGGAACCTTGAGGGGGTTAAGGGGGCAAGGGGCTAGCATTGCCTTCCTTTTCACTCTGGAGTTTACAACAGCCAGTAACCCAGTGATACATTCATTGTACAGGATTGATCAGTTCCCCCCCCCCCCCCAATAAGAAATAGATTATAGACAGTGCTTCCTCTGCCACACATGTTTCCCCTTTTTGCCTGAACTATAAGGTTATCTTACATTTTTTAACATGTTATGATGAAGATTGACTAATTTATGTAGAAGAGGAGTGTATTGTATTTATTACCCTCATTATTTCAGCCTTTTGATGTTATCAGCCACATCTGAAATTGATTATAATTGTCTGAAACTCATTATCTTGCACATAAAGTATGTGGCACTAAATTAGACAATAACTTGTGATGACTTTTAAATGGCATTCAACCGTTCATGTTTAACATCATATATTAAGGCTTCTGTACTTCCGTTTTAAGTGCTAATGGTTCAACAAATTTCAGTTATAGAATGATTTTGAAAATTTATTTTATTTTGCTCTGTTAAGAATATTTCATGAGTACCTCAGATAACTCAACGCATATCTCAAGGACCCATCAGATGATGTAGAGAATTGGCTTTCAATCTTTGATAAGACCTCCCTCTAGCTCAGCAAAGGATGTGGGTTGGATCAAGTGGGCGAAAGGGAACCTTCTCTCACCCTTAATAGGACAAATTATCAAGGGAGAAAAAATGCAAGACAAAGCATTGCTCAAGACATTTTTAATGCCTTCCTAGTTGATATCATTTGCAGAGGGTCAAAAGACCATTAATTTTAGATGAATTCACATGAGTGGGTGCCTCTCTGGCACTCACAAGGCCATGCCTCCTATAGAGCTACAATGGTTGGATAACTGAATCCACATCAATATAAGTTTCTTCATGACAGGTTTGGGTAAATGGGTTCATTGGGACCGATGTGTTAGCTCAGTAGGTAGAGCGTCCACCTCACAATCGGGAGGTCGTGGGTTTGAACTCCGGCCGCGTCATACCAAAAGACGTTAAAAGATGGGAGTTACTGCTACCTTCTTTGGCGTTCAAGAATTAAAAGGGATAGAGCAACGTCGATCTGGCGCTGCTCAGTGGCTGCTGGGCCCACGATCAATTGGGCAAAAAGAATTTCCTTTCGGACAATAAAATGTGGAGATTTTTTTTAGTTCAGCTAGACCTAGAATTTTAACTAGGGAATTAGTTCCAGTAGAACTAGATTCTGTGTCCAGTGTCCAGTATTTACTTGGTGAAACAAGAAAAAATTGGGTTATACTCTTCTCCTTAACCCGTTAGTGGCTTTAGTCGACTAATGGCACAACGATTGGGCTCCTACAGTTGGCTCTTAGCACACATACAGCATATGTGTAACCTATTTTCCAAACACTGTGACAGTCCTGGATTTCAATCCATAGCGAATTTCAATAAAGACTTCTGAAATTGTACCATCATGAGGCCTTGTTCGCTTAAATGTCATGGTAATCTGTAGAGTTTTACTGTAGGTTTGTTTTTTAAAATGGTATTGTACAGTTTTGTATCGTATTACTCAGAGATTACAATGCAAAGTACTTTTCACACGCTGCTAATTTTTTTTAATGCTCCTTGCCATTCCTATAATATACAAAAAAATGAGGTAAACTGCCACAGCTATTTTTCATTCTCCTGGCCATTTATGTATGCAACAAACAATCAGGTAAACCAATTGGTAAACTGCCACAGTTTACCATGACGTTTGTGAACAAGCTTCGAAATGGAGTGCATTGGGACACCAGGTGAAAAGGATGATTGCAAAAGTATCATGTCACTTTTTTCCCTAGTAGTTATGACGCTGATGATTTTCATTGTTTTATTCATGATGATGTGACTGATCTTCAAATTGATTGTCAGAGATTGATGCCACCTGAGGACCTATGGATATTGTCTAACATTTGCTCAATGGTCAATTTCTAACTCTAACTCAGCGCATCAGCGCAAAAACTTCCTTACACGTTCTGAAAGGTGTTCTCTCGAAAATCAAGGAAAGAAGAAAATTTGCTGTAAAATGCATCATTATCTCTTCAAAACCTATCCAGATCGAAGGAAGGCAAATTCCAAAACAATAAGAGTGTCACAACAGGATTTTCATTAGAAAAATTTTAAAATGTGTCTTATTTGTTAAGGGCTTTTCTGTGCAAATTACATTTTGTAATTTTTTGTGCTGAAGCGACAAATTGAATTCCCAACTCCATTTGACCCAACACTGTACCCAACCATCCTAAACCTAACTCTCAACTTAAAATGTATGTAAAGCACATTTTGTTGGTTGCCTGGCAAAAGAGAGCGAGAGCCCCTCACCAACAAAAGGGAACGAAGAGACATGCGGTCAGATATCATCTGTTTGGAGCCAGAAGGGCGTTAAGTCTGTATAAAATTATATGACTTTATGCCCTTCCAGCTCTGAACAGACGATATTGAGATATTATTGCAGGAATACTGTTGAAAATTGAGAAGTGAACTGATAACATTCCAGAATTTTTTTTCTAGATGCAAGTATTCATTGATTTCTTAACATATCTCAATATTTGACCGCATGTCTCCTTGTTCCCTTTGGCTGGTCAGGGGCACTCATTCCCTTTTGCCGGGCAACCAACAATTTGTAACCTAAGCGCTGATTTCATATTTTGGATGTTGTATGTGATATTGCTGGAGCAGATCTTTAATCACCTACTGCTCCACATTCATATTAAACTTGGAAGAATCCCAGCAAGATTGCTGCACTTGCACAGAAAGGGCAGTACACTTCTCCCACAATCACCTGTACTGTTGTCAGAGAATGCCTTTCAGTAGGTGACAGTACAGTGCTGAGGGCACTCTGTTATCAAGCTTAATACCAGCTGGCTCTTCAGACCTTCTCTCCCTATTTCTATCCTCTCTCTCTCTCTCACTCTCACTCTATGCCCCCTTTCCACTTTCTCTCCCTTTTTTTCCAGCATTCTCTCATTCCACTTTTTCTATTTTTTTTTTTGTTTCTCTTGTTCCCTCTTTTTCTGCTTTCTCTTCTCCCTACCATTCTTCCACCTTCTGCCTCCTCTCTTGGTCTATTTCCATCACCCGCTCTCTCTCTTTCTCTCTGTGTCTTTCTCTTTTTCTCTCCCTTCTCTCTTTCTTTTCCCTCTCTTCCACCCCTCTCTCTGCCTCCTACCTTCGTCTTATCCCCTTTCTCTTTCCTCTCCCCACTTTCTCTCGCTCTCTCGTCTCTCTCCTCTCTCTCTCTCTCTCTCTCCTCTCTCTCCTCTCTCTCTCTCCTCAATCCCGGCCTATCTCTTTCTCCTTCTTTCTCTCCCACTTCTTCTCTCTGTTCTCCTTGTAAACAGAAACCTTGACATCCTCCGGAGTAGCGGTGTGTCAATAGCACTGATGATGTCCATCCAGGACAAAGGCACACAATATCACTTCTTTCTTCAAACATTAGAAAGCGTTTGACGTAGCGTTGGATCAACAGGTGTCTTTTGCAGCCATGAAGTGTTTCTGAGAGGCACTTGGAAATACCGATACCTCCCTCCGTGACTGAACAGACTGCCTCATGACTCGTGTTCTGTTCACATAGCTCAATACATTCATGTTTCAGTTGAGTGTCCTGGGCCCCGTTTACACAGTGCAGTGTAGACCACCTTAAACAAATGAATACAAAAAAAATTAAACCACATTTAAGCTTAAATGAATGGCAAGTAAAGAAAAACCCTAGCTGCTTAAACCTTTTATTCTTGCTCACTGATGATATAAGATACAGAAATGCAAAACATGCTGAGCTTATGTCATTGTATCATGGATTTATGTAGGTTTTTTGTGGGGAGGGCAGGTTTTCTTTTAGGCAAATAACGGAAGTATGTGAATGAGGCTTTGCATTGCTGTACATGTATCATGTGAAAATATCATCTGGAGCCAGAAGGGCATTACTTCATATCATTTTATACAGACTTAACGCCCTTCTGGCTCCCAACAGACAAATTATGTTCAGCGTCTTATTGTGATCAAAACTATGATGGTCTTTTATTTGCAGAATTATCTGCAGAATTCTTCTCATCCTTGTTTAACACCAAGACTGTTTTAGACAACTCAGCCATGTGTATTTTCACTGTATTGAAGATGTCTCTCAAAATCCTCTTTAATAAAATCAATTTTTTTCTCACAAGAATTTTCCAAAGTAAAGGTGACATTTGATTAAATGAATTGTGTTTTAAAAAATTGACCTCTCATTTGTTTAATCATTACTTTTCATTTGTAGTGAAGTATCTTATTGTTTCACATCACTTTTATATTATCTGGTGAGTTCATTAGCCAGCAAGATTTCTGTGGTAATGGAAACGGTCCTTTCCTCCTATACATGCAAAAATGGTCCTGGATTCCAAACATACATGAAAATGTAGGTGAAATCAATATGACTTCATTCTTCTCTTACATGTAATCGGAAATGGACTTCATTCAGCCTTGATGCAAAAGAGGTGAAATTTCCATTTAGCTCATGTCGCCATGACAACCGATGACATTCAGGCATCTAGTTTCCAACAGGAGTATAGTGACCTTGAATTAGAGGCTGTGTAGCTCGGAAAATCCAGGCAGTCCATAGAAGTTTTGGGTAATTCATCATAGAACAAAAAACTTGGTGATATTACTTCACATTGATTGTTGTGAATGCATGGCAGATAGAAATGAGAGCCTGTTTGTTGTTTTTGATCAAAAGTGGTCATAATTTGTGGAAATTGTTTTGAAATTGTACTGGTTAGGGGAAACATTTTTGACTCCTTTAAAGATCAAGCATTACACCTTTGTATATAATAAAGTAAAATGGCTGGAGATGAAAATCATTTTCATATTTTCATATCTAATGCGGATCTCCCATTGGTCAATTCATGATCACATGACTTTCAACAAAGGCATCTTTGAACACCTTAGATTGTAGGTGCCAAGTGAAACTTTCTACATCATCAAAGAATGAAATCAAGATGTGCTGCTGTGAAAATGTATTGGGTATCTTCATATCTACTACTGATTGCCATTGGTCAGTCCTTAATCACATGATAACATTGTATCATCCAATGAGAGAACTTCGAATTTGCATGCAAGCATCGTCTAGCCCTGGAATGCATTTGGATCAATCTGTTCCTATTATGATAAACATGTATATCTTACTGTAGAAGCACTTATTTTTTACAAGAGTTTGAATATTCAAAATTTTGAAAATTGTTGTATTGTTGTGATTTTGATAACACTAGAAAATGAGCTGGCAACACAGTCATTTGCGAATATGCTTTGTAAGTACCCCTTGTTAATCACTGTAAAGCAACTCATGAAATGCTTTTGTTCTGATGATCTGCTCATACAGTTTGTACATAGACGGATATTAATGTACAACGACAGAACTTTCATTACTCATAATTTGATTAATTGTTGGACCTAAGTAAAGCAGTGAAAACAAGGTCCCATTAACATTTAATGTGCACATGTATGCCTTGTTGTACTTCCTATTTGCAATTCTCTGTATTCATGGTAGAAGAAATTGACCTACAAGAGATAAAGGAAGTTAGCTGCAAACTCCTAATGGGGAAAATGAACTGCTAATTTGACTCCAGGTCTACATCATCTTTAAACATCATCGGCCTTGCCTCTCCCTCTTTATTCCATGTTTCATCAAATTGCTGATATATAGCTTCTCATTCCCTCTCTCCTGTATTACAAATTATGCCCCTTAGAATGTTATGTGCAATTAAGAAACAAGTCACTTTTGATACCTGGCATAACAAAGCCCCCCCCCCCATATTCCTAAAAGTTATACGCCTTAAATGTTTTGTCTAATAAATAAGAGACAAATCACTTCAATACCTAGCATAACAAAGTTTGTTTTCTCTCTCTCTCTCTCTCTCTCTCTCTCTCTCTCTCTCTCTCTCTCTCTCTGAAGTTGTTCGCCTAAGATTATTACGTCTAAAGAAGACAAAAAGTTACTCTGATATCTAGCATAATTAAGTTTCCAACTCTCTCTCCCGTTATAAAGTTTTATGCCTTAAAATGTTGTCTTTATGGAAGTTACTATGATATACCAGGGGCGGGGGGAGGGGGCAGATACCTGAAATTGGCTGCCCTCTTAAAACTGAGGACCAGGAGGGGGGGGGGGGGGGTGTTATCAGCGAATTTGGGGGTAAAATAGATGCCCGAAAATGTAGAGGATCTTTTTTTCTTTCTTTTTGTTTGTCAGCAAATGTAGCATGTTAAAAAGACACCTGAGAAAGCTGACCCCCTGACCCCCCCCCCCTCCCAAAAAATGCTGTATACCTTTCAGTTCTTAAAGGGTACTTCTCACTAAAAATATTTGCCTTTTAAGTTAGGTGCTCTATATCACCTTACTCTATTCAAAACTGCCTGTTTTGGGGCCAGAAGGGCATTAACTTTATAAGTGATATAAGTTGCAAATCAATGAAATGGATGAAATATGAGTTTCAAATACTTTTGTAAAGAGATGATCCAAGTTTGAACATGAAATTATTTAATCTGAATTATTTTCATGTTATCTTTTACTTTCTTCATACTCCTTAACCATTTAACCCATAGACTGCCAGGTAAAGTTTTTTTTTTTTTTTTTCCAAAAGTTGACCGTATATATTCCAGCTGTATAAAAGATTATTTGGGGAGAGATTGGAACTCTTTCAGATAACCACTTTTTGAGAGCTGGAATGGCCTCTCACTCCGATCCAAATTTGTTATGGTGCCTAGAGCTTGCTGAGCTAGAGTCAATATTTGTGATTGAGAGACTTGGAGAGAGGATCATAATGGGGGTAAAAACGTCAGTTTCTAGTCTACATATTTTTTTTTTGTGGGGGGGGGGGGGATTGCGTTATGTGGATTTTGTCTCCTCCGTAAATGGGCATTTGATGTATGGCTGTAAAGTGGTAAACTTAGAGATGGGGCAGGGAGAGAAATCTTGAATAAATACCAGCAAGAATGATGTTCTGTTGTCAATCTTCTCTTTCTCTCCTCCGTACCATAAAGTAGATTACAAAGTGACCTTGAAAATGTTCCTCTAATGTATTTTCCCCCTGCAATTCATTTTTCTTCTCTAGTGCATTACCATTCCGGTCGTTTTCTCTAATCCACCTGACTGTCTGTTTGTCTTTCTTTCCATACTCGTCCAATTGGTAATCCAGCACATGTCCCTGTGATGGAGGAGGCGAGTTGGCTCAGTCAGTAAAGCGTCTGCCTGTCGAACCAGAGATCGTTGGTTTAAGTCCATCCCGTGCAGATGCCTGAAGCCTGCATAGTGTGTTAATGTGCCCCTCCTCTGTTTCACAGATGCAGGCTATGTCTCAGTGGAAAAACACTCTGTCCCTTGGATGGGACATTAAATGGCCCTGTATAGAGGAAAGTCAATACCTTTGCATGTTAAGAACCCTCTGCACTATTCAAAGAAGTATTGGGGGGGGGGGGGGGGGGAGGGAGAATATATTGGTACACCTGCACATTGTAGTTAGTTATACCAGGAGGAGAGACCAGAGGGTCACAGTGATCAAGTTCACTTTTCCACTCCCACGTGAGGTGGTGCCAAATGCTTAATAATTGATGATATTTGCCCTAGATTTTTTCTTGTCAAAGATACAAAGCTAGCATTGCAATCAGGTTTAAGGTTAGGTTTAGGATTAAGATTAGGATTAGGATTAAGGTGAGGATTCGGCATAGTGTCTGCTCCTGGAATGAAGTTTAGACTATTGAGTGTATAATAGTTGCTACCAAGCAGTTGTTGCCACAGAATGTGTCAGAGAACCTTCCAATTATTTTCCTTTAACAACCCATCCCTCCATTTCTTTAGCAAAACATGAACAGGAGCAGTTTTAAATGATTTTAAATGACATGTAATCAAATTGTAGCTTGACACTCCATACCATTGTCATCTCTTTACTTCTAGCCTAGAAGTCATTGATTGTACATCCAAGTTGATAGCCTGTTTACATTGCTAAGTCAAGTGTATGACATGATTGTCTGTGGGTTATGCTTGGGCACTCATGACTCAACTGGGCAAGTACTTTGGAAAGTTTACAAAAACAAATTTATGAAAGACAGAGTGGAATGTAGTCAGAGAGAGTGAAAGGGAGAGAGAGAGAGAGAGATAGAGAAACAGAGGGGGAGTAGATGAAAAACAGAATTGAGTACAGAGAGAGAGAGAGAATTACTGACAAAACTTTGAATAGAGGGAGGGAAAAAAAAAGAAGAAGAAAAGGATTTGAACAGTATCTAGGCACTGTCTTTGGGGCAAGAACTTGAGCTTGCCTTCAGCTTATCCCGTCAAGGGTATTCACCATCCACCTGCCTAGGGTGCTCATGTTACTAGTGGCAATGGCAAGTGGCTTTCATTCGAGTCACGTATGAATATTCCAGGCACTGTGACGAGAATCAGCAATTCGGCACAAAATGTGCATTTTGGTGGTCTTAAAGTCCCTGTAATGTACACTGGGGGAAGTGATTTGTATTCCTGAAATTTTGTTATTTAAGAAGCTATCAAGATTTGCAGGAGTCATTGAAATCTAAAGCTCCTGTAGAAAAAAGTATTACTTTTAATAAGGATAATGTTCATAATTGTAATCATGATGATATTAAAAATAGTAATGATAATGATAATAATGAAAATGATAATAATGATAATGGTAATAATGATAATAATGATAATAATGATAGTAATAATGATGATGAAAAATAATGGTGATAATAATAATAAGAAGAAGAATAAGATTAATGTTTAATAATGACATTAATTATAACAGTCATCATGAAAATAATAAAGTTAATACTTCTGCCTTTACTTCTATTTTATATCATAAGATTGATAATGATTTTTATAATAACAATGATGATTTTGAATTATAGTGTAATGATGATAGTAGAGAATTAGAATTAACATGAGAACAATAGGTTAGTCCTAAAAAGATTGAAAGAGAGAGAGAAAGAGGGGGGGGGGGGGCTGGGGGGAAGGGGTTGGATGGGAGATAACACGCTTGCTGATCTGAAAAAAAGGTCTGTCTGTCCTCAAGTTCAGTCATAACAATGAGTGGAACTGATAAAAGAGCTCTAAATGGAAAACTATGAAAGGGATGGGAGATTAAGATAAAGGGATGGTCAAATACAGTGACAGAAAGAGAGAAAGAGAGAGATGAAGAAGAAGAGATATACAGATAAAGAGGAAGGATAAAGAGAGTGTAGGAAAATATATGGAGGGTGTGTGAGAGAGAGGGAGAAAGAAAGAAAGAGAGAGAAAGAGGAGAGGGATTAAGCATATAAGAGAGATAGAAAGAAGAAAGTATTGGAAGAGGAATAGAAAGAAGAATGGAGAGAGAGAGAGGGGAGGGGAGAAGAGGGAGGAGAGGAGAGGAGAGGACATGACATGGGTGAAAAAATGCTCATAACCATGTGGTATTCAGGATGACAGGAAGAAAAAGTTCAAGGCATCGAATTTCACCTCCGTGTATTTGGTTTCGGTCCATGGGCAAATCATCCCTTCCCCAACCGCCGATCAATAAAAGATATTATTAGGCAGGCGCATAGGGCAGACCCCCCTCCAACCAAGCATCTGTGATTTTCTGAAGTGCTCTGGGAAAAAAATCTAAAGTCCCTTATAATGTGGGTGACAATTCAGATGCAGAAGATTTGAAGACAGTGAAGAATTTTGTAGAATTGTCATTCATGGAGTTTGTGGAGTCATGCTTTCATGTAGATTTCAGAACAATTGTTATTCCTTGATTTTTTCTTGGGGAAGGGGGGGGGGGGAGAAGCACATAACTGAATAAAGACAGGAATGGAAAGATAATTCTAGAAACTATTTGGTTTGATAGAAAGGATCAGTTTTGATAGAGAGTAACTGTTTAGTTCCAGTATGAATAAATGTTTTTTACATTGTAGTGAGTTTGGAGGGAGGGGGAGGGGGAGGGAAAGTGAAAAGGGGAGAGAAAGGGAGATAAAAGGTAGATGAAGATGGGAGAGTGAGATAGAGAGAGAGAGAGAGAGAGGGAGAGAGAGGAGGTTAAGAAAGAAAGAGATAAGGGTAAAGTGAGAGATAGAAAGAAAAGGAGAGAAATCAAGAATGATAGAGAGAGAAAACAGTGCATGGCAGATAGAGAGAATATTAAGGAAAATGATAGAAAAGCAGCTGCATTTGCATGTTTAGATGTAGGTCTCCAACTGTAAACAAAGATGACCAAACGTAGACACCAGTTTTTAGAGGAGTAATAAATGGGGTCATGATTGACAGTGCCCCATAAAACTTTCTCAAGACAAATAGAAATCTAATTAAGGTCCCGAACCCTGATATTTGTTAAGATGTCTCTTTGATGTTCCTCATGGATCATTGCACTTTGCAGATGGTGCACATCAGACTGAATGGCGATGTGATAAATGAGGTGTCTTATTTTTCTTTTTCTTTTTTTAAAAGATATATTTACATTGTATGCAGGTATTTATGGTACTGTTTACCCTGGGGGAGGTGTGGGGGGGGGGGGTGGTCAGTATGCATTTCTGTACACACAAGTGACCACTGGTTTTTCAAACCCACCCCCGAGTTTTATCCAATGGACAAAATGAGATTTTTTTTTAACCTCTTCCTGAAAAATTCCCCTCTAAATGAGTTTAACCTCCTCGAACATATTTGCTAAAGAAGGCCTCTGCTTCTTTCCTTTCTTTTTCTGAATTGTTTCATGCATATCGAGGCTCAACAAAGTCCAGAGTAAAGATGAGGAAAAGGATACCCTATATGCATATCAACATTCTCAAGAAAATCCCTTTTCCCTGATTTTTGGCTTATATGTCACCCTTAATGGCACCCTAAAAGTGCCATGCATCTGACTCACCTTAACTGGCAGAAATACCCTTTTCACATGTTATTCCAGTCGCGGGGAGGGGGGGGGGGGGGGGCACTGCCATTACAAGGTGGATACCATGCTCGTACACAGAAATGCGTAAAAAAGGTTGTTTTTCACGGACGGGCGATGTACATGTGCACAGTGAAAAGGGTATCAAAATTGCAAAAATCAGGAAAAAGGGTATACTTTTACAACAGCTCGATTCGAAAATACTTGTTTAGGGTCGGGAAAACATAACAAATACTTGTTTTGGGTATTCTGAGATCGAAGGATAATTACTTGGTTAGGGTCCATTTTGAAAGTCCATGTAGGAGCATGGTGTCCACCTTGTAATGTCAGTGCCCCCCCCCCCCTCAGATTCCAGTCATGCATGTGTACAGCAGTATATTTGACTGGTCCCCTTGGGATTGTTACTTTCATAGTTGTATATTTTTTTCTTTACTTTCAGGTAAGCAGGCATGGGAAAAATGTTTGGGGATTAACAGATTTTCATGATAAATTCCCATCTAATGCAGATATGTATGGTGCTATGATGCTTCGGATAGAATATCTTCACTTTGACTTTGCAATCAAGAAGTTTCTTGTTATCATTGAACTTTTTTGATTGCACAATTTTAAGTTGCTTTGTTACTTTTTCTTTTCTTCCAATTTATCTCCTTCTCTTTGTCTGTCTTTATGTCTGTCTGTCTGTCTGTACGTCTGTCTGTCTGCCCCTTGCTGTCCATCTCTGTTGTGTTGCCTTTTCCTATACCTCTCTTCTCTCTTTTGTTTTTGTTCTTTCCATTAACACATCTATTCCTTTTCTATTTGAGCTTCTCTCTTGTGAGATAATCATGTCCTATACTTTCTCACCTTCTTTCTCTGTTCCTCCTTTTATGTTTCCTTCTCTCTGTTATCCATTTCTTTTTGGTCGCAACGCGAACAGATGGTGCGAAAAGATGTGTCCAAAATGTGAACAGTACACACAACAATATGCATATTGGTTTCTTTATGCGTCTTTTTGCGCCATGCCATTTCACTAAGCTATCTTGCCTAGTAACATACATTTGAAACATTTCAAAGTATTCCATAGCCACTGTTTCCCAATACTTCCTCATACCTTCCAAGTAACCCTGTCCATGTTGAAATCGTCCTGCTTTTTTGCATACCTCATTTTTTTGCACACTTACTCACATTACTGCTATCCATGCAGCCTACTTTTCACCCTCCCTGTCCCATACATCGCCCATTTTTCGGCCTCTTTCTTATTCTGCATCTAAAGTGCATTAACGATTATATGACCTTATTTTCGTCTCATGGCCAGTCTACTTAGTCTTCACTCAAAGTCCTCTCTTTTAAGTCTAATCATAAAGATATGTTTATCAAGTATAACATTAGACATATTGGTAATTATGAATTCATTTATAACTTTGATAAATATGGGTATTGTTATGTATATTAAATTGGATTTTTTTTTAATAAACGAGGACCAATGTATTGTAGAAAAATGCTGCAGTGGAAACTGTGAGATACTATGTGTTTTGATATACCGTTTTATGTAAAGTTGCCATATAACCTATATTTTTTTCATGCTTTAATCAGATATTGTGATTTTTATACTTAAAAGTTGTTTGTAATATGAATATTTTCTCCTTAGAAGCTGCTTGTTTGATGTGTTTTTCTTCAATAAACCAACAATGAATAAACAAATAAAGTAATAGATAGATAGATAAATGAATAAATGAATAGATGAATAAAAGTGTATTTTAAGGTGAGGGGACCATTAGTTGCTCTGTGTCAGAAATTATTTCTGTATTAGCCAATATTTAAGCATACAGATATTTTAGCAATTTATAACAATTTTGACTGATTACGAGTTATCATTTTCATGTGTTTGACATTGTTTCTGTTCTTAGGCACAGGCATTTATTGAGTGGAAAGTTTAGCAAGGAGATAAATGGGGAATTAGCGAAGATTTGCAGATGACTCTTGGTGCAGTGCCATGTTTTGCAATGTGCTTGTGCATTAAAGTCCAGTTCCCATGTATGGAGTCCCTCCACACATACGCAGTACTTTGATGTTGGGGTGACCCAACAGGAAAATCCATAATTTTTCCATTTTCAAGGGCTGATTTGCCTTCGGGGCTCCTCAGCGAGCACTTATACAAGGAGAAATAGTTTTGTGAGGGGCACTTCAGGAGAAGAGGATGGGAAGAATATAGGAGGCCTCGAGGTATACCGGATTTCATTCATGGGAAATTTTAAGGGAAAAAAAAGATGTTGTATAAGATGTATGTAAACTCTTGATAAGTTAGACTGCTCATAAATATGAAACAGAAGTGTTACGATTTTAATTACAGTCAAACCTGTCCTCGCGGCCACCTCTCTATAACAGCCACCTTCCTAGAGTGGCCAGTGACATTGATTTCCATGGAGATGAATTACATATGTAAGAACCTGTCTATAGCAGCCACTTGACTATAAAGACCACATTGTTTCCTGTGGGTGACCACTATGGACAGGTTTCACTGTAATTTGATTATTTGACAAGACACTGGGTTTGAAGATTTGACATTGCACTTTTCTTTTTACTGTGAATTATTTTTAAAGATTAGCATTCATATTAGATTGTGATTTTCACTAAGTTGAAGGATGAGTATAAAAGAAAAGTTTTGTGTTTGTAATTGGTTTAGATTAATTGACAAGATATGTGTAAAAACAACAAATAATTAACATTCATTTTACACTTATAATCATTCAGAGTTTTAAATATATATCAGACTGAATATATTTGGAGTAAGTCCCTGTGACATTTTTTTCAGGTAATCTCTTAAATGTAATGCTTTGAAATTTGAATGGGATTCTCGTTTTTTGACAAATCAAGGCCACAAAGCCTCTGTGTGCAAGTAATTTATTCAGAACATGACAATGATATTGATTTGTGCAACCTGTGTGCTTGTCATTTCTGACTACCTTTTTGCCATTCAATTCACTCTAGAAATTAACTCCTGATATAGTTGATATGCTTTGAGCTTACCACTTGCAAATATCAGTCTACAATGCAAGATATTTCCTCCTAAAGCATAAATTGTTTCGTTTTGCACCTAACAGAACTCTTTCATCAGATAGTACCACTCATGAATATAAAACGGA
This sequence comes from Echinometra lucunter, assembly GCA_029962745.1. Taxonomy (NCBI): domain Eukaryota; kingdom Metazoa; phylum Echinodermata; class Echinoidea; order Camarodonta; family Echinometridae; genus Echinometra; species Echinometra lucunter. The sequence goes on along the minus strand of CM057155.1, from coordinate 17,470,768 downwards.
TTCCCTGGTTTGTAAATGGGTTTAGAAAATGTGAGAGTGCTTGATGATAGCAAGTATAACACTCTTTCTAAAGAGAAGATAAAATATTAATTTGTTTGTGGGATGCATGAGGGTGAAATGTGGTTATTGTTCTCCAAATGGCCATTTTTCTAGATGACCCCTCCAAGGTTTTGAATATAATTGTCATAGAGATCTAATGGTTGAAGTATATAAATAGTGAATGATCACTTGAAGCAGAAAGTAAACAAGCAAATTACTTTCACTTTGTTCACTGTTTAATGATTTTTAAAATAGTTATCATAGGATATTCTCGAAGGCATTTGTAGGCGTTTATATAATATTTAGACTGTCTCTTTATTGCAGAAACAGTCAAGGGGGAAATCTATAAAAAAAAAAAAAAAAAAAATTACCCAATTTGGCAACCTTGTCCTTTTTCTTCTTGTCTAGAATTTATAGGCATTTATAATTCATAGACTGTCTCTTTATTGGAGAAACAGTGGAGGGGGGAATCTGTAAGAAATAACCTAAGTTGGCAACCTCCTACATATTGAAATAAAATCTGAAAACTGTCAGACTTTGGATGCGTATGGTTTACTGCAGATAATTAACTTTTGAATAAAGTAGTACTTCCCAAAGCTGAGAGAGAAAATGTGATAGTTGATATTCAGTGAAAGCTTACAATAATTTGCCCTGACATGTTTATTTGTCCCCTGGTGATAATTTCCCTCATTCTAGGCAATTTCAACTAAAAAGAAAAAAGGACAGAAAATATTCTTTAGATGAATGCAGTCTATTCATTGTTTTATTTTTAAGAGAAAGGATGAGAGTTTTGTATTTTGTCTACTAATAGAAATTTCAAGTAGGTACCAGAAACCAATATCAAGCATCGTTTTTTTACTAGAATTATTACTTTATTGTGATTATGAAGATGATGATGGTGATGATAATTATGGTGGTGATGATGGTGGTGGTAATGGTTATGGTGATGATGATTGTATTGTATGGTACGTATTATCCGTTCAAGTAAAAACACAAAAAGTACATAACAATAGAAGGACATGCAGTAGAGAAATAAGGTAATTATTGCCCCACTGTTCATCCTTGGGACATCAATGATGATGATGAGGAGGAGGAGGAGGAGGAAACGGATGATGGGGATGACAATGATCTGCGTATTGATGATGATGATGATGATGATGATGATGATGATGGCGATGATGATGATGATGATCGGGGCATTGATGATGATGATAATGGTGATGATAATACTGATGGTGATAGCGATGATGATGATTGCGATGATGATGGTGATGATGATGATGATGAAGATTGAATGGACACTGACATAGTCATAACACACATTTTCCACTGGATATTTCTAAGGTGTCAGTCCAGTTGAATTTTTAGTAAGAAAGCATACAATCTGCTAAGCAGGGACAAAATTTGTCCAGTGCTTGCATAGCAATTTTCAAATAGGCAACATGCATGTATGTTCATGTGGAATATCTTGTTATAGGGGATAGTCCTTTGGATGGAGAGATAAAAAAATAGTCTGTAATAAGGGGAATGTTTGCAAATATATTCATGGATTGTGTCTTACTTTCAGGAAAGACAGTGAGTGAAGTTTTAATCTTCTATGTTCATGTAGCATTTTCTAATGTATAGGAGCATCTTGGGGAGAGAGAGAGAAAGATGAAAGATGTGAGAGAGAGAGAGAGAGAGAGAGAGAGAGAGAGAGAGAGAGGACAAGACATTATCATCGATCAGGGGATTGTGGAAAAAAATTTTATGGATGGGTTCTTTCTGCAAGGAAGACAGAGTGTGAAGTTTTAAGTGTCCATGCTTCCAAATAGGTACATACATTCTTTTTTTCATACAAATTCAGAATACCTTGCGTAGTGGGACGTCTGTGGGGGCAGAGAGTGTAGAGAGAAAACATCAGTCTGGATTGGGCAAAAAAAAATTTAATGGATAGGGTGTCACTATTGCAGAAGACGGAGTGTGAAGTTTGAAGCTTCCGTGGATCGCATTCGCAGCTGAGTAACCCTTGCCGAGTTTGGCACGTGAATCAGAGGGTCTTTTTTTTGCAGGATCGTGTTCTTACACTTGCACTGGAGTGATCCTTTCTCCCTTAGCTTCTAGATTAACTAATGCTTTCAGCGTGAAGTGATTTTTTTGTTCTATGATGCATGTGGTATGGTAGTTTTTCCCCAACTTTTGTGCATTATTCAGTTGGTTTTGTTTCAGACTTTGGTGTAGTTTTATTATTTTAGTTAAAAGAAACAAACTACCTAGGTAACAAAAAAGTATAGGATACAGACACAGAAAATAGATATTTCAAGCATTCCCAATATATCTTAAAATGATGCATAGTGCTCCATTGCTTGCAATACATACCTGTACCTGCGAGGTGTTCCTATTAAATAGGAATATTCCTTTTTTTAAAAAGGAAATTGCCATTTTAAAAAGGAAATTGCCATTTTAACCTGTGTGTTCCTATTTCTGTACAAATTTGTCTGTAATATTGTATAAGAAATTTAGAAATGTTCCTATTTTTGAAAATTCCTTAATAATTTGTTACTATTTCTTGGCTCTCAGGGTTGGCAGGTATACATACTTAATATTGAAAAGAATCTGAGGAGAATCAAGGTTATACATAACATACAAAATTCCTTCAAAATTGGAAAGATACGGAATGACAATACTCTAGTCTGATTAGGTGAATGAGAATTTTTTTAAGGGACCTCTTTTTGGACTATCCTGCAGTTGACCTCTCAATACTCTATGAGTAGATATATTTGCTTCATGCCTGTGATTTCATTGTAGATTGATTTTTATTAATACTCCTTCATGAGTTTGAAAGGCTTTTTATTTTTTTCCCTTCCCGCATTTCCTGATTATTTTCTGTATTAAATATCTTTAAACCTGAGGGTTATAGTTTGATATCTACCTTTAATATTCCTCTCTTGTTCTCCCTCTCTCCATCCAACCTGCAGCCCTAACAATGGTCACCGCCCAGTCACCCGGTCCCTCACTGCACCCCCAGGTACCGGTTCCACCGAGGATGGGGGTAAGAAGATCCTCACCAAGACCGGGCGGAGCATCGTCATGGCAGCCCCTCCCATCTTCAGCATCTCCAGCCAAGGTATGTGGACTAGAGTGGAGTGTTGTCATGACAACGTGAGGATGCAATGATGATGAGGATGATGATGATAGTGATGACGATGATGGTGATGGTGATGGTGATAGGAATGATGATGATAAGGAAAAGGCTGATGATGATGATGATGATGAAGATGGTAAAGATATCAACAGTGTACGGATCCCAAGTAGATATTAAACTGGCAGATGGAAAAATTTTATCGAGAGAGAGATACTTTGTTCATAATGAATCTGAGTGATATTCTAAACCCTTCTTTTGACAGAGTTCTATTGATGATAATGAATTCAGTCTGTGTTGCTGTTATTTATGTCCTAACTGTATTGACAGTGAGACTACTAATCTATAGTAGATGTAGAAGTAGCGTTTGGAGAGAATTTTCAAGAAGAACTGTGAATTTCAGAGAGATGATTGGGTATCTAAATCTGTCTTTGGACAGATTGATATCTTTAGACAGTTGTGAGAGACACTTCTTTTAGTCGAGGAACACTCTTCTCAAATCAGCACGTTGAATGTATAAATATACTTTCAGGAATAATTGAGGAGGTTTAGGAGATGAAATAACTGTGTAGTATCCAGTGAAAGAGAGAGATAGAGAGAGATAAGTTCTAACATAAAACAAAGATGAATGTCAGGTAATCTTGACCACCAAGAGCAAAAAATTAAATGTTACATCAAGTCACACTCCAGATACGAAGACGCTACCTTGAAACAGAAATTAAGCAAGAATAAAACATGAAAACAAAGCAAAATTAAAAACTATAAAACACACACTAAAACAAGAACAAATTGACAGATACAGGTATTAATCTATTCCGGGGAGAAAATGTAACCCAAGATTGCCTCTAACATCATGGCCTATATTTTCTCAAGTATTTCCTGAAGCCAGCTTTTGTTGTGAATATTGATGAGGTAGATGTGCACGTAACTGAGTTTTCTTAGCTGTATGCACAGCTCTTGTGTGAAGATTTATGAGGTAAATGGAATTGGGTTTATCAACTTTATATACACCCACCCATTGTCTTTGCTGTCATGCTCACTTCCGGCAGCCCCCTCTCCCTCTCTCTCCTCCTCTCTCTTCTCTCCTCCTCTCTCTTCTCTCCTCCTGTCTCTTCTCTCTCTTCTCTCCTCTATCTTCTTTCCTCTCTCTTCTCTCCTCTCTCTTCTCCCCTCTCTCCTCCCCTCTCTCCTCCCCTCTCTCCTCCCCTCTCTCCTCCTCTCTCTCCTCCCCTCTCTCCTCCCCTCTCTCCTCTCCTCTCCCATCCCCCTCTCCCTCTCTATTTTCTTCCCTCCCTTCTTCTTTTTTTCCCTTCACACTCTCTACTCCCTCTCTCTCCCTTTCCCTGCACTCTCCTTTTCCATTCTACTCTTCTTTTCTTCTCTCTCTCTCCACCTCTGTCCTTCCTTCCCTTCCCTCCCTCCCTCTCTAACTCTCTCTCCTCTTTCCCTTCCTCTCTCATCTCCCTCTCCTCCTCCTTCTCTTTCTCCCTTTCTCTCTGGTACCTCTTAGCAGATTAATTGATCTCAATGTCAAGCAAGAGATCTGCCAGCTCTCATCTTGGCATAGATCCATTGTCTCTCGCAGAGGATGCAGGGTCCATTCACATAAAAAGAAATGAAGTTTCTTGGATATCCTAGCTGATGTTGGGTTTGTTCACATATGGGAAAGAATTATTGAAAATTTCAAAGTCTTCCCAAGCTACACAAAAATTAATTTCATGATGTTAGCATGAATTGTTGACTGTATATAGAGTTGCTCACCCATGCTGGAAGTTTTCAAATACTAATCATTTTCATACAAACTGAGCATAAATGTCAATTTGTACATAATTCAAGACCCAATTCTTTATATGCACATAGCAAATGTAAATTTAACATTAATTTTTTTGTGAAAATGTTTGTGATTTGTAGCTGGACCCATGTCTGCTTTCAGAATATGTCTAAAATATGTTTCCTTTCTTCATAAATGCATCTTTGTTGACGTCATCAACGTGGGGGGGGGGGGGGGGGGGGGTGGAGGGGGTCGATGTGTTTCCTAGTGCATTTCTGTGGTCAGTGTATAAAATTTGCTAGATGTGCTCTCTACTCTTGCCATATTGATGTGGTTCTTTTAGAATATAAGGGAAAAATGTCAAGGAAGCCAATTTAGGCAGGGAATTTCAATCACTCTACTATTCCCTTCAAGAACGAAGGAGATTATAGTTCATTTTCGGAGACAGCTGAGGTGCCATCCAGACAGGAGTCAGTCAGTCAGACACTTTAAGGGTCATTCAGATATCCAGCAGCAAACCCCCGAGGAAAACCCCAGAAGATTTTTTTTTTTGCCACGCCACATATGATAACGAGAATTGCATTATCGTATCAATATTTGACTCAATAACAGATCATGCTCAAATAGAAGCGAGTTTTGCCAAACTGGGTAGACAAACTGGTGATGTTATATTTTGCAGTAACTAACAGAAATTAATTGGTCCAACACCATTTTGCTGCCAGAAGGCAAAAAGAGATGCTCTGTGCCTCAGCTTTATTTTTGTTTTTATTGCTGCTTCATATGTGAACAGGCCTTTGTGATGATAAATTGAGAAAAGAAGATTAGCAGTTCATATAAATATCATTTATTTGATGGACACAATGAAAGTTGTGCTAAGAAATTTGATGCAAACAGTTGTAGAGGAAGGATATAAGGTTTGAAAAGTATTTATGAAGTGAGTTGTATGCTCTAATAAAAAGTAGATTGCAACCTTGTTTAGAATTCTGAAGAGTTTTCAAATGACTAGTAAGTAAGACTGCTAAGACTTAAGAAATCCACTCGAGTACTTTAAGCATCTTTTGGTATTGGCTTTAAAAGTCGTGCTTGGAATATATAATGTTCAGATGTTTGAGGAAGTGATGCAGAAAGCTATTGAAATTATCTCAGATACATTATAAATTCTTTTTATTATTTGTTTTTTTAAATGATGTTTAAAATCTTTTAAATTTTCAAAATGAATACAAATTTATGAGTTGATTTAAAAGTAAGGAAGAAAAGATCATAAAATAAAGTTTTGGTGATTAAAAAAATGAAGTAGTGGATGACAGGGATTGTGATCTTTTTCTCCTTTCTCTGACAGACAATTTTTTGTTGTTTTGCATAATTTGCCTACCTGGCTATGTTTCATATTCATAGGTGTTTATGCTGAAAACGAGAATTAGATCACCAACTCTTAAGATGAATTCTTGATCATTGGATCAAAATTGTTAAAACTTCTAGATTTATTTGATTTCATAAATCTTGTAAAGTTTAGGAAAGATGCCCTCAGAGGGTGTCGGTCACAAGATAAAGATGGGAGGGAGAAATATGGATGATTTTCAATAAGTTTTTGAGAGATGCGATCAAAGGGTTTTGGTCATAAGGAGGTTGCAAAAGGGAAAATTTGCAAGTTTTTAGTTTTTCTTTTATAAAAATTAAGTTCAGGATATATAAATATTGTTGTGGGGTATCAGTCATAAAATAAAGATTTGGAGGGGAGGGGAGAAATGAGCATGATTATCATTAAGTTCATCAAGATATGCAAATGAAGGATGCGGTCACAAGAAGAGAGTTTTAGAGGGAGTAATTTGGATGATTCTTATAAAGTTTGTAAAAGATGCCATGAAGAGGTGCCGTTCACAAGTAGGTGGTTTGGAGAAGGATAGAAGGTGAGAAAACTCGATTAGCAGGAGTAGAGTGGGAAGGAATCTGATGAAAGGGGATATGCTTAATCCAAACCAGAGACCTTTGTTGAAATGCGATGATGTTTCTGGGGAGTATTGAGCTAGAAGTTCAGGAAGAGTTTAATGCTGCACACAGTTCAACCTCGCTTATCCGGCTGTGTCGGGACCGGTGCCCATCCGTATAAGTGAAATGGCCGCATATGAGAGTAATGAGGTGGACACCTTTTCTATGAAAATTTGTACGGTAGAGCGGTCTATTTGCTGTAAAATATCTATTTCCTTGGTGTTGTGGATGATTGTAAATGATCAATAATATCTCTCTGTTTGTATGAGATGAAAATAAAATAGAATAAAACGAAAAATTGCCCATGATGTTTCCGTCTCCAAGGCTTTTAGGTGAATTGGATGAAGAATAAGCGAGAGAAGCTGGCCGGGAGATGCGACCGGTTAATAGAGGAATCCGGATAGATGATGGCCGGATAAGCAAGGTGGGACTGTACTGTAAAAATGGATATTTTGCGCATTTATTTTTTCATGCTCAGCCAAGTTGAGCGCAATCGTGCATTTCTAATTTTCGTGGACAGTTAGGGTAACTGTATTCATGTGCATAATAAACAGAATATCTTGCATGGTTTTAATTTCACGCAAGTATCGTGCTGCGCAAAATACACAAAAATTTCAATACCGCAAAGTATTCCGTGTTTACGGTAGCCCTTTAATGTCAATTACAGCATCTGCATGGCCATATACAGGGTCTGTGTGACACTGCCTGCAAGGTAGAGCCTGAATTTGAAATATTGAGAGGTGCAACATGGCTGCCTTTCATGGCAGTTACCTCAGAATTACGTAGCCTTGGAGGTTATAGCCAATCTTTACATGGGCTTAGATTTATTGAGTGCATGCTCACTTTGTGGCTTACTGCAGCTGCATGCAACACACGTACAAAAATAGTTCACTCTGCTTTGAATATGCTTTACGCGAAAGTCTGACAGTCGCATTAGAAAGCTTAATTAGAAGGGAAGGAAGACATCATTTATGCATGATATTGACTGTTAAGGATATATTTGTGTTTTGGTCTTGCAATTACAATGTAAAAGAAACTGTTTCAAAACAATTTATAAAAGTTAATTCCGTAGTAAATAATAATGTATACCCTGAGGTGTTTAAGTTATCACAATGATAAGAAACCAATAATCTACAGGTATGGGTATATATATGGGACTACACACGTTCGGCGGAACTTCCGAGTTGTTTCTTGTCCTATTTCAATTATGAGGGCATTTGTAGAGTAATACTTCTCAGGGGATGTGTTTACGATGATATTCTTCCAAACTGAAAGCAAAAGACAGAGAAAGCTCACGAGATATCTTTCATTTTCATCCAGAACTCAAGCGAAGAGATGGAAGGCATCATTTATGCATGATGTTGACTGTCAACATTTCACTGCATGAAAAGTAAGATAGCCTGTGGTTGGAAATGGTGTCAGACTGAATAATTTGAAGAGGGAATGGAATTAGATGTAATGGCAATGAAGGAATTTCAAATTAGCGAATGAATTCCAAGGGGCTGAGGAATTATTCGAAAAGTAAACCTGTCATTTGTTTAAAAAATGACTTCGACAGAATTAAGTAGAACTGGGTCAGAGGCAGAGAGGTGGAGGAAGAGGGGGCCGTCTGTAGAGGGTGCAGTTTTTAGCAGAGATGGGTAGAGATGATATTGTAATGAAGGCCATTATCAGTCATAATTATTACATAGATTTCAAGGCTTTGGTTTTGATGGAAACATAATCATTTAGGAAAAGGCTCTAGGACTGTTAATTGCAACTGGGTTAAAAGAAGAACAAAGAGGGTGGGGTGGGAATCTGCAGGGCAGTTTAGGCATTTACTGGTAAAGATATGGATTCCAATGATCTATCTTCATCATTTTCCCTCTTAAGGCTCGTTTAGATATCTATCAGCAAGCCCTACCGAAAATGCCCGTCTTTTAAAAGTATTTTTATGCCTCCGCCCACTGTAGGTGGGTGCCAGCATTATGTTTTCGGGTTGTCCGTCCGTCCGTCCGTCCCTCCGTCCGTCCAATTTTCGTTATCGCGATAACTTAAGAACCGTTTGACGGATCAACTTCAAACTTGGATCGTGTATGCATATGGGAGGGACAATGATCTTATAAGATTTTGGGGTCTCAGGGTCAAGGTCGAAGGTCATAGAGGTCATTATGTACATAGAAATGGTTTGTTCTCGCGATAACTACACAGCCATTTGACGGATCAATTTCAAACTTGGCTCATGTGTGCATATGGGAGGGACAATGATATGATTAGATTTTGGGGTCTCATGGTCAAAGGTCAAAGGTCATAGAGGTCATTATGTACATAGAAAGGGTTCGTTCTCGCAATAACTCAACCATTTGACGGACCTTGCGCGGTCGAGGATTCATCTAGTTTTTTACTGTACCGTGTATCATGAAGAGATACACATTAATGCATCAATGATATTAGTTCATGCTCAAAAAAGAGAGTTTTTTTTTCCAGAATTTGCTCAAATGATCTTATGATGTCATAATTTGTGCTTACTGTATAAGAAAAGAATGCCTCTTGCCTTAGCGTTTGTTTTTTTGGTTTTGTTTTTTTACCTACTCATATACCATTCCTTTACGTGCCAAACACAAAACAAAAAAACAAAAAAAAAAACCCCAAAAAACACATGCTTATTATGGGCATTTGCTGTTTCATACCTAAACTAAATGAGGAATTACCAACTATTGTATTCTGCAGGCACAGACCCTAAGTGACACTTTATTAAAATTCATTTAGGTCTTGAAAGAAGCCTAGCCCACATGTCTGCAAGCTGGAGCAGCTATAGTATGTATCCCCACTGACCTCTGTTAGTCTCCTACCCAGGCTCCTATAAACATATTTTGATAGGACAGGGTTTATGCCTGCAGCTACAAGTAACACACCATGATTACACTCCCTCCTTCCACTTCTCCCTGTCTCAAGCATCTTCCTCATTCTGACAAATCATCCTGCTTTCTTTCATCAGGCACAGAAGGAAAACTTGTTATTTTGGGAAACAACTTTTAGAAAAAAAAATAGTCTCAACTTGGAAAGAGAACACATTGGGGGCAATGACAGTTGGGGGGGGGATGAAGATGGGCAGAAGAAGTTGCAATGGGGCAATTATTTGTCATGCTACTTTCTAGAGATAGTTGTATTTCTCATAGTTAGTAGTTTCATGAAGTTAATGAATTGAGATTCGTAAATCTTTTTTTCAAGATTTATTGCATGTACATGTATGCTTTCTAACTTCAATCTTGAGGTTCAGATCGTAGAAAATTTCTATACTTAGGTTTAATTTGTCGTAGATGCCAATATATCTGTCTTGTTGACCTTTGCAAATGGTTTTAAAAGAAGCATTTAAATTGAAGACTTTGTGCTATTTATAGAGCTTGTGAAGTGAGTCCTCAACAATCTTGGTTGAAGATGCTGTTTTAGTAGGTCTCCAATGCATGAAGTAGCGAAAAGTGGTGTAATATATCTACTTGAATGTGTAGAAGTTGAAAGATTAGTGCAGTAAATTACTTGAGTGAAACAGTTGGGAATTTGAGAACAGTACTTAAATCTGGTTAAACTCTTTTAAAAGCCCTGCATCCCTTTTGCTGAGAAACATGAACACCATAAGATGTGGCATGTAACTTGGGTTTTTCTGTCTTTTACCTTGCTTTTTTATCATTCTTATTGGCTTTTATTCATTTTTTTAAAATTCCCCTCCTCTCATCCTTTCTAAATCACATTCTTCCTTCTCTTATTTCTGTCTCTCCATCGTACTCTATGTGTGTCTTTCTCTCATTTAATCATGCACTCTTAAAAATTCCGAGTCAGATTGACCTGGAAAAGAGTCTGTTGGGGCCACACTCCATTCTGTGTTAAAAGTGACCCAGAATATGATCATAAATGACCCAGAATATGGTCAAAAAGGCTCGCTTCTGGGTCACATCTGACCTATTCCAGGTCATTTTTCGACCTTGAATGGAGTGTGGCCCCAGCGGATGCTTCCCCAGGTCAATCTGACTCGGAATTTTTAAGAGTGTGGCTACCCAATGTAGGCCTATACATCTCTTTCACTCTTCTTCCTATGTCTCCCTCTCTCTTGATCAATCTATCAGTCAATCAATCAGTCTGTGCATGCAATTTTTTATCTTGTATATTTTTACTTATCAGACACCATACATTCAATCAGTGAACTGATTGATTGTTTATTTATTCCCACGTAACCGTGAGGCCAAGCATGACTGCATGGTTCGCCAACAAAAATCAACATCTCCGCACATTTCTGGGTATTTGGATTCCGATGCGCAGGCTGCATCTCCAGTCATGGGTAGATTTCTTCCGATAGAATATGCCCAGGGGTCGAGCTAACGTGACAATGTTGCCCTGATTGTTTTACCGTCCCATCAATGAACGCACCCATGTGGCAAAATCTAATTATGAGCAGCAAGCGAGGGCAGGTGAGTGAAAGAGAGAGAACGAGGGAGAGCGAGAAGGAGGGAGAGCATGAACGAGGGAAAGAGAAAGAGAGAGAAGAGGACAAAGAGGGGAGAGATGAACAGAGAGAGAGAGAGAGAGAGAGATAAAGAGAGAGGGAGAGAGACGGAAGTGAAATGTCATTACAGAAGGAAAAAAGGATATGTTTTTCAATACAGAAGGAGAAAGAATAGGATACATGTCGGTACTACTTTTTTTAGTTTTCTTCCAAGGGGTACACATTTGACTTGGCAAGACTGGAAGAAGGAGAGGGGGAAAAAACAAAAGCTGAACAGAAAATTACATGAAGAGACAGAGAGAAAGAAAGAAAGAAAGAGATAGAGAAGGTGCGGAAAGATGTATGAGAAGCAGAAAGAGACGTGTATGTATGTCAGTGGTGATTTTAGTTTTTGGATTTTCTAATATTCATTGGAGTTTGATCCTGGGCAGATCTTTGGATTTGAAAGATAAAGCTATGGAATAGGATTAGTATTAAGACATTGAAGTATCTAAACCATTCGCACTGAAAGCGACACCTTTGAAAAGTAAAGAGAAATTCAAAATAAGACTGATGGAAGACAATTCTTTTAAGATAATAGAAACAAATTTCCAACAAAAGCAGGCTTGAAAGACAATCTAGGGTATTATTATCTCTCATGGAATAGAATTTAAAGTATCATGAATTTTATTTTTGCATTATATTGATAACATGCTTTGATAAAGTGAAAAAAAAAAAATAAAGAATTGAAGAAACACAGAATAAACCACAAGATTGATTCACAAATTTAACAATTCAAACAAAGTCATTCTACGCATTTAAGTCAACAATCAAGATGAAAATTGTTTTGTGGAATGACTGCATCATAAAAACATTAAAAATCATCAACTAAGTTCATAGATAAGCATTTAGATATATCCACATTCACATTAATAGAAAGCATATAGTTCAACTATTGACACTTTTTTTTTTTTTTTCCTCCCAATATATGTACATTTTTGTTTTGGCACAAGAATGAATGCTTCAACAGGTTTTCAAAAGATGTAGAAATTATGTTGGTTTTTTTTCCTGCAATGTTATCAGTTGAGGAGGGAAGTATACACATTTAAAAATTCCACATGATAAGAAAAATGCTAATTTATGTGTTCTGTCGTAGGAGAATGGCTGTAGTGAGATGAAAAAAAAAATAGAGAATGGGTGACTTGGTAAATGATTTGTTTTATGAATGTGCATATGAATGAATAAGACGTATAATTTTAAAAATGGGAGACGTATTTAGATGAATTTTGATAGAGAATGAAATGATCTGTAAGATGCCCTCCAATGATGATAAATGGGTGGATGAATTGCAAACTGAAGATGGATGGATTGATTGACGAAAAGTGGATGGAACAGTGCATGAACAGATGTTGGAAGGACAAGGTTCGATTTGGAATGTGTATGGGTACATGCATGGAGGTATAATGATGATTGCTTGATGAGTGATCGTGCCTATTAAAAGATGAATGGTTGAACAGATGGATGTCTTAGCATTGAGATGTGTGGGTATATTGATGATTGGATGAATGAATGGATGGAAAGATGATTGACAGATAGGTAGGTGAATGATGATGTGAATGGGGGAAAAGGGGATGGGAAAAACTCTTCTCTTGTTCTTTGGTGCATCAGAACAGGTGCCTTAGACTATATGGTAGATTCACAACAGAGGGAGCTCTTCACTTTCCAGCCCATCAGTGCACTGCATGCCTCATTGCTGAGTGCACACAGCCACTTCACTGCTGCAGCCTGGGGGGAAAATTACCTGAGAAAAGACTGGGGATGCAGTGTCTGTGGCAACTAGATACAACTCATCCTGTAGCCTGGAAGCTCAAGGTAAGACTGCATACCATGTTGTAAGATTTTATGATGTCATTTTGTACCTTTTCCTCCAAATATATGATTTCATGCATGTAAAAAGATTGAAAGCTGAACCATTCCTTCCCCTCTGCCTCCGGTCATGTTTTGACATAAAAGCTTAATAGTGACTCATTTTTAGAAAATTGCATTTAAAAGTTGAATTTTTATTATTTCCCTCTAAAATCATGCAAAAACTTAAAGTCATTAAACAGGCATGGGAGAGAAGGTGTGGAATTGCAGGATTTTGTTTTCATGTTTTCAGGAAGTTCAATGTTTTCACTCACTATAGAAAGTCTGGAGCCCTCTTGTGTCCATTTTGGTACATGATGGACATGCACTTCATAAGTGACCGTGCTGGCTGGTAGGAAAAGGTTATCTTAATATATATACGAGGGGTGAGGTTCTTGTTTCTCAAAAGCAATACAATCTTCTGGTGAGATTTTTTTTTTTGACAGATGAAATAAGACAAGGAAGCAAGTGTTTTGGTCACTCCATGAATGCAAGGTTACTTTAACCTTTGCACCAGTACAGATCTATGCTGGGGCAATTGACGACAATAGGCCCTGAGGTCATGTTTTTTTGTTTTAAAATATTCTTTCATTCTTTTCTTTCTGTGACATCAATATGTACAAACAAAGCAAACAAATTACAATCATGAATTGACAAGTATCTTCATACATACCACGGTACCAGTAAAATCAAAGAAGAACAAAGAATTTATATACATAGATGGTACTTGTAAATCACTTTATATCTTAGTTAACGAACAATGTAATTAGATATGACTGGTCCTAATGTGTGAGCTTCAAGATATCACAACCCCCCCCCCCCCAAAAAAAAAAAAAAAAAAAGAATAGAAATGAAAAAATATTAAACGAATGAATAAAAAATAAAATGAAATGAAGAATATAATTTTTTTTTTAAATCTGTGAAAATTGTGCTTCATCAAGGCGATTGAGATCTAGTGGAAGGAATGGTATGGACAAAGATATTCGTCATCCATCAGTGCAAAAAGAAAATATTTTCAAAGCATTTTGCTGCTTATATTGGTGGTGGTTTATTTATATCTTCAACTCGAGAGGTCAACCGCAAAAGACATTTACTGAGCCCAACATACGAATGCTCCCTAGTGTTGTTTTGAGTTGAAAACTTGGGTGTCAGAGTCTGGCCAGGTTATTAGGGATGTAATCTTAGATCTTCTGGCCAAGGCTTAGAATAGAAAAAAGGGGGGTTATCTTAGTTTTTTTTTTCTGTGTTCTTAATCCAAAATTTGCTGATGGCTACCTATCACTCTCCCCCACCCCCACCTCCTCCCTATTTCAAAGGGTCCATGGGTTGATACAAATATTTGTTATCATGATATTTGAAATCATACTCAAAAACTTAATGAACTTCATACACTCTCTTGTCTCCTCCATAATCACTCAGCTAGATCTTTCTTGTAAACTTGTAACTTTTTATTGTCATTTTCCCTCTTTGTTTGTGGTGGCTTGAAGGTTTTCTGCTTAATTAAAGAAACCATTGGCAGCAACCTGATGCAGTTTAATTGCTCATTGATACAGTGAGACCCTACAAAAATCTAATTTAGGACATGTTATGTGCTGTAACAATGATCTCCCATGGGGGATTTTAACTTTTTTTAAAACTTTTAAAAAATTAAATTTCTTGCAGGCTTTCTGAGATTCAAATCCTGTGTATAACCCTTGTATGATTTCCCTCATATCTCTGAAAAGAAAGGGAAAAAAGTAAAAACAATCCCAGCTCTTTTGTCATCTGGGGGCATTTCATCAAGTGTCTCGTCAGTGATTTTTTACTGACAAATTTGCTCTCAGGCAATCAGATGCAAGGATTTCAGTAGCTTATAACAGTTGTGGGTAAAAATCTCTGACAAGACACTTGATGAAATGCTCCCCTGGAGGGAATAAGTAATGAAAAGGTCTTGCTTTGAAAGCAGGAAAATTGTTGTTCGTATGGTTTGAGTTCTAGGACGTGTCTCTTAGTGCCCCTCTGTTTGGTTAAACTATGTAAGTTTTGAATGACCATGCTGTCAGTTGCTAGGAGGAAGAAAGGGTATAGATACACTGCAATTCCATCATTTTACGGGGGGAGGGGGGGGGGGGATCTTAATAACTCTGATATGAAATAAAATTTAAAAATATGGATATGGATTGCTGCTGACCAGCTGAAAGCAAGGAAATCTGACGAATAGTTTCTGAGGGTCTACCAAAACTGTACTTAACCTTTAACAACCTCGCTATGATCTGGGTAGAGAGTCATATTGATGTGGGTCTCATTACCTCTAGAGAGAGACTAAATGATTCCCTCAATGACCATGGTCATTAAAGACTAGAGTTCTGGAGACTGTTTCATGAAAGTTGTCAGCACTGACAAGTTGTCAGTCACTGACAATTTCAGCAAAATCCTTGGTTTTGATTGGCTGAGAAGCACTGATCACTGACTGTTACTATGGTAACTGTCATTGACTGACAATTTGTCACTGCTGAAAACTTTCATGCAGAAATGTGAAAGAAACTGTGCTATAACTTCCAAAGCAACTGGGAGAGTTAGATTAGTTGTGTATGAATAAATAAGTCAATATATTGCATGATTTTTACCAAATGTCATTTTGGAAGAATAATGTAATAGAAATATCCCTAAAAAGTATGACAGCTCTTCAAAAATATGACAAGAAACAGCTTGAGCATTTGCCCCCTCCCCCCCCCCCCCCCCCCCCCGAACACTTGTGTGTTGTCCTATATATATACTCATATCTATGTGCAGTGCATGGGATTTTCAGTAAGATCTTATCAAGTTAATATCACACAATTTTGAAGATTTAAAAACCTTAAGGTATAAACCAAATTTTAGATTCTACCTAATCAACGCTTCCCAATAGCTTTGAAAAAGGTTTCTTTCGATTGTGATCGCATGACGTGAACTCATATTTATCTTTAAGGTTCAAGGCTTTTAAATGGACCAGTGGGACTTTTTCAGTTTCCACTCCTGATTCTACTTGCATGAAGGATAAACTAAGGTTATGGTTCATTTTACCAATGGGACATAGGGATATGTAGGGGAAAACCCCTAAATACTTAAGGGGTCACGTAAGTATTTCATGCCCTGTCGGCTCAAGTATAATTTCAAAGCTTGTCAGAAATTAATAGTTTGACACTCCTATGGTAGATTTCTTGCTTGTGGGGGGGGGGGGGGGGAATGGGTAGTTTTATACCCTGCATTTTCCTTGACTTATGCAAAAATTTTGAATTTAAAGGCTGAAATAAGGCTAAACTTAACCTAGCAATAACTTGTACACTTCTTTGATTCAAGCATAGACTTATAATTGCTCCTAGATTCAAGAAAGCTATCTCAGTGTGATATCTGGTTCAGTGTTATTACCGGGCCATTTGCTTCATGATATACTGTGCAGCCCCCTCTATCTGCCATCCATGAACAGTGGAACTTATTTTTCCTTTATTTTCTCAGATGTACTGGAAATATATACGGTAGGGTTTCCAGATCTATCTATTATCCTTCTGCAAATGAGAAACTCGTTTAGAATGCCATACAAATCCTTTAGCTGAAATCCTCTACCAGTGTTCCAACACTGCCTCATTATAACCCATCCCTGATTTAAAGCATGTGACAAAATGCTGGCAGTACCTTGTCATAATTATGCCCCACATCCACGTATTCAGCTGTCAATTAGTATTTGGTCTGCTGATCACTTTAAGAGCCAGAAGGCACAAAATAATGCTTTTGAAAATATAGATTAATAATTGTCCTTTTGGCATTGAGCAAACACATTTTTTGGTCATGTTTAGGTGAAAGAAACCTTCAGCTGTCAAATGGTTGTCATTTTTATGAACTGGTGAATCCATGCACGTGCATAGAAATGTGCGTTGGAGAAAACATTTTTTACGAACCGTCAAATCGTATTTGAATGGCCAGTGCTTCCTTATTCTGATTTAATATACATGGCAATATACACTATTTTGAAATTGAAGTTACAAGCTATCTTTATAAATTATGAAACTGAATTATATTATTTAAGAACACATAAATCGATATGTATAAATGGGTTTTCCTCCAATTCATGTTCTGCGCACCACGCGTGTGGATTTGCTGGGTTCGTAAAAATGACGGCGAACTAGTATTTTGTCTGCAGAATGCCAGGAAAGTGCAAAGTATAATCTTTCACAAATGCATGCAGAGAGTTAAAGTTTACCTACTCACCTGAGAAAAAAAAAATTGTGTACAGCTAGTATGTGTGAAATAACCCCCCCCCCCCAAAAAAAAAAAAAAAAAAACCACAAGGAAAACAAAAAAACAAAACAAACATTACCTGGCAATTTAGGGGTTGACAGTTAAAGAATTTGGAAGAAAATAAAGAATAACCTAAGACCACAAATTTAGAGCATTCATGGATTTAAATGCCCTACCATAATTCAATATTGTCTTTCACGAACTGGAGAATCTGTGCACGGTGCACAGAAACGTGAATTGGAAGAAAACGCTTTTATGAATTTAGGTGTTCTTGGATAGCGGAATTTGCTTTATTTGCATAATTTCATGTATCGATAAATCCATTAAAGAAAGCTTGTTTAAACTTTAATTTCAATGTGGTGTATATTACTGTGTACATTAATTTAGAGTAAGGGAGCACTGGTCATTCAAATACGATTTGACAGTTCGTAAAATGGTTTTCTCCAGTGCACATTTCTATGCATGTGCATGGATTCACCGGTTCATAAAAATGACGACCAATTGACAGCTTAATGTTTCTATCACCTAAACATGACCAGTAATGTGTTTGCTGAATTCATGAAGGATATTCTCTATTTTCACAAAGCACATTATTTTGTGCCTTCTGGCTCTTATAGAGCGATCAGCAGACCAAATACTAATTGATGGCTGAATACATGGATATGGGGCATAATCATGACCCCAAGGTGAAAATGTTTTTTCCAATGCACATTTCTGCCCACGTGCGCAGATTTGCCGATTTGTAACAATGAGGAATTCATGCCCGTGCATGCAGGTATGTCTGCCCATGGACGTATTATGAATGGACAACTGACGGTCACAAGCCCTTTGAAGTATCAGTTCCGCCGCTGGATTTAATTTGCATAAGTACAATGATTGTCACCACCTTCTGATCATGTGCAGCTTAATGGAAACAGGTGTTTGGACAATAATGATTGCATAAGCATGTTCAATCATTGACAAAGAAGCAGTTCCCCTTCAGTTTGGTTTTGTTTGGCTGGTGTGCTCTTTCACAATATGTCTTTGATTCATATTACTGCTGATAGGGAGCAACAAACTTGAGAACGTGTTAATTTTTGAGATACGAAATTCATTATTACTTATTCGCACATTTTCATATTTAACAATGAGAAAAGCATGATCTTCATAAGATCCGTGCACTATACTTCTGGAATATTATGGGGAAAATGTGGAAAAACAGGATTATAAATCTCAAACATTCAATCAAAATTTAAGTTCTATCTTGTTATATTCATACAATTTTCAAGATCTTGTTATATTCATACAATTTTCAAGATGAAACACATGGAATAGTAAATTCCAACTGTAAACCAGAACTGCACATTGATTTTCTATGATTTAAGCAATTTATTATCTTCTGCGCATGTAGCAAAAGCTACTGTCAAATCGCTGTCTCGCTTCTCTCCCGGCTAATTGACGGCGGACCTTGTGAGATCAAAGTGGAGAAATATGTACAGAATGTTATTAAGATGGCTTTGACAGTCACAATTGCAGGAATCAATTAACGTAACGATGAATGTCCATCTCATAATACGTCCATGGTCTGCCAGTCAACCTCACTGGTTGCTTTAACATATAAATTGAGATTGTATTTGAACTTTCTGTTTCTCCTTGTATAGAGACTCCAACCCCAAGCACTTCTTAAGCGGGAGATTCACCTGCCAAGCCCCCCTAGCAAACGAGAGATTCTGACTCAACGTGCATGTAGCCCACATCACCAGCGCAAAGCACGAAATTCCTTACGGCCGGAGGCCACTTTTAGGGTTATAGAAGCTGTCTGGTGCTTATTTTTGAACATATATGACAACCCTATTAAATGAGGTAAAATCGAATGATTCAGATTCATTTTTTCCAAAAAGGTGGTTAGGCGGAAGAAAAAAGGAGAAACACAGCTAGGGCGGGAGAAATTCAAACTCAAGCGGGAGAGCGGGAGATTTGGTGAAAATGGACTCAAAGCGGGAGATTTCCCACCGAAACAGGAGAGTTGTAGTCTCTGCTTGTAGAAGTGTCATTCAGAGCTCATTATTTTGAATATAGTATGGTGACATTGAATTCCTAACAAACTGAGCAAAATGTCTGTTGATAATTGGGAAAACGTAGATATTCCCTCTGGCTATGCATGCTGTCTTTTCCCGATGACTGATTGATGCTGCTTTCAGTGCCTTGTTACATCACCAGAAAGAGAAATGTTCAATCCTATTAAAAGGCTTTTAAAGGCTTTTAATGCTGCTGCATTATATGTCACCTTACATGATGTTGCATTGGGTGCTGTAATGACCCATGGCAAAGAAATTAGTCAGTCTGGAAAAATATTTTGCATATGACCCCCAACCCCTATAATTTTTTTTTTCTTCTTCTTTTTTTGTCCACAGCATTAGACCCATACATGGAACTACAATTTTTGTATAATAAGGCCAGGCAAAATGAGATAATCTGGATTCCCTTGAAATATTTTGGGTCAAAATGTTAAAAACCATTGTATATTCATGTCTCAGTCTCTTCGTTCATCGAGCCTAGGGAAATGATAGAAATTTATCCCATTTGATACGGTGATGTATCCGATTGGACCCCTTTGAAAAACAGCTATTAGCTGACAAATATCCAGCCTATGAGTGGAGAATAAATGAATCAAAATAAATCTAACCAGTCACCTGAAAAAATAATTTGTGTACAGCTAGCTCATATGAAATACACCCCAGATATTACTTGGCTTTATAGGGGCTACTGTTTAAGGAGAATGAAGAAAATAAAGATTAACATAAGACCCCAACTCATGGAATCAAATGGCAGTTTGATTTTGTAAATGCCAGAATTCCTGCGCGGGCGCATGCATTGACTAGCCCACTCACTAGTTGGTTTTATATTCACTGAGAGTGTATTTAAATGAGAAACGTCTTAAAGTAGACGTAATATTTGAAGCTCGTATTTTCAGTATAGTCTAGTGACTTGGAACCCCTTAACCCCCTTCTATTGTGGATTGGTGCACTTTATGTGTTGACTAGGGCTTAACCGATATGGAATTTTGTTGCCGATCCGATGCCCGATGCTTTTACATCCGCATCGGCCCGATTCCGATTCCGATACCGTTGCAGCGCAGAGCGCGGCTGGAGTAGAGATGCATAATTACAATAAAACTATTGAATCCCGTCTGCTACGCCCACAATGCAAAACAACATGTGTAGGGTCTAAGTGTGATTGTAACAGCCAAAAAGGCCAAAATTCGTGGTAAAACGTCTGCATAACATGATGAAATGATGATGGAGTTTGAATAATTTCTGTTTCTATCGGGCGTTTATTTTTAAACATAATGGAGTTTGAATAATTTCTATTACTATCGTAAGTTTGTGTCTTAGACATTACAGAGTTTAAATAATTTCTACTTCTATCATGCGTTCATTTTTACCCATAATGGAGTTTGAATAATTTCTACTACTATCGAAAGTTTGTTTTTAAAGATGATGGAGTTTGAATAATTTCTATTCTATCGTGCGTTCATTTTAAACATAATGGAGTTTGAATTTCTACTACTACTATCGTAAGTTTGTTTTTAAACATTACGAAGGAGAAAAAGGTTAAAAAAAAAAAAACCTGTTGCTTGCATCAGTTCCGCATCGGCACACCCATCAAAATATTTACCGATTCCGATGTTTTGGATGTTTTGCCGATGCGGCCAAGAATCAGCATTCACCGATCTCCGATGCGGATATCGGTTGAGCCCTAGTGTTGACTACAGATATTTCCCATTTTACATTGGAATGTGCCTATGTGTACACTACTCATTTCCATGTCATTTAATTTTTGTTGATAAATTGTTCAGATCAGTGAAACTTGTTGAAAATTGTTCAAATCAGTGAAACTTGTTGTAGCTCCATCCTCTGTCATTTAATTTTTGTTGATAAATTGTTCAATTCAATGAAACTTGTTGTAGCTCCATCCTCTTTATAAAGACTGTCATTATAGACCATAATTTTTGTTTCCCTCGGTTATTTCTCATCGAAATGTGTATTAAAGGAACCTGTACACAAAGACCACCTGCTCTAAGTTTGATGTAAAATTCTAAAGCAAGACTGGAAAAATATTGCTTGCACATGTCTGCTCCTCGTACATTTGAGGGGGTTCTCTGTCTTGTCTGGTTTTGAGGCAGATTAGAAACCTTAGGATGAGGTACACTTTGTTGTAGTGTCAGAGTTAATTCTTTAATGGCTCTTTAAAACCTTACCTCCTGAAGATGTAGTAGAAGAAGTTTGCTGTGGATTAACATGAGCATTATCTTTTAGATACTCCATATTATTTAAGATGAGAATGGGGGGGGGGGGGATATTAAAGACAACTTCCTTCCATTTCGTATTATTTGGAAAGAAAATATATCATAATGCATGTGGCCAAATGTTGTAAGAAGCTCTGCTTTTTAATTATTGTGAAGTCAATTATTTTGAGGCTTGTTTGAAATGTGTGTGTTCATGTGTGTGAAAGATGTTGCACGATGTATTTTTTTTTTTTCAGATACCATGATTTATCTGATATGGTTCGTAAGTAAGGTTATAAGTGCAGTTAATGAACAGGGAAATACTCCATCATTAAATCAAGTGAGTTTAACAAGTCCTTTAAGATTGTACATTTAGCTCTAATAGGCTTCCTTAAAATTACATGCTCACTGAAGCCATTCAAATTAAGACCCGAACAATACATTCCCCAAACAATCACACCCTCAAAGCCCAATTAACCTTCAAACTACATTAAGCAGGTCCCAAGTGGTCTAAATCCCAGTCCTATTGTCCTGGTCCAAGGATTAGTCCAAGATCCTTTAGGCTGATCCCTCCACAAAGGCCACAAGTCCTGCTTTTCAGGGTGGAACCATGCAGGTCCAGATGGTTGTTAATGGCCCTAAGTCTGAATGTAATTTTTGTTTCCATTCATCCTGTCAATGAAGAGAGGCTGTCACTTCAAGTTGGCTGTTGACATCAGTAAAACATTTGAGTTATATACCAGCAAGACATTCATCGTTACATCAGCAAGTCCCTGGCATATTGCATTTAGAGGTTCCCTTGGTAATGGAATTCAGCCTGCATCATCTGATTTGATATTTTGGGGAAGTATTCAGTTTGGACTGTCTGCTGCTGCTGGGCAAGACCCTGATGGACTAGCAGAATTCTAGAAGCTTTGATGTAAGTTCTACAGAGATGCCAACTCTTCCTTTTTGGCAGTGTTTCATTCGTACTGTTTTTTCTTAAATAAAAAATACTGCAGGTTTCATGGAAAATACTACATCCATTGCAGAAAAGGTGAAAATACAGTTTTCCATCCAAAATACTCTTTTTCTTACCTCAAAATACTGTAATACTTTTTACGAGGATGGTATTCCCAGTTCTAGGTGTCATCTTTCTGTGGTGTTCTGTGCTCTTTGAAAGCCTATTTTGGTGCTAGTGTCTGATGTCCCCATTGACTTTAATGATTGTGGTGTTGATGTACACGTAAGTAGTGAATTTCTAGCAATTACAGTAATGTTGATTAAGATGTGCTTTTGTGTTGTTATTCACATGTCGGTATACATTTTGGTTGTAAATTGCGATTCTGGGAGTTCAAATTCTCAACGAGTCAGACCAAGTCAGGACCCGGCCCTCTTTTGCACCTATAATAGGAAAGATGTATCAGCATGGGAGGGAGGTATGTTGTCTGGTGCTGTGCTAGGTCACCCTCATGAGGGGTATCCCAGGAGGCTTGGTTGACTTCCCTCAGAGGTCATGACTATCAGCTGGATGCTGTAACATCAGATTAGTTACAGTGATAGCTGAACACTGGCTTTCACAGGGTATGCGAATGTCGAAAGAAAGGCGAAGCCCAACATTCGTATTTTAGGCTCCAAAAGTTCGCCAAACATGGAGAAGGGTTGACAAGCATCATGGATTGGTCATTTTAGCTTGATGGGAATCTAAGAAAAGTTTGAAATTGCTTGCCAATGTCTTCAGTATCCCTTGAACAACTAACATGCTTCAAACCCCTGAAGATGTGTGGCAAACTTGGAGCCCAGAGTACGAACTTCAAACTTTGCCATAAACACATTAAAGGAACTTATCAAAAGTCCTTCCCTCTCACCCATTTTCTCTACCTCAGTCTCTCAATCTAAATTCCTCTTCATGACTGTACAGAACTAATTGAAGTCTTGCTTCATTATTCTCTATCTATCTCCCTCTCTCTCTCCCGCTCATTCTCTTCTTTAGGAATCCACATAATTACAAGCATTGCTTTCTTGTGGATTTCTCTTTTGCAATATCAATTTCCTGTTTTTAATACATTGTGTCAAGTAGGCATCTATTTCGTTTTGATGTTTTTAAAAAAAGAGAAAAAAATAGTGTATGTTAATTTACAATATTTTTGTTTAAAAAAAGAAAAAAGAAATTTTATGTCTCATGTTATGTTGGAAATATAACCTGAACTTGAATCCGTTTGATGCCCTATTTACTTGAATCCGTTCTCTCTATCTCTTTGTATTTCTTAGTCATTGTTTTTGCTTTTCTCTGATACATTTTGCTTTTCTGTGTCCTCCCTCCCCCTTTCGCCTTCTGTAATCCTCTTGAAAAACTTGAAAGCAAGTAGAAAATTTACATTTTTTTCGTATTAAGTATATCCACCGAAGGATTTGTGTTTCGCTCATTTGGTTATGTCTTCACACAGTGTGCTACGTCAGTGGAAAAAGAAGAAAATAGGAGCAGTTTTAGTATCTTCTTTGTTTTTGTATTTGTTGTGTTTTTAGTCTTTCTTTCGTCTCCTTTCATCTTAAAATACCACTCGATAAATCAGCTCACTGATCATCTCGTTGACTGAGCGTGAGAAAAGATTTTCTTCTTTCCTTGACTGGACGTCTAAAATTGGCACAGGATTTGAAACGGGCTCTGAGGATGCAAAGACTCTGATCATGTTTCCGTGATTTACCCAAGCTCCCTTACTTAATTCACCTTGGTGTGATTGGGAATTCCCTGTGACGTAACCGATGTAGTAATACAAGATTGAACTCTGCTATGGGTGCAGGGACATGTCACTTATCGGCTGCTTCTCACCCTCTCTCTCTGTCTCTCTCCTTTTCTCTCTTCTTTTGTTGCTACCTTCCTCTTTCTCTTTGCATCTTGCTTGAATGTCCTTTTCTCAGTTCAGTTATGTCAAAGTTTGTAAGTTTATTCTTGCTTTCCACTCTGTTCTCTCTTCATCTCCATCTCTCTCCCTCCCCTTGGCTTTATCCTTCCCCATCTCGCTTGTCCTTTTTTTTCTTTCTTTATTTTCATCCTTTTGTATTTATTTCTCTCTTCCTCTTTCCCTCCCCGTCTTTATCTCCTTATCTCTCCCTCTCTCTCCTTCCCCCTTTCTCTTTTCCTCCCTTTTTATCTCCTTTTTATCTCTCTCTTCATCTTTCCCTCTCTACCCCTCTCTCTCTCTTTCCTTATAGTACCCCTTTGCTCTCACTCTACTCTTCTCCTTCCTCTTTTCCCCTCCTTTGATTTATCTCTTCCCTTTTTATTTATCTCTTCCTTTTTTCCCCTTTCTCCGCTCTCTATGGTCCCTTCCCTTTCTTGCTTACCCCTCTCCCTGCTTCATCTATTCTTTCTTTCCTTACCATAATTGGGTGTAAAGAGTGTTGTGCATGTGTGAATATGTTCTCACTCGAGACGAAACGTGATAAGATATTCATGGATTGTTCAGTTCAGATTTGTGGGTCAGCTTAAACTCTGCTAACTTGTGAAAAATATTAAAGCCCACACACGTTCATTCCTGTACAGGTTGATGCCCTTTACAATGTAATAGCTTGCTCCCCTGAGTTCCAAAAGGACACTTAGTCCACAAATAAGTATTGATTGTATTCTTTTTAAAGACCAGAAAAGTGTTAGCTCTGTGTAAAAGGATATCTGTATGAATAATGTGATTATGGTGCTCATCATTGTTTTAATGTCCTCAGCAGAGAAATTTGATGAACTTGGAAAAGACACTTTCTGTTTTGGGTTCATCTACATATATGGAAGTCTCCAAGGTAATTGAATAAAATTTGAAATAGTTACCAAAAATAATAATAAATGGCCATTACCCCATTTAAAACCTTCAACTATGCAACAAATAACATGTATTTTCCCTTTTGATAGTAGTATAATTTTAAAGTTCGTCGGGGGAATTATGCCTTTTTGAAAAAAATGTATGCATCTTCCTCTGTTTCCTCTGACATGGATAACTTTTCACCCTTTTCTTGGAACTGTTGAAGAATATTCAGCATTGCTGATATGAGATAGTATCGAATGGAATGCTACAAATGATAGAGCCTTAGAGGGTGCATCCAGGATTGTATGTGTATATGGGGGGGGGGGGGGACTACAAAGTTACAAAAATTTGATCTAATAAGCAAGGACTTTCATATTTTCAGGTGCATTTTAGGTGAAAAATGGGAAGGGGAAGGGGAGGGGATAACCTTATTGCATAGAGTAATTAGGGTATCCCTGTTAATTTTTTTTTTTCGTGGGGGGGGGGGGGGACCGATGACTTGACCCTCCTAGATTGCCAGTGTGTGATGAAAAGCTACACTAAAGAGGACACACAAAGATTCCAGCCAGTCAGTCCACATCTGCCTTCACATATTACCCCTCTCAATTTTTTATATGTTGGACTGAAAGGGCATTTGCACTGAAAGAAATATATACAGAACTCACACAGAGGTACACTGTATGGCAAATTTTGTAGCGAAAGTGGGGTGCGTACAGGAAAAACAAATGTACAGTAGAAACTCAGTATAAAGAAACCTGATATCGTATTCCAGACATAATGAGGTAATATTCACACTCTTTATATTCTGTTGTTTTTTTAACCTGATATAATATGATTCCTGCTTATAACAAGGTAATTTTGATGGTCCCAAGGACCTTATTGTACCGAGTTTCTATTGTATTATGCATTAAGAAATGTTATCACAAGGAGTCCACTCTACTGGATGTTTAATGGGAGATTATGTATTACCTGTTGTATGATTGTACAGTTTTCGGACATTTTTGTACAAAATGTGTACAGTGAATTTGCTGGTCTGAATGGGGACTTACTCGGTCACATCGCCGAGATTCTAGGGCACTCGCTGGACATGATTCATGTCAAAATGCCTTCATTGCTAGGGTTTTTATGATGAATGATTGTTTAGATTGAAGGAGCCCAACTCACTCCCTCTTGATTAATGTGAATTCTGATGATACATGAGCATACCATGTAAATTTTAGTGTAGTTCGGCATGCCATAGTGTGTTTAGATGAAAAATGTCAAGTTATTTATGACGGTATATAAACAACATCAAGTTCAGGCACAAGACATGTATAATGATGACGGCGTATAAAGCCATGTTAAGTTTCTTCCTTTTTATGCCTCATCAATTTAAGATTAAGAGTTGAGCATTTTATAAACAATTTGTGCAGTTTATGACTGCGGACTGCGCACTGTGGATTTGATGGAGGATTTAAGGTGGAAGTCAGCTGTTAGTGTACAGACCAAAAAAATCTGTAATAGAGAGATCTGGAGATCATTTTAGTGTATTAAAGCTATTTAGTAAGGGTTGGGAATTTTTCATAGTTTAAGAGCACATATTTCATTCTCTGATTCTGCAGTACCTGAAAAACATTTATCAGTTTCATGTAGAAGAAATATTCTAAGACAACAGAAATCATTAAGTTAATTTCAATTTCAATTTCAATTTCAATTTATTGTCTTTCGAAATTCATTTTGCTCACATTTACAGACAAAATACTCTCATACACAGCATAATGACATAAACATGATAGAAATTCTCCAGAATGTTGTTACTATAAACATTATAAACATTTGTTTATTTTCATGAAACAGTATTATAAATAAACAGAGACTTCACAGTTTCATTAGTTAAAACAAACCCATGAGTTGAAAGTACTTGAAATAATTTTTTTTCATATAAATATAAATGATTATGCTTGCTTCTGTATGTTAAAAAGTGTGAAAAAAGACAGGCTTATACTGTATGTGTACCATTCATTGTCAAAAACTCATAGTATTTACATTTATAAGGGCTCGTTTGTGGATTGACTACAGAAAATGTGGTATTTCCCTGTGACAATTGCATTGTATTATTCCTTTATTTTTTCCATTCTTTTTTTTTTTTTTAGGGGAGGGGGAGCAAGAGCTCTTTGAATTTTTCAGAGCTCTTGTGGGGCTTCTAAAGTTAAATTGTTCTTAATTTGATTAGGTTTTCTATTTATGTATTTATAGATGGTATAAAATAATGGAATTAAGGTGATATTCACTCTTTCAAAAGCTTTTAATGAGGTATTGTAGACCCAGGTAATACAATTTGATGTTGGTTTATACCCCTTCCACCTGGCATTGTGTAATTTTGATGACATCCACGTTGGCATGGTAATAAAAGGAAGCATGTCATCGGGAGAAGACCCATTGTTGCGTAATCAAATTTGTTTACGCCATTAATCGCTTGTACCTCGTAATATTCACTCTCACAGGGCTATATTTAGTGCCGATGACTTAATGCACTTCTTAACGTCATGGCCTTAAAGCACTTCCCTTCTGGCACGTCTTTTGTTTAAAGAGAACGTGGAGTTGTGGTAGAAGTGATAAGTAATTCATGGTCTTTCTCATTCTTTTCATTCCCATTTGGAAGGACATCATTGTGGCTGTGTGTAATGAAAAAGAAAATGCTCTTGAAATGCATCCGTACATGCGAATAATGATGGTATGAATCTTTGGACCATGGTTTGATGCCGTCTGCTTGTGTAGTCCCATATACCCATATCTATGTGCAGAACCTGTGGTGTGAATTCAGAAACGAGGTTCATCTTAAACCATAGTTTAAACCTCCATTCGGGCATGCCCTCTTGTCCAATTGGCAGACAGCAATTTGCTTTTATACATGTATGCTTATGTACATTTAATTCAGTCCAGGACAGAGGATGGTTTGAGAATATTCTTTTGTGAATTTAGGCTATTATTTGTTGATGTGATGTGATTTACAACACATTTTATGTCAAATTTTTATCACTGTGATGTTTTCAAAACCTTACAATAAATGTTTTATCCATATGTATCACACTTTGAGTATTTCTTGATAACTTTTCTTTCATGACGTAATAAATCACAGCTACTCAACTATCTCTTTAACACACTCCTTCATTAGGGCTTAAGCACTTCCTCCTTGTAATGTCTTTCATTAATTCCTTCTCTTGCGTTGCCCTCTTCAGGTTCAAGGACCGATTAGTGAACGTTCGACCGTCTTAAGTCGCAGTTTTGATTCCCACGCTTCCTCGTAACCCTGTTCCCAAATTAAATGAAAGCATGCGACGCTGAGAAGTCGGCAGGAAAACTGTTTAACTTCAATTTTCGTGGTATCGGCACTGTCGCTCCAGCGCCGGTGGGGGTGGATGCTAGGCAGTTTTGTTTTTAATCAAGGCATACGTCACTGGGTTTGTGGCGCAAAAGGGCGGCTGGATTTATGGGAGTCAACTCCCCCACCATGCGTCTTAAGTGATGTTTGTTCGCCTGATTTACTGCCTGATTTTTCTGGGGTTGTGGAATGCCATACAGTCACTAAACTGCACCATTCATTTCAGGTTGTATGCATAAAGCGGACATAAATCCTTGTAAGTCATTTCCTATGCAAACAACGTAGGACGTGCAATAGTGGGTGTGTTTACGCTCGGCGCCTTATTGTGAATCATTCTAATGATGAGCTTTTCAACAGGAGCGCATGTAGCTTCAAGATATATATCCAGATCATGTGGCAATTCATTGAATCTCAAATTTTATCATATTTGCATGCCCAGGCTCTGAAATGTCCAAGATAAGAAATTGTATTGTTGATGTGAAGCCTTTGCATGCTTTTAAACCAGTTTATGATAGAATCCTGATAAAAAAATTCATAAAGCAGTAATTTCAAGAGGTGTTATGGAATTCCCCAAATTCTTCATTTGTATTTGTCCATCAGTAACAGATATCATACCACTTGGTTAAACAGGATGCCTATATCCAAAGTAGATATGAAAATACTTTATCTTCCACCCTCTCTCTCTCTCTCTCTCTTCCGAGAAAAAGTATGGATACGAGGCAAAATTGTTTTTGCTCTGGTACAAAATGGATGGGATTCTGAATTGGATCTGCTTAAAAGCGTGGTGAATCTATTTCAGTGGGAGGTTTATCACCATCAGTCTTTCTCCCCAAAAGATGAACTGAACCCGGTGATCTACCATGCAGTCATTCTCTCCACATTTTTCTCCATTCCTTTCTGGCAAATGGAAAGCGGATCTTGAATTGGATCTTGGATCTTGAAAAATGAGAGCAACTGGGCTCTCTCCTGTGCTTCCTGGCAAAGGTCAAGGCTAGGGTTTGTGGGTGATTTTGTTTCAAGAGGGTCGTTACCATATTTCATGTCCCCTACTCTTGGCTTCCAACTGTCTTCCATTGAAAAGGGGGGGGGGGGGGTAATGTATCAAATTTTGTTTTTGCCCATACTTTTGCTCTTTGAGGGCTCTCGTACTACTGTTCACACTTTGCTTTGGGGTCAGTTTTGAGTCACCTTATACAGCAATGTCCGTGTAATAGAGGTATGAGCTCATCCATTAAATGCTGAAGATCAACTCCTCTTTTGAAAAATTTTCATGCAATGAACATGTAATTGTCTTCTACTGTATAAGCATGCCTGTTTCATTGAATAATCTGTAACAGATTTACTATCAAAGACATTTCGTTTTTGCCTCCATTACATGAGCATCACATTTTTATAACGATAACACAGACTTGGGTTTGTGTTATTCTAATAAAGCATGATCCAGAGGTACTTCCACCTTAGCTGGTCACACTTTCTTGTTGAAATTGGAATTGATAAATGTTGCTTGGCTTTCAGTAAGGCACTATATTTTCACTTCGGGGGCCTGTTGCATAAAACTTTTGCCAGAGTTTTTTATGGCAAAATTTGAGGAAACTACGGCAAAAAAAAAAAAAAAAAAAAAAAAAAAAAAAATTGCCAGAGTTTTTCATTACATAAAAATTTGCCAGAGTTTTTTTTCTGGCAAAAAAAGAGTCTGGCAAAAGTCTTATACAACTGGCCCCTGGTTGTCACAAAAGTTGACCCAAATTTCATATTGTATTCAATGCCATAAGGCATTACAGTTTAGTCTCTCTTCTATATAGCTCCCTATATCATGTGTGAGTTGATGAGTACATCTTATTCATTTCTTGCCCCCAAGTTGATTTTTTTTTTTTGGGGGGGGGGGGGATGCTTTTTTGACATTAGGAACACCCCCAAATGAATTTCCTCAGAATGATACTCGTGAAGTCATTCTATCATAAAGTGCTTTTGAGATGTTATTTCACCAAACCGACAAATTTTTCTCGCATGTCGTTTTTGCTATCCCTGAGATTTCCTTCTACTTTGTTATTTTGTCCCTTTTTCAAATGTTATGTCACTCAATGAAAATAAGAGACTAAATGCATTTAACCTGATTTAATCGGCTTCCTTCATTTGCCCTATTTTGATGTATCCCTTTAAGCTTGTCAAACTATTTTAGCTAATCCTCTCCTACTTGTGTATGCCTGTTTACAAATTAGTATTGCTTACTGTTTGCAGCAGGCTTTGAAAAATATTTCCTGCTGCTTTGGTTTCTAGGTTTCCAATGAATATTTTATCATTATTAGTTCCCATATGACATAAGGCAGCATATCATACACCTCTGCGCTTACTAATCAAATTCATATTTCTCGCAAATCTTTATTGTGACATTTTAAAGCTGTTCTTTTAATGGAATTGCATTTCGAAAACACCAGCTCTGGGCAGTTACTTCTATGAATTATTGGTAATTAGGTAGTTAATTTCTTTTTTTGAGCAGCAAGTTTGTTCTATAGCTGAAGTCTTGGATATTCACTGTGAGTTTTATTTGATTGATGTGAGAATTTATTTCTGTCATTGACAGAATTCTGATCATCCCTAATCAATTGTCCTCACCATTATACAATTGTGTTATCAAATGGAGAAAGTAGTTGGTGAAATAGAGGGCTATTCACCAAATAGCCCTAATTTTTTTACCCGGGACAACAGCTTGTGCATGAGTGAAATAACCTTTTTTTTTTTTCTTCAGTGTGAATAAGCTCAAGCTGATTTTGGTCAGGATAACTTCCCCAGATCAGACTTAACACTCTTGCTTCCTCACACTTTATTTTCATCATTAATTTGTAAACATGCATTTGATCTACTTTTCCTTTCATTTTTTGTCTTTCAGCCTTTGTTTTAATGTAGCATGTACATGTAAGTCATGAGTTATTGTTATATAATAATTTATGAACACAATATTTTTGTTTACCAAATAGGCTGTTTTTAATCAGTTTTGTGCTATTTCATTGCCAAACCTGTAAATTATACATAATTCAGCTGTTTGGCTGTGAAGTGCAGTACTAATAAAACCTTTCAAATCAATTCAATTCAATTATTTGAAAACCTGGGTAGATAGGACTGAGCCATTAACAGACGATGTGGTCCTGTCAAAGTGACTTCCCTGATTCATACAGCAACTGCTCAGAGTTATTTTTCAGATTCATCTTTTCATGGAATGTCTGTTAGTATGTGTGATTGCGTTTACGTCAGGATGGTGACTCCCCTGTCTGTAATAAGCCACAAGCCTTTCTCCATCAGTCACTTGGTCTTTATGTCAATAATTTATCATGTAGGAAAGAGTCCTGTTTGTAGGAAACTAGGAAGGATCCATGATTGTGTGCAATGTAGTGACGGCACTAGTGGCATTCTGGGAAGTGTCGGCCAGTCAGGCATTTTGCTTGCACTTTGATGGATAATCCATGTTAGACTTATTAAGTCACACCAATTCTATTGGGTATTAAATCTTGAGTCTTCAATCTACATGTGATTATTGCCTCAGAGTGCAAATTTCTTGAGGAAAGTGAAGAATGTCATGCCAAGTATTCGGCCTTTGCTCCTTACAAAGAAGTATGTCCTAATTTTGTCCTAATTTTGAAACAGTAAAGTAAATGCTCATGCAGTGTTTGGGATATTTTCTGTTTTCACAGAATTTCCCCTAAATTTAGAATGATTTACAGGCATGCCTGTAAATATGCAAAGTTTGAAATTGTTGAGTTGGTGAATATTGTATTTGTGACATGGTCAGAAGCATCCTGAAGCTATCTGCATAAAAAGATTAATGCAACTCCCAAATCAATTAAAACCTTCTCTTAACTAATCAAATGTTATTTTTCATGCATAAATATGTAAACAAGTTGTATAATAGTATCAGAAATTGTAAATACACTGTACCATAATCCTGGAAAAACAACATGTTATAACAAAAATTATATAAAGTGTCTTTCATGAACAGTGAAATAAGGACATTGTGTCATGAAAGCCATTGTTTTATGATTTTCCCAAAGGAGTATGCGACTTTGAATTTGTTGTATATTGCATTCATGATTGATCTTGATTGCAGTAAGGTTGATTAAAAGACCTCCTTTTAGGATTATCTTGTGGGAATTAACCATGATGTGTCCAGTGCAAAGAGGACAACATTACGTTTTGTCACAAGGAGAGGGCAATTTACGCGACAGGACAATTCTTTGAGCGCCACCAGGGAGTCGCTGCATCAACCCTGTCGTATTAATAACGATAACTATTTTGGGATTGGTGACTAAGTTCTTGCTTCTCCGGAGGGCTCAGAGCTATGTTACGCATTGATTTATTTTTGGATTTTCTGCCTTTGCGATTGTCTCAAGAGTAATCTTTGTCATTAAGTGCAGTAATTTGAAGAAGTCTCTGAGTGCCATAGTCCTAAACCATGTTTCTTCTTCACTTTTTTTATGAGATGCTGAAGAGAGTTTAATTCACAGCTGACACCAGTTATTCATCTTCCTTCTTGGGGTTCAGGTTATTTTAAAAAAATAATAGGAGATGGAATAAGAACATCTTGTTCATTTTTTTCCTTTAACCAATCTTGCCTATAACATTTTGCATGCTCCGTTCATTGACTTCCTTTTGTTTCCTCAGGTTGGAATGGGGCCCTATATTATGTTAAAAGAGGGGGGGGGGATGGGGCAGGGGCAGGGATGGGATGATGTAACAGTCCATATAGAGGCATGATGACCAGTATCGAAAATTCTTACAGCGGTATCGAAAGAGAGAGGAGAGACAGAGGGGAGGGGGGGGGGGGGGGGGGGAGTAACGATCACAACAAGAGGGAGAATATAACAGGGTGAGGAAGAGATATAAAGTAAGAAGAGAAACAAAGAGAGAGAGAGAGAGAGAAAGAGAGAGCTGGACAGAAAGGGAAATAGAGGGACTGACAAGATAGGGATACTTGAAAACAGGATGCATGGAGAGCAAATGGATAGGGGGAGGGAAAGACAAGACAGGGACTAAGAGAGACAGAGAGAGACAAAGAGAGACAGACAGACTGACAGAGAGAGATACAGACAGAAACAGAGACAGAGACAGTCAGAGACAAAGAGAGAGACAGATAGAGCAAACACCCATGTAAACACTTCTGTAAAAGCACTTCTATTAATGGCACATCCCAGAATGAGAAAATGAGAGCAGGTTTTAGCATAGGGATTGTTTTCTAAATATGATTCCAAATGCGGAACAAAGTACAATTAAATTTAGATTAGACAGTTCAGCTTTTGCTGGCTACTCCCTCAGAAATGAATGTCATGTTTCAGTGACGCATGAATTTGTATTGATGTGATATTAATAATGTATGAATTTGTATTATATTGAATTTTACTGATGTATGAATTTGTAATTGATGTGCATTTGTTTGCATGTCATTCATTTATTGCATTGCATATTTGTACATAGTTTTGTTTTACAGTTGTTATCCTTATGAGTGTAAATAGTAAACTTGAAGCCTGAAAAATGAGAAAATCAAATACTGCTTTCACACCAAGGTACGGTCGCTGCGACCGATGAAATCATAATGTGAAAGCATCGTTTTGGTAAAAAACGATCGGTCGCTGAGTACGGTTGCTGAGGTACTTCAGCGACCGATCGCGACCGATGCAAGCTAGATGTGAAAGCACATCGTACTCAGCGACCGATCGAAATGCAATGACCCCCATACATGCCTACGCACTATCTCTACTTCCGCTTCCGGCTAGGTCAGCTAAACAGCGACCGATCGCTCTGGGCCTGACCAAATTTTGACGGAGGTGTGAAAGCACGTCCGATCGGTCGCTGGGTACGGTCGCAGCGACCGTACCTTGATGTGAAAGCAGTAAAAGTTAAGTCAAGAAGTTCAGACTGTGAGCAAAAATTGAAATTGAAATGAGAGAAAGAGAGGGATGCCAGCATTTTGTCACCAGTGGCAAGACACCCCCTTCCTCCCCCCCGTGCTATCAAGCTTACTATCCAAACTACTTTTAGCCAAATTGGCAATTAATGTTTGAATAAGCAATCCCATCTTATTTCCTCCCATCATTAGTCTCGTTTCCTCCCCCTCCCCTCCCTCGTCACTCAGGGAGTGCTATCAAGGGGGCAACCCCCAATCATCCAAATATTCCCCTTTGAGGGCCAGAGAGGGGTGTTAAAGTGTACCTCAAATCACCAAAAGACATTTTGCTCTGTATGTCAGGGATTCAGTATCAGTATACTAATATATTTATACTATATGAAAGATTATTGCATGTTCAAATATACTTGCAATTTACACCCCCCAAAAACCAAACAACAAAAAAACAACCAAAAAAAAAAAACCTCAGGAAACTTGTCAATGTACATGTATGCATACAAAGATTGATTAAGCTGTTTACGGATGGAATTGCAATGGGTGGTTAATTTCACACGTACTAGTCATAGCAAATGTTTTTTTTTGTTTTTCAAATGAATGGTTCTCTTTAACATGAGCCTTTTGGCAAGCAGTTAACAAGCAACTGGCTCATAATAGACAAAATCTTCACACTATACGCTCTGTTTTTTCCCTTATGTACTGTTTTCTATTCAATGAGAACTGCTTGCCCTAGGATCTAAAAACTTGATGGCTAATTTCCGTTTCTCTTTTTTTTTCATGAAGTTATTTTGGGAGGATGTAGCCAGATGGGTGAAGCATTTCTGCAGTGATTACTTCCTCAAGCTGGAAGAAAGATAGAGAAAGAGAGAGAGAGAGAGAGAGAGAGAGAGAGAGAGAGAGGGAAAGAGAGAAAGAGAGAGAAAGAGAGAGGAAAAACCAAACTTCTTCATGATCTTCCTCGACATGTGAACAACATTATTTGTACTTTCTGTGGTTTGAGGGAGATCTAAATTTAGAGATAGGACTTGTTTCATTCTCCTTTTCTTCTTTCCGGTGTGAATTTTTAGTTGATAACTGTACTTTTGTCTTTTTGTCTCCATTTTTATTATTACAGATTTAGAATGAAAAATAACAACAAAAAATATTTTTAAAAAAAGATAAAACAAAGTAAAAGGAAGAAAGTACTTTTGACAAACCAGTGATCAGTTTGTTTTTAACTTTCAAATGTCATTTGTTGAGAACCAGAACAGTATGAAACCTGTATTAAATGATAGAAGTTTTGCTCCTCTGCTGACAGTGTGATTAAAAAAAAAAAGCAATTTTGTGAAATACTACACAAATCTTGAAATTATCTCTTCAAAATTTAATCATTACCTGTAGTGATAGTTCCCAATCTAATTTCAATCAGGGTTTTATTCCAGTGGGAACATTATCGATGAATGCTTTAAGCCATTCCCCAAATAGGGGGAAAAAAATAATCACCTATCTTCACTTCACTTCAACCCCCTTCCCCCTTAAGCACCTTTCAGATGTGCAATAAAGAAAAAAGGGTTAATTCTATAGTTACGTCTTTTTTTACCTTTCAAAGTACATAGAAGTTCAAGGAGGTGTCTGTGGCCGGCCCGGTTATTTTTGTGGATGGAATTACGCGAAAAAATAGTGCTGAAGCCAAAGAGGGGCATAGGGACACATGCTCCCCCCCCCCCCTTGAATAGTGAAAATATGGGTGGGGGGTGAGAGAAAGAGAGCAGAGAGAGAGAGAAAGAAAGGGAAAGGAAAAGTTAAGAGACATGACAGGAGCCCCCCCCCCCCACTCCTCCCTAATTGGTAGACAGGCAAGACTGCCCCCATCCCCCTCCCCCCCCCCTTCCAGGATGATGTTTCTCCCTCCTTTGTAGGGCCCGTACTGATCCATTGCTGAAATAATCACTGGAATTTTTTAATACTACATGGGTAAGATGGTTAAAATTTGTTTTTCATTTCAGCGACATTGATAGATTTTGATTGTAAGTCCATCAACATAGATAACTGTCCACCACCGTGCAGTAATGAACTTTTCATCTAGAAAATGAATAGGCAAAAATAGATTAGTTCATTCTCACTTAGTCAATTATATTATGAGCATTGACTTGTCCTTTTTGTTTTCAGTCTGTAGCTAGTTATACTTGTATGAAAAAAATCAATGGCAACCATCAGCATGTTCACAATTGTTCTTCATTTACTTTTTCTTTGTTTGTTTCATTATCAGCTTCATCACAGTGTGAGAGATTTATTTTAAAATGATGTGCAGAAAGGAAGCGTTGATTTGCCTTGCTTTGTTGCACCTGCGTACATGAAATGTTCAGACGTCAATTGGAAATTGAGCAAGACTGACAGAATCACTCCTGTTTTGTACTTTTATCGAGCTGTTTGTGTCTGGGGAGAAATACCTGGTTACCCAAACGGCAGTTTGCAGTCACGATGAATGGGAAATGCACTGAAGCTAGGAAAATGGAGAGTAGGGGGTCTACGGCAAGTGTTTATTCCTTGGTCATTTCCTCTTTTTAAAATAGCTCCCTCCTACACCAAGGGGATAACAGAATATGTCTGGCCTTGCCTTTTTATTGATTATTTCTAAAAATACCCCTTTTCATTTTGGACGGATGCCCTTTTTTGTTTTGAAATTCTGTGGAGGAACCCTGAATAGAAATGATCCTTGCGAAATGGTGGCTTAGATTGGCGGCACTTGACGTCAACCCTAGCTAAGTTATGCCTAATTGCAATTTGTTATTATTAGGGGACGTGGTCGGAGACGCCCCTCCGTACCAGACGAGGCATCCTGGAATCCGCAGGAATCCACGACCCGGTTACCCTCGCCACTGCGCTCCATTGATGCGACTCGATTGGCATTGAAGTAGATTGTGTGTGTATTCTATTTCCTTTAATTCAATCAATTGCGTGGTAGTCCTTTCATATTTGGGAGGCTGTCGAAAGAAGAGGCCTGGCAACCCTGCCTCCTATCGATCCGATCGCTGGCACATTGAACATGACATCTAGGGCTTGTCTATTTGTGTAATGTCCTACAATGCTTGGAGAAGACTAACAAGCGTGACCTTATTGATTTGGGTTGTAACCAAAAGCTGGGCTTTGTAAGATAAGATGGAAAGAAAAAAGAAGATTCACTGGCCTCTCTTTCAAGAAGCAGACATTTCTGATATCGTTAAATTTCAGTGGAAGTGTTGTGATGTTTTTAAAGAGGAGAATGGGCCTATTATTAAGTGTGTTAATAATAAAAGAAATGAAAAATGTCAGGGAAAACAAGTAGACATTCATCGAAGATGAAATGCCAATCTGGAATAGAGTAAACATAATTAAATGATCATGATGACAGTCTCCTATATTCACTAATTTTGTGGATTATAAAATCTTAACTTCTAATATATGTATACTTTCTTTGTATTTCAAAAGTAAATTGTAAATGTCTGAAAAAGTGTTTATCTATTTATGCAATATCATAGTTTATTTTGTATCAAGTTAGTGAATATGGAGAGAAAATTGGGTCAAAGAAACAAAATCCATTCTAAATGAGATTTGTTCTTCATCATCACAGTAGATCTACGAAGATTCAACATTTGATAGTTTATTATTATTTGTGATGATTGATATTTCATGACTTGCTGCCATAAAAGGAACCAGAATGATTCTTACCTTTTTTTAAGGTGTATTTTCTCCCCTTTTATGGTTGATTTAATCCAAAGTTTCAGAGTTTTCCATCCATCCTCCATGACATCATAGTCAGAATCTGTTTACATCATCATCTACCAATTTCTATTCTGTACCATCCACCCTTTTCGTAAATCCTATTTATATGTTAAAGAGAGAACAGGTATAGTGAATTAAATTTCATTGCGTCACTTTCAGGCAGCTATAACGAAGGTGACCTAAATTTGACGTCACAACACACTGGCCCGCATGCTGGCTCTGGGTTTCTTGCTAATGTGGCGTCATCCTCGTTAGTTTGCTTTTCGTCGTTTAGATCATCTGCTCATACAAAAGACTGAGATTAGCTTAGGATGATCCACGCCTGGGTTCACAGGTATATGGTTTGCCCGTACTTGTCATTAGGGGGATTTGAAATGCGATTAATTTCATTATCCAAGGTTGACGTTTCAAGCCTCTTCCTGACTTTCCCTCACCTCTTCCTTTTCCTCTATGCATCACCCTCTCTCTCCTTTTCTCTCTCTCTCATCCATTGAACTCTTCTTCTTCATCTCCATCTCTCTTTTCTCTCGTTCTCTCTTTTCTCTCGTTCTCTCGTTCTCTTTCCCTTTCCCTTTCTGTTTCTCTCCTCGCTCCTCTTTCTCCTTTTCCGTCATTTTTTCTCTCTTTTTCCCTCCTTGCTCCCTCTTTCTCCCTCTTTCTCTCTTCCCCTCTCTCCTCTTCCTCTTCCTTTCCCTCTCTCCCTCTTCCCCCTCTCTTCCCCTCTTCCCCTCTCTTCCTTTTGCTCTCTCTCCCTCTCTCCTTTCTCTTTTCCCCTCTCCCTCTTTCTCTTACCCTCTTCCTCCCACTCTCCCTCTCTAATTCTCCTCCTTTTTCTTGATATGCATACCTCCTTATCCCACTACTCTACTTCACCTCACTTATATGCTATTTGTAACCCCCTCCCCTATACTCCCTACAGACCTTCATATTTCTTGTACAGCATCGCCCCAATTTTTTTTTTCTTCAAGGGACACAAATCCATCTGTTTACTTTTTAACCATCTTCATTGGCCGTCATAATGTCATATTAATTTGCTTGATACAGCGTGGCTAAGTGGATCGCGGCGAAATTATTCCAGACTGATGCTTTTTCGGAACGGAGAGGCAGTGCCTTTCCAATTTGGAATCAAATATGGCAAGCGCTGTCACGTTTCTGGGCATGCTGAAGGCTTTTGAACATGAATTAGGGAATGCCACTCCGTTTAGAGTATGAAGTATGGGAATAAAGCTGTTATTGCATTTGGTGCAATTGTTATTGTATATAAATACATGTAGATTCATTCATTCACTCGTACCAGACATTTTTTTAGTCACTTAATTTTACACCTTTCTTCATTTCTTTCTTTCCTTTGAATTATACTCTGGATGTGCTTAACTTATTTCATTACTTTGTTTAAAAACAAAATAGGAAAAAAATATATAAAAACTGAGAGGGGGGGAAAAAGGTTAGTTTGAAATTCTATGAATTGGTGCAAATATGAAGCTTGACATCTCCATAGTGAACTTAATGAAAGGATTACCAGATGAAGAGGAAATGATTTAGAGAAAGAAGAAAAAAGCACACTGTTAGTTGGTATCAAAATAATGAAAGAGGAAGATCTACAGGTGTAATCATTATTGATTAAACTGAGTAAAGTCATGAAGGATGAAAGGGAAAAAAATTAGAGGAGAGTATTCAAGTAAAAAAGGTAGTTTGTTTGTGCATTTACCTTTTATTTACCACAAGTACCGATTTGCCAGGAGTGCCGAGTGGCAATAGCAGTAGGTCTCAGTGAACAGTAGATTGCACTGTTAATTACAGAAGCTTTTTGTTATCCTAGTAACCCATTTTTAATTCTGATGAAAACCCTTTATTCGCCTGCAAATGCAAGAACTTTTAAAATGAAGTAGTCATTGGAAAAGCTACACCTGATGAAAAATTCATGGTTGCATAGATTATATCACTATACCTAACCTGATTCTCAGTGAATACACGATGTGAAAGTATGTTTACATGAATACCAATTGACCTCTTTTCTTTCTTTTCTTTCCAAGAAATTTATTTTTGTGTTCTTATTCTGCAATGTGGACAGAAATACTGATTGACCTCCTGACCGATGCAAAATAGCGTTCTTTCCAAGAATTTTATTTTTGGCCTCTTAATTTGCAATTGGGACAGAAATACTAATTGACCTCCTGACCTACACAAAATAGTTTTCTTTCCGAGAATTTTATTTTTGTCCTCTTAATTTGCGATTAGTATACAACATGATTAGGAAAAGCAAACATGTACAAACATTGTCAACCCAAATTGATTTAGAGTGTGGTGGATCTTGGGGCAGTTCAATGGCGGTCGGTTTTCTTTCCGAGAAATTTATTTCTATCTTCTTAATTCGCAGTTAAGACACAACACATGAAGGAAAAGCCAGCACATTCAAACATTGTCAACCCAAATTGATTTTCGAGTGAGGGGGATCTTTGAATCTAAACGCCACGGTAGCCAGTTCACGTCAAAGCTCTGAACTTTTCAACCTGCTTTATATAGCTGTCTAGATGCTTCGCTCGTCTGATATTACGATGGAAGCCAGACCCTGGGTCCTCTCTGCTATCCTCTTCACATCACTTTCTAGTCAGAGAAGTCATTTCCATCTTCATTTCATTTGGCCATCAGAGAGGGAGAGAGAGAGAGAGAGAGAGAATACCATTTTTTTTTTTTTTTTTTTTTCTGTTTTTATTGGTTTTCATAAAATAACAGTAACAAACAATATAGGCTGACAATAAGTTCAAGGCTATTTAAACACATTAACAAGCTAAATTATCTAAAGTTAACTTAATAATCAGCCACAAACATCCATCCTCACAACATACCACTCACACATACACAGACCCACTCACACATACACAGACCCACACACACACACACACGCACGTCTTCCCAATGTTAAAAGCTTGTATAAAGTTTAACTTTTTTCATACTTTCCTATGTTATAAAAGAGGACCCTCATTACTGCATAACAAGTACAAATTACATCAAATAAGTAAAATAATTAAAACTGTATGGTCCATTTCTTAAAATGAGCACTCAGCTTATTCTTTTTTTGAGCTATCTTATATTCTACATTTTGTTTTGATTTAACCATTGAGATAAAAGCTTCAAACCTCAGTTCTTTCTCCTGAAATTTGCAAGAGTAAATGTAAAATTTCAAATACAAAAATAGAACATTAATACAAGAGTCATGTTTACTTCCCGTATGTACACCAAACAAATAATTGAATTTTGAGAATACTAATTCACGGGAAATGTCAGAATTAGTATATATTTTATCCATCAAATTTTCCCAGAGAGGGACTACTTTATTACAGTTGCAAAATAAATGATCCAATGTTTCAGGTTCTTCTGAGCAAAAATAACAATCGGGGGAATCTCGTTTCCTTATCCTAAACAAAAAGGCATTAACTCCAATAGCATTGTGAAAAATCTTAAAATAAAAACTTCTCAGTTGAGTTTCTATTGTACATCTAAAATTATCCCTGTGTATTATGGACCAGTCTATCTCTTTAGGCTGGCGCCCAAAAAGCTCTTCCCACTTACTCTCCCTCTTAGTATTGGAAGTACAATACTTTTTTTGTAACATATGATATGCATGTTTAGGTTTTTTCTTTTGAATCAATAAATTATTAACAATCTTCCTAAAAATATCTTCATCTGTGTGCACAGCATCATCAAACCAGCTAAGATAGATTCCATTCATGAGAGAATCATATTTTCTACGGTCCCTAATAGGAATGTCAAATTCGATAACCAAATCTTCAAATAATTTTGCATTACCAACACCATCATATAATTATGAGATGGAATAAATACCTTTCGCATACCATATTGGATAATAAAAATAAGACCTGTGCTTTAACCTCACATTCCTATTCCACCAAATAAATTCTTGTAAATGATATTGGCTGTAACCAAATTCATTAAGCATATTTTGCCTATACAGATACCAAGCTTTGATAGATTCTATCAGTTGACAATTTTTTAACTTAGACAAAACGATGTCTGGGGCATCTGCCCTAAAAAGGGCTAAATTGTCTTCACAAAAATCAGATAAAATATTCAGTTCTATTACTTTCCAAGCACTCTTATAATTGTCATCCAAAAGTCTAGTAACCCAATACATTTTCTGAGCTTGTGCAAATACCAGAGGATTTATCATTCTCAACCCCCCTTCCTCATAGTCATTGCACAAAAAATGCCTCTTGACTCTGTCGTTTCCATTGCTCCAAATGAACTTAAACAACATGCTATTAAGTCTTTTAAAAAAAGTGTTAGGCAGATTGATACACAGAACACTAAACAGATACAACAACTGGGGAAGTAACAAAGACTTAACAACTGCAATCTTGCCCAAAAGAGATAAATTTCTGTGCTTCCAACAGTTCAAAATTTGCTCAATAATGCCCAATCTGGGGACATAATTCAATTCATAAAGCGCTTTTGTATTTAGAGAAAATACTACTCCTAAAGCTTTAAATGTGTTCTTTCCCCAGGTCAATCCCTGAGCAGTTATTGGGATGAAATCACTACCTTTCAATTTACCAATATGCACAGCTTCCAATTTATTTACATTGATTCGACAGCCAGAAAACTTTGCAAAAAGGGCTAAAGTGTCAAACAAATGTTGAAAGGAGTCTGATTCTCCATTCAAAAAGCATATTGTATCGTCTGCAAAGAGACTTATTTTCTTTTCTAAAGGTCCAACAGGAATTCCTTTAATAAGAGGGTTGGATCTAATAGAAATTGCCAAAATCTCAATTGCTAACAAAAATAAAAGAGGAGAAATTGGACAGCCCTGAAATATGCCTCTGTCTATAAAAACAGGGTCTGAAATAAATCCATTATTTAATATCCGGCTATTTCTACTGTTATAAAAGGTCTTTATCCATTTTATGAAATTATTCCCAAAATTAAAATATTCCAAAACTTTAAATAAGTACTTATGTTCTATCCTGTCAAAAGCCTTTTCAAAATCTAATAACACAATTGAGCCGGGATCATTGTTTACATCTGTATATTCAATCAAATCAATAATGGTACGGATGTTTGAGCCTATAAATCGCCCCCTTCATAAACCCTTGCTGGTCTACGTGTATCAAAGTGTCCAAACATGGTTTCAAACGACTACTCATGACTTTAGCAAGCAGTTTATAGTCTACGTTCAACAATGAAATGGGGCGATAATTCTTCACCAGCATAGGATCTTTATCCTTTTTCGGAAGAAGTGTTATTAACCCGCACCTCTGCGAATTTGACAACAAACCCTATTTGAAACGAATAATTATAAGAATCTAGCAATAAATCTATTATGTCATTGAAAAAAGTTAAATAAAACTCACAGGGAAGACCATCCAATCCCGGACTTTTATCCTTACCCATTGTCTTTAGTGCATTCAATATTTCGTTTTGGCTAAAGGTTTGTTCAAATTTAAAACTGACTCTTCCCCTAACAAAGGAATATCTAAGGGTGCAACAAAATCATTAACAGATTCCATATCATTCTGAGA
Organism: Echinometra lucunter; assembly: GCA_029962745.1. Lineage (NCBI taxonomy): Eukaryota > Metazoa > Echinodermata > Echinoidea > Camarodonta > Echinometridae > Echinometra > Echinometra lucunter. Next base: position 17,426,667 of record CM057155.1, on the reverse strand, counting down.
AACTTCTGAAGAATACAAATTCTTATAAAAAGTATAAATTTCATGTAAAACTTTTTAGGATTGACCACAATTGAACCACTATTAGTTTTCAATTGACGAATATTCTTTTTTTCATAGCTACGCTTTTCCAAATTACAGAAATACTTGGAGCTCCTCTCCCCGTACTCTGCCCATTTAATCCTTGATCTAACTATAGAACCAGCTGTTTCCATATCCAGAAGCTTGTTTAACTCGGTTTCCCCTGCCTCTAAGGCTCCATACAGCTTCTGCAATTCATCCTTATCAGTACAGACACCAATTTTTTCTTTTAGGGAAGAAAAACTTTTCAGTAATTTGGATTTGTTCTTAATCTTTTCTTTTTGTTTTCTGCTGCAGTATTCAATACAGAGCCCCACAATGGTACATTTGAAAGCATCCCAGATAGTGAGTGGATTACAATCTGAATCAGCATGCAATTCTTTGAATTCCTTAATTTTATCTTTAATCATGGTACAAAATTCACTATCATGTTTCAAATATGATGTATTTAACTTCCAATAACCCTTGCCTCTCGGAATTTCATCCAGTACAAGTTTTAAATTCACCATACAGTGGTCTGAGCATATACCAGTTACAATATTAGAATCTTTCACACAAGTCAACAAATCACTGGACACAAAAATATAGTCCAATCTAGAGGAAACTAATGGACTTCTCTGGTGCCGTGTGAAAACCTTATCTCGACTGTGGTCTCTTCTCCATACATCAACAAGGCTTAATTCCTCGACATACATGTTAAAACAACTTTTAGCCTGAATATTATGGTGAACAGGACAGGAGCCCTCATAGTCCAAGGGGCCTACTGTGATATTCAAGTCACCTGCTAATACAATCCTTGAGTTACCTACATCATCTACTTTTGCAAACATATTGACAAAAAACTCTGGTAAATCCTTGTTTGGACCATAAACATTGACCAATATGAGATCCATATCTTTTACACTCATATGAAGGATAAGAAACCTTCCTTCCGGGTCAGAATATGATGATAATAAAGATATTCTCAAAGAAGACTTAAATAAAATAGCTACTCCTCTGCTATTTGTTGTGTAACTACTGAACATAGCCTGCCCACCCCATTGGGGGCGCCATAACATTTCATCACTTTTACTTGAGTGTGTTTCCTGAAGAAAAATTATATCATATTTGGATTCTCGTAAAAAATTAAATACTTTTTTCCTCTTAAAACCATCTTGAAGGCCTCTACAATTGAAAGTGTTAAGGCGTAATGACATTAAAAGCAAGCATACACTGAAACTCTTGATAAACCTTCACATCAAAGTCTTGAAGCAAAAAAACCCTACTACATTGGAAGACCACACTCCACAACAAGCATACACACACACACAAACACGCAAACTCATTCCTACAATTCTTCATAGACAGCGAATTTCCTAGTAAACACAATGGGCATCATCTATATTTAACTATCTAATATGTAAGCCAAAGTTGATTATTTAAAAAGGTAAAGGATCCACAGAAAATGACTCACTGTGGAGATTATTATTAAATTAAAAAGTAAGTATACATTCTTTACTTTACAAAATTGTTTCTACCCGAAACAGATCATAACTACTACATGTAAGTTATAGTCATATTGAAATAATTATACATATTTACAAAAACAAAGAACAAAAAAAAAAAAAAAAATCCACTTAACTGCATTCTTAAAACTTTGCTAAAAAAAGAAAATTGCAGATACAGCAAAGGGCACATAGATAACATTTTAATACAGTGTTTTAAAAGTACATGTACAAAAAACATCATAGCTGAGTGTTCATTAATGACTGAAAAACGAGAAAAAACAAAGGCAAAGGTAGGGATTATAATAACCCTTGATTAGGTTGATGCATGCACAAAAGTAAAGGTGTGCCAATAGTTCAAATGGATCAAACACTAAACATCAATTCAGTTAATAATAAAAATAAGCTCTAAAAGCCTGTAAACTACAATACAAGTATAGTAGGTCAAATAGCGAAAAAGGCTAAAGTTAAAGTTAAGCATCTCTAGTAACACCAGTAACACTATCACGGATCCGTATGATGGCAGGGTAAACCATGAAGGCATTTTTCCCTTCTTTCTTCAGTTTGATCAACTGTGGTAGTTTCTCTTTTCTCATCAATTGCACTCTACGGCTATAGTCATCGGAGACAAACAGTCTTTCCTCATGACCGTTCTTCTTCTTGTCTTTACTCTTGAAGAACTCAATCAGGGACTTGCGAGCTTTTTCCTTATGCAGGTAGGTGCTAAATCCGACATGAATCGGACGAGGGCGGGGATTCTCCTCCCTGGATACCTGCCACTCCTATGTGCTCTTTGAATGGCCTCCTTGATTTCAGGACAACCGGCATCCTTCAGCAGGTTGCACACGAATTTTACACAATCACCCCCTTCAGACTTCTCTGGAACATTGAACACCACGATGTTGTTACGCCTGCTCCTATTCTCGATGTCATCAACTTTTTCATCAGCTTTTTTCAGGGCGACAGACAACCGGCTCACTTCATCCTTCAGATTGGCAATATCCAGCTCCATATTCTCATGCTTCTCTCGGCACTCCGCATACAGGAAATCTAAACGGCTTTCTAGCCGGGCCTCAAATGCACGAAACCAGGCCGGTGCTTGCTGGCTACCATCCGGATCAAGATGCGCTGCGCCCATGACACTTCTAGCCAGTGTCGCGTTCGGGGCAGCTCCGCTCGGGCTCTCACTAGCGTGTCGATCAGACATAGCGGCGGTTGCATGCAGCGACAAATTTTCAGATGAATTGCTCAAATTGTTGCTTACCGCTAAGTTTGTGGCTTGAGAAACTCCCTGAGTGATCACCTTGGGTTTTTTTCTTCTGCGGAGTGGAGCCCAGAGTTGAATCCAGGACTAGGCTTAGACTTTTTCGGCATTTTTATCCCAGGTGTTTACTGACGAACTCTACACGTACGGCGCCATCTTGAACCT
>CM057155.1:17393286-17423176 GCA_029962745.1 Echinometra lucunter | reverse complement strand
AGAGAAAGAGAGAGAGAGAAAGAGAGAAAGAGAGAGAGAGAGAGAGAGAGGGTGAGAGAGAGAGAATACATTTTAATTTTGTTGAAGTGGGATGAGAAATGGAGCTAATTTTCTAAAGTTCAGTTTGATTTGTTGATAAGGCATCCTTTCTTGGAGGATGATTCTTTCTTAAGTAGGGCAGCAGGGTACTCTCTTTAAAAAAAAGAAAAAGAAAAAAAAGAGTGAATACATTCACCCTGGGGTGAATTTCAAAAGAGAGTGCATTTAAAAAAAAGAATGAATTTAGAGTGAATTAAGAGTAAAAATGGTGATATTCACTCTTTGAGGGGTGACCACAGTGATCACTCAAGGATTTTGAGTGATCACTGAGGTCACCCCTAAAAGAGTGAGTAAAGAGTGAATATCACAATTTTTACTCTTATTTCACTCTAAATGCACTCTATTCTGAAATTCACCCCTAACAGAGTGAATGTGTTCACTCTTTTTTTTAAGTTTAAGATGTGAAGTTTGCATGAACTCTTTTAATCCTAAGAATATCTCCACCTTGCAAGTAACCTCTTTTAAACTATATATTGTAAGAAAGTTAAATTATATATTGTAAGAAACTGACCACAGTGATCACTCAAGGATTTTGAGTGATCACTGAGGTCACCCCTAAAAGAGTGAGTAAAGAGTGAATATCACAATTTTTACTCTTAATTCACTCTAAATGCACTCTCTTTTGAAATTCACCCCTAACAGAGTGAATGTGTTCACTCTTTTTTTTTAAAGTTTGAGATGTGAAGTTTGCATGAACTCTTTTAATCATAAGAATATTTCCACCTTGCAAGTAACCTCTTTTAAACTATATATTGTAAGAAAGTTTAGATTCAGTCATACCCCCCGTCCTATATAGTCACTCTTATAAAAAATTGCTTCCTTGGAAGTGTAGGAAAATGTCTTATTCCCTTATATGGGCAGATAGCATTTATTGCAACATTTTTATGATGGGTTTCAAACTATTCTTACGATTCTTTGGTTAGTTCACAAGATTTTCAAAAGTTCCCAGAGAATAGACAGAACCAGGTTGACCACACACACTCACACTCACACACACACCCATACAGACAAACAGACAGACAAAGTATAGCCATCTTTATTAGGTATAAGAACACTTAACATGGTTTCACATGCTATAAATAGGTAGAATTGAGAAGTTTGAAATGTTCTGTTTTATTATTTCTTTAATGGCATATTTTGAAAATTACACCTGTCTGTAAGATCTAGGGAAGAGTTAGAAAGAAAAACGAGATTGAGAGGGAGGGAGGGGGAGAGAGAGAGAGAGAGAGAGAAATGATATTGCCTGTGGACAGTCAGAAGGGCATTAACTCCTGTTATTTTGCATACTTTTAGTAACCTTCTTGCCCCAAGCAGATGATAAACCGAATGACCAAGACTCTTATCAGTTCTCTTTTTCAAGACCCCATTAGCACCAGTCCCATCCATAAAGATATTTGTTGGTCTGCCTGTCAGAGAATGCAGCTGTCCTCGTAGGTTTCTCATCACAAAAATAAGTTGTTTCATGTCACTTTTACGCTCGTCATAACGTCCAGAATGTGAATAGTTTTCTCGATCGGATACTGAACTAATCAGTCGTCGTTCCCTGCCACAGTTAACAAAGTTGTCCGATTGTCTGTCCTCTCTAGACCGTCTTCATTATACCTCCATTGAAACCTGCAGACTCCTGCAGACTCCTACAGACTAGGTAGTGTGATATTTCTCCTTCTCCTAGATTGTATGACTAGACTGTTGAAGATTTCATGTCATTGCATTTATGTATTTTCATTTCCAAACACAAAAAACAGGCAGTGTAACATGTTGACATGAATGAAATAGATTATTACAATTTAAATAAATAAACTTTCACATAAATGATTACATCTTCTTTCCCCCCCCCCCCCCAACTGCCAACACATCATCATTTCATTGAAACAAAAAAAGGAAGGCAGGTAACACAGTGAACCAAATTGGCATGGTGCAGTTTTGTAGCCATTTTGGTTGTCGCTGTTTTATTGCTGTTTTTTAGCCGTTTACTGTGTTTTGCAGTTTTGTAGCTGTTTTGTAGCCGTTTTCAAAAGGGCTACAAAACGGCTAATCTGCTTATTCTGCTCACTATGTAAGGAACCTTCTTTTAAACTTGGACCCTTTTCCAATCTCAAGCTCAAGTATTTGCTGACTAATGGTAACACACCCAGGAAGACCGATTTCAAAAGGGACAAGGTTCGTCTCATGCCAAGTTCGGCTAACTTTGAAAGAGACCCGGCAGCGCCCTTTTTTGTCATCGCTGTCACTCTAAAACTGTTTTCTTCCCTGAGGGCAAAATACCTGGTGTCTCTTTTCGGAAGCGGCTGAAATTGATACCCCTGTTTTCTTACGCCCCATTCCATCTAGGGATATATTTATATCTGTGGCATCTGATAGAGACATCATGAGGATGATCCACTCGTGATGAGATTGTTAAATGGCTATCTTGGTTCTGTCAATGAACTCTATAGCCCATCGCACACTATACGATCCGACTGCGACTCAATTTTCAAACAAATGGCATTTGCATTAAATATGAAAGTTCCAACAAGTAAAATTATCTTATTTGAAGTTTGAAATAATGATAAGAATACTACAATCAAACTTTGGTTAACTGCAAGCCTTTTGGTTGGAGCAAAGGCCAAATCGGCTTCAAATCGGAGCCGATCGCGAGATTGCCGTGACATCACTAAGATACGGAATTACGTTCACTTTTCTTTCTACGGGGAGGCTCGCAGTAGCCCACAACTTCGATCTAAGTATTCATACGACTATTCAGAACTTTGATCATTAAGATTTTACATGTTTGAATGTTCACATCAAATGCTATAACAAATTTTTTCCCAAATCGGATCACAGATGGATCTAGATTGTGCAGTGTGGGCTTTATTCAGTTTTTTAAAGCTTTAAACTACATGTACCTATGGTGTTTATTTATATATATCTGATAGCGACATTGTAATGCCGATCCAGGTGTGATGGGATTATTTGATATCTATCATGGTCCCATCACTGAACTCTCATTTAAAGTTTGTCAAGTTGGAGGGATTAATCTAGCTTATTTTTTTATCTTTGCCCTTATGTACCCAGGGATATATTTTGCAATGATATCTGATAGAGACATGGTGAGGACAGTAACTATCTTAGTTTATCACTGAACTCTGATTTACAGTCTATCAGTTTCAATGGTTTCAAATCTGCCTATTTTCCCCCTTTGCCCTGATCCAGCTATAGATATTCATATCTTTAATATCTCAAAGAGACATTGTGAAGAAAATGTGCTTCTGATGAGACTTTAAATGAATGTCATAGTCCTGTCACTGAACTCTGTTTTAGTTTTCAACAACTCTTTTTTTCTATCTTCATTCCTTGCTTCATTCCAGCCTTCTATTATATCTGTGATATCTGATATAGACAATATAAAGATGATCCATGTGTGATGTGATTTAAATAACTTTCTTGGTCAGCTTGCTGAAATAATTCTCTTGTAAGTTTTCAAGTTTAAATGATTAAAACTGTCAACTTTTCTCTTTGCCCTATTCTGGCTAAGGATATATTTAGCAGTGATACCTGATAGAGACAGCTTGAAAAATGATCCTTGTGATGTGATTTAAATAAATATCTTAGTCCGGTCAACAAACTCTCATTCCATTTAGAAAATTTAAAGCTGCTAGTGTTTTTCCTTCTTTCTTTTCAGCTTTTATATTTATATCTGTGATATCTGTTTAGAGGTGTCATGCAAATGACGATGTGTGATTGGTTCATGGCATAACTATAAGTTCAATTACTGTAGTCTGATTCAAGGTTGAAGCTGCAGAAAAGTGAAATTATTATTTTTGGGGGGTTTGTTTCTGATCAGTACAGATAGAAAAGGCCAGATAGTGAGAGAGAGAGAGAGAGCAAGAGAGAACAAGCAAGTGAGAGAGAGAGAGAATGAGAGAGAGAGAGAGAGAATAGGGGAGGGGTGAGACCCTTACATTACTAGAAAGTGATGGAAATTTCACCTCAATCATCTCAAAAAGATTTTATAATTTGGCAATCCAAATGATCAAGTTTAGTTACCAAGAATTATTAGGATTCCCTAGAGGAAAAAAAAATCACTGATTCATTCTCGATTTCAAGAGCAACGTATGGAATTCAGTTTTTGTGCTGGCATGCAAGCAATAGGGAATTATGTATTTAGGCTTTGAAAAAAAGCCGATGATGAATGGTTTCAGGCTGTCATTGCATAATCTGATAGAGGCAATGTTTCAAGTTCATCCAGAGGGGCTGATTCTCTGTGAAGATTGGAAAAGGTATTTAGGCTGAAAATTCAAGTGGCACTGCTATTTGAGACTTCATGCTGTATTTTCCTGTCCATGATTTTGTGGACAAAAGAAAGGAGATCACAATATGCCTATGGCTTCTGAATTTAAAGATGTCATTGCTTTACCTGATTTAGCTGTATGTTGTCAAGTAGGTCAAAAGGAAACCTCACAGAGTTGGAATACAAGTGTAACTTTGGGGCAGTATGATCAAAATAATCTGACAAAATATGACCTTTTTCAGCTCATCATCAGAAAAAGAAAAGCAGTATTATGATAATGGCTATGAATAGAGCATTCCATTTGTTGTTTTTTAACTATTTACATAGTTTGTATTATGTCATTTTAAAAATGAAAATATCAGTGAAATAAACCAAGCCACAATTGTGTGCATTAGTAATGAATTATTAGATTTCGAAACAAAATGATATGTTGTTATATGAATTTCATGAGCAGTCTTCTATCTCACTTTCATGGATATTTTCATACATTTTGTAGTCTATGTGACTGTGGATCCCAAATTGAATCCCTAACAGTTCACATATGTCATTTGGTGAGAGTTTACTCTATATTTGCACTACTAGACCCAGTTAAATTATTGACAGCCATCGTGACAAATGCTATGTTGAAAATAGGAAAGTAAGCCACTATTAGCCGCAATGTGACCTGTGTCCAAAAAACAGCTCCAGGGGAAAAAAAAATGAAAATATTCAACAGCTGATCTCTGTATGCACCAAATAAAAAAAAATCACGGCAAAATTTTCTGCTGTTATGCAAGTCAGATCATTAAAGCTGAAAGCTGGCATTTACAGTATTCAGGCTGCGGGCTGTGTGTCCCCTCCCACGGCAAGATGGGCGATCGAATGGTCGATATGCCCCCTCCTACAGCTCTTTCTCCGCTCCTTACAAAAACATCTGGCTCAGATGTGCAGCACCACCAACCATGTCGAGATAAATGGATCTTGGCGAAGCTTACGTTATGCACATGCCTGTCAGGGTGGCCGCGATCTACGCATAAATTCTCTGCGGTGTCGTCCGAGATTTAGACATGAGCTGCTGAAGGGTATAAGATGGTATGAAATGGGGCCTTGATATCGCCAAGCGTGTGCTATTTTTGAAGGTCATTATCTGTCCTGTTTACCACATTTCGAGTAGGAGAGTGAGATTCTATTACCAAATAAGTGCCCTTGATACTGGGGCAGATTTAGGATTTTGTTAAAAGGCAGACAATTTGAAAATATATCTGAAATTTCTAAAATTGGTTGAAACTGCACTTTTTCGTAAGTGCATCGTAGCATGGTTTCCTGATATGTTTAAAAAAAAAAAAAAAATTTGAAACCGAGAAGTAAAATTTATCAGTTTTCTCCTTAAAAACGCTTAACTTGATGTCTTTGCAAAAAGACATCAAGTTCATTGATGTCTAAGGTATTCCTTCGACTAAGCTACTTTTCATGCAAGCCCTCTCTTATTTTCCATTTCAATCTTTTGGTGAATTTGCTCCAAGCTTATTTTCGTGATTCATTTTCAAATTAAATATTAAAGTACTGATAAATTGTGGACTCATTTTCTTCCAAATAATGCCTTAAAATCTGCAATAAGAGTAACAAAGGGCCATTCATCTACATTTTAACTGTGTGCATTGCAAACACGAGGCGACTACAGAGGGGAAAACAAACTCAATTTACGTCACTCTGTGCCGACAGTAAGATATCATATTTTGCCATCTCAAGGAAAATCCTGTATGTTCATGTGCGTCAGATATCCGTAGTCATTACTACCTAGGGTGGTATGGACATTTTTGGTCGTAGACCTTTCCTGAGGGGAGATCAGCGACCTCATGCAGCTGATAAAAATGCAAATTGCAGATGAATGGCAAGGTTGTTACTTTCGAGATATAAAAGTACTTTACTTTGTGAAAAAAAAAAAAGAAGATTTTTATCGATCTCTTGGTGTTTGAGGTTGTGGGAATATCTTCCTACCATCAAACCAGTTCTTTGTTACATACTTGTTTTTAATGTTGGATAGTTACAGATATAGCATCAGAAGTGATTGTGGTGACCAGGCCCCTAAAGCTCTGCAATTTTGTCCAGATCCATTAGAAGGCCGACCTAAGCACCCATCATTATTCATGAGCAAAAATGAATAATTCATTTGGTAAGATGATTCCATGGAGTAGCGTGTGTTTGTGCATGTTTTAAAACATTACGCCCATCAGCTAAAAACATGCGCAAAAAATGCACAATCAATGCGCAACAAATGTGCAACAAATGCGCATTAAATCAAAGTATCATAATAAAAGTGATACGCACAATAGATATGAATAATGGAACGATAACGGGTGCTTAGGTCGGCCTTCAAATGATCCGAAAGAGGCGGGGCCTAATCCCAGCTAACAATTGGACGTTTTCTGAACGTTTTCGACGTATTTAAAACGTTTCAAATGGACGTTAAAAAACGTTTTTTAAACATTAAAAAACCAATAAAAAACCTTTCAAAATTTGTAAGGACCTGCTGAAAAACCTTTTGGACGTTATAGACGTTCTGTGGACGTTCTGCAGATGTCCACAAAATGTTTTATTGGACATTTGTAAAACGTTCTCTAAATGTTAAAAAAAAATTAAAAACCTTTTATGCATTTGCTTTCCAGTCTAGGGACCTGTAGAAAACCTTTGGACGTTTTACAAACGTTTTGAGAACGTTCAGAATACCTTTAAAGAACCTTTAGAAAACCCTTTAAGAATGTTCAGAAAACCTTTTAAGAACGTTTAGAAAACCTTGTGAGAACCTTTTAAGAATGTCCAAAAAACCTTTGATAATTATGATTTTAAAAAAATTATCCTGAAGAGAAGTTCTCTCAGTAGAAATCCCCTTAAAGTTCTATGATACTAACAGTCTTCCTGTAATCCTAACAATGTGCCTATATCCTATCCTATCCTATCCTATATCCTATACCTATGTACTGAACTCTTGTCAAGTCTTTCTATATGTAGGGACCAGATTGCATTGACCGTTAATAGATAGTTGACGATTACAATTTTTGAATTTAGACCCAGAAATACCTCTTTGAATTGCATTTTGGGCATTACAATGAATGTTTTGCATTATTTTTGCATTATAGAATTTTGCATTACAGAAAGGCCAAATAGATTGCCATTTGTCCTTTTAAAATTATGATTTTGGTCAATTCTAGGTCTTTTGTGAATATTCATGAATCATGATCGATTACTTTCCAGTCTAAGGACCTGCAGAAAACCTTAAGACATTTTAAAAACGTTTTAAGAACTTTTTTTTTTCCAGACGAAGACGTTATAAAAAACGTTTTGTGTTTGCTGGGAAATGAAATATATATTTCATTTATGATATCAACCACCTGATTTTTTGTAGAAGAATGTTTTTATTTGTTCAGTTGGACATCGGAAAAAAGAAATTTGGTAACGATTCTACATTTGTTGAAGAAGAGTGTTTTTATTTGCTCATTCATAATGATTTGGAATTGGACGTTTTTAACACGTTTAATATACGTGCAACAAAAAATAGGTCAGGAAAAAACGTTCTGTACACGTTAGGTACCGGACATTTCATTTTGTAACGTCCATTGACGTTTTAAAAACGTTTTTTAAAAAAACTGTGCTTTGTGGTAAATGCTTAGTCCAAACTTTGACGTTATATGTACTTTTTAAAACGTCCGTTTTAGACGAAGACGTACGGAACCTCAAAAAAACTTTGAGGAAACGTTCTGAAAACGTTATGTGTTTGCTGGGATGCCATTCGCGTAATGATATTCGCGCGTGCTGCTTTTCATCTAGTAAATTTATTATATGTCTATGGTGGTGATGTTCAATGAAGAGCTGAGCTTTCCTTAAGCAGATTATATTGTATGTTCTTTTTTCGTTATCAATTGGTAATTTCTCTACCGTCAGAGGGGTGATTAACTTGTAACTAAAAAAGTAAAAAATTCTGGAGAGTAAGAAACTTAATATTACATTAATGATTTAGCAAGGTTGTTTGTGGCTTTTATATACACTCTAAAATGAGTTTTGTAAAATTTTATCCAGTTTGGATAAGAAAAATAAACCTACCATGCATTCTTGGTGGATAAGATTGTACCCAATTTTTTAGTTTATTGGACACCAGTGTTGTATGCCTCGAGGCATGCCTCGTCCTCCAGGCCAGTCTTGAGGCCGAAAATTGCATCCTCGGCCTCGGCCTTGGCCTCGGAGCCTGATGTCTCGGCCTCGGAGGCTAATGTCTCGATGTCTCAGCTCGAGGCCTGAGCGAAGCAGTATGAAATCTCTCGTTCTCTGTTTTTTTTCCTGCTATATCTTGACTTATGATTGTTTTTGCTAATTTGCTAGCCTTAGTAATTCTTATTCAAATGATTCAGTTTAAAAAAAAAAAACAAAGAAAAAAACAACAACAAAAAATCAGGGGGAGAATCCAGAAATATACATGGCTCAAATACTTTAGTGAACCATTAAAAGGTCTAGATAAAGACCCCAAAGTGGTCAAAGCAAATTAAACAGGTGAAATTTAAACACATGCAAAAATTGTACATTTTTTAGTGGTCTCGGTCTCGGTCTCGGTCTGGGAATGCCTCGGTCTCGGTCTCGGTCTCGGCTAAGCCGGCCTCGGATACAACACTGTTGGACACATTACTGGGTTATTCCCCCTCCCAATGAAAATATGCATGTTACCTCTTTGCCCAAGTTAAGTAAGATTTTACCCAACTCTTTATTTCAAATTGTTGTAGAAGGCATTAAATTGGGTTCATCAGAGCATTACATCAATTAACTTCAGTTGATTTATTTTCACTTTAAAAACACACTGCAAAAATCAAGTACAAATCAGTTACAAAGTGGTGGCATCATAAAAAGCAGAGAAAGGTTTTTTAAAAATGACCCCTTAACAATGGATACATACTAGCAAAATTTTGAAAACAATCCATCCTTAGCCACAAAATTATAAAGAAATAGTTTTGATAGAACTTGAGCTCTGAGTTTTTATTACTCCACCGATGACAGGTAAAATGTACATGTCATCAATCAAATGCTGATAAAAGATAACCGGTGAGCATATGGGTAGCAGTACTTCCTATCTCATATGATGTACTTGTCTTGTGGTTGCAGAATTGAATAAGAGAAATAAAATCAGATTGAAAAAAAAATCAAATCAACAAATTCTAAGAACTTGTACTCTTAGAAAAGATAGGAAATCACTTCCTTTCAGTTCTTATTTCGGTAGTAATGAAATAGATTGAAGAATGTTGATGTAAGATGAAAGTTTCACCCTCATTTCATTACACATATATCTCTCAGATCTATATGGTAAAAAATGTAATGGAAGAAGCATAAGCCTTGTTCACAGGTTTTTTTGTCTTTTTTTAAACATGATCAGATCTATGTAAGAAGCAAAGGTAAAGTACATGTATATGTGTTCTGCTCATGTTCGTTTGTTCGTTCATTTATTTCATCTCTAAAAACAATGACAAATGTGTTTACAAGCAAGTATATCATATCAACATTCATTAAAAAAAAATCATATGATATTTGAATGTCAATTGAGCCTATATTACAATGCATGAAATGAAAGAGGAGAACTTAAAATAAAGCTAAAGAGGGCCTTGTTAAAACAAGTCTCCATAAGTATAAATTGATATTTGGAGGCTATTTGGTATATAAAAAATCGACATAAGAGCTAATCAGAAAAAAACTAGGACAAGGGAACATATGGGTAGCAGTACTTCCTATCTCATATGATGTACTTGTCTCGTGGTTGCAGAATTGAATCAGAGAAATATAATCAGATTGTGAATGATTAATTGTGAAAAAAAGTGTATGATAGAAGTTATTTTAAATGGATGATTATGTGGGAGAAAAGAATAATTTTTATTCAGGTGTTTGAATTGTTGAAATGATAATATATAATTAGATAATTGCCAAAATGACATGTAATGAAAAGCACTTCTCATGAAACTACATACACATGACATGAGACATATAGGAGTACAGTAAGAGCAGTCTTTTTTACAACTCCATGCTGCTGTATTCTTCTGCACACTTATATTAGCGATTGGTATTTGTGAGAGGCGGTGTTCTGACAGCCCATCAATGCCGTCTTTCTTTCATTGTTTAGGCAGGTTTACGATTCCTTTCCCTTCGTTGCCAAACACAGCCAAAACAAGAATGCACTTCTTGGAATTGATGTCTGACGAGTGATGACATTGGGTCGCAATTCTCTGAAAAACAATGGATAAGACCGCTGACTGGTATCCGATCACTTCTCAGAAGTAGACTCTGTCACTGATGTCAGTTTCAATGGTAGAAATGGGATCGGAGAACAGGAACAAGTCAATATCTTGAGGAGATAGATCCTAAATAGGGTGTAAAATGGTTTACTTATTTCAAATTCTCAGTAATACCTTTGTTTGGTTATGTTTGAAATACAGCAAATATACTTGACTCCTCTATTGGGAATTGGGAAGTAGCAGTGACATTCAGGGTGGCATCTAATATGGTTTTGTGACTTTATGGATTTTGAATGAATAGAATTCCTACGTCATATGTCTATGATTCTCGCTACAAGAAGATTCCTGAAGATCGGGCCTTTGTGATTTATGACCCAGCATGTGGAGAATGTCTATTGAGAATGCCCTTCAATGAAAATGTTTTACATTGAAGGGAGCAGTGCTGGTAAGCTTTTATGGAGGTGAAATATGTCTTGTATTCAATATATGTCTGACTGTATTTTGTGCTCCAAATGTCTTTCTGTTTTGAATTAATTTACCCATTATTTTAGTTTCTTCTCTTAATTGAATGTTGGTGGATAAAGAGGGAAATGGACTTTTATTTTACAAAGTTTTCCCATTTTTTCCCTCTTTTTTTTTTTTTTTTTTTTTTTTTGGGGGGGGGGGGGCAAATTGTTTTAATTAAACCATTCATAAAAAGTGATAAGCATTGTGCGCAAATTTCATCCATTCATTGAAAACACCATTAAAAAAAGCTCCCCTATATACTGCTTCCAAACTCTTCACTCAATTAGAATCGTGTACTATGAAGTATCTGACTCTATTATTTCAAGTGTTCAAATATTTTCTAATTAACAGTTTGTGGCTTTTGATATCATGAACCAATATTCTGTGATATATTGCCATTAATTTTGATAGGTTACAGTGACGACTATTAATACCAGATGGTTGGATGACCCTGTATTTAATGAGGTCATTAGGGTCTTGTGCGAAATATGGTTCTCAATTTTCGACCAGTAATTTGTTGTCACTTTGAAATAATGGAATCACAGAAATGATTATATTACCTTTTGAAAATAATTGTTCTAACCTGTGGGAAATGCAATATGGCCTCTACTGCAAATTACACATGAAATATGAAATCAATATTCACTCAAAACAGATCAATAAGAGGTCTAAATATATGCAAAAGTGACAGAAGTACTTTCCCATTGTTCTACATAGCAAATTTCTGTTTTCTAGATTAGTAAAACTTAAAGGAGGGGGAGGGGATTAAAGCAAAGTTTTGAAAAGCAGAAATGAAATGAAACAGTTTAAATAAATGAAAACATTTTATAGTATACAATTGTTAACTGCTTTTAGAATCGCAATGTTACAGGCATTTGATTTTAGGTGCACAAGAGTGAACAGGATCACAATTAGAATTTTTATTGAGGAATCAATAGAATCACAGCATCATTTTTATAAAACGATTCTGTACTGTGGGAAATTCCATTCTGACATTCCAGATGCCTGATTTTTATGACGTCACAGGAAATGACATACTCGTGACATCATAGTGATAATGACATGATTGTTAAATATTTACAAAACAATTCTAACTTGGTGGAAATGCATTTCTGGGCTACCAGCTGCATGATGTTGCGAATGTCATAGGAAGTGACGTCCATGTATCCTTCTATGCAGTCAAATCTGCTTTCATGACTACCTGTGTAGAAAGACCATCTGAATAGACCACATATTTTTGTTTCTCTTGAACAGCGTTTTTCGTTAAAACATATTTTAACTGATAGACTACCTGCTCATAGAAACAGCTTTTCTTGTCTCCTTGCGTGGTCCTTATAGACGGGTTTCACTGGTTACAGTTCATTATTCCGAAGGTTCATTATTCTGAAGGTTCGTTATTTCGAAGATTCGTTATTCCGAAGGTTTGTTTATTCCAAATGTTCGTTATTTCGAAGGTTCATTTATTCCGAAGGTTCGTTAGTCCGAAAATGAAATAAGGTTCGTTAGTTCATTAGTTATTTTTTGACTAACAAAAACCTTATTTCATTTTTGGACTATCGAACCTTCGGAATAACGAACCTCATTTCATTTTCGGATTAACGAACCTTCGGAATAACGAACCTTATTTCATTTTCGGACTGACGAAGCTTCGGAATAACACCACAAATGTTCGGATTAACGAACCCTTTTTCATTTTTGGACGAACAAACGTCTAGGTATACGCAATTTGCGTGTTTCGGAATAACAAACCTTCGGAATAACAAACCTTGGAAGAACGAACCTTTGGAATAACGAACATCACCCACTTTCACTGTATGTCAAATATAAAGAAAACACAATTGTCATCTGTAATTGATTAGATCACATTGATTATTTTCAGACCTTCTCAAAACAATTCTCACGACTGGGAAATGCAGTTTGACCTGAATAGTACGTTATTAAGGCTCAAATTATGCATATAATGTAGAATCATTATTCACCATAAGCAGATCAATAGTGGATCTAAATATATACAAAAAGTGAGAAAAGTGTAGAAGTATATACTTTATCAGTGTCTCATATTTTGCTCTCGTTAGCAAAGTGCTTTGTTTTTACAGGCAATTTAGGTTAGAAGTTCGTTGCATTCTATATTGATTTTTTGTAAGTTTTATCGTAATTCTGCACTGGAGTGTGAGAGAGGTGGCATTTTGTTTTAAAAGATTCTCACTTTACCAACCATTGAAAAGGAAAACAGCTGAATAGTTGAGAAAAGCAACAAAATCAATTGTTCCCTTTGCTGTAGGCAATGACTGGTGTTGATACCATTCCCCCACCTCAATTGTTATTGGCACTGGCATGGTTTACATGTAGTGCATGGTGGTGCTGAGTTGAAATTGGATGATTTCTGATTTGTTGAATATTGTTTTCTAACAAGGCTTGTTTTGACGTTGAGAATTTACTGCATTCATAATGTCCAAAACCAAACTTAAGTTGTACCATTGCTGGTGCTCCATCATTATGTTGTAAGGTTTATCAAAGAAGTATTCTCTAGTAGAAATGATTTTCTCTTTATATTTTCATCATATTGAAATAAGTTTTTGTAGGTTTACCCTTCTTATTGTCATTGCTTCTCTGACTTTACATTGGAAAACAATTTTAGGGGATTTTGTTTCGATTGTACTTATTTTTGTTGATGAATTCATTCTTAAATCCATGATTCACAGTTTTGTAAAATGAGCAGATTGAAATTTACGCTATTTGATGAGAGAGCTTGCCTCATGTACAGAAGTGCTTCACTCGCTTCTTCCGATCTCTAGTTATTGAGTTAACTTACAAAAGAATGAGCAAAAAAGGTACATGGTAGGGTATAATTCCGATCCTTTGAATCCTTCTGCCCCCTTCCCTCTAATTTCTCTTCCATCTCTTTTTTCTCCTCCTCCTCTTCCTCTTCCTCCTCCTCTTTCTCCTCCTCCTCCCCTTCTCTTCCTCCTCCCTTCCCCGCCCTCCCCATCCTCTCTCTATTTCACCCTCCACATCTTTACCTCTTCCATTCTTTCTCTGATTTTCTTCTTCTTTTCCTCCCCTCCTCCTCTCCTCTTGCTCCTCCTTCTCTTTCCATTCTCCTGTTTCACTTCTCTTTCCTTTTCTTTCTACCCTTCTCCCTCCCTCCCTTCCCTCTTTGCCCTTCTCTCCTCCCCTCCTCCCTTTCCTCTCCCTCCCCCACCTTCCAGCCCCTTCCCCACCCCTCCCCACTGTGGTACATCCTCCCTCGATCTTCTCCCCGTCAGTCAGGTAATAATTTAAAATGGAGCATATATCTAGGACAACTAGATCAGCCAGCTGTGCTCTGCAGATCACTACGCAGGCTCCTAAGCCGATCTTGACCTATTCCGTCCTAGACAAAAATCAATCCATTTACTCTGCTGTTTATTTTGAGCATGTGGGCAACATTAATGTCATACTTTGTCTATATAGCTTCCTTGTCTAATTAAATAAAAGATTAATTAAATGCATATAATGCAATATTACAATCATAGGCAACCTGAATGGAGTAAGAGGGGTTTTTTGAAGGTGAACATTTGCCCTGGTTATGAAACCGTATTTCAAGGAGAGCTATCCATATGTTGTCTTTGATTATTTACCGGTAATCCTTTAATCTTGATCCTTAATTCTTTTCTGTGCATCTCGGTTTCCTACAGGTGTCATGGATGAATTTTGAACTCTTAAATTTTGACCTGCAATGGAGTAAGAGGGTGGTTTTTGAAGGTGAACATTTGCCCTGGTAATGAAACCGTATTTCAAGGAGAGCTATCAATATGTTGTCTTTGATTATTTACCGGTAATCCTTTAATCTTGATCCTTAATTCTTTCTGTGCATCTCGGTTTTCTCCACATGTCATGGATGAATTTTGAACTCTTAAATTTCGACCTGCAATGGAGTAAGAGGGTGGTTTTTGAAGGTGAACATTTGCCCTGGTTATGAAACCGTATTTCAAGGAGAGCTATCCATATGTTGTCTGATTATTTACCGGTAATTCTTTAATCTTGATCCTTAATTCTTTTCTGTGCATCTCGGTTTTCTACGAATGTCATGGATGAATTTTAAACTCTTAAATTCGACTTGCAATGCTCTTACCAGTATAATCGAGCATGAAGTACGTATATATATATATATATATATATATTTTTATACTGTATATACAGTATATTGCAAGGGGAAAAAAGAAATTTACCTAAAATCTCACCACTAAAATGGTAGTGTTGTTAGAAGCTGATTTTTGTGATAAAAAGGTACCCTGTTTTGTTTCAAGAAGAAAATTATATCTTTATTCTTAATGCAGTCACATTGCTCAACTCTTTGGTAGGAATTTCCGCCCACTGCAAGGAAAGGGCCTCAGGTTTCTCATAGTGTTGTTGCGCAATAGCGGAATAAGTGGGAACGCAGAGGATGTATTTATCTCCAGTTCACGTGTTTACTACATGTATTTGAATGACATCACACGGAGGTATAAACACAACGTGGAGTGGGGCTGCTTCAAAGAAGTGTGTCAATCAACTCTTGTGACTAGTATGTGAACTTAAAGGTACGGTGCAATAATTGTCATGCAGTGTCATAAATGAAAATAACTGCATGAGATATTAGGGAATGTGTCAGGAAACATACTGTCTAGAAAATATTAGGAATGATTGATTAGATAAGAAATATGCAGAATTACATGTGATAAGGTTTGAGAGTCATCAAGATTATCACATAATGACTAAATCTTTCTGGAGAGAAGAAAAAGCAACAGTGAGAAGCACTGAATACAGATATTGGTATATGGGACAACACAATTTGTTGGAACAAAATGGGGTCACAGTTTTGAATTTTTCCTAGTCATATTGGAAATATCAGAGCACCTCAAGAGTAAAACCATATTCCATGTTATTGCTAATGCGAAATTCTGTAACATAGAAGTGATAATAATGAGTGAGCTCACAAAATATTTTCCAGAACTCCACCTTCTCCATGTGGCGGAAGTGCCATGCATTTATGTAGGAAAGAGTAGTGTGTACAGTGCAGCTGTGTCTTATGTGTTTGGCCTTTGTCTGATGGTGTCATCTTTCTGTGTAGGAAGGTTCATGTACCAAAGCAAATCAATGGATGATGAAATTACGAGCATGAGAACCCTGGCGTCACTTCCGCCGTCGCACGAGCAGTACCTTGCCAAACAAGTTCTCGGTAGAGGCTTATTTGCAGAGCTGGGACGTCATCAAGGAGAACGGAATGGACTGGAATGGAATGGAATTGTTTTTGAGTTATGTCCCGGCATGTGGTCGTTGAATCATGGGATTAATTTTAGACTGTAGTACGTGGTTGATGACATGAGTTTCCCCCAAATCCAATCACTTCACCAAAGCAGCAGACTTATTACGTTGAAGAATTGTACACCTATCTCTGTAGGAATAAATATTTGCTAGACTTTGGTGGATCAAGTTTAGAACAGTTTTGTAGGTGGTAGATGTGCCATGTAAATGGATTTATCAGAACCATTTGATTTAAAGCTGGTAACTTTACCCTTATATTTAAATGTAGACCCCCAACATTCTCCATATTGGTACAGCGGTCTGCAGAAGCTTTTTGAGCTCTTATTCTTAAGATACATTTAGTAACTTTTGTCACTGTTCTCGCATAGTAACATGCATAGGCCTAAGTATACGTGGTCATGTTATACATTGGTCATGAAAGCAGCAACGATTTAGGAAAGTAATTCTCCAAGATGTGAGCAATTACTTACATAGAAGATGAGAATTACCAGGGATCATGCTTTTGGATTAGAAAAAAAGGCTTCAAATAATACACTTTTGCTTAAAACACTCTAATTGCACTCTGATATATGGGGGGGGGGGTTTGCAATATTTCAAGAGTTCGACATTTATCAAATTCTACTTTAAGAAACAGCTCCTTTACAGTGAAAGTTAGCCTTTTGAGAACTTAATCAGCTGTTACCTTACATATCATTATTTTAGAAATTATAAATGCACTCGCAATAAACTGCTAATGAAAGGTGTCATTCAAGAACCGGTTGTTCCAGCTAATGAAAGATTGAAATTAGTCACTTTAGCACTTGAAACTTTCATTACTTTGTCCAACATAGAAGGACACCATGTGAAGTATTTGTTTACATACATGTACAAGTAAGTCATCATGCATCAGCACTAATATTTATTCAGTGATTTCAAAAGAACATGATCCGGATATCTTTCATGTTTTCCCATGTTTCTCAGTAACCCGCTACACCTTGGACCTTGGGGAGTAATCTTCATCAAACAGGACGTTGCCCTGCTTTTAGATCCCTTAAACATCCTGGAAGCATGCAAGGAGTCCAACAATGTTCTGTTTATTGATTTTGGTTAGGGCTGGGATGAAAAGTGATAACTTTACACATCCGTGTCACTCACGATGAAAGCACATCCTGTAAACACTTATCTCATACTCTCTTTGTTTGTCATTTCTTTCTCCTCTGCAGATGCTGTATCGTATAAAGGGTAAGCAGTTTTTCCAGGCATCAGACTGATGGAATAACTCTACACCAAATCAACACTGAGGAAAAAAAAAACCCCAGAGAGTTGATAAGCTTTTGAGGACAGCTCCAGTTTAGGTGAAATCGAGTCATGTGCCACATTCAACAACAATAAAAAAAAACACTTCCCTGACTCTGCCAGTGGCCTTGTTCTGCGCATGGAATGCCGCGTGATTCTGACTTGCAGCGGGAGAGCTAACAAGCGAAACTTGGATTAACAGCAATTGACTTTGGAGATTGAGGAGGTTCACATCTACTGCTGATCATCAGGTTGAGGGTTTATGATCACCAGGATATTACAAGAGTGCGCATTTTGAGTGGCAGCGGTGGGATATAAATCAAACATCAGGAACCTTTGGTCCTCTGTCAATACTAAATCAGGTAAAGTGGCCTAATTTTTCATTTCTTTCTATACCCTCTTCAATGCCATGAGCAAAAAAATATCTTGCAAGATGTAAACTTTGACTTTACATATCTCCCCTTCGTGAGATAGAAATTATTTTTGCCCATTTAGTTAGTGAGTTGGTCCACACAATCGGATTAAGCAGTGCGCTTTTATTTCTATACCATTTTCATACCATAGGTGGTAAATCATTAGCCCACATGTCGCAGCATTGGTGTATATTGGTTAGCATACACTTGGGAGAGATTGTGGGTTTGATCTTTGCTTGGTGCTTGCATCCTGGCAGTGTGTTTTAACAAGATTTGACCTCTTGACTCTGGTATATTTAAAGTAAGATTGTCATTGCTGGAGTTGTTATAATTGTAGGGCCCTCAGAAAGAGAAGTAACAATGCTGATGAGGCTAACTTAAGTAAATAAGATCAAAGTGTTACTTTATCAATATTACAGCATTTTCATGCCATTGACTACAAATTGTGCTCTGTAATAATAGTTGCTCCACATGTGCATGCGTTCTACTACAATTACCATACCTTTTCACATGACAATGCCACCACAATATTCTTTTACACAGTAAATACAATTTTTTCATAAAAGTTCACAAACTATATTTTACTTTCACAAGAACTCAGTCACATTATTTTGTCTAAGCACACCAGGATTTCCTCAAATGTGACAATGATAATATGCTGTTCTCGTATAGGACATATTATGATAGAGCATCTCTGTGTGCTTTTAAAGAATTTTGGATATCACCACAGCTTTAGCTCCAGCTAAAGCTTTGTACATTTGAGAAATACATCCTTTCATATACTCACTTACTTACTACACCTGGGTTGAGTGTGGCAAATGTAGATTAATATCTTTCCAAATGACATCAGTGTCTTGACAGTGATTTGAACCATGTACTTTATGGTTAACAGTCTGGAGACTTATCCACTGGATCACAACATCTCCTTATCTGCTCCCTCCCAGAAGAATTCATTGGTAGACACTTCTGTCCACTTTCCTCTGTTCCATTTCCCCCTTTCCTCTTCTAGACTCCCGTGACCTTGTGCTTGCATGCTAGTTTTCTGCCGTGCCTGTACAAATATGACGCCGATGCCTTTCATTGATTTCTTGTCCCAGGTTGCGTCTAAGTGTCCGTCTCTTGAGTGCTGCGGCCCCATGCAGAGAGATCCACTCAAACTTTATCAAGGCAACTGAAAGGAGAAGGCAAAGAGATCGCGTTTCCCTTAATAGATGGTGAAAGGCCATGTCCAGTGGTAGTTTCCCCTTCAGAAAGACAGTGATGTCATAGGAAATTGTCATTTGAAAGGTTTAATGAAGATCATTTTGCTCTATGATTAAACCTAGTAGTCCATTTCGAAGGGGGACAGCCAACCCATTTCTGCCACCCCTTCCCCCTCCTGAAACCCACTTTGGTATACAAGGAATGCACAGCAATAAGAAACTGCTTCTGGCTTAGTTATTTAGATATTAAATAGTTAATTTCCATTTGTAAAGCTTAATGAAAATAATTTGGCTCTGACTTCCCAGCAGGGAGGGGCAATCAACCCTTTACCCCATCTCACTCCATCCTGAAACCCATTTTACATACTTGGAATGTACAAGAACTAAAATGGCTCTTGGCTTAGTTATAAGTGGTTATGTAATTATACAGAATTGAATCCCTCTCAAAAAATCCTGGATCTCCTCCCTGACTATGCCTACCCATGCTCTCTCTCTAACTCCCTTCTCTCTTTTTGCTTTTACCCTCTTTCCGTTTCCTTATCTTTCTGTCCCTGTCTTTCCATCACATCCTCCTCTTCTTCGTTCTTTTTTATCTTGGTGGATTATAAACTCTGTAGAGATTAAGAGCGTGTGACATTTTGAGAATTGACAGATCATCAATGATTTTGATGAAGTATGAAGCAGTAGAAATGGATCAAGTGGATTCTGTTGACTGTTTCTGTTGTGCTTCCATCACTCCCCTCCTATCCTTTGCCCCTCCTGATCTAACCTGTTATTGATTCCGTCCAAAAAGCTGTTCAAATATTATCCTTTCAATCCACATTTTGATTTTCTGGATTTGTGGAGCAGGCCAAGCCTTCCCCAACTAACCCTTGATCAGGTTTTCCCACTGTCTCTCAGATTCCTCACCCACACCCACATGCCCACGCACCCACACACATAGTCAAATTCAATCAGTTGACCTCAGTTGCAGATGTGCTCCACCCCCAAACTAGTTCATGCTAACAGCTAAAGTAAGGGCAAGTATTTTACTCTAGCCAGGATATTTCTTTTAGTTCTCTTTTTTTCTCTTATGATTTTTTTTTTAAATACGCATTTTATGTTAAGCAGTAATTTCCATGTCATCTATTTTTCAACACAGTGTAAACAAAGTCATTAAATTATTCATATATGTATCATACCATTTCTTTATTTTTCTAGGTTGAGACCATAAAACAAAGTATTTGAAGCAGAAGATTAGTATTAAAGAAAATGAACTAAGCATCAGTGAATAATTTTTATGGTGATGATTTATGTAAGGTTTTTTTAAAAAAAAAAAGAGAACTCAGCCCATGCATATCAGCACTCATCGATGTCTTTGCTTAAATAGTGAAGGCAGTGACACAAGATATTGATATAGGAGGAAAGAGATTAAAATGACCCTTTTCAGTAATTGACACCAACTTCCTTCTATACTTATTCTGCATTCATATTGGTTAGTTTTTGATAGGGTTAACACAGAGCCTGAGCTGGAGCACTGCTATATTGATCACTTTTAACTAGGACTTCATCATCGATAGGGCATGTTTCTTGAAAATAACTTAAGTCTGAGCTTCATGGACATCCCATTGAAATGTATGCTAAGTCTACATCATGTGTCCCTAAGGGTTGTTCAAGACCTTAGACGTATGATGGTTTTGAGAAACGGGCCCCAGCATGACATTTTAGCTGAACAAATAAACTATCAAAGTTAATTCTGACTGTGTGACCATATGTCGCTGACCTGAGATCAGAAAGATGTTTCTCCTTTCATTTGTTTAATATGCAACTTGAGAAGGAAAAAGCTTCACAGCATCTTAGTTTTACTCTATCTTGCTACTGACTAAAAAGCAAAGAAATCTCAAAAATAGTTTTTGAGGGCCTGCCAAAACTGTATTTAACCTTAATCCAGGATTAGTGCATGCTGCAGGAAACCATGGCTGGGTATAATCCTCTCTGATCTCTTGATGGCTTAGTTTAGTGCAGGACTGACCTGTGTAGAAGGACCTGTGCAATGTCAACCAATTATTCAGCCCTTCATTCAACCCTTCGTTAGCCACATTCACATTTGCAGGACATAGCTGGGTCAGACCAATGAAGACAATCCCACCTTCTCAGAAAGTAGACTTAAGTGCAAGATTGACTGACCTGTGTAGAAGGACCTGTGCAATGTCAACCCATTATTCAACCCTTCGTTAGCCACATTCACATTTGCAGGACATAGCTGGGTCAATCCCATGAAGACAATCCCACCTTCTCAGAAAGTAGAGTTAAGTGCAAGACCGACCCGTGCAAGTTTAGCCTGGGATATTCACCCTCATTTCAAAAGTCTTTGTTCAAAGCTAATGAAAAGAGTATTCAAACTGAGTCTTCTGTCATATCTGTTTGGGAGTGAGATCCAGGTCTGATTTGATTTGGGAGGTCACATCTCCAATGTGAATTCATCATTGGTCACCCTTTTAGAGCAATGCAGATGAAAAGTAATTACAGCCAAAGCCCTTTTGGGATTTTTCTTTTAAATGTCAGATTTTCTCACACAAATACTTATGTATCCTTTCATTTTTACCAATACCAAATCTCTTTTTTTTCTTCAGTTTTCTCCAGATCTCTTAAAGCTTTCCTCAGCTAAATTGCTTTTCTCTTCCATACATTTTTTTTTTCCTGCTCGTCTTAGCTTACTAGAAATGTTAACATTCTTTTGGAAGCACTGTCCTTCTTTTTTAGAGTAGGTCGAGCTCTGAACTCTGAATATTGACAGTCCATTTTTAAGCTCCAACAGCTAATGGGCACCGTTAGTGGAGAACGTGGAGGCATTTTACTTCCATGAGAAGGCACGTGAGCATCTGGTCATGTGTCTCGGTTTGTGTGGTTTTGAGCTTTGGTGTCCTGTACACTTGCAGAAAGAGAATTTTTTTTTTTTTTGCAGAGATGGTCATATTTGTAGAGCCTCAGGCCAGACCATGTCCAGGCTAAGATGAATACCATATGAATATCAACCAAGCCTCCATACCCTCTAAAAATTCGTTTTGTATACTTAAAGTGCCCCCCCCCCCATGCCCCCTCTTCAAATGTGGTTCCCCAAACAGTAGTTCCATGCCTAAACACATGACAAATGTGATAACTTCCTTTCCTTTCCTTTTTTGAAAATTAATCTTTCAGATAAACCCTTCCCCCCCCCCTCCCATTTTACAAATTTTGATCTGCCCTTGGGTGGATATGATGGGATAGCACAATGCAAGAGGCAGTAACCCGGGAAATTTAGTGGCCTGGATTCAAATCTAGGTCAGGGTTTGAGTGTTACATTTACTTTACAATGGATCTGTGCATTAATGAAGTTCTCCACTAAAAATGGTGGCAAGTACATTTAATTCACATCTAGAGTTACTTTAGGCGTGTGTTGTGAGGACCAGTTGGGGTTCTCAACTAATCCACTGAATCCGTAAGAAAAGAACAATAAACTGTGATATTAATACTAAGTACTGATGAGGCTACCCTGTGAAAAATATATTTTAGAGACCTGTTATGCTCTTTTATTACATTTAGAGACATGTTTATATTCTTTTATAACATTGGTTACATGAGCTGGAGCATTTTTGTCAATATGTTTGGAAATATTCTAGCATGAGAGGCTTGCGTTTGGTAGTATGTTGTTTCTAAGATTATAAAAGGAGCTCATATTAGGAAATGAGAGAGGGAGGAATACCCAATAGGAAATGTGAAAAGCAATCATTTCCATATTTATATCTCAAATATCTAAATCTTGCTAGATCTTCATAATCCAGGGACGACTCGGCTTTCATCCTCTTCCCACGGGATATGAAAAAAAAAATTATAGCTTTGAAATTTTGTTTTTGAGAATAACCAGGGGGAACAACCATCACTGGACCCAGGATTTGGGGGGGGGGGGGGGGGAGGGGGAGCTACAAATCGAAGAAAAAAAAAGAGTTCTAAAAAGAAGCAAACAATTATCAAATAAACAAAATGCTAGAGATTGATTTGAATCCCCAACCTCTAGATTTGAAGGCAATTGAATGAATCACTATTACATTAGAAATACCTATGTATAGGTACATGTATGTAGTTGTTGTTGTTGTTGTTGTTGTACAGAACATAGTTTCCACATCAGAAGAGGGGTTGAATGCTCTGGAATTGCATTGGCTGCCTAGATTAAAGAGGATTAAAAATTCTATTAGAGGGAACCGCTTCTGGGCTCACATGATACGGCCCCCAGAAGGCAAGGAACAATTATTTTGATGATGCCACATTTGGTTTGTGGTGTCATCCTTATATATCTAAAGGGCTGGGGTTTTGATTTCTGCAAAAATGTTATTCAATTTGTCTGTAGCCTCTGGGTGCTGTTGGGTCGCTATTCATTGACACTCGCAGGGCGGATGGATAGGGATGAAAGAGAGAGAAAAGGGGATGGTGATGAAATAGAAAATGAGAGATGGAGAGAGACAGACAGAGAGAGGAAGTTGCTCCTGCATAGGAGAGAGATGGAGAGAGAAAAGATGAGATAGAGATAGAAATAAAGAGAAAGGAAATGAGATGGAGAGAGAATGAAAGAGAGAGAGAGAGAGAGAGAGAAAGAAAGGTGGAGTTGAATGTAGAGAGAATGAGATGTAGTAGGAGAGAAATAGTGTCAGAAAGTTCCCAAAGTTATAAAGATCAAAAGATCAGAGATTAAGATTTTGCTAGAGGGGTACTGGAGAGAGACAGAGGAGGGGGGGGGGGGGGGGGGGGGCGGGCAAGGGAGAGATGCAGTAGTGATATATAGAGAACTAGATAGAAAGATTATTAGAATTCTCATGTATTAGGGGAGACAGAGAGGGAGAGAGGTCTGGAGGAAAAGTAATGAAGCTTGGTTGGTAGAGTAGAGGAGAGATATAGAGATAGATAAAGAGAGAGAGAGAGACCCAGAAAGGAAGACAAAGTGACACAGAAAGAAGTGACATCAGTAAAGGATACCACAGAGTGAAGACCTCCAGGCATTTATACACGCAAGGGTGACACTTCTAGGTAACTGTGTATTTAGGACCATAGTGCTAACCAGACAGAACATACTATTAGTAAGCTTGCCTCTAGGTCGTAGTTGTGCGTTTACTGGTCAAATAACTTTTTAATTAGAAAGTGGATACTTTGGAAGCATCTAGCTTGGTGTACTTTGTCACTATCACCTTGTCAATTCTTGTTGGATTACACAAGATACTGTACACATGGAATATTTGGTGGCGGGGACATTTTTTCGCGCATTTCCCGCGTACAACACTTGTGCAAAAATAAGACCGAGCAAAATATTTGGTTTATTTTGCCCCAGAATACAGTTATCCTTACTGTCCAAAAATTAAATATGCTTGATTGAGTTTAACTCGGCTAAGCTAAAAGAAAAAAATACATTGCACAAAAATTTCCACTTTAACAGTAGTTTAAAGAAATTGTTAGTACAGGTTTTCTTGTGGGTTGGTAGATGGATGCATGGATAGTTGGATAGATAGATAAACTGGAGTAGAATATTTAAAGGAAAGTATTGAGAAATAAGCAATGTAAGGTACTCATGATTTGAATGTTTCTTCTGAATGAGAGAGAGAGAGAAAGAGAGAGAAGTGAGCAGGCAAGAAGGAAGGAAAGGATGGAAGGGAGAGAGGGATAAGGAAATGGGTAAGAGAGAGAGAGAGAGACAGAAAGAAGGAAACGGATAAAGAGAGAGAGAAAGACATACTAAAGAATCCTGGATCAAGTACTGGCTATCAAATGAATAAGTATGACTCTATAAGGAAATTGGAAAACAATATTTAGAAATGAATATCATGTAGATTTTGAAAATCTATACATTAAAGGCAACTGAAATGCATCATTGTGTTGGCAGTTATGACGAAAACCGCATTGTATTGATACAATGTGTGTTTGTAAACATTCCAGGAGATGCAATCAGTGACGCAAGTTTATGTTGTTCATGGTGTCCTTGAAAGTAGGTGCGGGTTATCAAGGGAACATTGTCCTGCATGCTACCGATCCTCAGCTGTTAATCCAACGGCGCATACTTACAGTCAAGGCAAACAACACGTATCGCTTAACGGCTACCAATACTAGAGGAAAATCCCCCTTCTGACGCATAGGAATCTGTACCCGGGTGGCCGTGTAAAGCCGCAGGGATTCCCGGCCGGATGATTGCTTTACGCTGATCAATGTCATATTGAAAGACGGACGGACGGTGTGACCTTGTGCTTTGGTACACTGTGGAGTTTTCTTCACCGAAGATGGATTATATGAAAGAATGATTCAGGGTATGTTAAAGAATTCATGCAAATGAGGGTTAGTTTGATAACATAAGATGGACGGACTGACATCACTTTGTGAATGATCTAGGATTATTTGTTAAGAAACTATTCTGCAAGAGAGAGAGAGAGAGACCACAATTCTTGTTTTGATTCAGAGAATCTGTTAGTAAGGTTTAATATGCTTGAAGGCAAACTGACTGTCTTTGTGCTTTGATATGATTGGGATTTCAAAAGTGGATGGTATGGGAGAAGAATCCTTGTTTTGTAGAGATATTATGCTAATGAGGTTTAACTTGTTTAAAGAAGACAAGCAGACAACCTTTACTTTTTAAAATAGTTTGCATTTTTATATCAAGCAGTTGACTGCTGCATTCTCTAATTTCCATAGGCATAGTACAGGGGCCGTCCAGTCCAGTAGCTGATAGGTTAAAAAGAAATTCTGTGAGACAGCATTCCTTGTTTTGACAGAGAATTTATGCAAAGGAGGTTTGGCTCTGTTTAAGAAGGTGGATAGACCAACTCTGCGCATTGTCTAGGTTTTCATGTTTAGGAAGGATTCTATGGAAGAATGATCCTTGTTTTGACAGAGAATTCATGCCAACAAGTTTAAAAAGTAGAAGCGTTTCCTAGATAGACGATGACGTGTGCTTGGAGCATGATGAAGATGATGATGTTATCAAAGCATCACTATAAATCAGTCTTTGACGTCATATGGATTGTAAATATGAATTGAACTATTAGGGATGTGTGAAGGTTAGCATTGGCAAGGAGTTATGCGAATATGTTAAGCAAAAACTCCTCAGCACAAGTGTTTTGAGCTGTGCTTCAAGGTAAGGATAAATATTGGTTCATAAATAATTCATTTTTGCAGCATTTTTTTTTCTGTGGTAGTTCATGAAGGCATATGAAAGTCATATTAGTGGGTAAAGCTAACAAGAGTGACATTGATGCACCTAGAACTGGAAGGACCAGGTGGGTGTTTCCTAAAGTTGTTCGTAAAGTTACCCATGACTTTACGAACAACTGGAATATGAAGTGCCAAATAGGATGCCCAAAGTTTATTCTGACATTTTATCAAAGTGTGACTGCATTTCCCATAATCTCAATTAAATTGTGGCAAAAATATACCTTGCAAGAAGAAAGTTTGTAAACAATAGTAATGTTAATCTATGTCTGCATATTTCACCTTAAGCTGATGCAATTCGTAATGATTGAGAATCCCATTTGGCTATACATTCAAGTCGTTCATAAAGTCATTCGTAACTTTACGAACAGATTTATGAATCACCCCAGGGTAGGTTGCAACCTATCAGATGATCTTAGAACATGCTTTACATACGTTTACCTCCCGCAGGACTTGAAACTACAAGTTGTCTTTTCTTGTGTGTTTTTGTTTCCTTTTATTTTTTTTTACACATATTACACTCTCCAATCATTTGATTCTCTTTAGACATGCACATTAAGTTTCATTTCCATTTAAACGATTAGATTTGATTTAATTTCTGTTCAACACATATTTTCTGTCGACTTGTGATCAAGTTATCTCCACTTTAGTAGTCAGTGGATTCCTACTGGTACATTTTGATTTTAGTTTGGACTCTTACTTGTTATGGTTCAGTCACCATATCATCTTAGAGCTGCCATGTTTGGAAACATCGAAAGGAGCCCATCGAAGTATTAACCTCTTTGCCTTCCTCGAAAGAGGAAATTGGATCAAAACAGTAGCAGGGTGTCCATAACCAATCCACTTGTTTTGGTTCTCTGGTCTAAATAAACTGTTATCCCGTTTCTGTGCGATAAGCGACAATGATGTCACCGAACGGTCGCATGACGCACTACCCGGTGTGAGTTTCGTAGGCCATAGGCCGCTGTTTCTATCACCTCCCTTGCCCTCTTAGCTTTGGAGTAAAGGGATCGGTTGTCAGATGTCAGGATCAATTTCAGCTGCGCTAATCAGAAAGCTTAAAGGGACTGAAAAGAAAGGAGGTGAATGGTTTCAGTAGGTTGTGTTTTGAGTAAACAAGATATTGTAAACAAGGTGAGGAGGTACAATAGCTTGGTGATAGAGCATTGGTGTCTCCTAACCTTGAGGTTGTGGATTCAAAACCAAGTCATTGCACTGATGACCTTTGGTATAGCATTACTCCTCACCAAGTTCCTTGGATAGGGCTTGAAGCTGACAGTCCACTGGATGCAGAGATAGAAACAGAGAGAGAGGGGGAGAGAGATAGAGAGAGAGAGATAGAGAGAGAGAGAGAGAGAGAGAGAGAAAGAGGAAGAGAGTGACAAGAGGGCATACATATTAATGCTAAACAAAGAAAATAAAAGAAAGAAAACTGGAAACAAAGAATATAGGCCTGAAGAAACAATAAGAATGAAAACATCTTCATAAAAAAATTATGGCATACTCATGATAGCAAAGCTCAGATTTCTTCATTATTTCTGCAGTTTCTTCACTATAGCTCATTCCTGAAGGCAAGATCATGATGCATGACTGTCCACCCTATACATCCTCAAAACATGCTTTTATTCTGGCAAACATGATAAACAAAACAAATAGTTCATATAAGCAGTGATCAACAGATCGATAACGATTACCTCATTCAGCTTTGCTTTATTAGCTTTATAACAAACAAACGGGATGTGTAGAAATGTAAACTGTGTTAAAAGTCAAAACCTTAAGAGGCAAAGTGGGGGCATGAACGTTAGTAGTTAGTCACATGTGTAACATGATTGGAGAGAGGTACCTGCATTAATGATAATAATAATTGTGAAAATTTATAAAGTGCACACACTGTCCAAGGACGCTCATGGCGCCAGCCCAGCAACAGTTCTCTTGAATGGATGTACTCTACAAATTAATTTTATATCCCATACAAAATTTTATTTTGATGTATCATGACAGATGTCATGGATTCGCAGTATAACATTGATCATTGAAATTTTGCTGAGTTCTTGGAATTTTGAAAGATGCCTTTCTGGGGAAAGGGGGTCAACTTCTTTTCAATTTCATTACTTCAAAATCTTGCACTAGACATCTGTGTTTATGTACAACTAAACTATACCTTTTCAAGTTGCTTGAAGATAGTTTCTTTTACAATATGATTAGATGACCAGTATTCTTTTACTGTTAAATAATTAGGAGTAGTTCTAGTGGACTGCTAAGCATAATGCTTTCTTCACTGTAAAGCTTTTTATCTTTGTAATATGCAATGCCCTTGTCAAACTTCCCCATGAAGCTACGTCTCCTTCTACATGTACATGTAAGTTCATTCATGCGATGCCTCGCCTCTCCAGATTTGACTTTTAACACAGTTTAATATGAAAACAGTCTGTTTGTTTCCAATCAACTGAATAAAGATGAGTTGAATGAGGTAACAGATATTGATCGGTTGACCGTTGCATGCATACCTCGTTAGTATTCAATTTGCTCGAATCCCTAGCGTGCATCAGTGACAACTGTGTTTGATATGGGTCCAGAGTCATGAATAATGATTATCACTTGAAGATGAATTTGAGTTCTGGGCCCCGTTTCATAAAACTTGTTAGCAGTTAAACAAGTTTCAATAACTGTTATAAGCTAATGAAATTGTTGCCTCTGATTGGCTGAGAGCAGATTTATCATAGAAATGTGGCAGTTGTTACTGATAACAAGTTTTATGAAATAGGGTCCTGGTCATATGTTTGCAATGTAAAAGAAACTATTTAAACACAATTGTACATGTAACTAATGTATTACCTTAAGGTTTTAAAATCATCAGAATAAGAAATCAACTTGATCTGGCAGAAAAAAAGCATATATGCACTGTATACAGAATTGGGTATATGGAACTACCCACAAGTGCTTGGGCCGAACACTCGAGCTTGTCATGTAAAATTTCAAATAGGAGGGCATTTAAAAGCAATTATTTTTCAAGGGATATTTCTAATATGGTATTTTTCCAGACTGACATGAAATAAGTAGACAGCTCCCAAAATTATTTTTCCCTTAAAGTTGAAAGAACTCAAGTTTCACTTTAAGGGATCAGAGAAGAATCGGAAAGAAATCTCAGCCTTACCATCCAGGGTTTGTAAGGATTTATTTGTTGATGATGAATACTCCCCCGTGGGATTTGTTCCTCTTCTCTCTCTCTTCTTTGCCTTCATACTTGGTTTATTTCTTTTCCTTACTCCTCTCTTTCTATTCAAACTGTCTGTCTCTGTTTCTGTCTCTCATTCAGTTCTTCTGTCCATCTCTATCTCACACTGCTTCTTTAGTTCCCATCCTCAGAGCTTGCATCTTTCACTCATGCATGCACTT
>CM057155.1:17175212-17392786 GCA_029962745.1 Echinometra lucunter | reverse complement strand
TCTTCTTCTTCCCCCTCCTCCTTCCATATTGTACTGTTTCCTGTTTCTTCCGTGTTGTCATGCACCAAACAGTGCATGTATCCAAGTTCTCAATATTTCTTCAATTTTAGATGAACAGCCTTTCTTGCAACCATGTCATGTCTTAAGCCAATCTTCTAGAAAGCTATATTCTCTTGTAAGTTGTTTACCAACCTGTGAGTTTGTTTGTTCCCCCTCCTCTCCTCTTTAAGGCAAACTGTCAGTTTCCCTCCAGTCACTGCCACTGAAATTGGTACGCCAAGTTCTTTTTCTCCCTCTTTTTTTTCCTGCTGTTATGGCGGTCAAGAATTTGTTATTGCCCTTTATCCATTTTTTCAAGCCTATGATCCAAACACGGGATAATAGGTTGATCAGACATTCTTTAGTTTTCCTCCCTTTTCGGTAATTGAATCGTTTTATTTTGTTTGTTTGTGTGATCGTGAACTACTAAAGGTCTTTGTGAAATGCAGTTTGTTTATTGCCTGTATTTCATCTTTTTTTCAAAAGTAAAACCATTACTAAAGAAACAAATGATATTTTGATGGAGATTGTTTAACATGAAACTTGTATAGATAGCCTATTGGAGATAAAACATAATACCTTTTTTCATTTTGTGTGGGGTTTTTTTCATGTAGGGTTTTTATGACACTCTGTTTAAAGGGAAAAAATTGTTTTGTATAGACAGGTGGTCTTTCTACACTGATTGTTGCTAAAGCAGGTTTCATGGTTATTTTTAAAAAGAATTCACCTCTTGATTTACTGGCACCTATGATCAGCATAGTACAGGACTCTTTCCGAGAAGTAGGAGTAACGTATTACCAAGAACTAATTGTAGATAAATGAATATTGACCTCCAAGTTTTTCTTTCAGAGACCTTCCCCCATTCCCCATGGCCTCCAGTTTCACTCTTCCCATCTCGTCTCTTCCTTTTAGTGCCCCCTATATACTTAATATTGTATGGATGCAATCAAAGCCCAGTTGTTACTGTCGATTTGGCAACACCGCTTTGCACTTCACCGCCCACCGCAATGCGAGATGTACGTTCTCACTTCCTTAATCAGCTGAATTTGTTCATTACATTTTGCCTGGCTGCGTCTGAGTAAACCAATGTTTATTAATGGTTTGCCGCTTTAATAGATAGAAGTATCATTTCCATTTACCACTCTCATCCAAGAGGGATGGAGGGAAAATTAGAAAGCTGTTAGCTTTTTTCATTATTTCTGAAATTAAATGCTATGTTCACATGCACAAGTATATTTTAGTATACTTTTCCAATATTTGATAATTATAATGTAGAGTCTGTGTATAAGTGCCAACTCCTCATGACTAGTATGCTCAAGGTTCAGTATAAAAACTATGCATGATAGAGGAAAATAACATAAAATACAAACTTTTAATGACTTACAACATACACTTAAATCTATTAGAAGGCAATTCAAATAAATGAGTTTCCCAATCAGGTAAAGAAGTAGTGAGTTTTGGAATAACCAAAACCGTATTTTTTTTAGAATAATCAAACAAATTTTGTTTCAAATATTTTGTTTTAATCAACAAAGATATGATTTCTGGTAATATTGGCAGAGCACATATTCTCTGTTGAGGGCTAGAAGGGTTGTAACTTATCATTTTACACAGGACTTACACCCATCTGGCTCTCATCATTTGATAGTCAATGATAAAGCAAGGAAAGGCAAAGACCAAAAAAAAAAACCCCCCAAAAAAATACCCCTCCCCTCTATTTTCATATCCTCATCAGCCTTATGAAACTTAGAGTATGAGGAATTTGAACCCTACTGTATCTGGTAAGTCCCAGTTATTTTGTCGTACACATGCACATTGCCAACCTGATTTAAGACTATCGTATTTCTGGTGATTTTATGAAGAAGATATCCCTTTTTGAGCTGGAATCTTGTTGAAGCAGGAAGTAAAATAGTACAAATGATGACAGTATTACGTTTATAACTCTGTAATACGTGGTAAATGTATGGGACTCAATGACTAAACACCTTGAACTTGCTTATCTATGTAGGTGATTTGTTGTGATTGTCATATGACTAATGAATGTTTTTTTTTTCCTCTCTCTCTCTCTCTCTCTCTCTCTCTCTCTCTGCCAACAGAAGAGCTTCCTTGAATCACCCCCTGTGGACACTGTCCCTAAGTTCTCTTGCATATCATCTACGTCATCTTAAAAAGGTATGTGCAGATCCTTTGTTAGTTAGTTTGAAGGTTTATTTCACCTGATCAACAAAGAAGTTAACCTTTCATTTGCTCCAGCGACAATTGCTCCGGCTTTATTTCGTCAGAGGCACCTGGTAAGGGTTGCAGTAGGGTTTTGGTTATGCGTAGGGTTAGGATTAGGGGTTGTACAAAGCGTCTGGTCCAGGGTTTGGTTAGCGTACGAAACTGACACGGAGCAATTGTCGCCGTAGCTTGTGTGATGGATTCCTAAAAAAGCATGTGTTTGCTTGTATGTGAGTAACCAGGGGACTGACAGCGGGAAGTCCTCTCATATTGATACCTTACTGAAGGACACTAGAGCATCATTTTGGTTTAGAACCTGAAATGAGATCAATGTGCTACCACTAGGGCATTGCAGCTCATAATCCTTTTGATTCCCGGATATAGCTAGTTTGATTGCAACCTTACACTAGTGCCAAGTAAAGGTTAATCGACTCTATAGCTGCCATCTAATTTGTTAGTGATGCATAAATACTGACCTTGTGCAGGCGCTGTTCACAACAAAATGTTATTTGAGATCTTGAATTGTGGCTTTAAATGGTGCCCTTGGTGCATGCTTTTAATGAATATTCAATGGTTGCTCATCGGGTCAAGACCTGCTATGCTGCTTGAATTTCAATGCTGAACATCGGCTTTCTAAGTCCTGTCATGTGCAATCATTTTCTTTCAGCTGCCATTTTAGTAAATGATGCATTGATACTGACTTCCTGGTACCTGCAATAAAATGTCATTTTAGATGTTGAATAGTGGCTTTGAAAAGTATCATTTCTGTTCTTCATTCATTAATACTTCATGAATCCTCACCAAACCAACACCTGCAATACTCATTGTATTCTAATGCTGTCCAACACCTTTCCTTTCATTCTCAGTTCTGCCATGTGCAGTCATCAAGTTTTGTTGTCAATTTTGCAACCAGTGCATGGATAATGATCTTGTACAGTCACTTTCTGATGAAATGTAATCGGAGGTGCTCAATGGTGGTTATAAATGCTGTCTTTTCTATGCTTGGTCATGAATACACAATGAATGCTCATCCGGCCAACACCTACAGAGCTACTTGAATTTCAGTGCCATTACTGGCGTTTCCTTCCATTACAAGTTTTGTCACGTACAGTCATCAAATTTTGTTGCTGCTAATTTCATGGACCGTACATGAACACCAATCCTGTGCACTTTAAAGGGAGTACCCAATGCTGAAACAATGTCAGTTCATTTAAAAGAGCATGATTTCATCAGCAGAAAATCATGCGCCTAAATTTTTTTTAAAGTCGTGTTCCCAAGGAAACCCCCAAATGTGGTAAGATTTCAGGATATTTTTGACCCCTCAGCTGTGTCCCAGTTTCAACTGGGTACCCACTTTGACGTCAAAATGACGTCAAAGTGGCTAACTTGTCGCGCAATTGTAGCAAAATGTGCGCAAGGTATAATACGTGTTGTACAGTCCAGCACGCAGCACAACTGCAATGCGTGAAGCTGGGTACCCACTTTTATGTCATACTTCATACTCTAATTTTTTGGTCACCTCACTCTTGACTTTTTATGAGAAAATTAGCCATAATGCATTGATTTTGATTAGAAATCATCAAATTTTTAATGTTATTCTTCTTGGAATTCTATTCTCGATCATATATCCAAAAAAATTTACCATTGTGTAATCACTTTAAGAGCAGTTCTATTGTATATAAAAATTGCCCCATACCCATATTCATTGAGTATTTATGTGGAGGTGTCATGGTGTAGTGGTTCTTTCACTTGACTCTCAATTAAAGGGTTGAGGGTTCGAATTCCAGGCTGGCACTAATGTCGTAGGATAGATTTTGAAGAAATAAGGAAGCTTTTTACGGCAATTTTTTCTTGGATTTGCAAGCGAACACCTTTTGCAACACAACGTAAGTTCATATCTAATGAAGATAACACTTTGTTTAGAGCCAAAAGAATTTTAAACTGGAATTAAGACCTTTTTAAATGACAGTGAATAAAGACCATGGAATTAGGACCTTTTTCGAAGAGCTGGAGTTAGGATCCCTTAAACAGCCTCGCATTAAGACCTTTTGAAATAACATAAACGCCCTATTGATTGACAACGAATTAAGCTCTTTTGAAACAACATGGACTAAAGACCTTTTCACAACAACATGGACTTGAGACCTTTTTAAAGAACATGAGGTTAACGCTGTTTGAAATTCCCAGCAGGTGATTTGTAATAAGTCTGAACCATTTACATAAATCAATTATTGTTTAAAAACTGATATATAAACCGTTTATGACATGATGAGTATTCTTTTTTTTTTCTTCTCATATTTGGAAAGCTATGTAAAAGTGTAAACAAATGCTAATTTCTTCAGATATATTTTTTTATATTTATTCACATTTCATATACTTCTATCTTAAGTATAATCTTGCTCTCCATGCTTCCAAAAATATTCATGCAGTATGTATCAGATGACACCAATACCACCTCGTACCATATTCTTTATCAGCTTGAATTAAACAAACAGATTTTTGTCACCGCAAACAAATATTTCCCTTTAGCTAATTTGATATCCTCCGTCAATTCATGGTGAAACTGAGATTGTTTTTGCTTTGTAAATGGATACCTTCTGTGGCTGAATCTTAGCTTCCCTGCAGAGTATCTATCATTCATAAATGGTTTCTGTGAGAGTGTCGCCACCGTGACGTACGTGCAAGCAGATGCTATTGTTTCCAGACTTTCGTCATCATTGTAATGCCTGTCGGACAGTGTTAGCTTGTTATGTTTTGGCCCTCCAGCTCTTCTTTGCGTTGGGAGCTTTTGGGTGTGACTTCTTTGACGTACTTCAGGTACTATTTCTTGAGGCCACGTGATCAAATATTTTTTCCTAATTCCTTCCTAAAAAAAAATATTCTTCTTTTCTGAAGAATAATGCATGAACATTATCACCAAACTGACCAGAATAAAAGTCTTTAAACTGAAGCGCTCATTTTGTTACTTTTCTCTTCACTTGTTCAGCTTCGGGTGTAACCTTCTTGACGTTAGTTCAGTCTGATATTTCTCCTTTTTTTTCACCCAATAATCCATGAATTTGTTCAGCATATCCAAAATGATATAGAAACCTTGTTTTCCATGTAATATATCAATATTCTGAATGTGAAAGTGTTATGTCACAATGAACAAGAAGAGCATAGTTAACTCATTTGTGACAGAAGGTCCACATTTTGTGGTTTGGCCTAATATCTTTTGATGCAAAGCCCTAAAAATCATACCAAATACATGAGCAGAAAGAGCAAAAAATTCTACACAAGCTGTGTCCATTTTGGTTGCGTCAATATTTTCTGTTCGATGATGAAATTTTTTTTAATGAAAATAAGCATTAAAATCATTAAATTGGCAATGCAATGGAAATTCTAAAATCACCATTTTCCCCTGCAAATTGGCAACTTTTTGAATTCTCTTCATACTTTTTGACAATTTATATTTATTTCAGATACTTTACATTTTATTTTAAAAATGTAGCAATAAAAGAAAACTTTTGGTGTTGCCAATTTGAAGAATAAAAGCTGATCAAATTAGGCTTTAAATAATTCCTGTCACGAATGGGTTAAGAAGGGTATAGAGAATGTATAATATAAATCTGTACTTTGTAGATAGTCTGTTCACATCAATAAACCCTACCCTGTGTTGACATAGGACTAATGTGAATGTGCCCCGAAGGGTTAAAAATGTAGGTTGGGCCCCTTGCAAGAGAGCGTTGAAAAATTATCCCAGGGGACTAGGTACACACTAATTACCAGGGCATACACGGTGATTAGCGCTAAAGTGAAATTTGCATTTCATCATCGTCTTTGTCATCAGGTTGTTTGAGGAGAGTGGCCCTCGAAGGGGTATGTCATCAACTGAAAGTCTCATACCCCAGTCACACGAGCGATACCGACAACGGACCTTATGAAAAGTTACATGACTCAAATGGGCCAGTGGTAATGATGATGATTATGATAATGATGATGATGATGATAATAATGATAATAATAACAGCAGCAATAATGATGATAATGTTGATAGTGATGATGATAATGATGATAATAATAGTTATAACAACGAACAAAATGAATCAGGAACAATTGTAAAGGTATGCTTTTTCTAAGAAGTGCAGGGAACTTGTTTCAAAAGCATTGGGCAATGGATTGAAAGGATTAAAAGCTTTGGTATGAGAAGGGAAAGAAGTGCTGTAGATAAAAGTGAAATATGATGTTCTCTGCCACTGAAAGAGAGAGAGAGGTGATGTACATAGGAAGAGTGGTTAACGAAGGATCGATTGGTGTTGCAGTGAGACTGAGGTATTAAGCCAGATAACTTGTATGCATTCAATGGACATTTCTCTCTTAGGGTAGTTAGAGCATTTTCAGCATGATATGTATTTCAACTAATTTTCACCTGGAGGGTGTAGGGTGATGTTGACGCCAATGTCGGGGTCGTTATTTTTGTTTCGTCTTCATTTGAGAGCTTTATCAAGGTCTTGCAGAAGTTTGATGTCAAATGCTGGAGGAGAGACCTCAGCTCAGAGAGGACAAGGTTGTATGTAAATTGCAATGCATGGCACCTACTTGGGTCTTTCTAGTTACAGATCCGTTGGAATCTTGATGGTAATAGTGATGAAGATGATGATGTTGTTGATGATGCTGTCATTGATGATATAAGTGATGATTGATTATAACATAACGGTGTTACATTTTGTGCTTAAAGAATTTTAAGAGGAACAAAAGTGATAGATGAGGTATGGGTTATATCTCCACTGGAATATCAAATCTACAGATATTTTGCAAAGTTGGCTCCCTTCTAGATTGTAAGAAGCAGACAGCTTGCTTTTATATGAAGCTCTGTGATGCTTATATAGCAGTAGGTAGTTACCAATAGCAACAGACATAAAATTCCAATTCATATGATTTTTATAGGTATTACAGATGTCAATAATGAATCTACTTTGATGTATAATGTGCTAAACTGTGTAAAATACCCATACTAAGGGGTCTTGTAGAAATTGGAGCAAAATATGACTACCCTATGAATAATCTGCAATTATTCCATTTTTTTCTGAAATCAGACGGTACAAGTGCTGCATATATATTGCTTCAAAATAACTGCAAACTAGAGTTATATGGTAGGGTGAATTATACATGAGTGGATCAGGACGGATTTACGATGTTAAGTGGATGTGATGGGAAGATTTGTTGGTTTATTTAAATTCAGGTAAGGCAGACGTATGCTTACATGAAGAGTTTGTAATGTATTCGAGCTGAGATCGTTGCGGTTCTTCTCAAATTATCATAAAACACATGTCGTATATCACCGATAATGATAACGTTTAAATCAGTCTTTGTCAGAAAGGTACTTTGAATTGCTAATAATTTAAACTAGGAAGTTTTCTACGTAAACCAGCATCATCTTTTTTCATTATTCTGTGATGTATGATGGCCTGTAACCGGGGAGAGTGATCTCACAGGACTTGTAGCAATCACACCATTAACCCATAGAGGTATAGTGTC
Organism: Echinometra lucunter; assembly: GCA_029962745.1. Lineage (NCBI taxonomy): Eukaryota > Metazoa > Echinodermata > Echinoidea > Camarodonta > Echinometridae > Echinometra > Echinometra lucunter. The sequence goes on along the minus strand of CM057155.1, from coordinate 17,385,010 downwards.
ACCTTTAGGAGACATTTTTGCAGTAGCTGCTGGTCCAGAATGTTGGGCAGTACATATCATACATGAGCAGAAAGAGAAAAATGCACTGACAAATTTGAGCCCATTCCCGTCGCTGCATGATGTGGCGTTCTCGAATTAGAGCAGTTTAAGTGTATCTAATCATTAAACTCTTTAAATTGGCTATGCAGTGAATAATATATAATCACTATTTCTGTGTTCAAATTGGTAATTTCTGATTCAATTTTACAATTATATTTCATTTTGGTTTATGTTATATCCATATTTATTTTTTTCAAGCTATGTAAACGTGGGAAAAAAATAATTTGTATTGCCAATTTGAGGATTGAAGATGATTAATTTAAACCTCAAGAAAGCTCTGTACTGCTATGGGTTAAACATACTTTTTATAGTATAAACTGTCCGTTCTATATCTAGTACTGTACAGGCTACTGCATTCGTTCTGATTCTGTTAAAACAAAAATATGCGCAACATCCCACTGCAGAATCCTTGTTTCAACTGTGATTATGTTGGGGGGGGGGATTTTTGTTGCATTTGCATTCCTGTTTCATTTTCAATTCTATGATGAATAGACCAAATTTGTGCATCTATCAGACATAAGAACAGATGGGGGGGGCCATAAAGCTGTTCGTAAAAGTTACGAACGACTTGAATATGGCAGGCTAAATGGGATTTTCAGTCATTATATAAATGGCATCAGCTAAAGCTGAAATATGCAGACATAGATTAACATTACTATTGTTTACAAACATTTTTATTGCGAAGTATATTTTTTGCAAAACTTTAATCGAGATTATGAGAAACGCAGTCACACTTTGTTAAAGCGTCAGGAAAAACGTTGGGCATCCCATTTGGCTTGCCATATTCCAGTCGTTCGTAAAGTTATTCCTAACTTCACGAACAGCTTAATGAAACACCCCCTCAGATTATTTAGCATTGGGCATGGAAGTGCATATCAGCATGAGGAAAAGACTATTAACTTTATTACATGAAATACTAACTTTAGTATATGAAATGTTAGTGGTATGCTTTCATGCCCAGCATGGCATTATTGAATAGTCTTCAAAGATAGCAATATTGTAAGAAGTGAGTTGCAATTTGAGTATAATTAGGTGGTGTTCATTTCACTATGAATGAATGTAAACAAGCTAATCATGAGCATGGATGTGAAGAAAAATTGGTTCCATTCATGTACACTTGGTTTTTATTGGTCGATAATTTTTGAACAAACATGACCCCCCCCCCCCCCCACACAGCCTTCATTATTAGTGCAAATGTTCTTTTGTTTGTTGTTACATTCAATTCAATTCATTTCAATTCAATTCAATTCATTTATTTTCACAAAATAAAATCAAAATACATTATAATATTACAATAACATAAAAATGCGTATATACAATATTCTGCGGGGCTTTCCTCGAAGGTTAAAAACCTGTAATTTAGGATCGCCCCAAAACATAAATTAGATAAGTGGGATGAAAAGCTGTTTTCAATAAAGAATCTAGACCTTGATTTAGTGAACTGCAAGTGATATGACATTTACGTATGCAGTTTAAGAATGTAGACTTACGAAACCTTGTCTTTTAGAGCCATTTATTTATGGACTTTTTCAAACGTGGCCACAGCACCTGCTATTTGCGTATTACAGGCGAGGAGGAGGAAATGAGCTTTTGTTTGGTCGTGCTTAGGAATTGTGTTTGGTTCCTGTGAGAATCTTTCTCCATTGTGGTAATAGATGTGGATGAAAATTGGAGAGTGGAGGTGAGAGGGGGGGGGGGGGGGGGAGACGGAGATGAGGATGGGGGTGTTTGAAATAGAAACTGATAAGCTTCATATTCTGAAAAGCTGAAGCAGATTGAGTTGTGTCAAAATTTCTGTAGGGGTGAGTTTTTGTCCCATAGTGCTTAAGAATGGTGTTCAGTACCTGTAAAATCTTTTTCATTTGGGTAAAAGATGCAAATGAAAATTCAAGAGTGGTGAGGGAAAGAGACGGTATAAGAGAGAGAAGGAAAAAGAAAGAGAATGACAGACAGACAGATAGACAGGAGGGGGAGAGGAAGTGTTCTTAAATTGAAAAATGTCAGACTTTCCATTTTACCAAGTTAGAGCTGATTAATTTTTTTGGCCACACTTTTTCGGTACCATCATGAAATATGTTAAGAAAGAGTAGAAGGAAAGAAAGGAATGTGTTAAATTCGTTAGTTTGGTCTGTGAGAAGCATTTTGTTAGTTGTTGCCATGACAACGCATCAGACAATCTAATTAGTTTTTTTGTACGAGATCATTTCCCGTGTGGAAAGACATGGATGGATTTTGCTGTCGTCTGTCTGTGCGCTCTTTTCTTCTCCTGCTGTTGTCAGGTGTCTTTTGTGTTTTCGTCTGCCTTACTCTGGTGCTGGTGATTGAATTGCTGCCAGTGCACTTTGTATCGGTGCTGCGACCTTTGCTGTGGTGGGTGACACTTTCTCCGGGCTTTATGTTTTTCAGAGATGTAGGGTTGTGTTAGGGTTATTGTTGGATTTAAGATTAGGTTTAGGGTAAGGGTTAGGGTTGGGCGTAGTGTTTGGTCCAGAGTTAAGTTAAGAATTAGGTTTGGGTATGAAATTGACTCGAACCAATCGGTGAGCTTGTGTTCTAAACCACACTTGTTATCAAAGGAAGAATTGAGAAGGAATGATAATAATGATGATTAAGAGGGAATTTGTTCAGAGCCAGAAGGGCATTCTGTAATTCTGTGTTGAGTATTGATATGAGTTTTTGTCCTTTTCGCTCCGAACAGACAAAAAAGGAAAATGAAGACGAAAGATTTGAACACAGAGAACCTAGGAATCATATTTTGACATTGGGATTTGTTGTAGAAAGACTTCCTCTGAAATTATACTCAGTTTTTGTGGGTATCAGTAGACAATTTTGAATGGAGGGGGAGGGGGATTGCAGACAAGAGGGTCCTAAGAAGAAGATCTCCAGTTTGAAAATATCCAATAGTCTTTAAATGTCAAATTTGCAGACGAGTTTTTGATACAAAGCTAACAGCAAGCTCACTGCAAACTTGCTACACAAACTCACATGAACCGTGGCAAGCTTCCAGCACGTTTGCTGGCATAGCAGCAAGCTTAGAGGTAAGGTAGAAGTCTCAATTGATGAAAGTTTGCCTGGAGCATGACTAGCCCTTCCTGTAAGGCACAGATGAACAAACCCTCTAGATAAAACAAAGATGTTAATTATTACCCTTTGAAAAGAAAGTGGAGTTAATAAGGAATTACGTAGGAGCTTACGTCAGTTGGAGGCAAATACTGTAGGGAGATTCATATCCTCTGTTTTGACAATTTTAATAAGGTCTTGTGGTAAATGTCGATGGTTTAAAAGAAAGGAGTTCTCTGCCCACATCCTTTTTTTGGCCAAAACACAAAATATCAGCTAATTGTTGATGCAGTGGTATGTACCAGTAATCATTATATGCTACTGATCATGATGATAGAGATAATGGCATTAATGACAATAGTACAGTGCACTAATATTGTGCCATGAAATATTGTGCCTGAAAATTTTGCTACCTGGTACCCAGGCATACCTGTAGGTACTAGGTTCATTTTGTAATGTTTATAAGTAACATCAGTGAGGATAGAACAGAACCCTTGAAATCGTTCTTGAGTTCTGGAAGACAGTCAATCATTTTTGTTTCCTGCCTTTTCATTTATATTGTTTCAATTTTCAGCTTTCTGTTTGTACTGTATTCTGTTTGGTGCATGTCAAAAAGCTTTTGTACTTGTGTGTCCATTGCTGTTCTTCAGTTCTGAATGATATGAAATTAGGTTTGTGAGCTTTCTTTCTTCCTTTTATTTTTTGTTTTTCCAGTATGTTAACCCCTTTGCTCCAGGAACAGAGAGGTCCTTGTATAAAACCTATGGGAATCATAGAATTCAGTATTCAAAGGGTTTATGGATTTAGTGTATTGAAAGTGTGAAGTTCTTGCTTCATATTGTCAGCTTGATATATCGGAGGTGTTGGCGGCCAGTTATGAAACAGTTCGGATCTTGTTTCAATTTATTGCTGTCATTGATAGCCCTGTCAGTGCCCATCTTTGATCATTATCACTTGTTTGCTGCCAGAAGGACGTTAAGTCAGAACTTTGAACACCATGTTAACACCCTTTTTTGCTCTCAACGGATGATATATGAAGGTGATGCAGGTCCTGCACAAATTCAATTACCAGGCCATCGGTAAGCTTTGAAGTACTGGAGACTGTTGTGTCTGGGGTGTCCTGTTTCGTGGGCTTAAGTCATTGAAGAGCTGCAATGTAAGACCAAAGTGTATCGTCATCACAGACACAAACACTTTCAGGATTTGATTTCTAGAATGATTTTGATACCATATTGTATTGCTTGGAGAGATCATGCCTCGTTTATCTTAAAGATCATTGCAATATTTTTTTATTTCAATAGGTGTTTAGTTAAAGGTATAATACAGTTTGGGTAGGCCCCTCAAAAATCATTTGTCAGATTGCTTTGCTTTCAGCTGATCATATAAAGATATTAACAATACTAAGATATGAAATTTTTTTCCTCCTCAAGTTTAATATGAAACAAATGAAAGGCATAAAATATTTTTGATCTCGGGTCAGTGATATAAAAGTCCAACAATGTTGACGTAAAGTAACATGTGTAAAACCAATGAGAGTTCTGTTTATGCAACAAGCATAACGAAGCGCTGTAATGGTTGTGTGGGGAGCAGTCAGCGTGCAAGGGTTCTATAGCGTAGGGCAAAGTGAAGCTGTTATATTGCGTTCCTTTCAGATACACTAAAAATTCATCGAAAATCATGAATGGAATATCACATGATCTCATACAGACAATGTGAGACTGAATTTAATCAGATTCATGCCACTTTCCATTTTTGCTGCCAAAATGGTACATGAGCTTTAAAGCTGCTGTAGATGGTAAACTATCTGATATTTAATGGTTCTAAAATTGTAGATATTTGATGTGATCATTTTTTTTACTAGACTGCAAAGAATGTGTATGCTCGATAAGGAAGCAAGCAGGGGACCGATCCAATGCGCTATTTAGTGATGAGGATTAATGCCTTACCAAAGGGCACTTGTGCATCGACTTTTTGTCTAAAATGAGACCTCCTGGTTATGAGACCTCTTCCCTGTCATGGAGTTATTCCAAAGGAGCTGTGACCAATTGCTTCCAACAAGATTTAAACTGATTTCTGCATACTATATGATTAAAAGTGAAACAGTACCTTTAAAGGTTGTGCCAAGGATTTGAAATGCATGGACAGAAAGTGAAGGCGACATGTTTGGCAACATGCAAGCCACCCTTCGTGAGAGGAACAGTAGATATTTTAAATTGGCAACATCTATCAATTCTGCCTGCAGCATGCATTAGCTTGCAAAGTGACTGAGAAGACGAGAGCATGAGAGAGAGGGGGTGAAAAATTGGAGGGAAATATTAGAGGGGAAGTGTAGAGAGAAGAGAATATGTTACGGAACAAATTTTCTGGTCGCAGCGAATTACATAGAAATCCATGCACAATTCTGTACTTACTGCCAATTGATATTGTAGAGAATGCATCAATTTCATTAGATGAAATTTTTTTTTAGCACTGTCTGTTAATCAGATTTTCACTTATATCATATTGTACAGAGTTAAATCCCTTCTTAACTCATAGCAGTACAGAGCTTTCGCGAGGTCTGAATTAATCATCTTCAATCCTCAAATTGGCAATACAAATTATTTTTTTGCATATTTACATAGCTTGAAAAAAATAAATATGGATATAACAAAAACCAAAATAAAATATAATTGTAAAATTGAATAAGAAATTGCCAATTTGAACACAGAAATAGTGATTATGTATTATTCACTGCGTTGCCAATTTAAAGAGTTTAATGATTAGTTACACTTAAACTGCTCTAATTCAAGAACGCCACACCATAGAGCGATGGAAATGAGCTCAAATTTGTCAGTGCATTTTTCTCTTTCTGCTCATGTATGATATATACTGTCCAACATTCTGGAACCAACAGATACTGCAAAAGCATCTCCTAAAGGTGACACTGTACCTCTATGGGTTAATCTTGTACATTTTGTAACAATTTAGCGAGGTTGGCCTCATGAGCATCTATACTCTTCTCCCTGGGGGCCCTGCAATCATATTGTTACCCCTGCTTTTTTTTTCTTTTTAGCAGATTGGTTCGTCTTACACTTCGCCATATTTCACTTTAAAATAAGACAAATAAACCAGTACATATTAATCATTTTGGGGGGCCTACAAATTCTACAAGCATGCTTTTTAGTAGGCCTCCTCGTATTTCTGTAATAATAAATTGTAACATAAGCATTGGTGATACATGTATATTGCGTCTATGTATTATTTAGCAAAACTATTGAACAATTGTATTTTGATTTATTCTTGTTTGTATTTTGTGAATTATTGTTTTGTTGGAATACGAAACAAATAAATGAAATGAAATGAAGTTTCTGCATTTATTAAAGAATAAGTACAAACAGTGGAAAATATAATGATACAAATCAAACTGATACAAATATAGTGTGACAAATATACAAAGGAAGAATATGTATACTTAGATAATATCAAAATAATGGAGTTGGTTTTAATGAAGAAATAAATATAAATGCAGGGGCCAGCTATCATAAGCCAATAGGCTTTACCCCAGCTACCATGAGAAGGTGTTCTAGTATTCAGGGATTTTCTTTCTACCAGGTATACATTTGCCTTTCCTGGGTGGAGAGTGGCAAATGTAGATAAATGCCTTTCAAAGAAGTTACGTTGACTGCCCTGGGGACTTGTCCACCAGACCTCAACACCTCCGCTTGTTATTGGATAAGAAGTTTCTTTTTGAAACTTAGCATGGATCATAAGCTGAGGGACAGAAGGGTATTAAGTTGTATAATTTCATACAAAGTGCATGCCCTTCTTGATGACAAGCAACCTTTAGAGTAATTGTTTCCGATTACTTGTGTATAAATGCAGGTGTTTTACTTGTCACTACCTGTTCTTTCTCAAGATCGGAGATGGGCCTGGGAAGCTGTAGTTTCAATCGATTCCATCTTCCGACTATCTCCATATTGATCTGGTTCCCACGTTGAAGTGACCAAGAAGTATCAGCTAACCAAGCTCGAAGCATCATTTCTGGGAAAGGTTGAGGAGTTTGGAGGGGGTGAGAAAGAGAGAGGGGAGATTGGAGGGCAGGAGGGCTGATGGTTCAGAAGTGTTTGATTATCGCACTGGCCCGGGGACGGGTGAACAAACGAGGGCCTCGTAAGCTGTGTTTGCCCTTTGGGTCTGCTGTATGCATGATGAGTACTAGCACAGGGGTATTAGGTGGATATATAATGTGGGAGCACTGTGGTTTAGTGGTAAGGGCTCTTGAATCTCATAGAGGAGGTTTCTTGGTCCCATCCCTGCTCTGTGTTTATTTCCTTGGACAAAATGTTTTATCCATGTTTGTTTCTCTTGGCCCCTGGGGGGTGTTTCACAAAGGCTAAGAGTGACTAAAATTGCACTTAGCTATGGCTTGCCATTCATGCCACTGTTTTCTTTCACCATGGATCTCTCAAAGGATTTGCAAATCATGGTCACAAATCTGCAGAATTGAATTTTTTTATAGTTTATTGATGAAGAAAACAAAAAAAGTAAATTCCGCAAATATGTGACCATGATTTGCTCATCCCTTGAGAGACTGATGGTGAAAGCAAACAGTGGCATGAATGGCCTGCCATAGTTAAGAGTGATATGAGTGAATCTTAGTCTTTGTGAAACACCCCCCTGATGTATTTGTCTATGGTAGGGTAGGAATAACTTTGTAGCCCTTAAAACGAGCAGTATTAGGACTGACGAGGCTATCCTAGGTGTGTAAGACCATGTCATGATTGTGTAAGTTGCATATAGGGAGATTTAATCCTGTAAAGGTAGGGAAAAGCTCAACACATGTATATAATGTATCTTTTTAACTTTGCAATGAAGGAGTGATCATTTTGCTGTGAATATACAGCACTGTTTACAGCAGTCCCTGTTACTTTGTGTACATTTTATACACTTAGTGTGGTTGGCTGATGTAGTTGACAAATGGGCAAAACTGTACAAAATGTTGTTCAAAGAGTTCATATATGTTACCATCTGTATGTCCTTACCTCCTCTGCAAACAAATTAAGAGTTAGGTTGTTGGTAATTGGCTTTTCTATAATTGGAAAGTTTCCCCCACCTTGCTGCATCCTGATTGATGATAGACATAGTGATAGACTGATTAAAATGAATTTCATTGCAACATTTATTGCATTCTATTGATTTCATGGCCTTAAGGGGGGACCATCACGAAGTTCGAGAAAGTGTTATGAGGCGATGCGAACATCTTCAAATTCTCTGAACACATTTGAAGGAGAGCCTTATTGCTAGTGCCCTCACTTCTTGTTAAGTGTGAAGGCTGACTATGAATTCTTGAGAAGGGTTGCATAATGACAACATCCCCGTACTTAATGAGTCAACATGAGTAGACCCATTTACACTATACAGGATTGGACACTAACAGGTGCCCGGGACACCTTTTTTTTAGGTCTGGACCCCCCCCCCCCAAAAAAAAAAAAAAAAAAAAAAGGAACTGTTGTAACACAGGGCTCAGTACGAACTGAGCCCAAAATTTTAATTTGGACCCCATTGTAAAAGTTAGTGTGGAGCCCTGCTCTATAGTAGGAAAAAAAATTGTGATACTAACATCAAATTTTGATGTTAGGATAGCAATTACCTGGGAATTCTGAGAAAACTATCAGAAAGAAAAAAACAAACCATGTCAAAACACTCTCCCGTGGAGTGTAATATTCCTCCTACATGTACCTTGATGTGAAGTACAGGTTTCAGCAAACCCATTTGATGTTGAAGTGATGTGAAAGTTCACAAGGAGCTATATCATATCATTTGAAACTTGTGATCATGGAAATTAGTAGTTGCTCATCTTAATACATATGGAACTAAGTGCTTTCATTTATTATTGCATGATGCACAGTACTTTCCTATAATCTGAGGCATAGTATATTTCTCACTTTATGTGTAACCTTTATAAAGTGTAGACAAAATACAACTTATAGACTGTTCTGTCTTCTATTACTTGACCTTGATTGTAAGAGCCTCACGAATGTTTAAGAAAATCTTTCGAGTGGTCCAAACATCCTTGAATGTTTTTTGTAGAGGATGGAGAGTGTCTGAAGCAGCATTTCATGATGTTTATCTCACGGGTGAGGTGGGTTAGTACCCCTACAAAGTGTGCATGCATGACCGTGAATCCTCAAGAACGATTGCACTAAATGTTGTTTGTACTTTCATTCTTGGTCACAAGTCAATAATGAGACCTTGGGTTTTCTCTGAATGATCAAAACTTCAGGGGAAATGTGAACTGTTGGACGTGACGCTCCTTTTTTTTTCTCCATTCTAACATTTTAATGAAATGCTGTGGTATGGAGGAGATGCTAGGTTCATATCTAAGGAAGATCCGATGACGGGAGCCATTTTGTAAAACCTCAAATCATCCAAAATGTATTAATTAAGTGAAATATTCGGCATATTTGAATTGTTCCATTCACCCGAAAAATAATTTGCATATAGTTTTGGTGCATGAAATAACCCTGGGAAAACTTTACCAGGCATTCTAGGGGTTGGTATTTTAGGAGTTTGAAGAAAAATAAAGGATATCATCTTTCCTTCTTCCTTCTTCCCAGTATCACCAGGGCTGAAATCAAGGAACCGGTGTGCCGTACTAAGCCACCCAATATCCTCCTCTCGTTTGCTACCAATTTTCTTCCAAACCAATTACAGAGGAGCTATCCCCCAGTCAGGAGATATCCTCATAACCTTGTCCTGACCTTCTGTCCTGACTTTACTCCTTTCATCCCTTGGGAGAGGGCATGGTGATTGAAATAAAGATGAGAAGGATGGAAATTGAAAGAAATAGAGACAAGGCGATATAGTGGGAAGGTGAGAGGAAAAGGCGATAGAGAGAGAAAGAGAGAGGGAGAGGGAGAGGAGGGAGAGAGATGGAGGGAGGGAGGGAGAGAGAGAGAAGAGAGAGGGAATGGGAGGAATCGATGAGAAGAGAGAGACAGGCAAATGGAGGAAGGGAGGGAGGGAGAGGGATAAGGAGGAATTACAGAGGGGGAAGGGGATGGAGATGGGGAAGAATTAGAGATAGAAAGGGGAAGGGAGGAAGGGAGTTGGTGGGGAGGAATAAGAGAGAGAGAGAGAGAGAGAGAAAGGGGATAAAAAATCAAATTAGTTGATGATTGTGAGCAAGGTGAAAAGGATAGCAGAGAGACATAAATAGAGCAGGATAAGAGAACCTGTCAAATTTGAATTTAGTCTTATCCATATCAGATTGCAGCAAATCAGAAAAAACAGTTGGAAGTCGTTAACGGCCTTCTGATCAGGGCGACAAATAAACTTCCAGCAGACGAAACTGATGAAAATAAATAATTGGATTTTTTGCTGGAAAGGTAAAGCTTCATTGGATTTATTTAAGTTGGGATTAAGAGGAACATTCCACCATTGCTGAAGAGATGAAAGCAACATTTTCATCTGTTTTCATGTTCCAGCATTCCAGCCCTACGTCATTTACATGTTGCCTGGTATTGCTGTGATGTCTTGGTAAGGGCCTTCCAAATAAGTATGCAGTCGACTGTAGAGAAACGATGTTTGCACTCCCATTGTAGCTTTTGTGTGTGTTCAGTGACCAATGATTAACATGATGTTTTTCCTTTTCAATCTTTCCTTCTTATATTTATTGAAAATGTCATCAAATAGAGGAACTAATGATCCTGAAACTGCTAGGGAAATAGCATAGTTACACCTGGTGCTGTTTCCTCATCATGCATATAGATCTAATGTAGTTGCTTTTTGTCATGAAAAATGTTGCATTTTTCCATTGTTGGAGCTCATTTAAACCCTCAATTGGTGTGTGCTCTGCAAGTTTCTTTGTCTTACAAGTTGAAAATATTGTGTTTTTTGTTTAGGAATAGTGTACTATTTATTTAATGGATCATCTGAGCCATCATGATTGGCCTATTTGGGATTCTCCTTGCAGGGACTTCTGGTGTGGCCAGCTGTCACCTGTTTTCTGTTCATAACCAAAATGGGTATCGTTTGCAATTGCACTGTATGAACAATTTTGAAAAAGAATGAAAATAATTTAAAATATGGCTTTGAAAATCAATTGTAATGGTAAACACAAGCAAACTAATATAACAGTGGCATTGGCAGAGGTGTGTTATAGTAAATGGAAAAGGCAGTAGTATTTGAAAAGGAATCTCTGATTTTATTTTTTATTTTTTATTTTTTAGTTTAAAAATGAATAATCATTCCTTCACCAAAGATCACTTTTTAAACATTTAAAAAGCAATTTTCCTTTGTTATGATCTAAGCTGAATGAGTAAAGCATTTTAACTATTTTTGAGCCATATCAGAATATTTAATAGCACCAAACAGTAATTATTACAAGCCTACTTCGAGTACCCTTCAACCCAAACTACTATCATCTGTGTGTCATTTGCCCTGTCAATTATGGGCTTGTGCTAGAAAGTTGATTATTAAACCCAAATTGATGACAGAGTTAATGTTTATTCTGTGTTCAACGATGTTCAGTCAGGACTCTTCGTCAAATTGGAAAGCTACTGGAACATTATAGATTGCTATTTGTTTTCATTATTGGTGAAAGGGGCATGTCCCTGCCAAACTGTGTCGATACTGACACTGTAGTCGTTCTTTGATTTTTAATCAGTAAAACAGCTACAAGTTAGGAAAAAGGATACATTTTTTTCAAGGAAATCTCACCTGATGTTTGCATATCACCAAACATCTTGGTTTCAAGATTGTCTTACAAGTGTTCAAATCATCAAAATGCTCCTCATGAGCATGGCAGTTATTGGCGTAGGAGTCATGCAAGCTGTGTTTCTTATACCACTAATCATCCTAAGGCATTCTGAATATCAGATACACTGGCCTTCCTTACAGAGGCATTGCTGGATCATTTTTAGAAAAAAAAAAAGGTGGAGGGCAAGGGGGTGTCAGACCAAATTTTACGACTTATTAGGTATATCAGTGAGATGTGGTATATGAAAAAATATATTTACAGAATTCTCATAGTTTGCGTTGTTTGCGTTCGCAATGCGTCTTTTCATGCCACTAATTTTTCGCTGAGCTACCTTTATTGTAATTTCCCAAGAAAAAATAAATGCCTTCAGATTCTCAGTTTTGCAGACAGGGCTTCAAATTTCTTTAAAAAAAAGCTTTTTATCTTAAAAAAAAAAAAAAAATTGGCAACAGTCTACAGTAATGAGAAATTTCCATATGAAAATTCATCCTGTTAAACCCCACACCTCTCCCCTTCCAGTGATACCCCTCACGTGATGCCCCTCCTGTGATACCCCTCCAGTAATACCCCTCCAGTAATACCCCTCCAGTGATACCCCTCCAGTGATACCCCCCCCCCCCAGTGATACCCCTCCAATGATAGCCCTCTAGTGATATCCCCTCCTTTCCGTGATACCCCTCCAGGGATGGCCTTTCTTCCTTCATCCTTCATACAGAAAGCATGGGATCGATCGAGAATGCATACTGATAACATAAACCCCTTCTCATTCAAGCTTTTCAGCTGATCTCTGGGCCTCTTTTGTTCCCTCCACTAGAGAAGGAGACATGAAAGATTCATGTCTTGTACCCTAGGCGAGGATTTCATTCGTTTTTCTCCTTCCTTCATTCCTTTCAAAATATTTGGCCAAGTCAAAGGCACCTTTTCAAATTTTCAACTGAAGTGAAATGAAAGCCGTTCATTAGGGCTTAGGCCTCACTTTGCAATGGAAAATGGCATTTCAATTTGATTTTATTGGTGAGTGTGCATTTTCAGTACAAACTGACTGTGTTTACAGAAGCAAAATTTAAACCTGGTGTTTCAGTTCTCGGACATCTGCATGGCACCACAGTCATATGAAGCAGAACAGGGGAGCATTTCATGAAGAGTTTTGTCAGTAATTTTCACTGACAACTGTTACAAGCTACTGAAAATCCTTGCATCTGATTGGCTAAGAGCAAATTAGTCAGTGAAAATCACAGACAAGTTTCTTCATGAAACGCTCCCTTGATTTGATGATTTAAAATCTGAAAAGATTGGCCTGTTCTAGCTTTCAAGGTGAAAAATATTCACTTTAGTATTCATACTTCTAGTTTGTCTTTCCAGAAGTAACAATCCTTTTTTACCAATATAATGATTCCAAAATCTCACATTAGACACATATTTATATGTATGTAACTAATCTACTTTTCCCAGTTATTGGTATCAGGTATAGGGGGCAAAATTATGGAATATCACAGGGGAATCCTCCATTGTATACATTTTCAAATTTAAACAATTCAAAAAAATATTGTGGACCTTCCCTGGAATATTATACTCAATCACTTTTCATCAGTACAAAGCTGGCTGTAGGGTCTATTTATCATTTATCATCATTTTATAAGTTATACTTTCGTATATTTTCTTGCATATTGTGTATTGTTTGTTTGCTTATATTTTCTTCTTGTATATGTTTAGTTTTATTCTTTCTGCTGACAGGGCTATCCACCTTATTTGAGGAAATGAATAAATAAAAATGGAATACTTGGAGACGAGTTTCTTTCACAATATACATGTAGTTGCATAACAAGAACTCATCTTTATCTTTAAGACTTACTCATACTCGCCAGCACTGTAGGCATCCATCTATCATGCCCCAGCTGATGGCATATACCTGCCTAAGGTGATCTAGAATGTGACACTAACTGAGATAAACTGTGGAGCGCTAATGGTGATTACTGACACGCCTTTCTCTGTAATCACTTACAGATATATTCATGCCCTTTCTGCGCCATTTCATCTTTCTGTCTCGCGATATACCTTTCTTTTCCATTTGTTTTTCCCTTGTTTCTTTTTCCTTCAGTTTCATTTTGCTTTCTGATCTTTTGCTCTCTTGCTTCTTCTCTCCTTTCCTCTCTCCCTTTCTGATTGTACTGACATGCCTTTCTTTGTTATCAAACAGTTCTAGATAATTCATGCCTTTTCTGCATCATTTCATCTTTCTGTCTCATTACCTTTCTTTCCTATCTATTTTCCCTTTTCCTAATTGTCCACTTTCTTCCTCTCTACTTGTGTTCCTTCTCTCTCTCTCTCTGTCTATCTCTTTTTTCTCTTTCCCTCTTTCTCCCTTTCTTTACCTCTCTGCTCCCTTCCCCCTCTCTTCCCTCTTCTCTTTCCCACCTCTCCCTACCTCCCCCATCCCCAACCTATCCCCCTCTTCCCTTTTTCTCTCCTCTGTACTGCAGACCCCCCACCCACCACACAATCTCTCCCCCCTCTCTATTTGGCTGTATTACCCCTATCTCACTTCCCTTTCCCTCGCACACCCTCGTTCTCTCCATCCATCTACTATGTAGCACCCCTTTTTGTATTTTCCATCTCTCACTTACTGTTCTCTTTCTTTCAGTCCTTCTTTCACTCTCACTTTCCTCTCCCCACCTTTCCAACTCTCATGCAGAACATGGAGAAATGTCAGGACTGAAAAAAGTGTCTGGAGAAGATATGATTAGTGGATTAATTGGTTAATGATATCTGCAGAGTCTAGCTGTGCACTGCTTTATTTCAACTTGTTTTTAAGGTATATATGTATATTGTTGGGATCTCAATTAGGAGATAATGAACGATGGGTTGTAGTGGCTGTATTTACTCTCATGCTTATTTCTTTATTAAATACTCCTCTTTTGTGCCAATCTTTGATTAATAACCCCTTTTTTCTTTTCTTTTTTTTTTTTACACATGTCTAGGTTAATTATTACGAGAACAAAACAAAACAAATCTAGAGACTCAACATTTCCACTGTCTCTTATGTGGCTGTTTTTCTTCTGCCTTTCAATTTATTTCACGTACACAAATTGCATTATCTCTCAGCATTTCCCTCAAATTTAAGGCATTTTCTGTCGATAGTAATGATGGAATATATAATGCTGTCTTCTGTACCCAGGGAAGCCTCCTTGGTATTAGTGCTCTTCGGGGATCTCACTTAAGTAGGAGATAATGAATAATGGGTTGTAGGGGCTATATTTACTTTCATGCTAATTACTTTATTAAATACTCTTTTTTTTTTTGCCAGTCTGTGATTAATAAACTTCTTTTTACACACGTCCAGGTTAATCATTAAGAAATCAAAAGAAAACAAGGCTAGAGACTTAATATTTCTGCCGTTTCGTATATAAGTGGTGGTTTTCCTACTGCTTTTGAATTTATTACACTTGCACAAATTACTCTATCTCTCAGCATTTCCCTCAATTTTAAGGCATTTTCTGTTGATAGTAATGATGGAATATGATGCTGTCGTGTGTACCCAGGGTAGCCTCATCAGTATCAGTGCTTTGGGACTCTTTCTGAGAGCTCAGCAACCTTGCCTAGAACGCATTTAGTACACCTGGGTTGATAAGGACAAAAGTGGATGAAATACCTTGTCTAAGAATGCTCCCAAGTGCTTAAAAACAAAAGAGGATAAAGCTGATTATAACTATGTTAAAATAAACCTGTATATAACTCCCCCCCCCCCCTCCCCCGTTTGCCTAGCAAAGTTAGGCTTTAATCAAGACTTTATGACACTTTGTTTGAGTGTCGGAATAGGGTCTTTGCCTGAAGGCACCGATATGATCATTGCAGCCCCCCCCCCCCCCAACCATCCCATATTATAATAGAGATCTTGAAGAATCATTTAACACGTTGAACACCAAGCCTGAGATAGCTTGTGCTGGGGTCTATGGAAAATGTGTATTACACTGAAATCAACTCATGCTCAACAGGTTAAAAGGCTATTTCTAATCATCCTTGTTGGTAATGCAAAGCCTCCCAATTCTTAATCAGTCTCTCAGAATATGGAAATCAAGGACACATTCTTAAATGTCATCAGAATTATTTACACATCTCATGTTGAAGATATGGCTTACAAGCCGAAAATTAGAATTGGAAAATGGCTTGCTGCGCTGTTATCTGAACCCATCTGCTCAAAACTAGAGAGATCTGTTTCCGCTGATATTTAAATGCTGAAAGATTCAGATAGCCAGATAGTGTTCACACATCATTGTATTTCATTTTTATATTTCAGTGATTGACTGAATACAACTGCACTACCAAATGAGTGAGAAATTTGCAAACTGACTTTATAATATTGAGAATTTTTAGTGCATACTAATAATACATAAATGTGTTCATGCCAATAATGCTGGATATAATGTCTTTAGAGAGCTCTTCCTAATTGATTTCATCTCATAAAATTTGTTGGTGAAGATGATGATAATGGTGATGCCTTCTTGTATAAAGCTCGTATTCACCTCTGCATGACACGTCATTAATCACAGAAAATCACAGAAGTATGGCAATTACAAGATACATGGGACTAAAAGCTTTCATTAATGATTGCAGGTACATTAAAGCTGCTCAACTCATTTGATAAAAGGATATGCTGTTTCAGTTTGTTATGGAAACGGTGTCATTATCTAGCTTTTTTTTTTTTAATAGTACAGTCATGAGTCAACCAGATAGCTTGCACCAAGCTTTCACACAAATATGAATATTGTTTGATCAGACCTTAGTTGATAGCGTCTGCTGCCAGTATTTGATAATCAAGAAGTAGGCGAGTTGGTTCAGTCGGTATAGTCTCTGCCTGTCTAACTAAAGATTGTGGATTCAAATCCGCCCCTGGGGCCTGTTGCATAAAACTTACTATAAAAGTAACTTTGCCATTATGGTAACTCTTCATGGAATACTGGATTTTGATTGGCTGTTGAGCATGGCATGTTGCTCGACATCCAATCAAAATCCAGTATTCCATGAAGAGTTACTATGATAGCAAAGTTACTATTATAGTAAGTTTTAGGCAACAGGCCCCAGGTGGATTACTGAAGCCTGCGTTGTGTACTGTTATCATGGCTCCCCCCTGTTTCATAGACATTTTTTTCTGTAGAAAACTCTCCATCCTTCTGATAGAACATTGAATGCAGGAACAGTGTAGAGGAGAGTCACCACCTTTGCACGTAAAAGAACCCACTGCACTATTCAAAGAAGAGTAGGGGAAAGCCCTGGTGTAGTGGTACACCTGCTCATCCAAATTACTTATGTCAGGAGGAGAGACCCTAGGATCATAGTGATCAAGTTAGCCAAATACTTGATAATAAGAAGAAGATTTTGATTGATTTATTCTCCACTCATGGGCTGGATAGCCCTTGTCAGCTAATAGCTGTTTTTCAAAGGGGTCCACGAAGAAAGCGTATATATGCTTATAAGTAAGCAACCAGACCAATGGCTCACATCATTTTCCTTTCAAAAGGACTTTGTTATGAGGATTACTGGTTTATGTAAGAGCAAAAACATATCCACTTGGGTTTTGAATCTGGATACTCCAAATTGAGAGACCATAACTCTACCACTGAACCATCACACTTATTTGATACATGGATTGTCAAGTACACCCTGAGAGCTCCTTTAAGATTTAATTGTCAAGTTTTACTTTTAAGATTTAAGACCTATTTCCCCCTCATTTGGATGTATTTAATCAAATTATCCTGACAATCCCACATATTTTCAGGTTCCTCCCTTTCGATTGATGAAGTTCATCCAACTTTCATTTGGTGACACATGTGCTATCTGTCATCGCTCCGTACTTGTGTGGGAGAGCGAGCTGTCAGAAAATGTGGTTTGGTGCTAGCTGTCCAACGCTTGTTGTATTGATACGAAATGGTGTCATAAAAACCCAGCGGCAGACTTTTTATCTACTTCTAGCTAGCAATCTGGGCAGATGGAGGGCGTCTAGTCCATTCACACTCAAGAAGTCATCTACTTTCAGGAATACCAACTACCTACATGTTGTCCTAGTATATTAAAGGAAGAAATTGCACCTTGATTATCAAGTACAAGCAGTTCATGTTTGCATTGCAAAGAGAGCAAAAAATATGACCACGCAATAGCACTAGTGAGCAAAAAATTTGAAAACTGAGTGTGAGTTGCACGACTGCCAGCTTGTCGCATCTAAAGCTGTCAGAAAACTCAGCTATGTTGTTTTCCAGGCCTTTTAGCACAATTCATCATTCTTGATTTAGGACCATCTTGTCTGCATAGTGTGAAGGGGAAAAAAGACATAAAGATACACGTCATGCAGTTGAGAAAGAGAGAGAGGAAGAGAGAGAAGGGTAGGGGAAGGAGGGAAGGAGAGAGAGAGAAGGGGAGGGAAAAAGAAGGGGAGGGGACAGAGCAAGGGAGGGAGAAAGAGAAGGGGAGAGAGAAGGGGAGGTGAGGGAGAGAGAGAGAGTGAGAAATAACTAATGCAATATCTCAGAATTTGGTGTAGAAAGTGCACTGGTTATAAATAAGAGAAGGCGAACTAAAGGGGAGATAAAGAGAGAGAGAGAGAGAAGGCAAGGAGACATAGGGGAAAGGGAATGGGGCAAAGGAAGAGAAAGGGGAAGAGAGAGAAAAGGAAAGAGAGATTGGGGGGGGGGGAGAGAATGAGATAGCAGAAGAATAAGGAGTATGAGAGATAGAAGTAACTAGGAAGTGAGAGATTCACATTGAGCAGAGAAATCATACCAGACAGAAGCAGAGAGAGAGAGAGAGAGAGAGAGATAGGAAATGAGAGATATTGAGAGATCGGACTTATGAGAGTAGCCATACAACTGGCCGACACTGAATCCTAACTCCCACCCACTCTCGTAAACACACGCACACACGTACACGCACATGCTCACTCACCTCGCCTCACAACACAACACAAGCTAACCAGCCAATCAGGATCAACCAGGCTGCCTTGCAATCCCGCTGCATCACTCAGATTGTGGCTCGACTTCATCGCTCGTGCCTCGTGGATGTACTTTCGATACAAAAAAACTTTTTCAAGTGCATGCAGTGATCTTTTGCCTGCCATTACTTCTTCTAATACCATCACTCTTCATTTTATAGTTTTGTATAGTTTTGTATTCATTAGTTGTGCAAGTGACCAACATAAGCTAATTACGCAAGGTGGAATTTATTTACCTGGTAAAATGTTTCTTCTCAATCTACTGTGAGTGTTGCAATTTTGTTTTTAAAACGGTATCATGTGTTCCGCAAGTGACTGTTTGATACTGCTACAGGAAGTTACTCTCTAACTATTGTTCAACGCGGTATCAGGAATACACGACCTTCAGATGATCTGATTGTTATTGTTCTTTTATCCATTCCCACGCTGCCTTTGTGGGTGAATTAGCAACCCTGTGAAAGTATTGATCTCGTTATAACTGTGACCATTGTAAGTGCAGTTCAACTGACAGTGAAATGGACTTGTCAAAAAACTGATTAGCCGTTTATTAGGTGAAGCCTGTATGAAGTGCCTGTCAGAATTGTGGATAATTTGTTCTAGGATCGAGGGAGGTATATAAAGGATGGTTAGATTGCATCTGACGCCTTCTTATCTTGCGTTGGAATATTAAATCATGGAATAATATTACAGTGGTAATTTCAAAGAGCTTAAGTGAAAAGGTAAGTTTGAATTTTGCACATTTAAAAAATCTCCATTGTCACAGTAGTCTTCACTGACTGAAGTTTTATGTTATAAGTAATGTAGCTGCCAATGCTATTTCCTAGGTAAACTTTCATGACAGCTTAGTTGTCAGTAAGACATCTTCTTTACTGACTACATTATCATTTATTATCATTACCACTATTGTGAATGCTGCTACTACTACTGCTACTACTACTAGTTTTACTGCTACTGATGCTACTGCTACTACTACTACTACTACTACTACTACTAGTACTACTTCTGCTACTTCTGCTGCTGCTGCTGCTACCACCACCACCACCACCACCACCACCACCACTACTACTGCTACTACTACTACTACTACTACCACTACTACTACTACTACCACTACTACCACTACTACTACTACCACTACTACTACTACAACATGAACTACTACTACTATTACTACTACTACTACCACTACTACCACTACTACCACTACTACCACTACTACCACTACCACTACTACCACTACTACTACTGTTCTACTACCACTACTACCACTACTGCTACTACTACTACTACTACTGCTACTACTACTACTACTACTACTGCTACTACCACTGCTACCACTACTACTGCTACTACTACTACTACTACTACATGTACTACCTCTACTACCTCTACCACTACTGCTACTACTACTACTACAGCTGCTGCTGCTATTTATTCTACTACTTTTACCATTTCTCATGAATTTTTATCATAGGGAGGGAACATGTAAAAAATATTCATGTAAGGTTAATTCATAATGATATTCATTACCCTGTAGATTATCAATAAAATTAAAAGGGGGAATGTAAGTGCAGTCTATTGTTCATTTATATTCCTTCCAATCAAAAATCATTCACATTTCAACTCTTTTGCAAAAGAAGTTTCGACTTGTTCAAGGAAGTTGTGATTTGATCAAGGAAGTCTTGTCACCTCAAATATTTTTATGATGCAATGGAGGGTAAAAAACTTCAACTAACATTTCTATTTGTACCGTATCTGGAAATGTAGTTCAGGAGTTGTCATTGGAATGGACATGATTGTGGAAGCTATTTCCTCTTGGCATTAGCTGTCAAATATTGAGTAAGATCTGTCCTCTTCACCTTGTTAAAAATAATCCAGCGCATACATAATGAATCATTCTTGAAATTAGTTCATCCTTCTTATATGTAGGAGGAGTAAAATGTTTATCTGATTTACATATATCTCGGTGTCCTTTGATTTTCCTCTCAAGTTATTCCTGACCTCGTTGCTAAAGTGCAGCTATATACACTGTTTATCAGCAGGATATTTAGTTCTTTCGATTTCATGAACGCCAAGTGTCATGTCCCTCTCTTTCTCTCTTTCTCGCTCTCTCTCTCTCTTTCTCTTTCTGCCTAAAACCGTTTTCTGACATTCTCAATCTTTTTCTATGCTTTTCTGTCACTTTCATTCTCTTTTTTTCCTTTCCTTTATATTTTGTGAATTTTTAAATTTTCTTTTTTCATCTGATGTATCTTGTATCTGCCCCTTCTTGTGTTTTAATGGAATAGTCTTGTCATTGGTCTTTTCTTCCTCTAAAATTGTGCTTTCCCTTCTTTCTTTATTGACCCCCCCCCTCTCTCTCTCTCTCTCTCTTCTCTCCACTCTTCCATCAGAAAAAAATAAATCACCTTCCCCATCTCTCCCCTTCAACTCTCTCTCCCTTTTCTCTCTCCTTCTCTTTCCATCTCTCCCATTTAGAATGGAAATGATTTTTCCATACCTCTCTTCCTTCTTCATCTGACAAACTGAAATAACTTTTCCCATCTCTCTCTCTCTCTCCCCCCCCCCCCCCTTCTCTCTCTTCCTCCGAGTTTTTTGTTTCCTCATTTCTTGTTCTTCCGTCTAACTATTCTCCTGATCTTCTAACCCATTATCATGGTTATGACGTAGCATATCATCTCCCCATTTGTTCCTCATTATGAATCATTGAGGCACTGGGTATACACAAAAGTCACTTTCTCAATCTCTCTCTCTCTCTGCCCCTCTCTCTCTTGTGCTCTCACCCTCTCTGTGTCTCTGTCTCTCTCTGTCTTTCTATATTCATTCCACACCACTTCTTACTTCTATCTCGTCACTCTCCTAATCTTGTAATTCATTATCATGGTTATGACGTAGCATCTCATCTCCCCATTTGTTCCTCATTAAGAAACCGTTGAGGCACATGCTCAAAGCAGGCCAGTGCATCCGTAATTGTGATGATCCCCTTGGGTCACCGCATGAATTAATTTCCTTTATTACATATTGTCTCAGTCATTGAGTCGTCGTGTATTTCTAGTTTCAAGGACAGCATGCAATGTCAAGCAAACGATTAGCACTATTGCTTTCATTGCCATGGCTATTCCTGTCATTTTACTCCATATCATGGTCTGAAGGCCTGGTTTTCACAGACACGCAGACGATACCCGAAGGATGCGTATGATGCAAAAGTGGCAAAGCCCAGCATTGGTATTTTAGGCTCCAAAAGTTTGCCAAGCATGCCAGGGGGTTCAGAAGTGTCTTTTGTTGTTTGCAGGATGCTGGACACATGTGCAAGAAATTTCAAACTTTTTTCGAAACTCCTGCCTAACCAAAAATGAATTCCCGCTCATGTTTGGAGAACTTTTGCAGCCTAACATACGAATGCTGGATGTTGTCATTTTTTTGACACTGCATTTGGTATGCTCTTAGAGCTCTGCATCAAAAGCCACTGGGCCAAACCACACATTGCGGACCCTCCATCATGATGCTACCCTGTTCCGATGACCATGGACGTGAGAGCATGGTTCTCGCCAGTACATAACACCCATGGTTCCAATACCATGCGTAAAGGGTTTCAGACAAGAAAGAACCATGTGTGAAATTGCTGCACCATGCGTGGCAACAAGGGTAAAAAAATATTGGAGTATGTATTCCTAACAATAATGATAAATGTCACAGATTGTTTTACTTTTTGGCAATGTATTTTTACTTTTATGCCATTAGTAGACAACTCCTGCTTGCCAAGAAGTATTTTTCATCCTTTTACTATAGCATATACTGCCGCCACACCTAACTTTACGTATTATTCCGTAAAACTTCCGAAACTTCCATGCTTTGCGCAGAGTGGGAACAACCGTGTGTGGATTTTTTCTAGTGAGAACCCTGCATGACAGTAAGAGATAATCATTACATACGCAGTGCTGCAGGTCATGGAATTCATTTAAGGATTATTCATACAAGGGGATCACTGAGGAGGGGGAGAGGGAGGGGCAAATGAGATTTCCTTTTGAAATATCAAATCCTCTTCAAGTCCCTTTCACAGGGGAACACATCTTGAACAGATATAAAGCCAGGATTGATCCCAAGACTGATCCGAGATGTACCTATCCTCTATCTACCCTACACATCTTGAACAGATATAAAGCCAGGATTGATCCCAAGACTGATCCGAGATGTACCTATCCTCTATCTACCCTACACATCTTGAACAGATATAAAGCCAGGATTGATCCCAAGACTGATCCGAGATGTACCTATCCTCTATCTACCCTACACATCTTGAACAGATCTAAAGCCAGGATTGATCCCAAGACTGATCCGAGATGTACCTATCCTCTATCTACCCTACAAATCTTGAACAGATCTAAAGCTAGGATTGATCCCAAGACTGATCCGAGATGTATCTATCCTCTATCTACCCTACACATCTTGAACAGATCTAAAGCTAGGATTGATCCCAAGACTGATCCGAGATGTACCTATCCTCAATCTACCCTACACATTGTGCAGAATAAATGTCCTTCCCAATCTATCTCTCTGGCCTTCTCAAATTACACCCTGTTTGGACTATAGGAAAATTATATGAAACTAATAAAACTTCATACAAGGGAGTGTTGAATTTTGCTGAAGGAGTGTACACTCTTGTAAAAATGTATTGTATAAACAGACATGCCTGTTATTAGTTTTAGGGAAGTCAGCTGACATTATGTTTTGCTTCAGGTTGCGTGTACACACACACACACACAATAAGCCCCACCCTGTTATTCAATTTTCGTAAGATACAACATTCATGATCACAATGCAATATTGATTCTTTCTCAAGTTTTTCTCAAACACTCAAATTTCACTATCATGACTTTTCACTGTACATTGATCAGGGCATCATTGCAGTTTTATTGCTTACAGCTATACAGCTAGCTTTTGTATATATCAAAATGATGAATTTAGGTAGTGTGAACAGGAGTTAGCACTTAGCAATACCCAGAATGATCAGACCTAATGTGATACATATTAGCAACTTCCAACACTGTTTAAAAATTGATTTGCTGTTTATGGCAGCTAATCTTGATTACTGATTTACAAATCAATCTTTGATTTTTATCACTGATTTTGATGAATCATACTGGACTCAAATGCTAACCCAAGAATGACAACTGAAAGTGCTTTGAATTAAGTGGGAAAAGCCATGCATAGACTTTCTTTTTATTATTCACGGATGAAAGGCATGAATCAACCCTGAATCAACCAAATTCATTGCAGTTTACATCGGAAGATAATCAATCTTGTATGCTTTTTGTATCTTAGAACCTGAAGAGAGTAGCAAGCATGAATCATGAATCATTCATCTATTCCAGTTTTTTAGTGTATTTTGTAATGAATATGATAACAGAAATGTTTTTAAAAACTGAATAATCCACAAAACTCTGTTTAACTGATTATTGAATTGAATACAGAATCCATACATAGGTACATTTTTTGTGTGTATTATTTTCTCTGTCCGAATTTGGATCTTGTTTCCCAAGGCTAATAAGATCCTTTATTTGTTTGATTATTACGTACAAAGAGCAAAAAGGACATAACTTCATGTAAAAGTATATGAGTTTAATGCCCCTCTGGCTCTCATAGCAGCAAGTGCATTGCTCGTCAGGAAATGAGAGACTTGAAACATAACGGCCCTAAAGGCTCAAAAGCAATTGCGTTGGCTGCCGATGATATTAAAGTGCAGTCTGAAAAGAGAGGATATGTATTTATGATTTTAATGACTACCAGTGTGAACTGCTTTAGCATGAAAAATTGCATTATTATTAAGTACTGTATGAACACACCCAGAACAGTAGCTTATAAGCACTCCCAGAACAGAATTATATGAACACACCCTGAAGAGTAATATATAACACACCCATAAACAGTAGTGTATGAACACAGCCAGAACAGTAGCGTATAAACACACCCAGTGCAATAACTCCTTACCAAATCCAGAATGGTAGAGCGTAAACACACCCAGAAAAACCATGACCAGTTTTGAAAGTGCTGAAATCTTTTCAAGGAAACAGATAAAAAGATAAAACATTCATCTCTGATTTGTGCTGTAATGATTTGGGGAAGACTTTTGATAGAAAGCTAGAGCAGGCTACTCCCTAAGGACCCAGCGTGCGTTCCTAATGCATAGAGTTCATTCTCTTATGAAAAGGAGGAAATATTATGATACTTGAAAAAGTTATTTATAAAATCTGATTAAAAATGCAGTATGCCATGAGAGCTAAGGTACACATACAGATATCAATGGCCTGTCTGCTCAAACTGTTAATGAGTTGTTGAAATTTATTTCTGTTGTTGACATATTTCTGAAACTAGAAATTTTGAAGTTCTCTGTTTATAAAATGAAATAAGTTGTACAAAGAGCAATTTACTACATCTAGCAGAACCCCCCCCCCTCCCCATTCATTTACCAGTACCACTTATAACATGGCTGTAAGCTATCAAATCACACATTTAGGGAGCCATTTAGATTTGGAAAATGAAAATTTGTCTCCGATCAATCTATCTAATGTTACATGCAGCTCATGACAAAGGAAAGACAAACAAGATGCAACCTATGATCGTTGAAAAAAGAATTGTTTGAAAGAACAGATGTTATGTGATGTCAGGCACCCATTTTTTAGTCAGAAACAAAATGAAACACCTGCATGCTACTAATCTTTCTCATGTTACCCATCTTTTCTGTCTACGGTCAGAGGCATATCCAGGACTTTTTAAAGGGGGGGAGGGAGGGGGACACCACTCCAAAAGAAATTCTGACAAAATAAAAAAAAAACAGGCTATCATGTTCTTTTCTAGGAGCCATTGTAGTTTGTAGTGGAATATCTGCAACGGTTGTAATTATGATGTGCTTCTCAGATTTGAAATAAGTAGGGCGAGGGTCATTTGTCCCCTTCCCTCCCCCCCCCCCCCTGAAAAAAAAGATCTGCCAGTATCTGCATTGAGCATGTTTCAGGAACATTCTGTCTACAGGCGATGGAATTCCCGCATCTGTTTGTTTCTGTCCTACACAGGAAGGCAGGATATGAATGGAAAACATCCCTCAAGAGACTACGAGATCGAGATCGCCCGCTGTTGTGATAATTATCGCAGAATGATGGGGATAAAGCGGTACGGGGGACGAACTGCCTCCGGAGTGTCTCCGTTTTACCTCAGGGCTTGAAATCCTTTCTAATGACTGCCATTGATTACTTGAAGTTGCGGGTGTAGCATGGTTTTTAAGGGGGCAAAGGCATGGGGGGGGGGGGGGAGGGCTTTGGTTATATTTCTATTCGGGATGTGGAATATCACAAGGCCATTCTTTCTCTCCTCTCATTCTCTCTCTCTCTCTCTCCTCTCTCTCTCTCTCTCTCTTCATTTCCCTCTTCTTTCTGTCTTTCTTCCTTTCTCTTACTGTTGCATTTGGGTTGAGGAAACATATCTGTGCATACTCAGTGTAGCTCTTTCACTACCTAGTGACTTGGCTCCTTCCACATATAAATGGAATTATGAATCACTGAAAAGCATACAACTTATCAGGGGCTTCTTCTATTGGTCTTTTTGTATTAGTTTTAGCATTTGAATCAGTTTTCTTTGGAAATATATTTGTATTCCATATGAATCCATTTCGTCAGTGTACACGTATGGTCATTTGACATTTCGATGGAGTATGAGCATCAAGACCTTAACCTGTCAACAACTGGAATCGGGTGGCTCCCGTAATAAGTCTGTGGGAATATAAGAATTCCGTATTCAGTGGGTTAATAGCCAGTTTAACACAAAGTTACTGAAGGTGAAATCCTTTTTATTACATGCATTATCTTGAAAGGAATCAATTCCTAGAAAAAGACTGTGTGACTATGGAACTGGCTTCTTGATTCTTCGAAAGTAAACATCATGAGTTAGGAATTGTAGTACTGAAGACAAGTCATGAATTGCATTTTCAGGTAATAGATAATGATTTGTGGTGCTCTTGTGATATATATTTCCCATCTCTTCATGAGTATATGACGATATATGACCCTTCTGGTAGTAAACCAGTTTCTGCCTGATCCCATTGTAGAGAGCAGCAAGCTATAGGAAGACGTGTCATAAATTATTAAGTGCTCAAACGTCCAATGAACCCTTCCAGAATGCACCTGGAGATAATAAACGTCTTTGAATGATGAACTATGGAGTGTAGAGAAGTCAGTCAAGAGGCAATTTTATTCCCTTAACTGGTTTGAGCTGGTGGACTATTATTGCTGTCTAATGTTCCTATTGTACTGCGTTTATAAGATTTACAACCGTCCATATTGTGATTCGTTTAGTTTGGATATTAAAAGTTTGTTGTTTTTTGGTACATCCTGAGTTTGAAGACTTGATAGAAATCCAACATTATCATTACCACTATCAACATCATCATCACCACCACCACCCAGGGGAAAAAATTACACCAGGGCTCGGGGCGATTTTTTTGCCCTCAAAATGCCCAAAAGAGCCTGGAAAACTTAAAAGAGCCCTAAAATTCTCATAGGGTCCAATGTAAATTGTAAACAATGTAGAAAACTGGGGTGGTTGGGCTTAAAAATTAGCCCCAGAAAAAAAGAAAAGATTTTTCCTGAGCACCACCACCACCACCACACCGCCACCACCACCATCGTCGTCATCATCATCACCATCACCATCATTATCAACATCCAATTTGTCATCAGATTCTGTCTAATATTCGGTCCTCCTCCAAAACTAAGGATTGCCCATCTCTGGTTTTGTTCTCCATCTTTTAACCTTCATCTTCATCATGGAAACTATCCTTGCTTTAATCCCTGCTCTCCCTTCATCTTCTCTTCCCATCTTCCTCTTTTCCTTCCTAACTTCCCCTCATCCACCATCTTCCATAGGTGCCTCCATCCTCTCAATGCACCTCACTAGGAAAGGCCCAAGATAAATGAATCAAGGAGTTACTGATAACGCCGAGCAAGTGATCACCTATGCTCTTCATATCAGACAACCAAAACGATGGTGTTTATATAATGCGTGTGATAGGGAATTCTCTGTTCGTTTCTTCATGTCTTTGTGTTAGGTAAATTGATTATTTCTTCCCTGGTTGTCATATACTAATAGCCCTTTACAGCAAGAAAGATGGGGGGGGGGGGGGCCCCGGGGGGTGGGGGGTAGTTAGAAAGTTTTTTATTGAAAATTCAATTAAAATGTGGGTCTGTCAATTGTGAACATGGCATTGGTCTTTGTCATCTAAACGTATAATTGAAACGTCTTACAGCTAAGCATTGTTTGCAGAATAAATGTTAACATTTGCCTGTAGGGAAATCTAATGAAAGAATCAAGGTCCTTGGCTCATGTAAGCATTGTATTTCATAACACTGTATAACTTGGTAGGATCCATTATCAAAGGGCCCTTAAAAAACAGAGACAAATGCATTTTTAGAGTTGAATAAGTGACAAGCTGAACCTGAACACAATGCTCCAGTAGATGACTAGTTTCTATATACAACAGTTTACCCCATGTGAATGCTCCTTTTGCTCTGGCACCTTCTCGTGCATATTTCTTAAAGTTTAAATACAACATATCTTATACGAAGTTTCATCTTGTCTGAAGGGGCACAAGAAGCTAGGTTAGGAATATCATTGTCATTATTAACTCCCCTCAAGATGGTTAAGAGGAAATCAAAGATTGTCTGCCCAAAATTTCCCCTCTGTCAACTGGCATTATGTGTTGTGATAAGAACTAGGCAAAAGACTGTCACATTCAATATAAATAATCCTTTGAACTTGTATCGAAGGCTGAAAACTGAGCTAAGTAGTTATTTGGAAATGTGACCAACCATCTGATTGTTTCATAGAATTTTTCCTGAGCCAACATTCCTTTTGCTTAAAATAGAGAAGTCATGTGATGACCACTTTCACCAGTAAGTGTCACCTTCAATTTGATTTTCTGTATGAATTTAATACATAATTTTCTTTTCACTGCATTTTCTGATAACATTTTTACTCTTATCTTTCTTGGAAATTACTATTAAGTAATGTCATTTTTAATGCAATATCATAAATGTATATCAATTAGATGTGGTAGTTTTACTTGGATATGTTTTGTCAAAATATATAAATTGATTTCCTTGAAAAAGCATAGCCTATCCTCTCTCTTTTTCTCACTATAACAATCAACCTTTCTTTTAAAGATTATGGGGTGTTGCAAGAAAGTTGCAATCGATTGCAAGTTGCAACTGATTGTCACTGGCCAATCAAAATCATTGTTGCACGCATGTCTTCTTAAAAGGGCAACCCTGAGCCAATCAGAAATGGTTGTTTCAAATTAGCAATATTTGCATTGATTGCAACCTTCTTTGCACCATTAGTCGAATTAGTTCTACCTTTCAGAAATACCTTGGCAACATTCGTGACAGAATTCGAATTGGAATTTGCGGTTTGCCTAATTCACTTTGGATGTAGGAGCCCAAATAAACATATCAAATACATGGGCAGTAGAACAAAAGATTAAACACATACTGTGCTTATTTGGTTGTATCATTATTTAGTTGCTCTTTGATGCTAAATTTTTTGAAATGAAAACAAACAAACCAAAACAATCAAAATCTGTAAATTGGCAGTGCGGCTGTGGTAAGGTCCTATTGGTGTGCTTTTTCATGCCCCACAACAGTAGCAACTTTTAAGTTTTGATTTCTCACACTGTCAATTTCTAATTATTTCAGACACATGACATTTTGTAAGAAAAATGGAGCAATAAAAGAAGAACAATACTGGTGTTGCCAATTTAAGAAGAAAAACTGATCAGATAAGGCTTCAAATAATTCAATTCATGAATGGCTTAATATTCCTCTCATGCAATATGGCCCCTATGAGATGAATTTACGGCCCATACTAATCCAGGGTCGAACGACAGAATCAAGTTTGCTTTATCAACCCTCACGCAAACCCCACCCTAGAGGGACCCTCTCACATCTGAATTATGTGAGAAGCGCGATTTCTCGGAGCAACCTATCAATATTGGAAATTGCCCCTGCCGATCGATTCGTCTTGAAATGTTAAGGTCTGTCAAGACAATTAATAGCCCTGCATCGACTTGCCTGGGAGTGGGCTGTTATTGTTTTAGCAGGGAGCAGCAGTTCTAGGTCTTCCAAAGACAGAAAGAAATATGGAAACCACCTGGAAATTTGCTGCTAGGTCTACTGGCTGACTTCAGCAAGTAAAAGTGAATCCTGCTTGTCTGGAATTTGTAGAATATGAGGAGGAGGGGGGGGGGGTTCATGTTACTTGATACATGATTTTTTTTTCCATTCACAGGAATCCTATTTTGCCATTTCACTATATATTATCTCAAACAAACAAAAAAGTCATTTGGCTGTGTACTATGGGAACTCAATTCAAATTTAAACTGTTACACTTCAAAGATAATTTTGTCATGCAATTGTTTAGATTTTCTTGGATTAAAAATACCCCCCAAAAAACAAACAAACAAACAAACAAAAAGAAATGGGAAGTGGGCTAAAAAAGTAAGCTGAAGGGGAAGAGGAACTAGAGGAATTGCCTCAATAGTTATCAGAATGGTTAGGACGATCATTATTATACTTTAACTCTATTCAGTTCCATCCCTTTAAAGAGGTGCTCCAGTAAAAACTGAGTCATGGCCGTCATGAAATCTTCTAATATTTCATAGAATGCACTCTGAGTGACATGTGTATGTAGAAAATTTTCATTCCAGTCACATGCATGCATGCTCCAGTTTTATTGATTTTGTTGATTTTAACATGGAAATCGAGATTGCTCCCTCACTTGTAAAAAATGAGAGTGCACTGTAAGTGGTTGTTAAAGCATAGAGAGAGAGAGAGAGAGAGAGGAGAGAAGGGGGGAGAATGGGAGGGGGTTAGCAGGCACCCCCCCTCCCTCCCCTCCAAAGCAACACCACTGTATATAGATGTTTGATGTTATGCGGGGTGCTTAATTGTATCACCTTTCATTTCATGTTCACAGGTTTCTAAGAGCAACTTGTAAAGTGACTTGCGAGCAGATTTGCATGAGAGCAGGAGGAGATTGAGATTGACGTGGGAGCTAAAGCACCAAGAGAGGGCATACTTTGACCAGCTCCGTTCATCAGACGACACACCACCACTCGTTAAAGCTGGGGATCATCAGAAACGGGATGAGAAGTGGGAACAATAACAAGGGGGAGCCGGCATCCACCCGGGGAAGCCGGTCGCCACGGTTACGGGGCGCTCACGAAGAGATGGTTGATCGCATTGAAGAAGGTGCTGGGGAAGAATAGGAGGCTGTTACAAGAAGTCAGCGACACCAATATATCAGTAACGACAGGTGAGTACAGAATCCTACATATAAAGGCCACTTCAAAGTTTACAGAGCAGAAGAGTGGTCTTATAAGCAGATGAGGTTAGAATTGTACAGAAATTGTACAAAAATTGTACAGGGCAGATTTATACAAGTAAGCCTGCTTAATATAAAGTCCGCTAGATGTATGAATGCCTCAGCAGAGAGGTCTTTAAATCTCTTTGAGGAACTGCCCTTTCAGTGAGGGCAGGTTACTAGTACTTCCAGAATACTGATAATAAAGGCTTTTACTGTATTTGAAGCTTCTTTGAACACATAGGAAAGTAGTCTTCATAAGCAGGCGCCTATTCTATAAGGGCCTCAGTACAAATGACAAATGCCAATTGCTGTCAATTATGTGTAAAGAAGTCATGGTAAGGATTTTTGTGGGGAGCACAATTTTTAGCACTTGTACTGATCTTAAAAACTGTAAGTCCTCTTTGAAATTTAAGCACTTAATTCATATGCTTTCATAGCAGCTTGACAGACAAGCGCAACTTGTTAGGGAGTCGTGTTTTGGATCCCTTTTAAACCAAATCACTAATTCTGGAAGAGTGGTTTATTTAATTTCAACTTATCGATTCATTCGCAATATATCCTGCTGAATCATTCAGAATGCAATCTTTTCAATGTGATCAGAACTCATGTAAGCCTATGCCAACAGTACTTGATTATTCTTAAAAAGAAACTTCCCATTCCTGTCACTTTCATTTCTAACCGAATGATGGTGTAATGTGCTGTTGTCAGGTTTCCAAAACAGATAAACTAGTATACATGTGTCCGATTTAATGATTCAACATTTTCTATTATTAAATACAAT
Organism: Echinometra lucunter; assembly: GCA_029962745.1. NCBI lineage: Eukaryota > Metazoa > Echinodermata > Echinoidea > Camarodonta > Echinometridae > Echinometra > Echinometra lucunter. The sequence continues at coordinate 17,352,940 of CM057155.1, read as the reverse complement.
TATAATTTGTTAGTTGTATGATATAGGTTTTTTAAAAATGATATATGACGTAGTGGAAAGGGGTGTTTTATAAACCTTCGTAAAGTTGCGCATGACTTTATGAATGACTTGAATATGGCAACCAAATGAAATTCTCATTCACTGTCAATCACATCAGCTAAAGGTGAAAAATGAAATGCAAAATTGACATACCTTTGTTTACAAACATTTTCATTGCAAAGTATATTTTTGCCAACATTTAATTGAGATTATGGGAAATGCCATCACGCTTTGTGAAAACATCAGGAAAAAATGGGACATCCAATTTGGCACTTCATATTCAAGTCATTCATAAAGTCATGCGTGACTTGACGAACAGCTTTATAAAACACCCCCAGTATTGTTTACACTTCACATGAATTATTTTAAGTATGAATTTCAGTTAATCAAGTTATCAACACAAGGATAGATTCAAGACAATATTGTATTGCCTGTTCAATCATGGCAGGATTGTGTAACATGTCTTGCAATTTTTCCGTATTTCAAGAGATGATATGCTTGTCTAGTGAATTATCCTTAGGTTGATTTTCTTTCTTAAATCTTTGTGATCATAATTTTGTTTTGTTTTTTTAACCCATTCGTGACAGCGGGTCCACATTTTGTGGTTTGGTCTAATAACTTTTGATGCAGAGCCCTAAAATCATACTAAATACATGAAGCAGAAGAGCAAAAAATTCTACAACAAACTGTGCCCATTTTGGTTGCGTCAATATTTGTTGTTTGAGGCTGAAAATTTTTAAAAGGAAAATAAGCATTAAAATCCTTAAATTGGCAATGTGATAGAAAGTTTAAGATCACTCTTTTCTCATGCAAATTGGCAACTTTTTAACCTCTTATCATACTTTTTGTCAATTATTTTTATTTCAGATAACGTTGATGTTTTATAAGAAAAATGTAGGAATAAATAAAAATGTTGGTGTTGTGCCAATTTGAAGAAAAAAGCTGATCAAATAGGCTTCAAATAATTCCTGTCACGAATGGGGTTAAAATATGAATAACATGTTCTTTTGGCAGGTATGAATGACTGAAGTTGTGATGGAAGGATGGATGGTGGATAGATAGATAAATGGATGGATGGATTGATGGGTGGATGGATGAATTGGTGAATGGATAGATGGATGGATAGATGAATGGGTGATAGTGGATGGATGGATGGATGAATGGGTGAGTGGATGGATGGATGGATGGATGGATGGAGGATGGATTGGACGGACAGATTTGTTTATTAGTAGAGGAGAAGATGGAGAATCAATGAATGGAGGATTGTAGCGTGGATGGGTGGATACATGACTGGATAGATAGATCATGAATGGATGGATTGATTGATGTATGAATAATGAATTAAGAGACTATTTGATGATTGGATAATTGAATTTGTGAGTAATTGGTTGATTGGTGAATTAAGACTTGTCTGCTTGCGTGCTTGATGATGAGTCAAGCAGATGCAGTGCACGGTGCCTAGCTCTTATCATGTGGAATACCAAAATATCCATCTAAAGTTTATCACATAAATTTTCAATAGATATAGTTTGTAAGGAGTGACATTAAAATCCACATTCTGAACTCATTTGAAAGTACTGTAATAAGTAATGACCTGTGGTATTTTAGGAAGAATTTCTGGGTTTTTGAAAAATTTGTAATTTGGATAGATCAATTTGTGGTGAAGAAAAAAAAAAGTTGTTAGTGTCACAGTACTCACAGAGAAATCTTTTTTTTTTCAGCTTTCTTTAATTACTTTGAGTGTGTTGGTTCCTTCAGAAATATAAGGAAAACAGGCAAAGAAAAAAAACAACAAACAAATACACTCTTCTTTCACATACCATAAGAAGAGTAACAGCAACAATAATTATAGGAGATTACTCAAATTACATCCAAGAAACTTGATATGGAGAAACCACAACAACATATTTCCAGCAAATTATTTTAATGCATACAGCAAGAGAATATGTGAATGAAATTATATGAATAGAGCAAAAGACAAAGGAAACAGAAGATAGACGAACAAAGAGATGGAGAGAGAAAGAGAATGAGAAGATAAGGAATGATATAGAAAAAGAAGAGGAAAGAAGATAGAAAGAAAAAGGGATATGGAAGAGAGTGAATGAAAAGAAAGATAAATGGAGAGATAGAGAGAGAGAGAGAGAGGGAGAGAGAGAGAGAGTGAGGAGGAAGGAGGAAGAGATATAGAATTTTAAAAAAAGTGAAGATGCAAGTGTATAATTTACAAGATGCACTGTATGTCAACCTACATAATATGATCACATTTCTTTTAGGAAGCTACTCGGACTTGATTTCCAAGGGAAATCAATGATTTCTACAGGATCAGGACATGAAACTTTCAAGACGGGAATACCCCTTTTGCCAGAATAATGCAGTTATACAAGAAGAGAATCATTGGCCAGTTGATAAATGAATTGATAGAACCATAGATCATATAGATGGAATTTTGCTGAGGGGATGTGGATGTTTTTTTTATGTTAGCTTTGTGTATCTCGTGTTTTGATACTAGGTGCTAAAAGCAATAAGATATTTTGCTAGGAAAGTTAAAGGGGAAAATAAGTTGATTGGAGGTAAACAGTGTCTTTTTTTTTTATTTCAGTATTCTGATATTTGTTTTTGTGTCAGAGATACTGCAGAGATATGGTGTACATTTTCTTATAATCCATTGCAAGTAAATTGTACTGGAGTTGTGGCATGAATGATGAATTTATTGTTCAGGAGGAGTTGATTGAGAAAGTCTGAAAAATAAGGGCACAGTGAACTAATAACAAATTTTGTAGGGTGTTTTGGGGTTCTATTAAAAGTTGAAGAGGGATAATTTAGTATTTTAAGGGTATACTAGTTTGGTCATGATTGTGCCCCCACTCAAATCTAGTTTGCAGGCACAAGCCCTGGTCACTCAAAACATGCACTGGGGGTGTCTGAACTGTGAGACTAACTGAGCTCTGTAGAGATCCTGTACTATAGCTGTTCCTGACACTCACCCATTTGTTAGGCTCTGCTCAAGGCTGTGAGGAATTGTTTTTCAGTTGTAAAAATTAGGGTCTGTATCTGTAGGATAATTTAAGTCAGTTCCTAATAATTTTGTGAATGAAGATATTTCCTTTGAATAGATAAAACACTTGACTTTACTAGAAAATTGACTTTGCTGGTTTATTGTAGAAATAGAGAACTGCATTATTTGTGGTTAAACCAAGGAGTTGCACACATCCTTTGAGCACTGAAACTGGCTTTACTTCCTTTAACGATTCCCAGCTGACGTATAATTGACAGTAGGGTGGGTGTTCCTGTTCTGTTTTGTAGGTTAGGAAAATGTGTTTTAAAAGTTCATTCAACGGACACGTCCCATGTTGGAAACATGATGGGGGGACCCTGGACAGCTCCCTCTCATATCTAACAAAGAGGGCGATCTTTCATGAATTCTGAGGTACCTGCCTACAGCAACAAAACAAAAAAACACACGCTGCCCAAAAAAGCACCTCATAAATCCTGTCCCTCAAAATAGACCCACACAAGTCCTAAAATACTCCCCTATCAGTCGTTCAGTCGATCGTGTTTGTAAATAAGGCAGATATTTTTAGCAGTGTTTCAAGCAGATTGGAGTTGGATGTTGTGTGTATAGTAATCCAGGATAACCATGTAAATCATCGCCACCCTGATTGTATGGATGTATATGTTTCTCATCTATATCCATCCGATGAGAAGGGGAGATAGAATATCAGAGAGATGAAGAGATACAGTGGGATGTGGTATCAGAGACAACCAGAGGAGAGGAGAGAGAGAGAGAGAGAGAGAGAGAAGCAAGAAGAAGGAGAATGAAGAAGAAAGATTTTGATTCTAAAATTGCATCATAAGAGATACAGGACCTGATGAGAGAAAGAATATCAGAGAGATGGAGAAGATACGGAGGGATGTGGTATCAGAGGCAACCAGAGAGGGAGAGAGAGAGAGAGAGAGAGGCAGAGAAGAAGGAGAAGGAAGAAGAAGATTTGATTCTAAAATTGCATCTTAAGAGATGCAGGACAAGATGAGAGATGAAATGTCAATGAAATGGAAAGAGACAGAGGGATATGATGTCAAAGGCATGAGAGAAGGGAGAGGAGAAGAAGAAGAATGAGGAAAGAAAGAGAAATTAAATTCTAATATAAGATAGTAAAAGATACTGGACATGATGAGAGATAAAGTAGCAATGATGAGAAAAGAGATAGAGATAGGAAGTGTGTCCAGCAATTTGTATGACCCCCCCCCCCCCCCCCCCATTATTCCCAGCATCAGAGAAACAGGAAGACACAGGCTTGAAAGAGAAAGAGAAAGAGAGAGACACAAGACACAGTAACAGAGATGAAGAGTGAAAGAAAGAGGTAGAGAAGGAGAGGAGGGAGGGAGGGATAGGCAGATTCAAAGAAGCAGTTTAAATGAGAGAGAGGAAGAGAGAGAAAAAATGAAAGATAAGTGATCCGCATCTGCATCTGCGTCACTACCTGTTTGTTTATTACTGTCACCTAGCGAATGTTTACCAGACAGACATCTTATGCTTTGAAACATTTGAAGGAGGTACTTGAGGCAAAAATGGAGCAACGTCTTCAAACACTCGTCGTTATCGGAGCAAGAACAAAAATTATCTGGTGATGATGACGGTATTGCCAAGCATTTTTATGCAGGATGCAGTTCAGGTCCTCATATATCATTGTGTGTCCACGCATTGTTCAGTGAACCATTCGCTCTCTTACGTCACCAAATCACAGTTCGTTAGAGGTTAGTTCTCGTTTTCTTCAGAAAAGGATATTTATGCATGAGGCAATTTCTTATTTGATCCCAGTTCATATTGTTGATACAGTAAATATTCTTGGTGTTAAGTATGTTACTGATATGAATCAAAGTTGGAAAATGTTAACTCAATATTTTCTTCAGAAAAGGGAAACTCATTTAGTCAAGTTCTCATTGTTTGTCAATTCTCATTCATCATTATACAGTTAATCTAATTACTCATCATAGTTTAATGTTAAGTGGAGATTTCAGTAATGTTCTCTCTATGTCTGGCAAAGAAAGATTTTATCCATAAAGCTTAATTTTCACATTGCGTTCACTATGATAGTTTTGATAAAATAAGTAGGCCTGTATTCATTTCTCTCTTTTGTGTGTAGCCTATGTGTAGAGGGGAATATAAGTTCTGAGGTAGTATCTGGTTATTTTAAGTTATTTTTGTAAGGACCAAACAAAATAACCTTTCTTTTCCATAAGGGCATAAGTACAAATTTTACTGTTTGATGTAAATGTCCCATTTGGGGGAGCAAAGAGTCAAGTTGAAATAGAATTGCAACTTATCCAACTCTAGGTGGCGCTACTCACTTGAAGTTACTTGGCTCATAGAGTGCTGTCTGCTTTCTGCTGTAGAAAGCTCAGTGTACAGATTGAAGTCATTGAACAGAATGCTTCAGCATCAAGTCATTGGGCTGAGTCTTCATTTGACTATTGATTCTTATATCCTCCAATGGTTGCTTAACTATATGTTTTGAGGGACAAAAGTTCCTAGTGGATGTCAATTCCTCCACTACTACCACCACCACCACCATCATGATCACCATCATCATAATGATCACTATCTTCATCACTGCCACTGACATCATCATCATCATCATCATCATCATCATCCTCATCATCATCATCATCATGATCACCACCACCACCATCACCACCACCACCATCATCAGCAGAATCATCATCATCATCATTGCTATCATCTTCATCTCCATCATCATCATCATCATCATCCTCATCATCATCATCATCATCATCATCATCAGTTGTTATCATCCTGTAAGCAGTTTCCCTCTCTCCTCCTGCAAGACAATACTGATGTTGCTCATTTTCCTCTTATGCCCATTAAATGCTGTTTCCTTCTCTATTTTGTTGTCTCTTTGATCAAATTATCTTCATAAAATACTTTCTACAATCCTCCATAATAGGTTTCCTTGCTCCCCTCCCCCCCCCCCCCCCCCCCCCCTCTCTCTCTCTATCTATCTCTTGTCAAGATAGAGCAACTGTATCTCTCATCTGTCATCTTACCCTCCTCATTCTTCATCACAATCATTAACATTTTTCTGGCATCTATTTCTGCAAATCACTTTTAGGTGTTTTAAGCAATAACATTTACCAATAATATTTGGCAATGACATTGAGCATTAAGCTGATGTTAGGATAAAGATGTCATTGCTTTTGTTCCAGTGTGTGATACTTCCTAGTGGTTGGTAGTTATTGGTTCCATGCTTGGGTGGAGATACTGATCATGGTAATGGCCTGGTGAACGCCAGCGCTCACTGTGGCAACCCCTCTCACTTTCTCATCCGGCCCAGGCGGGATAAATGACACAGACATAATTCCATCCAATGAAAATGGGGGCACGCCTGACTTGCTCAGCCCATCTCTTGTATTAAACGCCAAAGACATAAAAAGATCGCGTAGAGGATTTTAAAAATAACTTCTAAGTTCTCCTTCTCGAAGCCAGTGCTTGATCAGGCTCTCACTGGCAACGGCCAGCCAGGACAACGCGGTAATGAGCGATAGTTGATGATGCAGGACGATGCTCTCTACCACTTGAGCATAAAATCGTTTGTTTTGGGTGATGAATTGAGGGAGAAGAGGCGCCTCACGGTGAAAGCCAAAAGCGGAGCAACACTCGTGGGTCACACGTTCCATCTTCTCTCTCATCTTCCATCTCCCTCTCTTACTCTCTCTCTCTCCAATACCCCTGTCTCCCCCCACCCCCCCCCCCCCCCCCCCCCCCCCCCCCTCATCGTACCATTACCCAATGTGATGCTTTCCACTGACCTGTATGGATTCACTTTACAGCTCTCAACTATTTAAGCATCCATGGGCTTCAAGTGGTTGCTTCTTTAACAGTTTATTCAGGGTAGATTGCTGGATTGTGGCATAAGGCAGTCTTTTGAATGCAGCCCCTTTCCTGTCATTTGTCCGCATCGAGAACCGACAATCAAATTTTTATGCTCAGGATTTGTGCGCACAATTATGCCGAGGAGCAAAAATTTCCAGATGATGATTAGAAATGTTTGGCAATGTTTAATCGATACCAGGATATTTCACAAGGATTACTGACCAAGGGGATGATATTCACCATCATCGCCCTCTTTCCATTTGGACGTATGGCATATGCATAATTTGTTTGAGTATCGCTGTGATTTGCAACCTGCTGTTTGTTCAGCAAATTGGATGTGAAAATATTTCATTGGGAGGTTTCTGAAACTCATCACTTGTGAAGCAAGAATCGTTACACCAGCATTACGTATTCTATTATCTTTTTCACTTTAAGTGCCTGGTTGCAGTGATGCAGCACCATGGTAATTTTATTCATCAATGTTTTAAACAACCCACTTTGAAGGTGTAGTCATTGTGGCGTTGATGATTTGAGGACTTTTGATGTTGGTGGCAAAGTAAAAGAATAACTGAAACAGAGGCTTGAAGATGTTATAGCAACCATGGCTTACATGAAAGCATCTTTGGACTAATTCTTCATTACATTGAGGAGCAGCGAAATCAAGCCGACCCACCATTTTAAAGTTGATTAGATTTTGTAAAGTATTTCTTCAGTCATAGCCCCAGAGAGAACAGATCCAAAAGCTCATCAATCAATGTTAGCTCAGTAAATCATGTCACGATGTTGCTCATCACCTCTGCATCAACATTACCAAACTGAGGCTGAACTGATAATAATGATAGTAGTATGCAATTATTCGTCAAAATGAGAGGATATTAATCGAACACTCGTTCCTATTTGAAAGTCTACAATGTTGGAAATACATTATATTGAATGGCTACTGCACATTCAAAATTTGATAATTTAGAATATTATGTCTAGCACTTGGTCTTGACACAGTCCTGGTTTTCATCAAAAACATTTTTGATAGAAATCTTTAGTCATTTAGAACTTTTAGAAGAGGGCCAGAAGCCTTTATAGTAGTCACTTTTCATTGGGATCAGGTAGATGTTACTTTAAATAGGAAAACTTTCAATGAAAGAAACTTCCCCGAAAGATGGCAGCTCTGCAATTAATATTATACGATCTAACTTGCGCCAACATTTTGCATTGCACCATAGCGATTTATGTCTAATATGGCATAGAAGTCTTCATCAAATTCATTTTTGGTGATTTTTTATTCCTTGCATTCTGGACCCTTCCTCTTTTGACTGCTTGTGCTCTCGTATGGTTCTGTCAGCTTGTCAAACTTTCAATGCCGGAGCATAACTTGCACCCAGCCTTTCATAACGGTGGCTGGATCGCTCCGCGGCCAGAGATGAGTTTTCGGAAGAAGAAACCCAAGAAACATGTTCCTCCGGCTATCATGATAGCACCGTGTAAGTATGATACAGTCAAACTTGCTTTAGCAACCACCTTTGTAGAAAGACCACCTGTCTATAAAGACATTTTTTTTGTTTCCCTTGAATAATTTCCCATTGAAATATGTAGTAAAGAAACCTGTACATTAAGACCACCTGCTAGTAAAGACTGCTGTTCTTGTCCTCCTTTGGCAGTCTTTATATACAGGTTTCACTGTACTATGTGAAAGTAGAATGTGTCTTGGTTTTAAACATGAAACTCTCTATGCTCTAGATATCTGCATCTTAGCGCCAGGAGATTGCATTATATTGCTTTGATTTTTTTTGTTTCCCTTGAATAATTTCCCATTGAAATATGTAGCAAAGAAACCTGTACATTAAGACCACCTGCTAATAAAGACTGCTGTTCTTGTCTTCCTTTGGCAGTCTTTATATACAGGTTTCACTGTACTATGTGAAAGTAGAATGTGTCTTGGTTTTAAACATGAAACCCTCTATGCTCTAGATATCTGCATCTTAACGCCAGGAGATTGCATTATATTGCTTTGATTATCTTGATCTAATCATGTGAACAGCGCATTCACATGTTTTCTACTTAAAGATTCACTGAAAGAAACACTGAATCCTCAAGGGTGCCTTCCCTGAATACCTACCATCTAATTGGTGTATATTATGTGTGGTTTCAAAACATCTTTTAAAAAACAGGATCCTCGAGCTTATTTCCTGCTACCATCCCAACCAAACATTTTTTTGGTTTGGCTGGATTTGGGATATGCATAAAAATCTCATTTATAGGTTGTATAACAGTACATTAATCTTTCTGAAGTATCAACACACAAGAGTAATGAATATACAGACAGTTTAAACTGTGGAAGTGGGCTCTTCCAAAATTTGCCAGTGTTGGCCATTATGAAGTCTGCTGAATGCCATAAGGACACTAACTCACATATGCCCTTCTAGATCTTAACTAGATGTATATACATGTGCAGAAGTAAAGAATTTCTATGATGTAAACCATACGGACAGCTTAATGAACTCTAAATAAATGTAACCTTCTTCATTGGGAGGTCATCCGATACCCATCGGCTAGTATGTTGTCTACTGAGTGGCACATAGATTTAATTCAAATAGTGTCTGTTTGGAGCCAGAAGGGCGTTAAATCATCATAAAATGATATGAGTTAGTTCCCTTCTGGCTCTGAACAGATGATATACCCTTCTCGCTCTCAACAAAGTAGCTTATGCAGAGGAAGGGAGTTTCTGTAATGTATCCACACAGTTTAAATTGACGTATAACCAACTGTCTGGGCTCATGCAATGTCAAAGTCTGTTGTCTGGTCAGCAGCAAAAAGACATTAACGCTCATATGCTCTTATAGCTCTCAATAAATGATACTCTCTCTCTCTCTCAAATTTGGAAAGAAGAAGTGGTTCGTCTGTTTGCAACCGATGCATAATCCTCACTCCGTCGCCTAACTGTCACATGACCGGCCTTGTGTGAAATTAGAAAGTCAATACGAGAGTAAACGGGATAGGGGGGTCATGACGGCCATTTTGGACTCGGAGGGTAATGGACTTAAACTTCACACTTGTAAGAACATCACAGGAATGAAAATACCTTTTGATTGAGTTTTGAATCATTATCAAAGTAAAGCATCAATCAAAGGGATAATATCAAACTGAGCAGCACTTTAGACGCTAACGTAGTTAAAAGTCAGAAGGTCAATAACTGATATTTTTTAAGCATGGACTTAATGCCTTGTAAGTGTTTGAGAAAGCCATGGGTTCATATACAGGCCAACATTGGAAAGGAAAAAAAAAATGTTGATGGCTTATCTAGGTAGCATTCAGGAATCTAAACCAAGCCGAAATTTCATTTTTAAAAAAATGACTATTGAGGATATTCCTAATGAACACTATAAGTTTGATTCATTGCACCTTCAGAATAGCTTTATCTTTTCCCTTGGTTGGCTTCAATATGTAGAAAGATAAAATTGAAAGTACTCTCTTTCATCTTGATTTTGGTGAAGTACAGTAGACATTTATCAGATGTAGTGTAAAAAAATTAAAAATTGGGAGAGGAGGGAACATATTGTAACTCGGCTAAAATTATGGGTATGGAAAGAAGTTTAGAACACAAAATACACATTGTCGTCTGTATTGATTGCATTCCAGATTCTTTTTTCCATGCCACTCTATTTTACTAAGCTACCTAAGCGATAGTGAATTGAGTAGAAATGAGATTACTTCTTTCATAAGCTCTTCTCTCGTTTCGCCTATGCAGACGTATTGCTTTTGTGATTTTATTTTCAAAGACTGAAGTCTGTTGTTGAGACTACCTGAGATGAATTTGTTTTCCATTCAGAACTTGTCTCAGATGGTCTATCGTTATGAGTCTGGAGAAGAGTAATGGGTATTATTATAGCAATATAATGATAAGATTCATCAATGCCCCGTTACTAAGTTTTCCCCTCGAGATCAGTTAACCCCATTTTCATCCATTTTCTCATTCTAAGATTATATCATTTGCTCAGAGCCAGAAGGTAGTTAACTCATATCATTCTGTACAAACTTAATGCCCTTCTGGCACCAGACGATATGCCCTCATTCTTTTTTGTTTCAGTAAAGTGGTTCTTAAAGATTAGAGAAACTAAAGTCAGCTTGATTTTACATTTGAATACTAGTACATTAAATCCTGTATATTATGAAGGGGTGATGTTCGTTATTTTGACAGTTCATTATTCCGAAGGTTTATTATTCCGAAAATGAAATAAGGTTTGTTAGTCCGAAAATAATTAACGAACTAACGAACCTTATTTCATTTTTGGACTAATGAACCTTCGGAATAACGAACCTTATTTTGTTTTCGGAACAACGAATCTGCAGAATAACGAACCTTTTTTCATTTACGGAATAACGAACCTTATTTCATTTTCGGAACAACGAACCTTCGGAATAACGAACCTTCGGAATAAATGAATCTTCGGAATAAACGAACCTTCGGAATAAACGAACCTTCGGAATAACGAACCTTCAGAATAACAAACTGTAACCATTATGAAGACAAAGGGAGACTAGAAAAGTGGTCTTTATAGGCAAGGCATGTTAATGGGAAATGCTGCTCAGGAGAAGTAAAATAAGATTAATAGACAGGTGATCTTGTCATGCAGGTAGTAGCTATTTAAAAGCATGTTATATTCCACATCCTGAGAATCTTGCTGTAGGATCGGTCAAAAATTAATCATGTCATAAAGCATAGTTTTGCCTGTCAGTCACCCGAGAAGAAAAGTTGGTCACACTCGATAGTGATAATACTTTTGTGTTTCTCTGATCTCTTCCATTCATAGAGTCATAATGCATTTTCAATATTTTTGAGTATAAATGAAAGTGCATTGCACCCTATGCATTTGGACTGTCAGTTGCCCACCAGTCACTTAACATTAATTTTGCATTTGTATATGTAGTCAGCTAGAGAATTTAAACATTACTTTTCTTTCTCATAGAGAAGTAAATATTCTTTTCTTTGTATACAGTTAAATTGTTTCTGAAGTGGATTATAAAGCAAATAATCACCTTTTGGTCTCAGGCGATAAGACAGACTATTGACCGCGGAGCAGTTGTCCGCAAAGTATGAGTCATGGAACCTGAAGTCAATTTCAGTATTTTGTTGTTGCAGAGTTGGTAGTGTCAGCATTGGCTGCTGTCGTTATCCAGATAGTGTCAGGCAAGACGTGAGAAACATTCTTTAATGCTCCATTTACGATCGCACCCTTTGCGATGCCCCCATCTGATCCACGACCCAGTTCTCTCGTTCATTAATGATTCACAAAATGGACACTTAATGTGTTAAATAGTTACGATGACCCAAGATAAATCAAATGTCAGCGGGGCACGGGGAGAGTTGGGTTGTTCAAGAGCATGGAATTAATGACTGCTAGTAGGTAATAATAGATAAGATCATGAACCGTTCTGTTTGGCATCCCCGCAGGAGGTAAACTAAAGGAATGCTCTCGAGCATAAATGTTGTTTCTAGTTAGGAATATGCAGTCAAAACAAATATACCATTTGGTTGGTTGGTTGGTTGGTTGGTTGGTTATTTTACCTGACTGCTAAGAAAGCATGTGTTTGCTTGTTAGTAAGCAACCAGGGGACCGATGGCTTAAAGTCCCCTCCGAAGGACTTGATATTGAGGATTGATACCTTACCAAAGGGCATTAGTGCATCAACTTGGTTTCAAACCCGGGGACTCCGGTTACGAGACCACTGCTCTACCACTGAGCCATAGCTATTTCATAAAGAAATAGCTGTGTGATGGAAATGTTTGATAGCTATTTTTGCATCATTCCAAAATTGTCAAATAGTCATTTATCCTTTTATGTTTAATTTTCCCTTTAAATTAAATGAAATTGAATGAAAACCAATGAAAATTAATGAAAATGAAAAGAAAACATTGGGTGCCCAGTTGTGTGTGTATGTGTGTGTGTAATTGGGTTTTTGCAGACGTGTACCAATCAGTTATGATTATTTACGTCTGGGACCGACCTTACGTCACTGTCCGAAAGACACGACTCGGACTTGAACCTGGGTCCGATCAGAATCAGTTTATAACTTCCACTGTTAGCCGAACTAGAGGCGCATGCCACAATGCTGGTAGCAGCCAACATATTTAGCCTTCTTTGAAGCATTCTACTTTTTTACTTTGTCACAATAGAGAGAAATCCTTGAAATCAATGTACATGTACTTGTTGCATAGTTTTGGAAGTGAAAAAGTTATGTATAAAGAATGATAAAACAATAGGAAACAAATATAAGAAAGCATACTGGTAAAACACCTCCTTTTTTTATCATACTAAGTGAAACTGATGCATTTCTAATCTGCCTCGGCCCGCCAAACTTTCCGACGCACATATTTCATCATCACGCCTCATGAATAATTCTCCCACTACTGGGCAATGACCCAATTCGACGAGGATAATTTTAGTGATTAAAATCTATTGGGATATGATGTTTTGCCCTCATAATTTGGTTTATTTATATGCTTCTCCGTCATAACCCTCATTAGGAAATGAATAGTTAATGGTCTTAGCTCCAATCAACCTGTGACGTGTCTGGCCTTATCTCCCCAAATGAGAATAGATCTGTCTGGTTTGATTTGCTGGATATTTTTTGTTAGTCACCTATACTCACATTGTGAAAAAAATTTATCTTTTTATGGATTTTTTTATACAAACTTATTTATTTTTTTGTGATCAAACATTTGCTTAGATGACATTTTCTCTAGGTTTATTAAAATCAAAGATATATGTTTAATGTTAGCATTGAAACAGGATTTTAGGTTAGGTGTAGGGATAACGGATGGGTTAACCAATTCAAGTCAGGAATAATTTCAAGCCTACTTTGATCAGCTTTTATATTTCAAATTGGCAACACAAGTTTTTTTTTATTGCTACAGTTTTCTTACAAAATGCTGTGTAACTGAATTGAATATCACTGACGGACAATATAATCAAATCATTCTCACTTTTACCCGAGCTTTATTTCGTCAAAGCTAATGCTAAAATGCGCAATCAACTCTGGACTCGTTCAATAAGGGTTTTGCCCTCATACATGAGAACATTGATCAAATATTATAAACTTCAAAGGTTTGCCACTTTGCATGGAAAAACATTGATTCATACTTCCCATCACATTGCCAATTTAAGGATCTTAGTGCTAATCTTCCTTTATGAGAAATTCAGCATCACTCAGCCAATAGTGATGTAACCAAAAAAGGCACAGTATGTACAATTTTTTTTTTTCTCTCTCTCTCTTTCTGCTCATGTTTATTTTGTGTTTTTTAGGGCTCTGCATCAAAAAGTTTATGTGGACACCCTGTCATGTGTGGGTTAAAGGGGGTATCCAATGCTGAAACAATGTTAGTTCATTTAAAAGAGCATGATTTTATTAGCAGAAAATCATCTGCCTAAAATTTTTTTAAAAGTTGTGTTGACAAGGAAACCCCCAGATGTAGTAAGATTTCAGGATATTTTTGACCCCTCAGCTGTAACCCAGTTTCAACTGGATACCCACTTTGACGTCAAAATGACGTCAAAGTGGGTATAGGGTTGTCGTGCAATTTTCGCAAAATGCGCACAAGGTATAATACAAATTGTACAGTCTAGCGCGCAGCACAACTGCAATGCGCAAAGCTGGGTACCCACTTTTACGTCATACCTCATACTCAAATTTTTTGGTCAACGTTTTATGAGAAAATTAGCCAAAATGCATTGATTTCGATTGAAAATCATCAAATTTTTAATGTTATTCTCCTTAGAATTCTATTCTCGATCATATATATATAAAAAAAAAAAAATACCATTGTATAATCACTTTAAGCCCACCGCACACTATACGATCCGACTGCGACCCGATTTTCAAACAAATGGCGTTTTGCATTAAATCTGAAAGTTTAAAGAAGTAAACTTATTTTATTTGAAGTTCGGAATAATGATAGGAATACTAAAAATCGAAATTTTGGTTAACTACAAGTCTTGTGGTCAGAGTAAAAGCCAAATCGGCTTCAAATCATACCAGATCGCAAGATTGCTATGACGTCACTACGATTCTGAATTGGGTTCACTTTTATTCCTATAGGGAGGCTCGCATTAGCCTGGAATTTCGATTTTAGTATTCCTACGACTATTCGGAACTTTGATCATTAAGATTTTACATGTTTGAATGTTCATATCAAATGTTATAACAATTTTATCCAAAATCGGATTGCAGACCAATCATATAGTGTGCAGTTGGGATTTAAGGTACATGTGTAGTGTTTGATGAAGGTTGTAGTATAGAATTTGGTTAATAAAGGTAATAGCTACGGAGCATTCATCAGCAGAGCATACAAGCCAAATTTTGTCCAGCATTTTGAGGGAACCGAATTGTGCATTCTGAAATTGGCTAACTTCAATTTCAATGGATGGTAGCTCTTTATGGAGATTAAAAAGTGGCCCTCTGAGCCTTTTATGGCTAATTACGGCATCAGTTATCGTCATTGTGTGCACTACATGTAGGTCTTGTGTACAACCATTGGCTATGATCATGTAGAGTCATTAGAAAGTGGGTCATGATTCACGAGGGAAACTGAGGCACTTTGATCAATGTTCTCATGTATGAGGGCAAGGCCCTTAATAAATGGCTCCAGAGTTGATTGCTCATTTTTAGCATTAGCTTTGACGAAATAAAGCTCGGGTAAAAGTGAGAATGATTTGAATATCATTTCAGAGTTGACACAGCATTGTACCATGACGTGATGTGCTTCTGAACGGGCATGTAGTTGCTTGTAATAGTAATGTGCTAGGGAGAGTTGCTATGTTGACGAGTGATGGTGATGATATTGATTAACTTGATGATGGTGGTGATGATGATGATGATGATGATGGTGATGATGATCATGATTGTTATGATGATGATGATGATGATGATGATAAAGATGATAAAGTTGATAATGAATGCCAGTATAATGTTGATTTTGGTGATGATGATGATATAGATGATGTCGATGATTATTATTATTTTGATGATCATGACAAGGATGAGGATGATGAGGATGAGGATGAGGATGATAATAGAGATGATGATTAGGATAGTGATAATTTAAAAGACCAATAGGTAGCTGCTGCTGATGATATTATCATTATTATTATACTAGCATCAGTCTCATTTTTGTAACTTTACATGATATTTTGATATTTTAAATCCATATTTTCTTAATCTTATGTAGGTGCTGCCTGGAGGTTAGAAGATGAAGAGGATGGGTACTTACCACCCACCCCTAGTCTAGAAGACACACCTTTCGCACAGACGTCATCGCAGTTGTACTACCCTGTCCCTCCTAGACCTACGGTAAGTCCAGCCCGTTCTCTCCCTCACCCCCTTCTATCCGCTGATGGCCCCCCCCCACCCACCCTTCCTGCCCCATCTTAGCCCATTGACTATTCATTGACTACTAATTCTTCCATGAATTACTCCCATATACTCCCATTGACTAGCCATTGACTACCAATTCTTCCATGAATTACGGTAAGCAAATATACCCCGCCCCCATCTACCTTTACCACCCCACCCCCATCTACCTCTACCACCCCCACCCCATCCACTTCTACCACCCCACCCCCACCCCCCCCCCCTCCCCATCTTGGCCCATATTCTCCCATTGACTATCCATTGACTACCAATTCCTCCATGAATTATGGTAAGTACTTACACCCCACCCCATCTACCTTTACCATCCCACCCCCACCCCACCCTGTGTTTGGATAATCCATCTATCATTCGGCCAGTGTGTGGTAGAATAAAAAAAAAAAAATTTTTTTTTTTGATCCTCTCAAATATAAATTCTTTGTTTTGTGTATTCACGAAATTATTATCGATTGGTCATCATGATTTATATTATTTATTTTTTGTTGTCGGTGTTTTTTTAATGCTTCAGACTCCAGAGACTGAGAGAGTAAGAACAAGTAACAGCAATGGAGGCTTGGCCAAGTTGGCTCGTCGACTCAGTCAGAGGGGTGAGAGGAGAGAACGAGGGGACAAAGTGCCATGTAGACAACGCTCTGTCAGTGTGGACAGGTCAGTAAACACCCCCATTCTTTGTAATGGACCATTCTATATATATATATATATCTCTTTGTGGAAATGACAACAAAGCACATGCCACTCCATATAAATCACTGTTTGAAATGAGATACACAAAATTACACACAAGAACACTCTTACTTCTGCCCAGTGGATCTGTTGGACACCCTTGTGCTGTGAGTGTATCAGTCCAGTATACATCATATTCAATTATGTATAAATATTCTGTACACACTGTGTGTGCTGTGAGACACCTTTATATTACTCACAATGCACGTGTGTAATGATTGGATAAAAGTTGATCAACTTTTGGCCAATCATACAGAAACACACAATTTTTAGGCTTATCTTGAAGACTGGGGACTTTTAATTCACCTTCTGTGCAGAATTCATTGTCAGTTTCATAACTGGGAGATAAAAGATTTGCTTGTTTTCCACATTAAAAATAAATTGATTCTGTGGATAACCCTTTACTCAAAGTAACCATTGTACATAGCTTCCTGTTGACAACCAAACATCCATATTAGTATTATCTATATTTTCCAACTGCACTGTTACAATATTTTTGTGAAAAAGACTTGTGATTTCATTGTTTGTTGTGATGTAATTTTGTACCTTTCTATATTTATGAACACATTTTTGCATATATTGATAATCAGTTTGTGATCATGTGTTTTAATCTTGTTACTTGAGAATTTTAGCATCAGCTTTGATGTGCTTTGTATTTGGCACTTTATATGTGTTGTTATCCCATTCCCCTTTGTACAAACTGTTATGCTTTAAAGCAAAGAAAAGGAAAGATTAATCAGTTGCAGTTAAGTTGAGTTTGCATTTTTATCTTGTTTTTAGGTGAATTAGATAATGAAAAAGGAACATTATTTAAAGTGTCCTTTAATGCTTTGCACCATATATAACTGCTATAAAGTTTCCGAAAATTGTTATATAAAATTACCAAAATAGAGAGTCTTAAATTTGGCGCTGTATGGAATAAAAATAGATCAGGTAGTGGCAAAAGAAAAAATATAAACACAGGAAATCCTTACAAATTTTCAAAACAGCTACAGTAATATTTACAGATGAAATCATGTTGATAACTGAATGCTTTTAGAATTGGAATAATAGAAATGTGATAAAAAAATGAGGTTGTAATGGTTGTATTATCTGTACCTAGATCTTGTGCCTTCTGTATATTTTAGCAGGCGCTGCAATTCCGCTGATCAACATATCGATAAGCTCTTTGAAAACAGCCTGTTCCGATACTCTGACATTGGGAAAAAATGAATGCCTACATGGTTGATAAATTTTTTTCTTTAAAGATGAGGGCAAAACATATAGCTTTGATTCTCATCCCAATTTAGCATGCCCTTGAATTTTTGAGGGTATGGAAAGATGGTTATCATTTATGATATGTAGCCTTGATTTAATCACAAAGCAATGCTACAGCTTTGAACATATCAGCTCAAAAACAAAAATGCTTGCATTCCGGATATTCCCGGTCAAGACGTCGTGTTCACCAGACCAATAAATGAGAGATATAGTCTCCGGTTTTTTGAAGCACGTCCAAACCAAGAATGTTTCATGGCTAATTTGGATTTAAAGATCGTTTGACAAAGTTTTGGATAAGGGCTATTACTTGTGAAACTAATTGCTATGATTCATTGTAGAGTGGATGATATTAGATGCCACCAGATGCTCATGAGGCATTCCTTCACAGCATGTATGTGTACAGAAAGATTGACACTGCAACAGAAGCCGAAATTTGTTATTCGCAAAATTCTGTGAAGCTTGATGTCTCCTTTTTGCAAGTCTGAAGAGATGTTCAATGAAAAATTAGAGTCTTGTTTAGAAATTGAGAGACAAACTGTGCTATGTAGACAGTGGAAATTGGTCTGAGCAAAACTGTACAAAGTCAGATATTTGTCTGCAACTCTGTCAAACAGCATTTTAAATCTTGAAAGCTGACCTGGACACTCACACACTTGGATAGTCACTGTCACTTTAGTTGAATTTAAATGCTTCTCGAATGATTCTTTTGAACTCTGCTTGTGACTATTTATCCCCATTTGACTACGTGTGCATGCTTTAAGCTTGCTTGTCTATGATTTTCTTAGCATTCATAAGTTTTATTTTCAAATTTAGTGAAAGAAAATTTTCTGTTTTGAGCATGACATCCCCTATTACTGTCACCATGTCCCCTGCACGCAGTGATTACGAATCCGACGTCGCCAGCGCCAACGGTATCCCTGACCTTCTGTGGAGCATGCTCCTGGTCGATGACCACCAGACCGTGTCCCGTAAACCCTCCACGTAAGACTTGGTCCTCGGGCTGATCTATGTGTTGCAATTGTTGTGAAATTAGATCTAGTTTTCATTGGTCTCTCTGTGCATTAACACACCGCCTTCCTCTTATTTTTCTATTTCATTTATCATGGATATCATAACATGCTGTCAGTTTTCTGTTTTCATTTGTTGCAGGATAAAGTTTGTTCTCTCATTTCATATTTGCACTATTCTCTCTCTCTCTCTCTCTCTTCTCTCTTCTCTCTCTCTCTCTCTCTCTCTCTCATTGTTGTGATAGTGAGAAAGTGTGTGATATGAACTTCAACTTTATGTAGCAAGATAACATTTTGAAATTTCTTCTTTATTGATGCAGTATGATAACAGTCCTTAACTTTCCTCTCATTTTAGTTTTCTGTTTTCATTTGTTGCAGGATAAAGTTTGTTCTCTCATTTCATATTTGCACTATTCTCTCTCTCTCTCTCTCTCTCTCTCTCTCTCTCTCTCTCATTGTTGTGATAGTGAGAAAGTGACTGTGTGATATGTACTTCAACTTTATGTAGCAAGATAACATTTTGAAATTTCTTCTTTATTGATGCAGTATGATAACAGTCCTTAACTTTTCTCTCATTTCATATTTGGTTGCATTATTCTCTCTCTCTCGCTCTCTCTCTCTCTCTCTCTCTCTCTCTCCTCTCTCTCTCTCTCTCTCTCTCTCTCTCTCTCTCTCATTGTTGTGATAGTGAGAAAGTGTGTTTATGTAGCAAGATAACATTTTGAAATTTCTTCTTTATTGATGCAGTATGATAACAGTCCTTAACTTTCCTCTCATTTCTATATTATCATTTGTGATGCATGATACGTATCAAACCATCTAAATGAATTGGAATATTGTGTAAACTTGTTATGGTTTCATTGTTTGGCTAGTTTGTCATTTTTCGATGTACTAATCCTTTTTGACATTCTAATTGATGTTCTAATGCTTATGCTTGTACATGTAGCTTTTAGCATGGTAAGTCATGTTATCTACAATCTGTCAAACTGATACCCGAGTGTCACAATACCTTGTGAACAAGGTATGAGCATGTAACATGTAACATGGGGGGGGGGGGGGGGGGTTCACAAAAACTGTGCGCAAAGTTACGCATGACTTTAAGAATGACTTGAATATGGAAAGCCAAATGGGATCCTCAGTCATATTTAATTGCTGAAGCTAAAGTTTAAATATCTATGTGGATTAACATTGTTATTATTAACAAAACATTTTCACTGTGAATTTTATTTTGTGCCAACAATTTAATTGAAATTATGGGAAATACAGTCACAATTTGTTAAAACAAGATGAAAAAGTTTTGGCATTCCACTTGCAGTTCTAGTCAAGTCATTCTTAAAGTCATGCATATCTTTATGCTCAGTTGTGAGACACCTCCCTGCAATTCATTTCAGTGGAAAGTGTTGGCTGTTGAGAGGCAGAAGGACATTAGATCTGAACAGAATGAGTTAACAACTTTCTTGTTTTCAGCACGCTATGTGTCCTTCATATTTCAGTCTTACTCTTCACATCCCTTATCGTCCAAGTGTATTTCTTATATACTATATTCTTGAAGTTGCTTTATAATTATAATGTTTTTCTTGTTACTTAAAGTGGCTGAATTGATATTTTCATATCTTTTGAGAGCCAGAGAGGTATAGAATCAAATACTTTTATACAGAGTGTGTTCCCTTCAGCAGACAGTATCGGAAAAGAAAGTCCATTTGCAACAATAAATCCCCATGATATCTGGAGATGATACTTTACACCATAGCTAAACCTCTAAAGCCAAATGACATTTCCATATGTTTTAGCAATTAAATTATATTGAATTCTGAAAAGGATTTTAGATCAAGACTGGCATTGATGAATAAGATTCTTGTAATGCATAAGGGTCGGCAAACTTTCTTATAAGGCAAAGGCTAAAAGGGGAATTTTATATACACCAGGGAATTTTCCCTTGTTGTGAATTACCTAACTTTTGGGACTCTGTTTGATGTATAAGCAATGGGAATTCATGCTGTATCTCATTCATTTTAGAAGATAATTCTTTCTTTCATCTATCTGTCTCTTTCATCCCCTCTCTTTTATTCCTGCTCCATCTTTTGTCTTCAACCCCCTCTGTGACTTAATGCTTTATCTTACAGATATTAGAATATAATCTTCCTCTCCCCCTTTCTCTCATTCTCTCTCTTCCCATTCTCCTTCTCACCCTATCTCTCTTTCTCTCTCTCTCTCTCTCTCTCTCTTTCTCTATCTCTCTATTTCTTCCCCTGTTATCTTTTGTTATTCTTTTCTTCCCTTCTCTCTCCCGCGTGTGACTTCACAGCTGTATATCTCTTCACTTTTTGCGGCGTAAAACAAAATGTGTTAATGATTGAGTGTTCCTGGATAATGCATTACTGATTTTTTTTCCTAATTGATTATTGTTGTTGATGGATTGAAAGTGGCTAAGTAATGTTCCTTTTTTTTATTACTTGATATTAGATTTAAAAAATTAACAGATTGGCTTAAGATGAAGAAATTTAGTACTAAAAAGTAAGAATTGATTTATAGATAATGAATGAATTAATATTAATATTTTAATGAATAAATTAATATGAATATTTTCATGAATAAGTTCATCTTAATATTTTGATGAATAAATTCATAGTAATATTCACATTTTTTTCAACCTAAGGCTTGTTCAGATATGGCACGACAACCCCTGTGACAAATCCCAGCAACATTTTTAGTGTACAGGTCTATTGGATGTTAGGCGGCAAAAAAATGTCATAGAGGCAGGAGACATTTTTTTGGTTGCCTGGAAGCAAAAAGCTATGGACCAATCAAATTCTTAAAAAGTTAGTGCAGAATATGTATGTTGTCATGAGTTTTTCTGCTCAACTTTGGACAAAACTCTCTTTTATTTGAGAGTTGACACATTAATGCGCGTTCATTAACATAAGTGGGGTTGTTTGTTGCACCATATCCAAACACTAAAAATGTTGCAGGATTTGTTGCTGGGGTTTGTCGCGTCATATCTGAACAAGCTTTTAGGAATGAAGTTTCGTGATATTACCTCTCTCCCTCTTGTATTTGATCTTCCAGTGGGGATGTACGGAAAGCTCATAGCATGGAGAGTTTGGTGCCTGGAGACGACAAGAGCAAGTCGTCTTCCATCCCTCCGTCCCCACTCGCCCCAAACAAGCTTCAGAGGAGTCTCTCCGGCAAGAAGAGGGGATCTAGCACCAACGAGGTGGACTCCACCGGGTTAGGAGGCAGCTCCGCCAAAGACAAGGGCAGGAGAAATTCAAAATATATCTCAGACTTACAAGGTATTAAAATGGATCATATATGTTTATATAAATCATGACAACAGTAAGGATGTTAACAATTTATAATAATGATTATAATAGCAATAGTGATGATTGTAATAGTAGTATTAATTCTGGTAATAATAATAATGATAATACTAATGATGATGATGATGATAATACGATGATGATGATGATGATAATGATGATGATGATGATAATGATAATGATGATAATGATGGTAATAGTAATGAATAATGATGATCATAATAATTGTATTTAATTCTAGTATTGCATGTATCACAAATGTTATAATATCTTTATGAGCTTCCAAATAGCTTGGGTTTATTGCCATAACTCCCACATAGCAGCCTTCATATAGTGCTGAAGCCTACAGGAAATTTCTTTCTACCAGCACCTGTTTTAATCACCTGTGGCAAAACATTGATTTCTGTCTTGCTCAAGAACATCAGTGCTGTATGTAGCAGATTTTCCAACTCGATTCCATGATTAACATTTCTTGATTGTTTTGACTATTTGGGCTGTAGAGCTTATGGAAAGATCAGTAGCAATTCAATTTTTTTTTGCAAGTCACTCCTAGATCGTAATCTTGGGTTGAGTTGGTTTTTTGATCATCTCACTATGCGTCGTCATAGAAGATTGAAAGCTCTCTGTGTGATTAATTTGAATGTTGACTTTTAGTTAACCCTATGACACATGGCCCCACATCATACAATACAAAGGCTGTGAGTGGCATACTTCCCGGCACAACGTATTAAAGATGACTATCGTGTTATGTCATGCGCATTCTGTCGGGAAATTATGCATTTTTTGGATGAAGTAGAAATGGAAATTAGTACCTGCCGCCCCATGCATGATAGCTCTTGCATAACAGGGGTAACTTCACGAAAAGCCTGTCGGATAGTGCCAAGTGCAGTCCATGATAATCATCTTGATGAAATTGTGAATTCTTGATGTTAATTGGTCTGGTAAGGAGACTAGAGAAGGGACACGGAGCTCTGAATTGAATCAAGGTTAAAATTTAGTAAATAAAAAATGTTGAAAATAACCTGCAGTGCTCATTACACTGAATGCATATTTGAAATGGAAAAGAAAAACTTTTATATTCAAACATTAATCAAATTTACATATTACTAAACAATTATTCAAGTTGTATAACAAGAATATCAGTTGTCCTGTCAACTCTTGGATACAAGTGCTTGTAACCTCTTTTGCTGGTCTTTGGATTATCAGTGTGACTTCAACCTATGTGCCTTCATATAGTGCTGAAGCCTTTCTTTTTCTTTTTCTTTTTAAATTTCAGCCCTGTTTGAAGCAGTGGAACACCAGGATCTTGAGACAGCAAAGTATTGTCTTGAAGCCAATGGGTTAGACCTGAACCAACCCAACCCTGATGAGTTTACAGTCTTAGACATTGCTGTCATGACCAATAACATGCCCATGTCAAGATTGTTGCTTTCTCATGGAGCAAGGGAAAACCCCAGATGTAAGTTTGATGAAGAGTTAGTTGGTGGTGGTAGTGGGAGTTGTGGTGATGATGGTGATGGTGTTTGTGATGATGGTGGTGGTGGTGGTGGTGGTGATGATGCTGCTGTAGGTGATGGTAATGACCATGATAATGATGATGGGGATGTGCTAATGCTGATGATAAGATCATGGTGATAGTAGTGATGGTCATAATAGTAGGAAAATGGTGACTGTAGTAATATAGATAAAATAGATGATTGGGAATATGAAGATGATAATTGCAGTAATCATGATCAAATGAGTGACAACTTCTACATTCAAACAATGATATTTCAGAATCCTGTATATTAGTGCTGGACAAAAAGTCAAGAATAACTTTTTTTTCTTTTATCAGTAAGTTATTACTAATAACGTCTTAAAGAGGAATGTTGTCTTCATTTCTTTTTTTCAGTCCTTTTGAAAGATGTACGACTGAACAAACTCAATACTTTAATCAACGAAGCAGAACAAGTCATCCAAGATCTGACGACCCGAGTCGTCAATGGCTCCGGCAATAATAACGCTGCTTCTTCCAGCTCGGTCAAGGTAAAGGACAAAACTTCATCTAATTTCCATCTGTAGATGATATAAAGTTAGGACCAAGCAAATATACTCATCTACATTGTAAATGCTTTAAATGTAATCAAACTGCCTGATAAATGTGCCTGGGGAGAGGAATACGTGTGTTTAGGGCTGGAGTGTTGAGTTGAAATAACATTGATGTACATGCATTTATCAAAAATTTAGGGGCCCTAGCACTGATCCCTGGGGAACTCCTGAATATACTAATTGAAAAAATCACTAAATTTACTCTTGTTTTGACAACACAGAAGTTGATGATAGTTGGTTAGTAATGATTAGCAATCATTTGTTGTTCTGCATCATCAGGCTTAGAAGCATTGTTAATGTTGAATCTTAATAGAACACAAATATTTAAAAAAGTTAAGGCATACTTACTTTGGCTGTCAAAGTAAAATATGTTGTACATGCATGTTCTACATCCAGTTTCATTTTACTTTTAATATGAAGCTTAACCCATTCGTGACAGGAATTATTTAAAGCCTAATTTGATCAGCTTTTATTCTTCAAATTGGCAACACCAATTTTTTTATATTATTGCTACATTTTTCTTATAAAACGTCATGTATCTGAAATGAATATAGATTGACAGAAATTATGAGAATTCAAAAAGTTGCCAATTTGCAGGGGAAAACTGTGATTTTAAACTTTCTGTCACATTGCCAATTTAAGGATTTTAATGCTTATTTTCCTTTAAAAAAATTTCAGCATCAAACAACGAATATTGACGCAACCAAAATGGGGACAGTATGTGTGGAATTTTTTGCTCTTTCTGCTCATGTATTTGGTATGATTTTTAGGGCTTTGCATCAAAAGTTATTAGGCCAAACCACAAAATGTGGACCTCTGTCACGAATGGGTTAATGCCTTTTAATTCTGTACTTTTGAAGAAATTTCTGTTTTAGGGCTCATTCACATGTAAAGAGGGAAATCCTCATGATTTTTTTTTTTTTTTTTTTTTTTATTAGTGTTCAGATATGGCCCGAAAAAACCACTCCACTTATGGTAATAAATTCGCATCAATGCCCAGATAAAACAGATTTTTTCCAAAAGTTGCGTGGACAAACTCATGACATCATATTTTGGTCCACGGCTTTTTTCAGCCGGGGGGCAAAAAAAAATGCCTCTTGCCTCTGTATTTTTTTTTTTTTTTTTGTTCCGCCTCATATCCCATTCACTTACTACACATACACAAAATGTGGTGGTTTTTCTGCTAGGGTTTGCTGAGTTATATCTGAACAAGCCTTCATGGTGATCTGTTCAGTACCACATCTGAGATGACTTGGAATGATACTTACTTACTGGAAATTTATATTGCCAGATGGGTTATTAAAGAGTAGGATATTCAAGCAGGGACAATTTCTAAACAATTCTCATTTCATTTCTTTTATTTCTCATTATTTCTAGGATGCTGATAGGCAACTAGTAGACTGGGAATGGAGATACAGGTTACTGAAAAGAATGAAGACTGGCTTTGAACAAGCAAGTATGTCGCCCTCTATATGTTTGTTTGCTCTTTGTGAATCTATTTCTTTTGGTTATACAGATGTTTTTTTTAATTTCATTTTCTTCTTATTCTTCTACTCCTTCATCTTCTTATTCTTTTTCTTCTATTTTTTTCTTGTTCTTTTCTTTTCTCCCTCCTCTTTTTTTCTGTTCTTCTTATTCTTCTTCATCTTCTTCTCATTTTCCTTCTTCTCCTCCTCCTCCTCCTTTTTTTTCTTTTTCTTCCAATTCTTTCCAAGAAAGGTTAATAGTATAGTGTCATAGTGCAAGTGAAAACCCAGAAATTTATTTCATAATAGATTTGATCTTTATCTTGGTAGCTGATTATAGGTAATCATCATACCTTCTGTTGCAAATCAAAATGAAAAATAACCAAAATATGGCCTTTAATTGTGTTTTGTCCTTCTCACTTGCTCAGAGGGCTGAATTTCATCATTGATGCATGAGATAAACAAACAGGCAAATCCCCATCATCGTAGTGAGCAAAAGGTGGAAAAAATTCATTACAACACAGACAAAAGGGTACTTACATGTAATCAAAACAAGTCCAGCAAAACAACACTTGCAGTGGCATTATACTTTAAAATGAAATTATTCTGATGTCACAGATGAAAGATAACCGAGGGCAAGATTAAAAACAAAGATAACACAGGCTTTCAGGTGTGTAGAGTGATATAATTAGCCCATTGAACTCAAAGAACCGATAATGGAATCTAAACCAATCAGAAGCTCAAAAGGAAAAGACAAATGCAATTTCTCGTATAGACAAGAGTGGAGTTTGTGCTGAGTAATCATGTATATCCACTCTCGTTAGCTTTAATCATTGATGGCCAATTTTTAGAGGAAAGTGTGGTAGTTAATACTTTCCGAGTGCCGGACTAGTGTGAATAAAACACAGCATGGTTTCAGGTAGACCTGGGAGGGAGAATTTCACCTGTCTATTGATAATTACTTTTGTATTTGTTAAATTCCTTTTCTGCCTTGTTTTACAATTTCAATTATTTCTGTTGTTACTAAATATGCCATCTTCTGGTATTTTCATGTTTTTGGTAGAAATTTTCTCCCTTGATGTAAAAGACATACTGGTAACAACTATTCTGGAGAAGTTTGTTAAATATGGTCATTCAAAGGATCGTATGAATTCACGTCAAGATGTTTTGATGTAAAAGAGGATTATTTCAGTTTTTATTGCCACTAAAATGTTGGGGTTCTTTTTGCTACAAGAAATAAATTCATGCAGAGTGCATACCCTTACATCTTTTTGCTATCTTGCAATACCACAAAGTTCTTGAAGATTTTTTTGAGCTTGTTATCAATACTGAGTTTAAAAAAACCCCCAAAGGTTTATGTTCACATTCTTGCATTGCCTTAGGAGTCCCTGACATGCCAGCCTTGGTGCGAGTATATACAGCGAGTAGCTCTTCCCTATTGGTTACCTTTGAAGAACCCCTCAACATGAACGGTGCTGCAGCTACCAGGTTTAAAAGTGAGTATTGAAGTCTTTTCCCATATTTCCTGACTAGTAAGAATGAAGACTCTCAACTTTGAAGGAAGGGAGGGGGGCTTTTTGATGGAAGAATTTGGTTTGATAAACTTTTATTTGAAAAAAATGACATCTTTTGTTTTTGTTTATGGTTCTTCATGGTTAAGTTCTTCTTTTGTATTCATTTTATTTGGTCATCATAAATCATCTCTTTGCATGCTATTTAAAGCAAAGTTATCCCCAATACCTGATCTACTTAGCTGATGATTAGACTATTAGGCAGGATATACTTGTCAATGGTTTAAGTTGATGAAAACTGGCTATGAAGGGTTTATTATTGTTATATGCATCATATTTCTTTTCTGTTACTTTATGTACTACAATTTTTCTGTCATATTTTTCCTGTTATATATTTGCCTTGTACAGTTGAATGGAGCCAAAATGAGGATTTCTGCCCATTGGCCGGCGAGCATATACTTTACCATTTCCGCAACCTGAAATATACTATACAAGGATTAACACAGGTAAGAACAGTACTTGTTTAGAGCAACATCTAAGCTTGTATGCCATCCCTTTATCCATGTGTTTGTTATAGTCTGTTTTTATATTTTTATTTATGTATTGTTAATTTATGTAGCTGCATTATTTATTTATTTATGTATGAATTATCTATTTATTTATTTATTTATTTATTTACTATTTGATGAAATTGCTATTGCGACACTCAGTTAGGTTACAGCTTTGTGTGGTAAAATTGTCAGAATGCATATTATGCTTGTGTGTGTGTTGTATGAGTGGGAAAGTCATTGTTAAAGGTAATAAACAGTAGTGGTAGCAAAATAAAAGTTAGCATGAAACTGCTCAAATATAGTCTCATATTGTTCGGCTTGCATGAAAAGATACATGAGTGAGATAATCTAGCATTCTATTCACGATTTCCGGTGATTTTCAGTAAAATAATTTAAATGATGAAATATCAACCGTCACCTTATACCCTCACTACGGAACACCTACCCTGACGCTCTCGACTCAAGGGCGCATAGCGGTTCGCACACACTATTTACATGTGTGAATTATCAGCGCGGTGCTGCACTGAAAACTCGACGTAACTTCCGTTGATATTTTAGCCATTTCTAAACCATTATTTTTCAAAAAAACGTCAACTATGTTCGAAATCAGTCATTCTACCTCCATTCATGTATTTATTTTCATTCCACTTCACAAAGTAGTTGAATATTCAAAGCGCCACTTTTCCTACTACTGCTTATTACCTTTAAGCATCCTAGTTGCATATCCTTACCTCTTCCGAAGTTATCATTCCCCCTGAGATATGAGTTTGTCTTCCCACTGCAGAGACAAGGGAAAGAATCATGTGTCCTTGTTGAAAGCTTTAATTAGACAATATCTGCACAAGGGGCTTAATGTAATCCCCTTGTTTCTCATCTAAATCTGTTTTAATCCATGGGAGGAGATATACTTGAGTGATCTCTGTATTATCCAAATACACTTTTCCCCCATCTTGTTTCCTTTTATTTCTCCGCCGTCTTACACCATTCTAGTAAAGTGCTTTTTTTTTTTTACTCTAAAAATCATTTTGTCAAAGAGAATAAATATTACAACCATCTACCCTGGAAAACCTGGCTAGTTTACAGAAAAAAGTGCTACATTTAAATGTACATTTTGATTAGAAGTGTAAGAATATTGAATTTTGTTGCATTTGTCATATGCAGAAGAGATAGTTGGTATAATGATAACCAGACTGTCCTTATCTCATATCGTTTTACTTAAACCCTTTTCACATTAGGGGTAGAAACGTGCCAAGTCTGGGCTTAATCTGGACTTAGCATGCTTCTACAGCTAATGTGAACGCTATCGGTATCAGCATCGGCATCACTCAATCCGCTCTTAGTGTGGACTTCTCAACCCACTTCTGAAAATGGGTCAGTCCAGACTTATTCCTGACCGGAATTGGAATCCTGGGAATAT
This sequence comes from Echinometra lucunter, assembly GCA_029962745.1. Classification (NCBI taxonomy): domain Eukaryota; kingdom Metazoa; phylum Echinodermata; class Echinoidea; order Camarodonta; family Echinometridae; genus Echinometra; species Echinometra lucunter. The sequence continues at coordinate 17,323,249 of CM057155.1, read as the reverse complement.
TAATGCTCTCAGAACAGTTTGATGCAGATTATGATATACTCTCTGAGTTTTTTGGAAGGGGGAGGGGGGGGGGGGAATGATGAATCCACACCATGTTTATTAATTTTATCAATTTACTTGGCAAATAATTTTTCCCCTTTGCTCATAAGAAGTAATTACTTTTATTAATAGCAACCACATGCTGAGTTCAAGGTTGAAAATTGATCTTCTGGATGATTGGCTTGCTTAGTTACGATAACAAACTAATGAAAAGAAAAAAAGGGAAAAAAAACAAACAAACTTGTTACAGTCAGAAGGCAAATGTCATCATAGATTTATCCTAGTAATAGCTCTGGCCTAGACTGCAAACTGCTAAGCATAAGACCCTCAATCTTAACATTCTAAAACAAAGTAAAATTGTCAAATTTACAGAAAGTTGTCAAGAAAAATTTCATCAAGATGTGTAGGTTGAATTGTGTTGGTAGTAAAATCTTGGCGACCTTTTGTTTTGATTATATCTGTAGTTCAGTCATGCATTCTTTTCAAGGCCTTGCCAGCACCCAAATGTTGCCCCTTCTCCAATTGTGTATGAATTCCCCAAAGTTTGAAGTCGAAGGCGTGGGATGTGTGAAGTGTCTTGAACCATAACTCTGCCAAGTTGACTAATGTAATTCTTTTGTCATGATGGGGTACCATCGTGAAAGGAAGTGATGTAGGAAAGGGAAGATGTGCTTCGGTGTTTCAGTTCCAGTAGTGAAAAGAGATGGATTAGAGCTGGCATTGATTGAATTTTCAATACCATTTTATTGATTGATGGGCCCCTTTGAAGGCAGCCCGTTCCCATTGATGATAGCGTTATATCAAAGTATGCAAGTTGGTTGCAGATAAAGTGCTGCATGCAACCCCTTATTTCCACAACTCCTTGTATAATTGTATATAGGTTGGGTTAATGCTGACTTGTTTTAGTTGAATGCATTATTGTTATCATTATGCAGAAGATCACAGGAGGTTTAACAAGTTTATCAACCAGGGCCTGGTCATGTTGCTCATATTGACAGTGTTAACATGCTTTATATCAAGCAAAAGGGGAAAGATCAATAGTTGGGTGTCTCTTATAAAGAGTTCTTAACACAGGGATTCCATTGGAGAGCTTAGGGAACATGTTTGGGTGTCAAAGGAAACAATAGGTATTGCTTGAGGGACTTACATGTCCTGTCATTGTCAGAATCCATTGTTTAGGCACCGTGGGGTTAATGAGAGACCCAGGGGGTGATGCACAGGTGGATAGGTGAGAAGGGATGGAAGGGAAGAGACAAAGAGAGAGTGATGGAAGGAGGAGGAGGAGGAGCTAGGGAGGGAAGGGAAAGAGAGATGGGGAGGGGGAGAAGGGATGTTTGTTGAGTTAAAGGCATATATTTTGATGGATTAATACTTGTTATAGGGGGTAATTTGAGAGAAAATGCTTAGGATAAAACTTAAAAAGGGTATGAATTTGACCATTGGCTAAAACTCATTTAGGGTGGTTTAAGAAACCCTGTGGTTACGCGTGTGTACAGTAACATATTCGGACTGGTCCCCCATGGGGGGGGGGGAAGAGAAAGAGAGAGAATAGTGTGTATTCAGAGTCTAGAAATCAACCAGACTGTAATATACTATCTGAAAAAGGAAAAAAAAATGTTATAAAACTGCTTGTAAGTCTTCTTTCAATTACTCCCTACCAGTAGCTAGTATCAGCAGTCTTATCCAGACCCATTGATTAGACCAAATGCCTGAAGCCTGAGCGACAGGGATGAATAAACACAAAAGGTTGCCAGTCACTCTTGTACAGAAGTGCTCTCCTTTTTCAGTAACCCTCATCAAACAATAGCCAAGACCTATTTGCTAGAGCAGCGATTTCTTTTTGACAACCTGTGCTGTTCTTTCGTTCGTTCTTTCACAAGCGAAGAGTGAAAGGTGGCTTATGTACCTGTTCTGCAAACTTGGAGCATGCTTTGTTTGATTAGGACAGCTTCATTTTGAGGAATAGAACGTTCTGAGGATATTGTCCTAAGCACAGGGAGCCAATCAGGGCATTTAGATATTAATGTTCTGTATATAAATTTTAGGGGATATATGGAACATTGCGCTCTTTATGACTTGGAGTCAGACACCAGTTGATATCTCTGTGAATTTGTAAGAGAATGATGTCATTTCACGTGGTGATTAATTCACAAGGTTCTTGTGGATCTCTGAAACTACTGGTACTGTCTTAAGCGTTGCTTTGCTGACACCATGAATAGTGTAATTGCCAAGTGCATTGCAGTTTTATTATGAAGCATTGTGATGTCGTTTATTGATTACTGAAGATGTAAAAACTGGATCTTTAGTTTATGAGTGAACTTTGGAGTCATATGAGACTTTCTTTGGATATTCAGTCAGGATTATAGACACTTTTTCATTACTATTTCTTCATTGATAAAGGAAAAAAACTCATTGCTACTGAAGGCCAAATTTGTCCATCGTATGAGATGGGAAAAGACCTTGTAGGATTGGTTTTGGCTGGAATCAGTTGAACCACCATGCAGAGATCCTGTAGCTGGCCAAAGGCAAGTGCTTGTTATAGTGGACAAAATGCTGCTTTGGGGTCCAGAGATTCTAGATGCCATTATACCACTGTTTTTATGTTGTTAAAGTGACAACCTCTCTATACAGATTATGAATTGTTCGTCTCTCCTTGTTTAAAGTGTACTTTATCACCTAACGACATTTTGCTCTTTATGTTAGGAATTCAATGTCAATATACTATTTCAAAATATGAGCTTTGAATATTGCTTCTATGAAAAGATACTGCGAATTCAAATATACTTCCAGTCAACATAAAAATGACTAGTGTGGTAGACTATTCATGTGTGGGCATGAATTCAGGCAATTATGGACTCGAACTGTCATTCAATTCTGTATACGCCCTAATTGTGTGGTTTTATGTTTTCCTTTATCCTCTTCAAGCTCCTGAACCTTTAACCCGTAGAATGCCTGGTAAAGTTGTTTTTTTGTTTGTTTTTTTTTTGGGGGGGTTGTTTTTTTTTTTTTTTTTTTTTTTTTTGGGGGGGGGGTATTTTGCATGTACTAGCCTGTGCACAAATTATTTTTTTTTTTTTGGGGGGGGGTGATTTGGATGCTTGTAAAAAATCAAGTAGGCCACATGTTTCAGGCAGTGTGCATGTCGGATTTGCCGAATATAGCATTTTTGGTACCGAAATACTAGTTTTTGAAATAGTTGTAAATTAAGAGCAACCTGAGGCAAGCTTTTGAGCTTAATTCTAGCCTGCTGCTAATGTGCAGCAAGTTGGCAACTAATCAACATATTTTGTACGAAACAACTTGTGGCAAGCTTGCAAAAGAAGCGTTCCAACAAAGCTTGCTGCAAGCTTACAAGTGAGGAAATTAAAATTTCTATATAGAAATTTATTTATAAGATGCCAATTAGATGGGAACAATAGGTTGGAAGACTTAAATGTGTTCAACATATTTTTTTTTGAAAATCTTGATTCACACCCATTTTTATGCCTCGGCTCACCATACAAGTGAGGAAATTAAAATTTCTATATAGATTTGATTTCAGGTAGTCTAGTTTGGCTTCCTTTTCAATTTCTGTTTCATCTACTTCTGAAAGGAAGGAAGATTTTGTAGCTTCTGTTCGTGGAAAAGCTAGAGAAATTTATTTATAAGATGCCAATTAGATGGGAACAATAAGTTGGAAGACTTACATGTGTTCAACATATTATTTTTTTGAAAATCTTGATCACACCCATTTTTATGCCTCCGCCCACCATAGGTGGTTGCCGGAGGCATGTTTTCGTGTCGTCCATCTGTCCGTACGTCCATCCGTCCGTCCCATTTTCGTTCTCGCGATAACTTGAGAACCGTTTGACAGATCAACTTCAAACTTGGCTCGTGTATGCATGTGGGAGGGACAATGATCTCACTAGATTTGGGGGTCACAAGGTCATAGGTCAAGGTCAAAGATGTCATTGTATAAATGAAAATAAATCAACATGAAGTGCCATTATTTCTGATTTGGTAATGGTGGAGGCATAAAGTTCGACCACATGTGGTCGAAGATTCATCTAGTTATTTTAGTTAATGACCATGATTGGAATTGTTGATAGTGTTACAATTGAAAATGGAATAAGGTCAGCATATATTTCTTTGGGGAAAAAAAATACCACAATAGATGTGTTTTGTTTTGTTTGTTTTTTAGATTTTGTTCCTGTGAACTCCAACTTTCCTATACAACTAAGTTCATAGTGCTTTTTAAATACATGCAATTCTAAGACTGATGAAGAAGATTTTCTATCAAACATTGATTTTATATGTTTGTTTGTTTTTGCTGTTTATTGTTGATGCAGGGTGCCAAGTATTATGTACGTGTGTCAGCTTTCAACATGAAGGGCTTTGGCCCTGCCCAGACGTCAAATCCACCCTGTGCTGTGCCGTCATGTAAGTACTAAACAGAGAGAGGGGGAAAGAGAGAAGAGAGAGAGAGAGAGAGGAAGGGAAAGAGAGAAGAGAGAGAGGGAAAGAGAGAAGAGAGAGAGAGGGAAAGAGAGAAGAGAGAGAGGGGGAAAGAGAGAAGAGAGAGAGGGAGAGAGAGAGAAGAGAGAGGGAGAGAGAGAAGAGAGAGAGGGAAAGAGAGAAGAGAGAGAGGGAAAGAGAGAAGAGAGAGGGAAAGAGAGAAGAGAAAGCGAGAGAGGAAAAGAGAGAGGAAGAAAAAAGAAAAAGGGGAAGGTAAAGAAAGGGCGAGAAAAGGAGAGAGGGATAGAAGAAGAAGGAAAAGTCCATTTCACCTGTTTGCTGTGCCATTATGTAAAACAGAAAGAGAGAGAGATAGAGGAAAAGATGAGGAGGAAGAATAAAGAGGGGGAAGGTAGAGAAAGGATGAAAAATGAGAGTGAGAGAGAAGAGTATTAAAGAGAGACAGAACTGAATATGACGGGTATAGAAAAGTGATGAAGAAGAAGAGACAGATCTAGAGGTGTTCAAAATTGAAAGGCGAATCTTTTTAAAGAGATGAAGGTTAATTGTAAAAGGACTAACGGAGAGGGGTAGAGGTGAGAGGGGAGGATACACTTTTAATCAGTACAGTAGCATTACTGAAATGAAGGAAGTGTCTCGTACCTCCCAGATATGGCAGTTCAGTCACGCTTGCACGTGATCTTGGGTGCACGTTACCCATGATTCACATGTCTGTGCTAGCCGTATGCGTCAACAAATGGATGAAGCAAGGCTTCCTTTGGGCCTAATTAAGTGTAATCGATGCACCGCAAGTGATGGATATCAGGAATTTCCAAACAGCAGCGCTACGGATTGTGGTCAGTAGTGACCAATGCCTATTTGTTTGTTTTTCTTCAGCATTATCTCTTAATTATTTGTGGATGTAAAATATTTCCAGGAAATTTAAATGGTGAAAGATGCATTGATTTCACTTAAAAAGTGTGTCGATAGCAAATTGTAAACTGTCTTTTCACATCATGTATAAACTTTCCGTTTTATAAATATTGTGATTAGTTGGTTCCCTTTTTCAACAAAGTTTCTCCTCAAATATGAGATATAAATCGTCCGTTTTCACGAAGTGACGAATGAATGCACAACTTTAAAAAAAGTTAGTTTTGAGTAAATCGCTTCCAAAGTTTCAAACCTCAATCTCAACCTCTTTAAAGTATGAAGGGTGAATAAATTTTATATCCTCGTATAGGGCATATTCTGGACAATGTTCATTATTAATGATTTGCGTATTCCTTTTATATTTTAGAAGAAAACGAGGTGTAAACATTGCCGCATTTCGTGAAAACACAACATTCAAGGTCCAACTGTGATTTTGTTTTCACGAAGTGACGGATCTCAGCCGCACGCGTGTTAAACAAATGGGACTTGATAAGCGTGCATTTGACCTAATTGTGCGCGATCACGTATTCAAATCGAAGATGCGCTCTTTTATTTTTTTCACGAAGTGACGGAACTCAGCCGCACACGTAAAACATACGGGACAGCTGAAAGCCGTCACTTCATGAAAACAGAAAATCCTTTTACTGGTTATTTTCTTGTTGACGTCATTGCTATAGTTACGTAATTAGACATTATTACGGTCTAAAACTCTGTGAGGTTCAAGATGTTAGTGAAAGATGCCCAAAAATGCAAAAAACTCAAAATGGAAAAATTTGCATCAAACTGTAGCAAGAAGGCTCTAGGTCATAGACTATCTTTTCACTTTCAAGTTGAAACTTCCTGTCTTGAAACTTGTCAGCTGTTGGTTTGGACTTCCTCCAGTGTAGTCAGTCTTAAATAAATTCATTCTGTAAATGATTCAACATTTACACATCACAAGTGTGTCTGGAAGACTCTAGTTTGTAGACTATCTATGCACTGCCAAGGCGAAACTTCCTGTCTCAGCGCTCTGGTCGTCAGTTGTTAGTTTGGGCTTCCCTTGGAGTAGTCGCTTGATTCGTCAATCTCTGGGTGCTACTGGTAGTTGATCATATGTTCATTACCAAGATCTGATTGATTTCTTCTGCTGTATCTTGAGTGTGGTATACTTTTCCAGTGTTCTGTGTCTTAGGAGTGATTTAAATGGCACCTACATTTTGGAGGAAGAAAGGTAGAGAATTGGACTGAAAGAGTAGTTATTTTGTTTGTGTTTCTTGCGGTATATGACAAAATATGTTAGTGACTGCAAATTTCAATTTTGTGTTGAATTTCACTTGGAGGTTTTTATATAAAGCTTTGTTCAGTTGTCATAAAATTCATAGAAAATATGCTTGTCGCTGAAAATAATATAGATAGTAAATTTTACTTTTTGTTCAGTGAATTGATTTATTTATGTGATCAGAGTTTCAGATATTTGTTTTTCAGTGGCAGTGTGGAAAATACCTTTTGTTTTTTTTTCGGAAACTCTTTTTGGATTTGCTAAAGTAAAGGTAGATTTTTCATTGCACTGATTTTTATGCATATTGTCATTTAATATCACTGCTCTTTTTCAGTTTTCAGAGTTAATAGTTCTTTGCAGAGCTAAATTGCTTTTGTCCACTGATCAGTGTGACATGTTTGTAACATGTTTGGAACAGGAAATTCATTTCTTTTCTATGTTTTTCTTTTAAAAATTTTTCCTTTTAGGTTGGAGAGACGTTGATGGAAGCAAGCCCAGGTCATGGGGTCGGCTCAGTATGATAGACGAACTCTTCCAACAAGTACGAGATGCACGACCAGCAGACTCCGCTGAAATCAAATGTAAGTATTGGTCCATTCTGTGACTATTTTCAACTTTGGGACTTGTAGTACTCTGATACAAACATTACATACATATATCTCTTCTCTTTTGAGACTGTCACCATATCCACTTTCAAATTCTCTGTGAGCCATGCCATCTTTCACTCTATAACACAGTGGGTGTCAATGCAATTCTTTTATTACAATTGTGGGTTTGAACACTCCAGCTATTTTACAAGTCTTTTATCTACACTGTAATAGCCAGTTTCCCGCTCATTTTTCCTTCGTATATCATTTCATCTTTTGATTTCATACAGTTGTTCGTGCATTGTCTGTCTCTTTTACCTTTTTGTATTTTATAAAATGTAGTCACACAAATTTTTGCATTCTTATGTATTTGTTTTTATATTCAATGGAAAAAATAAGTCTTTGAGTCTTTAAGTTAGAGTTAACATGATGTATTCTATTTCCTTGATCCTATCAGCTACTTCCCCTAGAGCTTCACCAAATCAGATGAGGAAAACTGTGAGGAAAAGCCTCAAGAACCTCTTCCAATCTGCTCCAAAGTTTCAGAAGCATCTCAGGAGGTGAGTGTTATCATGGGTAGCTTTTGTTCCTTACTCATTTTATGACAAAATGTGTTTGTTACTGAAAATGATAAAGATTGCAAAGATTTAGATTTTCAACCTCTTTATTCCATACATATTACTTGTACAGAGCCCTGTCATAAATGGAAATATGAAATATGGTTCAAAATTTAGACTTATTTTTCCTTTGGCCTTCTTGTAATTGATTGCCAATGTGTAACAATACATGCTTTGGAAAAGAGAGAGATCAGGGACTAAGTTTAGAGATGACAGATTAAAGAATAAGTGAGAGAAATTACATAATACTGTAATTGTTGGAAAGAAAATGAAGAAAAAAGTGGTCTACAACAGAAATTCATCAGCAAAACATCTTAAGAATTCCTTTCTGCTTCATGCATCATGCTTCATTAGCTTTGGAAGTGCAAGTGAATGACCCCCTAGATCATCTTATGAAAGAATTAACCTTAATACCTTAATAAGGATTCCTAATCCAATACAAGGGGTGCATGGCTCCAATACAACAGGTGAAACCCAGTCACCCTGTCCGGAGTCGGTGGGGGCTATTATACCAGTGTTAATGATTCTTATTACCCCTCAATTATTGATATGATGAGTGTTAATCAGGAGTGTGTAGGGTGAGTGGGATTTTAGAGTCTAGACAAGCCCAGCCCTAAGCCGAGAAGGAAGAGAGAGAGAGAAAGAGAGAGAGGGGAGTCATAACTCAAACTCTGATGAAGTCAATTTGTAACTAGCTTGGAATTAAATCATTTCTTGTTTATCCAAGTAGAATACACATGTATGCCTAGTGTTTATGAAACATCAAAAACATTTGTTACTCTTGGTGCAGTTGATGAAAATATTGAAAAGTTAAAAGATCGTGAATGAAGATAAAAATTAAGATTAAAGAAAATAGAAAAGCAACATGGTATGTTTCTGTTATGAATAATTATTTTAAAAATTTATATTCTAATTGTTTTTTTCTTTTCATCACAAAATATTACAATATCTTGCTAATCATAAAACAGAGAGTCAAATATTGTTCCTATACACTTACATTGTTTCTGTTTAATCAGAAGAGTTGTCTGGCCCCAAAAATCTCACTAAATTCCTGTTTCAAAAAGAGGCAGAATCCAGGATTTTCCAGGGCACTCAAGCTCAGTTTGGTTCTCTTTCTCACATTAAAGAGTTGGCACAGTTGCCAGAGCCGTGTGTCATAGTGGGCTTATGAAATCACAACAGATTGATCTAAATGGATTTGCAGGTCTTTAGAGAACATTCTGCTGGGAGTCATTAAATGTTTAACCCCTGCCGTTCGACAGGAGGCCAATCCTGCCTAAGTGTTGAATAATGTTTTAGATTATGAATGCCTACATTCTTTCTTCTTTTTTTTTTTGTTGAAAGAGAAACAGATGCATTAATTAATCTCGTTGGAAATACTTTCCACACATTCTAACCATAAAGACAAAGCTGTACAAGATTTGGTAAGCTATGCAACAGCCATTCACCCGTGACAATTGTTTAAAAAGCTTTGTGGCAAGGAAGGGGTTTAAGAACACATTACCAGGGATGGGTAACAGCTGATTATGAGTCAAGTTTGGGGGGGGGGGGGCAAGCTGGATGAATGTTTCTAGGTCAAACTTTGGTTTTGATGAGTTTCCACCATGCTTTCTGTTTGTTTGTTCGGGTGTTTGTTTTCTTTCATTTTTATGGGATTTTGTTAATGGAAACACCAACTAGAACTTGTCATACAACCATTCATCTAGAGGATTTTTGTTTGTTAGTTTTTGTGTTTTTTTATAATCAAAACTTCTGAAGTGGAGCATGATTTGGATGCTCCTCAATTTGGTTATCTAGATAAGACTGTTGAGATAATTTCAAGCGAGCATTTCCAGTAAGGCAAGGGGCAAGAAAACATTTATTGTCCCAAGTTTTTTTAAGTAGATATTCTTACCAAAAATTGTATTGTTAAAAATAAAGAGCTTCCCGAATTAATCTGGCTACAAGTCAAATTGCATTCACCTTAACACCGAGTTGGCCAATATTGCTGTTTCATGTGATGTCTTTCTGAATTTATATCCTGCGTGTGCATACAATGTATAACAAAGGAATATATGGTACATTTTCTGCACTTGTAGCTATCCAATATAGTCACTGAAAAAAACTGATGACAAAGTGTAATACCATGTTTGCTGCATTTTATGTCTATTTTAACCCATTCGTGACAGAGGTCCACGTTATGTGGTTTGGCCTTATAACCTTTGATGTCGAGCCCTAGAAATCATTCCAAATACATGAGTAGAAAGAGCAAAAATTTCTACACAAACTGTGCCCATTTTGGTTGCGTCAATATTTTCTGTTCGATGTTGAAAATTTTTTAAATGAAAATAAGCATTAAAATCCTTAAATTGGCAATGCCATGGAAATTTTAAAATCACCATTTTCCCCTGCAAATTGGCAACTTTTTGAATTCTCTTCATACTTTTTGCCAATTTATATTTATTTCAGATACATGACTTTTTATTTTAAAAAATGTAGCAATAAAATAAAAATGTTGGTGTTGCCAATTTGAAGAATAAAAGCTGATCAAATTAGGCTTTAAATAATTCCTGTCACGAATGGGTTAAATAATGAAAAACAGTGGATTACCAGCATTTTGGTAGTATTTCTAGGAAAAGAGTAACAGTTTTGCCAACCTTTCTGAAATCATCATTGCATGTATATCTTGAAGTCTGTGCTCCGTGGCGAGAGCTTGATGACTAAGCGTGAGATTTCAAAGTTATTGTTATCCCTAATCATTACAAGGAGGATGCATTGTAATCAATGATCTTCCTCTTGACTAACCAGGCATTACAGGGGGACACTACGAATAGGAAAGACAAGAGGGTGTAAGGAATAAAATTGGAATCGGGGGTGTCACTGATCCCTCGTAAGCCCCTTCTGACCCTGACTAGGTTCTAGGTGACAGGAAAATTGATGTGGGCAGGCCGACTGTCATATGTCATGAATGGAAAACGAAGTGCACTTCAATTTTGCAAGTTTCTTCAAGCCCAACTCACACTGTACATGTACATGATCTGAATTCCTGAGAATTTACCCTAGAATTAAATGAAAACATTCAAACATGGTAATTTCTTTATGATTGGGTTATGAATAGTTATACAGGAATGAAATGAAATTTCAGAGTGTTTGGGTTTTATTCAAAGGAGGAAAATTCAAATCATCACTGATTTGTAGTGATGTCACTTTTCAGGCTGAATGATCATGGCTACCAAATTTCATCAAATTTAACTCCTTCAGTGATGACCTTCATAATAAAACATAAAGTAGCTCTCACCAATAAACCACTTATAGTTTATAAGCCTTTAAACCCTCAAAAAAAATTGACAACTGATCAGGCCCTTTCCCCTCTTGAATATCTTTTTAGCACAGGACTGAAAAATTGAAAGATGAAGCACATTAATTTTACATGCAAACACTAAGGCAGAATTAAGACCATTGTGCAGTTAGCAAATTTCCTAAAACAACCTTGAAGCTATTCTTATGGTCTAAATTTAAATGTCCCTTTCAAGGTAGAAGACATCTACCTAGTCCACACCCACTATCTAATTGCAATCAAACTATTCTTGGTTAGATTGAACAGAACTTCCTGCAGCTTTCTTTGTTGTTTTTCAGTGGTTACTTAGGTGTGTACTTAGGCTTTACAACTAATAAAACAAGTACACTCATCAACTAAGAAGAACTTCCCACTGCTCATTTCATATCTCTCTATCATTAGAACATGTTTTGTCATGGTTTCACATGCAGAATATCTGTGTACTAGCATCTGTTATTTGTGGCAAGGGCTTCATGTTTTTTTTACAAACTCTAATCTCATTTAAATCATTCTAATTACAAAGAACTTCCTGCAGATTTCTGTTCAGTGGTTACAGAGGTGTGTTTAATTTCCTTCATTGAAATATGCAGAATATCTGTGTACTAGCATCTGGTATTTGTGGCAAGGGCTTCATGTTTTTTTTACATCCAAACTCTAATCTCATTTAAATCATTCTAATTACAAAGAACTTCCTGCAGATTTCTGTTCATTGAAAAAAAAATAAAATGAGGACTTCATTTTACACACCCAGACTCTTGTTGAAATTAATCCATTCTTAGTACAATTAAACAGAACTTCCTTGTTTTGTTCCTCTAATTAGAATCTGTATTTCAGTGGTTGTAGAGGTGTGTACACCTTCTGTGGTTCGCAAAGATGACTTTACTTTTTTCGTTGGGAACATGTGGTTGCACGTAAACCTCCGTTATTTATCACGAGGCGTTATTTTTCTTTCAAGCCCAGAAACTACAACTATGCCATTCTCATGCAGTACAATTAAGCCATTGAGCATGATTTGATTTCAATATGACACACCTTTACAGTAGACCCCATACCCCAAGTTATTTCAGGCTTAGTATTCAGTGAGTTTAATAGAACTTCATACAGCTTTCCTTTGTGTCTTAATCAGATCAGGGAGTAACCAGATTTCAGTAACTCTTCTATTAGTGGTGGTGAATCCAGAATTATTCTTTTTTTTTTTTTTTTTTTTTTTTGGGGGGGGGGAGGGGGCGATCAGCTTTTTCAGTTGTCTGTTTTACCTGAAAAATTTGCTGATAAGCAAAAACAATAAAAAAAAAAGGTCCTCGGCTTAAAAAGGGGGGGGCCCGCTGATGCGCCCCCCCCCCCCCCATCCACCACTAATTTTTATGATTGTACAGTGGTAGCCTTTGCAGTCAATATAACTTTATTTTTGGCCATGTTTTTATTTTTGTTATTTCAGAGGAGTGTACTTAACGTTTGTTCTCTTTAACAATAACTACTTTGTTTTTGTCGTTACAGAGGCGTGTACCTAGCTTCGGTGATCTATAATGATGACAAGGTTCTTGTAACAACGGAGGACTATCTCCCGATCATCGAAGTTGACGAGAACTTCCCCAGCAACGTCCAGCAGGATTTCCTCTGGTTCATGAAGGTAAGGTCACAGGTCAGAGGTCACAGGATTCATTAAAAAAGCGAGAGTTAGTTAGGGAACCCTGAGCTTAATGGGAATGTGAAAATATTGGGCAAGCAGAGAAGCTGTGATACCATTAAAAGATCAACACTCATTGAATTAATGAGATTGGTGTTTATGTAAACTTCTTTTTTGTATTGTTGTGTTGTGTTTTGTCTTCAAACTTGAAGCTACAAGTTCAAATTATTCAATGTGCAAATGTTGAAATGCATGGAAAGGATATTTAGATTGAAAAAAGCGTGATATTCATTTAAGTGAATGATCTGTTTCATGAAATTGAGGAAAAACTCAGTTTGAAAATATGCCTCATATGTACATGTATATATGTACATGTATATATGTATAGTAAAAGAATTAAACCTAGTGAATAATTTGAAATTATCAGTTTAAGTAAATAGATGTAGAGGATTAAACATAGCGATATTCTTCGTTCAAAATCTGTAAGGTTGCACAAACATGGGAGGATGTTGACCTGCTGCGAACGGACCTGAGCCAGTCGACGGCAGCCTCACCGGTCGTCCACTTCAGAGGGCGCCTTCTGCAGGCTGCCGCCCAGCTGCAAAGCATCATGGGTATGCAGGACCTGGGCAAGCTGTATTACGAGCCAGTCAAGGACAGCCAGGGAATAGTCATCTTTACGCTAATTAACAGTGTGAAGGTAAAGTAGACTTCTCGTAAAATAATCACTTCCCGGTGTTAACATTAATGTTGGTGTCATGTCCGGTGCAGAGAACTCACTCGGCAGGGCAGCCCAAAACAGGAGCAGATCCAGGATCTTTCAAGAAAATGGGGAGAGCTGATGATGGGCACTCCCCAGAAAAGTTCCAAATTCAGCAATTTGGGGGTACTGGTATTTTCATTTCAATTCAATTCAGTGGTTTTCATTGTCCATATCAATGGAAAATTGTTGTGTTTTTTTTTTTACATGCATATTTCTGAGGAAATTAAGTATCCAAATTGGGTATTACTAGGTGGGGTGCATGGGCCACAACTGGCCCATGATTCTTTGACACATACTGTGGCAACAATTGCTCCTTGTCCATTTCATGCACTAACCAAGTACTAAACTCTTAATCCTGGACAAAACTCTACACCAAACCTTTGCCCCAAGTTTAACCTAAAACCCTATTGCAACCCTAACCCTAACCTGGGGGTGTTTCACAAAGAATTAAGTTGGACTTAGAGTCATGCCTAAGTGCCAATGCACATCCAGTATTTAACGCATAATCTCATTGATACCCTTCCCAGTAGCACGCAACTAGGAATTTAAGTGCAACTTTAAGTCCAACTTAACTCATTGTGAAACACCCCCAGGTATCTGAAATGAAATAAAGCCTGAAGCGATTGTCGCTGGAGCTGATGTCAGGGTCAATATGGCCCATCACCCTTGAAATTGCCACTAACCCAAAGAAAATACAGTAATTATGACTCTTAAAACGACCACTTCCTGGTGGTAATATCATCTGTTGAGAGACTAGACACACAATGGTTTCAAACGATGGCAGCTTCACAATGTGGTAAAGAACAAACATGTGAGTAAATGCCCCCAGGCTCTCAGCAGTTGATACTCTTGTTCTCTAAGTCATGTCTGGTGTAGGTGACTATCTAGAGTGACTCAAAAGATAATCATCAAATGCTGTTTTATAATTATTATGAAATAAGCAGTCACTGTGGTTACATTTTCTCTTCCATTTTCTTTGGGGGGGGGGGTGGGGAGAGGATGGAGTTGCCATCTCCACCTATGTAGTTTCTTTACAAAGCAATGATAATTTTGCAGTGTCAGAATGTCTATCTATCGAAGTGAAAAGGTCAGTGGAGTTTCAAGCTCGATTATCTGGCTGAAGTCATTTAAGACTGGGCAATCTATGAACATTTAGAAATTAGGTTTCGATATACTCAAGTCATTTGATATCTTTTAATTTGAATATGTGCAGTAGATTTCCTGTATATAGCCCCAAGAATGAAATGCAATAACACAATAATGAAATCTTTTTGCTAATTTTTCGATGTCTTTTGTATTTTTTCTGTTTAATTAGGACCCAAGAACAATAAACAGTGCTGCCCTGAAGTGGGTCAGTATGACAAGAGTACAGAAGAGGAAGTCTATGAGTGTGGAGTGCCCAGTTGCTGCCGACATACTGCTTACATCATTACCAGTAAGTGGGACTGAGAACTTGTAATTGAGGGAGCGGATTGAGGTGAAAGATTCCTATATCAACTCCAGTTCCACGCTTTGTGTTGATATTCAAATTCTAAGGAAAATGTCAGCCTAAAATTTGCGACAGATATTTATAACGTGTTTTTTTTTTCTTTATTGGTTGGGGGGGGGGGTAGTAGATACTGTCATGAGAACATCAGCTGAAAATTAAATTTTCAAAGTAATCATAATACAAATCTGGGATCTGGAAAAACCAGATGTATGAAATTAAGGCCTTTTGTTTTTCTCATTTTGCCGACAATACCGAGCATGCAAAAATATTGAAAGCTGAAAATGTGTTACCATGGTGATCACCCCCCCCCCCTTTCGTCCATTCTCTCTCTCTCTCTATCAGGAGAAGATCATCCACCACCAAGTGAGCAGCCTGCCCCTCTCCAGGGGCCTCTACATCGGATACCTCAAGCTGCGAAGCTCGCTGGGCAACATACGCATCCAGGTCCCTGAACGTCACCCCAGCATGCTACCTCACATCAAGGTGAGGGATAACTACAACGTCTCACAGGAGGAGTGGGACTGGCTACACAGTCTGGACAAATGTGAGGTAAGGGGTGGAACAAAACCTAGGGAAATACTGTCAAGAAAGGTGATGTTGATCATCACGATAATGATGATCCACAGCATTTGTATGGTGCCATATATCTGTTTAAAAACAATCAAAGGTGTAGACTCCTCCAACAAAGTTAGCATTTAAATGTCTGATGAAAGGTGTAGAGGAGATGTGGTCTAGCGGATATGTCTCCAGACCGTGAACCACAAGGTACAGGGTTCGATTCCCTACAGCAGCAGCACTAATGTCCTTTGGCAGGACATTAATCTGTATTTGCCACATTCAACCCAGGTGTAGTGAGTGGATACCTGGTAGGATTTATTCCTTGAATGTACTGAGCACTACAGTTGCCCTGGTAAAGCAGGGGTAATAATATTATAATAATATTCTCCCTCTGGGAGCACAGTACATAGTGCTGAAGAGGCTACCCTGGGAAAACTAGACCATTTTGAATGGGGTTGATGGATCAAGGTTGCCGGAAAGGTAGCTGAAAGTCTTTTCGATCAAGAAAAAAAAAAAGAACTTATAAGTTGTCTTATCTGGTAACAACAAAAGAGGTAGTTAGATTTTCAGATATGTTCAGTCTTTCCCAATACATCCCAAAGATATTTGGAATGGACTTGGATACTATGAACATCCATTTACTTGTATTGTTTTAGGTGAAGAAGAAAGCAACTCGAATACAGGAAGATTTCCAGCGCCAGCTTGCATCGGCGACCCGGAAGCTATTGACTAGGTTAGGGGTCAGCGAAGAGGAAGCCATCACCCACAGACTATGTGACCTAGAGGTCGTTGAACTCAGCAGTGAGGTCAGTCGAAATTACATTTTGATTTCTTGAGGGAAGTTCAAATTGGTCCTTTTAAGTGTAATAAATCAATAATGGAGCATATACATTGTACAAGCACGATTGATAAGCTAGTGTCCGATAAGTTAACTTAGAAAAAATTTGACTTTTCAATGTGGAATTTGTTGTTGTACTCATATATCACTTTTGTTTTTTTTTCTGATTAAAACTTTTTGTAATGTAAAAATTTGATCAACTTATAGTATGTTTGAAATTGTTTTGTGTCAGTCTGTAAAATAATTAAGTTTCTTATGATGTGAGGAAAAGATCACATCTTGTAATACAGTGTGCAGCGCAATATGCTTATTTTCTTTTTCGTGTTGCAGGTCTCCTTCATTTTGCTGCTCCCTCCCCTTGGTAGTGTATGTATAGGGCCAGGGACACCATCCGATGATTGGATCGTGAGCCGGGACTACACTTCAATTTCAGTGCCAGTCTTCGAAATGAGTAAGTCTGACATCTCTTCCTTTCAAGTTGTTAAATTATGCCTGTGCATTCTGTGTCATCATGAAATTGGCAGTGCTTGTAGAAATTAGTTTAACCCATTCGTGACAGGAATTAATTAAAGCCTAATTTGATCAGCTTTTATTCTTCAAATTGGCAACACCAACATTTTGATTTTATTGCTAGATTTCTTATAAAACATCATGTATCTGAAATGAATATAAATTGACAGAAATTATGATGAAAAGTCAAAAAGTTGCCAATTTGCAGGGGAAAACGGTGATTTTAAACTTTCTATCACATTGCCAATTTAAGGATTTTAATGCTTATTTTCCTTTAAAGAAATTTCAGCATCAAACAACGAATACTGACGCAACCAAAATGGGCACAGTTTGTGTACAATTTTTTGCTCTTTCTGCTCATGTATTTGGTATGATTTTTAGGGCTTTGCATGAAAAGATATTAGGACAAACCACAAAATGTGGACCCTCTGTCACGAATGGGTTAACATCTCTTGATTTCACACTGGTAGAAAATACACCTTGCCTAATATTCAAACTGACAACTTTTGCAGAAAGGAGTGAGTCTAGCATCTCTTCCTGTCAGGCCTCGACATAATACACCCTGATTAATTTTCAAGTTGTTGGACTTTGCCTGAAGGAGGAGGTTTTTAATTAGCACTTTTGAATTAAGTTGTCTACATAATGAGTACTAGTTCTTCCCACATTCTTTCAAGTCCATTCTTGTAAGTGAACAAAAAAGGGAATATGTGTGAAAGGATATAGCCATTGCTCTAGGACAGTATCGTATGACACCCCCTTATCTAAAATCATCATGGCCCATCTCATAGAGATATAAGGATTGTTTAAATGTTCAAATTCCTTAGATGAATTTCTGATTGTATTAACCCATTCGTGACAGAGGTCCACATTTTGTGGTTTGTCCTAATATCTTTTGATGCAGAGCCTTAAAAATCATACCAAATACATGAGCAGAAAGAGCTAAAAAATCCACACAAACTGTGCTCATTTTGGTTGCGTCAATATTTGTTGTTTGATGCTGAAAATTTTTTAAAGGAAAATAAGCATTAAAATCCTTAAATGGGCAATGCGATGAAAATGTTAAAATCACCGTTTTCCCCTGCAATTTGGCAACTTTTTTACTTCTTATCATAATTTCTGTCAATTTATATTCATTTCTGATACATGACATTTTATAAATAAAATGTAGCAATAAAATAAAAATGTTGGTGTTGCCAATTTGAAGAATAAAAGCTGATCAAATTAGGCTTTAAATAATTCCTGTCACGAATGGGTTAACATCTCTTGATTTCACACTGGTAGAAAATACACCTTGCCTAATATTCAAATTGGCAACATTTGCAGAAAGGAGTGAGTCTAGCATCTCTTCCTGTCAGGCATCGACATAATACATCCTGATTAATTTTCAAGTTGTTGGACTTTGCCTGAAGGAGGAGGTTTTTAATTAGCACTTTTGAATTAAGTTGTCTACATAACAAGTACTAGTTCTTCCCGCATTCTTTTAATTCCAAGAAATTATTTTCCTGAAATGTCAAGTCTATTCTTGTAAGTGAACAAAAAAAGGGAATATGTGTGAAAGGATATAGCCATTGCTCTAGGACAGTATCGTATGACACCCCCTTATCTAAAATCATCATGGCCCATCTCATAGAGATATAAGGATTGTTTAAATGTTCAAATTCCTTTGATGAATTTCTGATTGTATTAAACATGACTTTATTATAATTACATTATTATGTCAACTGTCTTGTATTTCCCATCCTTATGAATGATCTAATACTATGTACCTATTATCCTTTCAGTTCACATGAGTACGTATCATGGAGACTTCATACGTCGCTATGCCCGGCTTTCGTCGATACTCGAGACTGAAGCTCTGATCACCCAGCAGCAACTGAGAGAGGCCTTCTCAAACGATGAACTCAACGAAGCCAAACTGAGGCAGACACAAGTGGATGAATTCCAGAAGGTAAGAAGGAGAAAGTTTGTCTAAGGGTCACATAATTAGTTTGAATATGTTTCCACTTGAAAAGAAATCAAGGACATCTTACATTTTTCACTGCTCTCTCTCTCTTTCTTTCTTTCTTTCTTTCTTTCTTCTTATCTTCTTCTTCTTCTTATCTTCTTCTTCTTCTTATCTTCTTCTTCTTCTTCTTCTTCTTATCTTCTTTTTCTTATCTTCTTCTTCTTCTTATCTTCTTTTTCTTATCTTCTTCTTCTTCTTCTTATCTTCTTCTTCTTCTTCTTATCTTCTTCTTCTTCTTATCTTCTTCTTCTTCTTATCTTCTTCTTCTTCTTATCTTCTTCTTCTTATCTTCTTCTTCTTCTTATCTTCTTCTTCTTATCTTCTTCTTCTTATCTTCTTCTTCTTATCTTCTTCTTATCTTCTTCTTCTTATCTTCTTCTTCTTATCTTCTTCTTCTTATCCTTCTTCTTATCCTTCTTCTTCTTCTTCTTCTTCTTCTTCTTCTTCCTCCTGCCTAGTACTCATGTTTTTCATCTGGGGAGGGAGTGGCACAGTTAATGTCTTGCCAGAGGATATTAGTGCGGTGGCGGGATTCCAATATTTCTTATGTGTTACATAACCCGGTGACTTATAATCTGGAACAATTCACCTCTACTAGACCATGAAATCTGTAATCAAAACTCAAGTATTGTTTCAGGAATGGATCATTAGTAAAATACATGAAAATGTCTCCTTTTTCTTGCAGTCTCTGGACATGATGTGGAGAGGAATGCGATGGATCATGGATATCCTTCAGTACGCCAGGGATAAACAGATCAAAGGAGGTGTCCCTCTCTCTGTACTCTATGCTCCACCCCCATCGCCAGTGGATGCTTCTGAAGACATTCTAGCTACCATTGGGCAGTGCATGAAAGGTGGGTTATACCATTTGTTTTCAAGAGATGTTATTTTAACATGTGATTTGATTGGTCTTTGCTGTATTTCTCTGTTGGTGAGGTTATTGAATGATGGCCCAGCATGCATTACTGATGGGATAATTTTCTTATAATTTTGTTATAAAGGTTGTATCATCAAGCTGCCTGATGTCTTGAAGGCTTAAAAGGAGTTGAGGATGACATAGTACTCTGACTTTCAACCAGTGTTCTCATATTATCAAATATGACAGAAGTTAGCAACCATAGAATAAAGACATTTTCAATCATGTATTGTTTAGAACCACTTCAGGATGACATTTGGCTTATTTTGCCTGTTTTCAATTTATGTCTTCCTCATGAAGAATGTATTTGTTTCTTTTGATGATATCATATACATTCGAAGTTGAAGATCATGGATTTTTATTTTTTAAGACTGTCAACACCCTATCAAAAGTTATTTACATTATTATTATTATTATTATCATATCTGACCTCCCTCTTCCAGATCCACAGAACCACTCACTACTCCCGCCCCCTCCCTGTAGCAGCATTGGATGCCAGACCATGTTACTACCGGTAGAGAAGGCTGCAGATACCACACTGAAGTCGGGCATCCTCAGAGTGTTCCCTGCCTACAACTCTGGTCTTGCCAAAGGAACTAGTGTCAAGGTTAGTACAACTCTCCCAGATTGATGCGTATGTTGTTTGCCTAAGTGTGGTTGTAAAACACATGGTACAACAGTTGCTCCATCACCAGTATCCCACACTAACCAATTTTTCATCTTCCAGCCTTGACCAAACGTTTTACCTAATTCTACCCTGCATGTAATCTAAACCTCAGTAGCATCCCTAACCCCACATATTTGATCAAGTAAAAGCCAGAGCAATTGCTGCTGTAGCAATGTCTCAGAACCAGAAGGACCAACTGTACTGACTCTTACTGAGAAGATACAAAGTGCTTTATGTGCTTTTTAGGCAGCTTCTTGAGATGTAGAAGAAGGGATTTAAATATCTAACTTTGGCCATACTTGCTTATTTTTCTGCAGCTGCATGTGACTTCAAAGACATCGTGTGAGGACATCGTCAGTCTGGTGGTGCAGCAGCTTAACAAGGCCATGGAGAGCAGTGGGATGGAGACCCCTGCCTTCTCCCCTGAGGACTGTGCCCAATTCTGCCTGGTAGCCATCATTGCCAACAAGGAGTACACCCTACAGGAGGATTTCTGTCCGTTGCAACTCCAGAACCCGTGGACTAAAGGACAGTTGTTTGTCCGACATAAGGACCCTGAAAGAGCTGTCCTCAATGTTGGTCCTTCAACAGCTGTATAGCATTGACCATAGTGTCATGTCCATGTGCCATCTTTGCCAAAGTGAAGAGCATTTTCTAGGATTCTTCTGCTTACTGCCATTGCAGAATTCTGGGAACAATGGACACTATCTTGAGAAACTTCCTTTTGGAAAGAGAGGGAACTGATTTGCCTCCACATGGGACCAAGTATGAATTTATAGCCTCAACCAAATCTAGGAAATGCTATTGTTTTCTACCAGAAGTAAAGGGATAGTGCCAAGGATATGAATAGGCTCCAACTATCCCAATGTCACCTTCCAGAGGAGAATGGACTTTGCCTGCCGTAGGTCTAGGACACCTTTAGCACCACCACAGACCTACGGCTAGACTTATTGGTCCTTGATTATGCCATGCCAAAGGCTGTATACCTTTCAAGGCTTGATGAATATCAAGTGATGAACAATCGGTTTTTGTGCTTTAAGTAGACACGGTTGCTAACATGATCTATTTAAATAGATAGAACAAAATGTTCTGTACACGTTAGGTTCTAGTCACCTGTAAGAAGCACACTCGAGTGGTGTTCTTCATGTGCTGAAGAACAGTATTAAGACAACGGAGTAATGACTGTCTCCCTAAATCCCCCTTGGTGTCTCCAGAACCTCCAAACTTACCTGCCTTAGTCCTACAACTACAAGAATCTTATGTGAAGGTGCCATATTTCCAAAAAGAGAGAAGTTATATAATTCTTATGGGAAATGGAAAGCAGAAAAAGTTTCAAGCCTATGGTTTGTGGTGTAAGAATTCTTAGCAGTAAAGCTGTCATGAATAGCCATACGGGACTTTTGATACAGCATGGCTTGTAGGTCCACCAAAGGGAAAGTGTGGCCAGTTTTCATTATCACTTCTGTGTAGCACGTGAAATCTAAGAAGTAAGAATACTTTTGTGCAACACCAAAGAATTTAAAGAAATCATGATTTTAGGTTTGCAGAATATACATTATCCATTCCATGTCAACAATTCGTATGGAGTCAAACCTGTCGTAAAGAACACCTTTCTGTAAATGAATTCGGCTGTGGAATCTATAGTGGACATTCTCACTAATTGCACGAGGTGGTCTTTATAGACAGTTTTCACTATATTCAATTCTTGGTACAGAATTTTGCATTAACCTGCACTGATGTTCTCAAGAGAGAGATGCGGCTATAATTATGTGGCTATCTGTAATCTGATTTGAGTTCTCTGCTTTAAGAGAATGGAAATTATTTTGTACTGATTTAACCGATGTCTATGTTTTCTGTAATAATGGCAGAGGCTGTTTTTATTAAAAGAGAGCTCATTTCATGAAATACACTGTTTATATGTGATTTATGTGCAATAACATTTGGTACATATCGGCAATGATCATGCACTAGTTTTGGTCAGTATTACAAGATATGCACACATGCACTTGGAGGAACTACGATCGTGTCGTTTCTCCGAAGATAAAGCATGGATATGTTGTCAGAAACCTTGCGACAGGGCCTCCCCATTTGGCAACAGTATATACCTTTCAACAGGCCGATGTGTTCACATCATACAAAATTGCACTTGTGGTTTGACAGTGCCATGTGTGAATGGGGCCTAGAGGTCATTCTGTTTATCTCCAGAGTTCCAGTTGTTTTCCATAGTTTGTATTTGATGTTGATCAAAGCTAAGAATTATGATTAGTAAAGTGTCCTTATTTGTACAGTGTAAATAGTTTAATCAGATGTGGTATTGAGGAAAAGGCAAGATTTCAGAATTTTGTCTGTTTAGAGGCAGAAGGGTTTTAACACTGTGTCAAAGCATATGATTTTATACCCTTCTGGCTCTTCACTGGACAGTGTGTATGTGTGCTATGCAAGCAAACAGACTCGTAGTTCTACCAAATGGCATAATGTTAGACTAAAAACTAGCATAGTCGGAATATTTTCTCATTATGCATTATCAGAGGTCTGGGGGAGTACAAAGAGCCTCATTTCTTGAATTTAAAACTAATCTATAAATGTCATTCTCTACGATCCTTTTCCTATGGAACAAGGATTCTCTCAATATTGAATTAACTTGTTTTAGGGTCTGGGTAAAAATGAGTGCTTCTTGTTCAATAAAAGTTAGAAGTTCAGTATCGTATATCAGCATAATCAGGTATTTTGCCTCTTTTGATGGGTAATAGATCACACACCCTGAAAAGGGTGAATTCCTATAAATCACTTTAAGAGATGAAATTATGCAGTATTTACTTCTCCTTTCTTACTTTTTTTTCTGCGATGAAAATTTCTTCATTTCAGCTATTCAGCTCTTTAGTAAATAAAACTGCCTGACCTGTAAGTCTGCTAGAAAAGTCAAGAAGCTGAGGTAGTGACCAAAATGAAATTTCAGAAATAACCGAAGGATCCCAATTTTTATAGCATTTATAAGAGTTAAGTTATTTGCACTACTTCTAAATTGCTTATCAACCTTACTTAATTGCTGCCCTGCAAAAGAAAATTTATGCATTACTCCTGAACGTTTTGCTCATGTTTCGTGTTTTTATATGATTTTTAGTTTTAGTTTGTACTTTTGATATTGTGTGCACACATAAAACATTATTTCACCATTTTTGACACATGGGACTGCATTTGTGCCAAATATTTCATTTTGTGCTACTTTGTAAATCTTCATTTCCAATGGAAATTATTTGAGACTCTGTAAGATTAATTCAGTGTGATATTAAGTATTTGCTCTTCTTTTAGTCAACAAAGTTATCACTCTTTGAGTAATTTCTAAATTTGTTTTTAAGCTTATAAACTAAAATCATGTTACAAGCACCAAGTTGATATGATTTTTTTCGTAAAAGAGGAGATTCATTAATGACACAGATGAAAAGAAGTTTTAGATTTTATTTCAATACAGTTTTCTACCTCACGGCACCATTTCATGTATAGCATGATGAAATAAGGAATCTCATTTATTACATGACAATTAACTGTTTGGTGCAAGTCTTCAGATAGAGACTACCCATGTCTAATTTGAAGGTTGCTTTCTTAAAATTGATTTGCATTCCTTTTTAATAGTTTCTACCTACTAGCTTTATTTTTTAAAGACATAACCCAGAAATAAGAAGATAGGGCTGATTGAATAATACGAATTAGACCAGAGGGTAGACTGGGACCAAAATTGGGTTTGAGTGTTTGGATGAGACTGGTGTACTCAACCTATATCAACCTGCAAGCCCCCCAAGCCAAAATACCTTGGGGCCTGTGGAGGAAAAAAAAACACTCTCCAAGCACTCCCCATGGCCCTCTCTCCTTGATTATGATACACTGCCATCAAGTGCAATCTGTGCATTCATACCTTAACAAATTTTGCAATACTATTTATTCTTATTTATGAATCTATTAGTATTTATTCAAACACCATCATCTTTCATTTTTTCCGGTCAGAAATACCGAACCAGGGCCCGTTTCATAAAACTTTTTGTCAGTAACAACTGCTACATTTCTATGACAAGTTTGCTGTCAGCCAACCAGATGCAAGGATTTCTGTAGCTTATAACAGTTATTGCAACTTGTTATAACAAGTTTTATGAAACG
Source organism: Echinometra lucunter (assembly GCA_029962745.1). NCBI lineage: Eukaryota > Metazoa > Echinodermata > Echinoidea > Camarodonta > Echinometridae > Echinometra > Echinometra lucunter. Next base: position 17,298,546 of record CM057155.1, on the reverse strand, counting down.
GGGCCCTGATTCTGAAGAATGCAGTTAAGATTAGACTTTCATTTGCCCATATTCTCAAGAAAGGTCAAGTTAAACCTGGCTTTATTTTGTTCACTGTTTTATAGCAGGCCAAGTGTTGGTCCAGAAGTTTCTATATGAATTACTGTAAATTATTTAAATACAGTATATTTATATTAGACCAGTTTTTTGTGTTTGTTCTTCATTTACAGATTTGGCATTCTATAAATTTGTGGATTAACTATGTGCATAGGAAGGGTTTGAAACTGGTCTAAGGTTAGGTGATCTTCGCAAATGCAGATCCTTTGATTATCACTTTGAGGAGTTAATCTACAAAGACTTTCTAAATACGTGAGAACTGCATATGTAGTGAGATTTACCGGTATATGCATTTATATGGAGGTCAGTTGATATGAGACCAAAGTAGATTATCTTATTAACCACAAGTTTTTATTCTCTCAATCTCAGTGTGTGAAACTCCCCGATCCTCAGTTTTCAGTTAGTTCCATATCAAAATCAGATTTCTCCGATTGGGAGCAATGAGAGGGTTTAATCAACTTTTATATATTCATTTCAGACTTCAGTATTTCAGATTACAAACAAATTATGAACAGAGAAGTATACTATTAATGCAGTCATGTGTTTAAAACTGCCAAGAATTGTTCTTTCTTTGTTTAGGAGCAATGTGGATATTATGTAAAATTATGCTGTTCACACCAGGAATTTCTTCTGTATGAATGTAAATATTGTGTATATCTTGTGTATATGATTACAGTGTATATAGGAATGAAGATTTACTATTTATAATACCACATTGGAATAAATCACAGATAAACCATTTAGAAAATAATCATTTTACGGAGCAATGTGTGTTTAGTATTGAGAGGGTAGTAACTTTAGACTTTGATGATGGAGAGGGAAGGGGGGGGGGTAGAGTGCAAGAGACAGAGAGAGAACACCAACACTTAGAAAGATAAGAAAATACCAAATGGAATGCATGGAGGTGTTGGTCATTAGTAATTCAAGAGGATAACAGACAAATAGATGAGAGGGCCTGAAAGGAAAAGAAAAAGAGGAAGGGGTGGGGAGGAAAAAAGTGATAGAGAGAAAGCTTGACAGAGAGAGAGAGAGAGAGAGATGGATGGAGGGGGATAGAAGTTATGGAGGAAATGAGAGTGATTGCTGGTTAACAGAATAGATCGAGATGGAATGAACGAGAGAAAGAGAAAGACAGAGGAAGAAAACAATTTGAAGGGAGAAAGGTGGGATCATGTTGGGTAGGGATGAAACTATAATAATAATAATAATAATAATAATAATAATAATAATAGATGGGATTTGTAATGCGCCAAATCCACTCTGCAGAGTGCCCAAGGCACAGTGAAAGAAAGAAAGAGAGAGAAGAGCACAAATACAATGATAAATTAAGGAACAATTAAAAGTAGGAAGCATTGAATAGACGTGTCTTAAGGTAACGTTTAAAATGGTTATAGAAAGAGAGAATGAAATAGGAAACCATTGATTTTTTTTCCCCAGTCCCCGTGAAGATATGGTGATTTTTCATCTCTATCTCTCTCTATCTCTATCTCTCCTAGTGGTTTATATATTCTTTAAATATCACCTTCCATTTTAAAATCATTGGAACGGTGCTATGAAGGGCTTGAGGTGGAAAATGCAGAGGAAAAGAGAAGGAAAACTTTGTAAGCATTTTCAGCACGCTTGTATTGAAGATCAGGGCAGTTCGAATATGATTTGTTTTCTTTTTTTTTTTTTTTACCCGCGACTGATTTTTCGACACTCAATCTCACGTTGTTTGGGAGTCATTATTATGACGCAATGCGCACTGTATTGTGACGTCAGCATATGCGCACGCTACAATGACGTAACGCACCTGTACTCTGCCGTTACCTAGCGAGCGCCCAAGCTAACTACGTAACCCAATACAGTACCTGACTCGACTCTGAGCAAAAAATTCTGTATCACGAAAAACGGAGATGAACAACATTATACAAAAGAGACGAACAAACAAAAATGACAAACACCGCAAAAAATTCTGGATACATATTAGCAATGATGTCATAAATTTGGTAAAGCGAAATACACCTAAATGGCATCATTGATCCGGGTACCATCTTGCCAAGAAATAAAAATTTTACGGGGAGACAAAGGGCATGGAAAGCGACTTATAACCGGTTTGCAGAACGCAGCTTCGGCAGTGCGGGCCGCGGCAGCAGCGGACGATGTATTGTTCAAGAAAGCCCGCGTTTTTATAAAGTGTCGCCCGAAAAAAGTGCTTTTCAACATCAGCCATCGTCTGTACCCGTCGGGGAATTTAGATGAAGATGTTAAACAGCTGAAAGATGAGGGTTACGAGGTGGTTGTCCCGCCTGCTTCGGTGATTTGGGGAGAGAGGTTTGATCAGGATGTTCTGCAATCCAGCAAGACACTCAGCGAAGGTAATATTTTTAGTCATTTCAGAGTGATTCGACATATATAATTTCAAATCAAAATAAACAAGGGAATCTTCCTCTAAAATCTACAAAGAAAGAAAATCTGACCCTAAGAGACCCAAAAATATCTCCTCAATTAAGCTTGAGCAATAAGGATAAAAAAAAAATAACCAAAAGTGAAGTATCGGCTTAGGCAAGGTTTTGGGAATGGTGCAAAAAATACGGTTACAGTGCCCATTCAAAAAAAAATCACAAATAAGGAAAATAAATTAAGTAAATTACTAGAAACTGGTAAGCTAACAGATGACAATCGTATAAATTTCACGTCAACTTCGTATCGGGTGATTAGGAAGTAATAAAACTACTTCCCAGCATCTGGGATACGAGCGATTCGCCAGAAAAATGCCGCTTTAACGACGTCATCACGAGGTCACAGAAGGCGCCAATCCTGCTCAAGCAGACGACGTCCCATAAAGAATGAACATAATTGCAATGCAATTATTATTCAGGGGCGCTGATGCCACTCCATCGCCCCTGCAATTATTTCTCAAATTATAAAGAGTTCATTGTATTTGAACCGTATGTCGCACCATTCAAAAAGGGAAATGAAATCGATTCTGATGACTAAAATCTTTTGTTTGTAAATAATATAAGATCAAGGAAAGAAACCACACACAATCAAGTGAAATTAATTAGTGAAAAGCCCGCCGAATGATAGCACGGGGAGGGGGGGGGGGGGGGGTATTCGTTTCCTCTTGAAACACCGAACATATGCAGCTGAAAATAAAATTGCGTCTTACTTTGTTTACAAGTATCAAAGCATTAAATCCTTAAAAAAAACGTAACCTCTGTCCCTATACAGGCTGACGTATTGTCACTTTTCAATAGTATCATTAAAATCACGTTGATTTAATCATCGGGAAAAAATTACAAAGATCAAAATGGCTACCTGCCAAATACAATATTCAAAATGGCTGACATTCAAAATGGCCGACGTACAGTGTGATAACAATTTGACAAATATCAAAACGACAAGTATCTTACTTTTGAATGATGCAATAATAATTACTTATTTTGAAGAAAAAATATGACAAACAAAAAACGTTGTACAGTTTTGGAAATTAGTTTTTTTATAATACAGACATAAATATAATGGTCATAATTTTGATAGAAAAGAAAGCTTATATAGCTACATAGTAAAGTCATGACTTACAGTTATTTCGACGATTGAAGACCTCATTGCCTGCCTCCCGGAGGGATCGTTTCCAAAGGACGGCCGTCTGCTCGTTCCGCTCTCACCAGCAGAAAAAAAAAAACGCTCGATCTCAAACAGCAGCCGAAAGGTTAGTGTTCCCTCACTCTCCACTGTCAATGGGACTCACTCCCCAAGGGCGACACAGCAGATCTTTCCTCAATCAAGTCGAGAATGGCTTCTGCCCACTACTTTTCTCTAAAAACTCCCTCCTAACCATGCTAACTCCCAAATCTTGCCTCCAATAACAAAACTGACCACTCACCCTCTTCCGAACCAAACACATAACCACGCTTCACTTTCTTTAACTATAGGCCTAACGTAGCAACAGCGGAAAGGGTAGAATGAAAGCGAAAAAATTCGATTCTCCTGAGTTAAATGCACCATCATAGCAGCGGGCGTGAAACTGCGACAAATACAAAAGAAATAGAATGCGACGCATCCTATTAACTCAGCGTCTGAAACACCTGCGAATCTCTATAAAGAGTTAAAAGAGCGCAAAACGAGATGTGCGACGAGAAACTTTTAGCATAGTGCAAGTAATGTAAGCAAAAGAAAAGGGGTGTATCGAACACAATTCGAATCCATTTGGATTTAACCAGGGGCAGCTCTAGGGTATTTTGACATGGGAGGGGGGAGATAACCTATAAGTGACTTTAGTCACGTTTTAAATGAAAAATAGGGGTATTATATAGTGTCATGACCCAGTCCTCTCTTTCTCCATACTCTTCGTTATTCGAAAATGGAAGGTCTTTCTGGCTATTGTACCTGGCGAAAACTTGCCCGAACACCAACGATTGTAATGTCATGAAGTGTTGGATGAAAACCGCCATGGTTGGATTAAAACTGTCGAGGTTTTTTTTTTTTTTCTTCTTCAGATTTTACTCGGAATAAGTCGATTAATCCATTTTGGGGGGCTCTGAGGATAAACCATTTCTTTCCATTTTTGACAAACCAATTCTTTCCATATATAGATAATTTCTGGACGTTCGTCCACTCCGTGGCCTGGCGCAAGTTCAGTTCAATTCGCGTGACTGAGGGTGTGCTACTCGACAGTCTTCTCTATGCCTACTTCTCGCTGGTTCAGGATGGCAAGCTTTACTCTTTTACTACGGATGCCTTTCAGAAGAACAATTCGACGACAAACCAAGAACAACCAGACAGAAAGGTACGATTCCTTTTTGTTTAGCCCATTTCAGGTCCTCCATCTTTTGTCTTTTCTTTCTTTCTTTCTTTTTTTTTTTTAAATATAAGTTTTGAGTTATTATTACTACTGAGGATACAAAAAAAAACCAACAACAAAAAACCCACCAAACTTTCAAAAGGAAACAAAACGAAAGAAAAGACAATACCAACAACAGCAAAAAAAAACAATGCTTCACTTCCGTGTTAAAAACACGCACGCACAACCATTCATCTCTCATAAGTGCTGCTCAGAAGACGCTCGTTTTATCACCCGTGAGAACCATTTTTAATGGACGAAATAAGATAAGCTCACAATAAAATCCAGAATCTCGCCAAGTTAACTCTTTGCAGGCAAAATGGAAAGATGCAGAATCTCGTTGTAATGTCACTGATGTCAATGGCAATCTTATTATCTCTCCTTCACATTTAAAGGGAAGTTACGTTGCAATAATGGTAAGAAAAATGAAGTGAACTTTGACCATGTAATAATTTCTTGCAAAATCAATACAGTCAAACCAAGACTTAGCGAAAGGGACAGAAATATCGGTCTTGTGTTCCTTTTGTAAATTTAAGAGGTTTCACGAATCCGACGGCCCACGAGATCGACAACCTGACAGACCAACAAGCCGGTATCCTGAGAATTTCAACAACTTTTGGTGAGGATTGATGCCGGTCTCTTGGGCTTTCGGGTCTTAGAGACTGTTGAGATTTCCCGTTAAAATACTACCTATCAGATATCGGCATTTGACCACCTACTTTTTCTTCTTTTAAAAAAAAAATACTTTTCAGGAGCGGAATTCGACGATGAAGATAAATTTCACCTACTACGCTCCAAGCTTACAAGCTCTCAGCGAAATCATCTACCATCACCAAGGATCCCGAGTTACCATAGATACCTTGGCTCAGCAGAATGGAAGTCCTATCAAACCACCTACCGATTCTCCCGATGTCCCGCTTGATTTCACCTGGTCGACTGAGCGGAATGATAGTCAAGCAGGCATCAGGCGTGTGACGCATGCGACGCCGGTCAACTCCCCGAACTCTCCAACCTCATCGCGCCAACCGACACAGACGACACTGAAAAAACGGAAAGATCGTTCGCTGGTTGAGCGAAAGAACGATATTGTGAAGTACCCGTCGAGTTACTACAACCTGCCGCTGGTGCTGCGAAATCGCTTTACGTTCGGAATGAAGCCGAAAGGAGACGAGGAGATGGCGATAAAGGGGAAAACAATGGAATGCCGTCGGGAGGACAACGGACAGTTTACGCCATGCAGCGATGTGTATTTTACAAGGGAAACAAGTAAGGCGTCAGGTTACAAGTCCTCCCTGCAAGCGGTGCGCGCATCTTACTCCTCACGACCGGAAACGGTCCGTCTTCCTACCATAACGCCGTCAACAGCAAGGAAAGATCAAATGCACAGCAGCGCTCTCGAGACAACGCGAGGTGAAAGCTCCTCCCCACTACGCAGTTGTCTGGTGACGCCCAGTCAAAAGCCAAAGGGAAAAGAAAACAATAGCCCTGATCAAGAAAGTCCTGCCTCCACGCGTCCCGACTCCAAACGGATGCTGACCTTTTCACCTAATCTGGAATACATCAACGTCGTGCATCGCGTCAAACCTGGACGCGCCCTCAAACCAAAACTACCGGGAAGTAACGTGACCTTTGACACTAGCAAGCTTTACATCAACTGGAGCTTGGACAAGATGAGGCGGGCACGTCGCCGTGGGAAATACAGCCGTAAGTTCGATCCTTCTCAAATAGAATTGCTGCAGAAACTTCAAGCACAGGAAACGGATAAGGACTACGTTCTTGGAAAGTTCCTAGCAGAGGGACGGGTTGGACTTAGAGCGCTAAAAGTAGACAGCCAACTGCCCGATCATCATCCTATACACACGAAGCAAAATGTTCAATGCAAACAGTGCCTGGAACAGATGTCCCAAGATCACAGACCTACCAAGACAATTACCAATCACACCGACGTGAGGAAACGTAGATTTACCTCTGGTGGAACGGACAAGCGAGCGGGAGCGTCGTCTCCCATACCGCCGGGCTACGCCGATACCGTGGCCGACTTCAGGCACGGTTGTTACATGAGCACCAAACAGTTTATCATCAGGAAAGAACAAGTGACGACATCTAAACCGCTAGTTACGGTGACCAGTCTTACCATTAATAAAATTCCTAAGGATGGTTTTCAAAGTTGGCAGTATATGACAGACGATGCCATGCTGGATAAATGACGAGACAGGCGCTCCTTTCTTCATCTTTCACTTACTTCAAATGAATTTTTCCTGTAAATTCACCAATAGGCTTTATTACAACATCAGCAACTGAATGCACTAAATAATTGTGGTCCCATTTAACTTATCAAGAATTTGCCTCCTATTAATTAAACGTAAATCATTAACCCTGTGCTAAAGGAAATCCAGAACATCTTTCTTTAGCCACTTTTTTATTTTCTTTTTGGTCTAAGATCATTTTTAAAAAAATGATAAATTAACATTGGGTAGCCCTAAACGAATTTTGAAAGCCCTTAGGGAGTTATATGGGGACTTTAAAAAAAAAAAAATTAAATGATAGTTCAAGTTCATTCTTTCTTGTGAAGATTTCTTCTACTAATCCTTCAGATATTCTTTAAATCGAATATTTGAAGTATAAGTTGTACCGAAGTTGAATCTACTGGATTTGCATGATATGAGAGACAAATCAAATAAATGCACCTGTACAAAATTGTAATGGTTTCATATTTTGATTTTTTTAATCACTAAACATATATATGCTCAGAGTAAATGATCTTTTCCATCAAAAATGATTATGAAAGTACATCAGCATAAAAGATTAATAAATTTTATTAATTTCAATAAAGAAATACCTCTTCATTTCATTAGAAGGAAAGGAAACCTCTTCATCTTATTAGCATAGCATCCCAATGCAGAATGAATGCACCTTCATGCAGATGCGCAATGGTAGAATAAACCTAGGCCCCAATACTTCGAAATCCTGCACTGGAACAATGGCAAATACGATAATTGATGCAGGCAGTTGACTCTCATGTGAGAGGTTCTGGGTTTGATCCTTGCTTGGTGCTTGCAACCTTGAACAAGGTGTTTCATCCTTTGTGTCTGTCTCAACCTAGGTTCATCAACCCATTCACAACAGAATTCCATTGTGTGGTTTGGCCAAGTAACTTTTGATGCAGATCCCCCCTCACCCCCCCAAAAAAACAACAACAACAAACAAATAAAAAACATTTAAAAAAAACATACCAAATACATGAGCAGAAAAGCAAGATTCTGCCCATTTTGGTTGTGCCAGTATTCGATGCTTGATACTGAATATTTTTGAAAGGAGAATAAGGGCTGAAATTCGTAAATTGGCAATGCAATGGAAAGTTTAAAATAACTGCTTTTTTATGCAAACTGGCAACTTTTAACTTAACATAATCTTCTTTCAATCCATTCATGTCAGATACATGACTTTTTAGAAGAAAAATGGAGCAATAAACAAAATAACTGTGTTGCCAATTTGAAAGAGGTAAACTGATCAAATATTTTTAAAAAAATAATTCCTGCCATGAATGGGTTGAACGTGCACCTGGCAATGATTGCAGGGTCCTGAGGAAGAGCAATATCAATAATGATACTAATCTCTCTATAGACGTAAGCCCCATCTTATGAGACTTGCAATTGATCTGGATTGATCGCAAGTTCACAAATCTTTCAAGCACACAGCTGTGATCAATACCAGGTGGAGATCCATCCAACTTTATCACAACTCTTTGCAGGGCAAGGCCTTGATCATGTATCATTATTATCCCAAGTGCACAAAAATCTGCTTCCAGAAGGCACTTTCCTCACCAGGACACATAGGTCACATGGCAAAACTGCTGATGATTGAATCCACAAGCCGTTGTCATCTGTCATCATCATCTCCATTCATCGGGACATGGATCCCCATCGAGTGGAGAATATTGGATGCAGGCCCAGCAAGTCCCTGCTGTGAGCTATACGACTCCAGAATGTTCTTCAACAGATTCACATCAACCTCTACAGGTCTATATTCATCCTCTTCTTCATCCTCTGGGTTGTCCCTCCCCGTCATGGAATGGGACGGTCCACGAGTGTCCATGCCATTCTTTTGGTTGGGTTGTTCCATTGTTTGATGTGCCTGGATAGAAGGGGAGTAAACAAAAGTGTTTTTGAAATATTTCTGATAATATGTCATAACTCATTCCAGAGATTTAAAACTAATTTTTGTACCACAGCTATTAACAAAAGCAAGCATTTATTTAGGTTGCATGATAGCCCAATCCTAATAGAAAATTTTTGCCACTTTTTTTCTATTTACAAATGTTCACTGATACTACATACTTTGGATAGTTAAGTGTGTGGGATAGAATTAGTAAAAAATTTGAATCAACTAGAGGGTCTCCTGGGGCTAAACCTGAAAGCTGTTGTTAGGCTGAAAGCTTACTTTCAATGATATAGTTGGTCTAAGTACTGGGAAGCAGTTTAATCCCATATGCTTGACAACGAAACTACTTATTGACAAAGGCTCCTAGCCCGTAATGAGAACAGAAACTTAATTTCCACCTCATTTTTCTGAAGAGAAGGAAAGAGACTTTTCACGGTTACCTCTGAATTGTCTCCAGTATGCCCTTCTCTCTCAAAGCTCTTGCCTACTTCAGTTCTAGCCAGCTCTCGGTCCATCTGTTCCATGAGTTCTTGTATCCTTTCATCGTCATGACTACCTCCACCACCTCCAGCATCCTCATCCTCTTCATCATCATCTGTGCCATCTAGTTTGAAAAGATATAATTGGCAACAAGTTACAGGTCATGTCGGACAAAGACAAGTCACAAAGGGAAAACAGGTGTTCATTTGGTATTACAGCTTGTGGTCCCAAGGACAATTGCTCTTTTGTCGGTTTATACTACACTAACACTCCATCGGTAAAACACTATACATTGACATACTGGTCAGCCTTCACCCAATGTAAAACCCCATTGCACCCCTACTCCAAAATTCACAGTAAATGTATTATGTATCTCTTTTAAAAAGGAAGAATGTAGCCATTCTTAGTCTAAGCGCACTGTTCAACATTCAAATTCTCAGGCCTCTGCCACATATGACCAACACTGACAACGATAAGTACAGTATACCTGTAACTAGTTGCCAAGTCAGTTAGGCTCCGTTCATGTTAAAACTAAACAGGATATTGTTATGGTTGGTCAGACCTGACCAATGTATGCTAATGAAGCCTCCTTCTAGTTTGGAGGCAAAAATCCTGGTCTGTCAAAACACATTATAGAGGTCTGAGTAGGAGACTAAAGAAGTCAATGGGGATCATGTACTATAGCTACTCCTATAATTACACAGCCAGTTTGCAGTCTTGCTAGGCTTCTCTCAAGAAGTAATTGTATTCAAATAAAGTGTCATTTAGAGTCTGTGCCTGCAGACTAGCCTCCTTCACCCATTTCATCATCTCTGTGGATCCGCTCAGCCACTGAAGTTTTCACGAGAAATGACGTGGGAAGTGTTTGTTGTGCCAAACTGACGGAAGCTTAAAACTGATTTTACAATTCAGGGCCCCGGTTATCAATAACAAGTTGCAATAACTGTTATAAGCTACTGAAATCCTTGAATCTGATTGGCTGAGAGCAGATTTGTCATAGAAGTGTGGCAGTTGTTACTGACAACAAGTTTTATGAAACGGGGCCCAGGTGTGACTTCTATATATAATTTATATAGGTATATAATGGGTACACACTACCGTGTAAATCATTATTGTGTAAATTTGACCAATGGCCACAGGCAGGATTTGCTGCTAAAGGCACAGAAGGGGTTAAGCAGCACTATGGATCTTTTATTTCACAATTCTGCATGATATCTTTAAAAACCATACATTAGGGGATTCAAATTCATCTAAAATTCATAAGTTATGTTGGGTTGTCAGCATCATAACACCATACAAATTTGATGATGGTACAGTTGAAAAAAAATGATACAATCCAGTGCTTTGCATTTTGTTTACCATCATTCGCAAAAGTTTAAGACCACCCTTCCAAATTGCCATAACTCAAAGAAAAAACAAAGCTAAACACATTTATTTTTCAGACGGACATTTATTTTCAATGCATTCATATGGGTAATACCATTGCTCTTGTTCTACTGACCATTGTAGTAAACATGTTATGTAATCATTCAATGAGACAAGAGAATGTATTCCATATTACTGAAATACCCGCAAATTCTCAGGTGATCTCAAACTTTTGCAAATGATGGTAGTTTGGTTGATATGATGACATACCTCCAGACCGGTAGTCTTTGTCTCTCATTAAATCGGAATCAGAGTCAGAATCCTCAGCAGCGTGTGGCGTTTGGAAACCTGTGTTTAACCAGTGAAAACAAAGTGGCTAAAGTGTACATAATAATACACAATATGTTCTGTGCCTGTTGTATATATTCTTTATGATGTCTAAGACTAGAGCGTGAGCGTTATAGAATAAGATGCTAGGGCACCAGGAGAGTCGAGCATGACAGTCAAGTATTATCATTGTTACAAAAATCATCATCTCCACCATCATCATCAGTAGCAGCAGCATCATTATCATTATCATTACCGGGCGTTGAGGCGTGCGTCTGTAATCCAGCTAACAGTGGAAGTTATAAACTGATTCAGCGGACCCAGGTTCGAGTCTGAGTCACGTCTTTCGGATGGCGACGTAAAAGGTTGGTCCCAGATGTAAATAATCATATCTGATTGCTACACGTCTGTAAAAACCCAATTCAACAACAACAATCATCATCCTTTTTAGATTTATCATGTTGATCAAATAACCTATTGCTGATATCTTTTGATATCACAAATATTTGATAATAACATAGCACATGACACAAAGAAGGACAGGAGGAGGACAGAGGGACAGAAGGTAAGACATGGAGAAAAGGTGATTAAGATGAGAGGTGGAAATAAAGGAGAGAAAGAGCAAATTTGAAAGATAGGGAGAGAGAAAATGAAGAATACTACCACGTGATAACAATGCATACTCACCTAAGATATTCCCCATGGCTTTCTCAAACTCTTCTGGGTCAAAGGCAATATCCTCCATCTTGCTCCCACCATCTGGGAACTCTGCTCCCTGGAGTCCTGAAACTGCATCCACGAATGACTTCAGAGACTCTGTCACTTGGCTGGGGTCAAAGTTCACCTCATCTAATTGACCTCCTGACCTCTGGCTGCTGGCTGCTTTGGATTTGGTACTGCACGGAGCCGATCCTGGTGCCTTCCCAGAAGCCTTAGCAATCATGTCGTCCAGTTCCTCCAGACTAAGTTCCATCCAACGGTCACCTATTGAAATGACAGCATGACTGAATCACAATCAAAACCTTTTGTTTACCCTCCACCTCAAAAAAATACATGTCACAATGATCAACAAATGGCAAATGAGTAAAAGTTGCTCTGTCAAAAAGTATCTTCATAACTTTTTCATAATAATTTTGGATGTATCTGTTCATAAGAATTGAAGAAACGCCCTAGGGATGTAGCGTAATTGATAAGTCTTAAAGTGAATGCTCATCAATCCACAAAACAATAGGTCTTCAACAATCAACCTATGGGCAATGTAAAATGGCCCTTTCCACAACCTAATGGAATGTCTGATCATAACAATGCCATATAGGTAACATAATTCTGTGACTTCTACATACAAAATGATAAGGTACTGAAATGACCCATGATTCTATTTTTTTTTCAAGTCAATGCCATCATGTTCTAAAACTTGTTCCAAACTAAATAAACCCTTCATGATCACCTCCATTTACAACCCTGAGGAGAGGAAGTTTGGAGATACTAGTCATACTTTTTCCATACAATATCCCAACAAATTTATCACTTTATCCCGATGAGTACGATTTGATTTCAGTATAACACGCAATTTCCATAGACCCTACCCAGAGCTATCTCGGTCTTAGCGTTCCACGGGTTAACAGATCAAAGTCTTACTTTCTGGAGGTGGGAGATTCTCTTCTTCCTTCTTCAGCTGCATGATGTCAACATGGATCATTTCTAGCAGTCTCAAGATCTGTTTACCAGTCTCACCATGCCACGACTGAGTTGACCTGCATCCATAACAATAAAATAGGTTAAAAATTCTTAAGTCTTGTTCAGATATGAGGAGACAAATCCCTGCAACATACTTAGTGTACAAAAGTCAATGGGGTATGAGGCAACAAAAAGAAATGAAAATTTCGCGAAGGGAAGAGAGATTTTTTTTTCTGTCGCCTGGTGGCAAAAAGCTGCGGACCAATGAAATTCTGAAAAAGTGTAAAATGTGCTGTCATGAGTTTGTCTGCGCAACTTCTGACGAACTCTTTTATTTGAGAGTTGACGCGTTAATGAGCGTTCGTTAACATGAGTGGGGTTGGTTTGTCACACCATTTTTTAACACTAAAAATGTTGGGGCGGATTTGTTGCGGGGATTTGTCGCCTCATATCTGAACAAGCCTTTAGGTCATCTTTCTGGGTTAATGGTCATCTGGCTGTCTGTTGGTGTGATGTCACACCATGACACCTGTTCAGTAATCTGAGGGCTATAAAAATCCAGATATTTAACCATCACATTACTGTAATTCCGACGGAATGTGCTTATACATTACCTCCAGTATTCATAGAAAGTTGATGAAAAATAATCTCAGTATATCAAAATACTTACACATGGGTAACTATGATCGGATAGATTTATGTAAACTAAATTTTAATCATCCAACATCCATCGCATTAATTCCAGCAAGCATGTGAATTACATGCCATTGACAAATTATCATGATATTGGTCCTTAGATTTACTCATATTTTAGTATTTATTTTAGCCCATCTCACCAATTCTTGTTGGTGTTTGTCCTTGCATGATGCTACCTCACAGAAACCATGAATATATACACTATGAACATGGCGGACAAAGGAAGCGGACAAAATAAACAACCTCTCATTCTACCCTTCACAATGGTTCTGGTAGTCCAAAGAACATCCCTTCACAGCTATTATGTTTAATCATGTAGTTCCAGGTGAATATGCATGTGACACCTGTTCCACATATTTTAGACAATAGCAGTGAAGGGATGTCCTTTTGACTACCGGAACCATTGTGAAGGGTAGAATGAGGGGTTGTTTATTTTGTCCGCTTTCTTTGTCCGTCATGTTCATAGTGATAGCTACTGCTAATCAAAGGTTGATTCCACCATCACTTACTTTTCATCCCCATTCACCATACTGGAATAAAACCATTTGGCAGATTTCAGTAATTCCTTGTACAGCTTTGAACCTTCTAGTTCTCCCTTAAGAAAAGAGTAAAATCAGACAAAAGCAATATATTCAAATTATATTCCTTGCTTTTAACTAGGATGCATAGAAGTAAAGCATGAACCTGCTAATTAGCAACAGGGGGGACAAAGTATTATTCAAGGAAATTGCTAAGCAATGATGTCTGACTAGTAGTATCACCAAAAAAAAAATATGTATATATATATATCATCATGGAAACTTATGAAAACATCTGTTCTACCTGACGGCAACAGGGTAACCGTGACAGAGTCCCAAATGTTCCCCTAACATACTCTGAGAAACAAAACGGTTCTCTTAAACTTGGTTTCTGTAATCTTCAACGATCTTTGAGGGAGTATCTAACTCGCTACATACCCTAAAGAAACCTTTCTCTGTTAGACTTTGAAGAAACCTCTGCCATCTTGCTCCTGTTGTAAGTCCATCAGAATCTGTGGCTGTTGCATCCAGATGATCTACATCTGTCTTGTTACCATGGCAACGTGAGCACAAAATCTCAAATCCATGAGCCTTGAGGATTGAAGAGAGAGAAAAAAAAAAGGGAATATATATATATATATTCTTTGACCACAACTGGGGTGGATATAATGATCTTATTACATTCATGAGACTGCAACACATGATAAAATAAACTGAGGTGACAAAAATATTGAGACCGATGTCATCTTTTTCATAAGAAATTTTAAAAATTCACATTTTTCAAAAATTATATATTTCAAAAGTTGGAAAGTGCTACTTAAAATTATCACTACTGTAATACCCCTAAAACATGTAGTGACAAATTGACAATTATCATGAATAAAGTTCAGGGGTCAAACATATTCTAAATTTTTATCACATAATTATACTGAGTTTTGTTGTTTTTTTAAATACCAGAAATCAGTACAATCTACAGTATTTAACAGATTAACTGAAGCTTAAATCATAGTGCATTTACTCATTTGGGCAAGGCATGCTGCATTTGTGCACTGATTTTCACTGTAAATGAATGAAAAGAATGAAAGAATAAATTTACCAATTTCATGCCTAGATCAGCAGATTTGAACTTTGAACTGGAGGGTGAGGGCAGAGTCCATCCACTCCTTCGGTCCGGCTGAAATGGCTGCTGGACCAGCTGAGCGTATAGGCATCGTGTGAACTTGACCTGCCATTGATTTTGTTATAACAGTATTCTATACCAGGGCCCGTTTCATAAAAGTCATTATCAATAACAAGTTGCAATATCAGCTGTTGTAAGCTACTGAAATCCTTGCATCTGATTGGCTGAGAGCAAATTTGTCATGGAAATGTGGCAGTTGTTCCTGATAACAAGTTTTATGAAACAGGGCCTTAAATTCCTATCACATTCACAGGTAATAATGCCAAAAACAAAATCAGCAAAACAAAACATACACAAAATCAAGGAACAATTACTGTATCTTTTCCTCAATTAAGATCCTTATGGCAATTTTTTTCTGCACAGAATGAAGACGATATAGCCCCCAAATCACAGTTAAGCAAAGGAAATTTGGTCTGAAAGACTAATTAAGGATTTATTTTCCATATATTCATTCAAAGTAATACACGCTAAAATGGACTAAGTGTTATGCAACTCTTATTGAGTTATCTTGTAAAACCGATGAACATTTTTCCAGAAATGAAATTTTTAAAATGAACTGAAGTGAAGTGAATTACAGTGAGCTAAAAAATATTTATATTTAAGTCTATTATAGCGTAGAGATCAACAAGAAAACAGTAACATGTTCCAAATCCATTTGTTTACCCACCTGAGATGTGACTAAATTTTCTGGGGGAAAATGCTTCATTATCCTGCAAGCCTGTGTGTCATGAGAAAGAAAAATACAACATATGTCAATAATGATTCCACTTTTACATTGCATATTTTTGATACACATAAACATTCAGAATGAAGTAATGACTTTCACTGCACATTGTAATCATGCGTTTTCATCCTGAAATCAGTTGATTTCTAAAGAGTTTTTAATCATGCTAAAAAACTGTAAATACATCATACTTTGCCCAATGTCATGTATTATCAAGGTGACTGCAAAATACAAAGGTTAAAGCCAGAGCGAACTGGGCGCCCTTGTAAGAGATTTCGAAATAGCGCCATCTCAGTCTTGAACTACTGATTCTGTCCCGTTTTTTTCTCCCAGCATGCACCATTCTGATCAATGCGAGCTTTATTTTTGAGACACATCTGTAAAAATGTATATAATATTCAGACTAAGGCAGTTCATAGTAGCCAAGAAGGGCGTAGTGTTTCTAAGACAGTCTCTGGTTGTGAGTAGCCGCAATTTGGCGCTGTTGAAAATACATCATTTCAAGAGCTATATAAGTGCCAGTTCACTGTGGCTTTAAATTGGATGGAAATGGAATTATGAATATCATAGGCTGCAGCTCACATTTGAAGGACTGCTGACACCTCTTGAACAGTAAAAAACGAATTTGTGTATTCATGTCTGAATATATGATCATGCATGTCATTAGCAGGGCAACTGCAGGGTCTGCCACTGACCTATAGCAGTATAAAGACTTCTATAGGCCTAAATTAATCAGTCTTTCCTCCTCAAATTGGCAATAATTATTATGCAACAATTATTATTTTTCCTCTCCAAAATGGCTTTAGAAATATAAATGTATATAACATGAACCAATGTGAATAAAAATTTTAAAACTGAACTGAAAGAAATTGTACACAAAAATAATTACCAAATATCTTTCACTGCATTGCCAAATTAAAGACTTCATTTTTATTTCCAATCAATTTTGCTCTTTTTTGACAATGACATAATGTACTGCATTGAAAATGAACTTAAAATTTTCAGTTAATTTTTCTCTTTCTGCTCAGGTTCGATATGTATTTCCTAGGATTACTGATCCACAGATACTCAAAAAAGTCAAAATAAGGAGACAGTAAACTGCTTTGGGTTAATGAAAATCTTGTTATTGTTACTGGCAAAGCAGAACCCATCCTTAAGTCCTTCTTACCTTTAGATCGATAGGGTCTCGTTGGTAGAAGGCATCAACTGCCTGTGATATTAAACTAGGCTGGTGTTTCAAGATAGCTGCCAGTTTGGCTGGTAACAGGCAGTGGGTGTGATGGAAATTGAATTGCACTTTGCCTGGGAATCTGGAAAAAAATATTCAATTTAAAAAATGACCAAAATGGGATACTTTCCTGCCATAAAATACTACAAATTTGTTTTAGTGCTATTGTATCTCTCCGACATGGTTTTGAAAGTAGTTCATTAATTTAACTTGAAATGTAGGCAAAAAGCAAAAGATCCTACACTTAAATTCAGTAACTGTTGACATGACCTTTACATTGCACTTCCGAGCCAGATACAGAGAAAAAATAACTAAACTTACTGATTAACTCTGGCTCTGACAGCTTCTCTGATGTGTGGTTTGGCCAATGTTAAGTGAGATTGTTTGCGGACTACCTCGACAGCGTGAGATTTAGAAGGAACACCTGCTGGTAAGGAGACTAGCTCTGCAGGGCTATTAGGCTTGGGGATGATGTGAAGATCACCATCACAGATAAAAACCTGTGAATAAAAAATGGAATACATCATATGCATCATGTAAAGTAAATACATACAAAGTTCCGAGATTAAATGAGAAAAAATTAGCCACAGGTCCTACACCCAGAGTTAAGTGACTGTTAATATGACCTGTTATTTCATATATGTATTTAATGGTCAAATTCACCAAGCAGTTTATATAACCCATGGTTAAAACCTCCTCATGTCCAATGGGCATGCAATGATACGTTGTCTTATGCTCATTTCAGTTCATGATGGACGTTTAAATCATGGTTTAGACCATGGTTAAATTACGCCTTACGCCCAGCGCACACCTTACGATCCGACTGGCTCATGACTGGTCCACGACTGGGTGAGAGGAGGTTAGTCGTGGGGCAGCCGTAAGCCTCGACACCGCACACCTTGCGATTCCAGACCCATCCGACTACTCTGTCTGCGACTTGTGCATGTGCTCTTTACTCTCTCACATGCCTGACGTCATATCAATACTGCTGTCTGATTGGCTGGAAGATGTTTTGAGCCTGCGATCTCTTGCGATCCAGTCGTGAAGATTCGACATGTCAAATCCTTCCGACTGCCCTTCCGACTGGCCTCTGACTGGTCTACGACTCACGACTGACCAGAGCTGTGACATCACATCTCCTCTTACTCAGTCGTGGACCAGTCGTGAGCCAGTCGGATCGGAAGGTGAGCGCTGGGCTTAATAGGTAAATTCATACTGATGCCCTACAGTGGAATCAAAACAAAGTGGAAGAGATAATTGCATCAACCGATAAGCAGTACCGAGATTTCTTCAGGGCATAATCAATCAGCTCTCCCTCCTCTAATTGTGACAATTTTTCCCACTCCCACATAGCTTTGAAAAAATCAAATTGCACATAACACAAATCAATATGAATGAAAATTTCAAAACTTGATGTGAACATTGCCAATGCCTACACAAAAATTGTGATTAATGGGTGTCTATATTTTACAGGCTATACTGATTAGTTACAATTAAATCAATCCTATTCCAGAACTGCACAACATACTGCAAAGAAAATGCACTCACAATTTTAGCGCATATTTCTCTTTCTGCTCAATGTATGTGTATTATCTATCAATCTGGATCAAAAGATAGTACTCCCAAAGTGTCACTAAAAGGAGACACTGCACTGCTGTGGGTGAACTTACCACAGACATATTATAAATTTACTAGACGAAAAGCAGCATGTGCGGATATCATTACGCGAATGGCATTAGGTCCCGCCTCTTCCAGATCATTTGAAGGGGCCGATAAGCACCCGTTATCGCCATGATATCGATAACACCGTTGCATTATTCATATCTATTGTGCGAATCATTTTTATTGTGACACTTTGACTTAATGCGCATTTGTTGCACATTTATTGTGTATTAACTGCGCATGTGGTAAGCTACCGTAATGTGTGTTATGTTTCATAACGCGTACAAACAAATGCTACTAGTTGGAAGCATCTTACAAAAAGAATTATTCATTTTTTATCATGAATACAGATGGATGCTTAGGTCGGCCTTCTAGTGGATCTGGACAAAATGGCGCAGCTTTAGGGGCCTGGAACTTACTCTGTTAATGCTAGTCTCTGGCTCCAGCCACTTGGGTAAATGGTATGCAGCCTCAATCAGCAAGAATTCACCATCCCCGTCATGAACACTGTAGAAGAAAAGAAAACAAGCCCATAGAACACAACAATGCCATAATGTAGATGAGGTTTATGGTTCACTATGTGGTAAGTCCAGAAAGGACTGAGAGTGGCGAGAGTAGAGAAAGTTGAGAGGGAGGGGAAATGGAAAGAGGAGATAGGGTGAGAGAGAGTTTACAAAAAAATATTTAACCTTTTTTTTTTACAGGGGGTTCACATTGAAATTCTAGGGTGCAAGTATGTATGAGTCCTAAAAAATTGTTTAAATTTGGGGATGCACTAAAGATATTCCCTTTTTTGTGTTTCCCTACTCTTCTTTCCCTCCCTCTCTCTTTCTTCTCTTTATGCCAGCCCCTTCTTTAATTCTTTCATTACATATTTCTTTCTCTACCCTCTCTTTCCATGTTAGGACCACTTCTGTCTCCTTGTATTCCTACATCCCAGTTCTTTTTCTCTCTCTCTTTCTCAATCTCTTTCTTTCTCTCTTTCTCTTTCCAATTTCTTTTCTGTTTCATTTATCCTGATTGTAGTTTCATCAATGAAAAATTGTTTGAATACAATCTTACCATGTTTTGCCTTAAACATATGGTATCTCATTTGGAAAGTTTAGTTTATTTTGCATGTGTTTTCTCCATCTCCTAGCTCTTTTTTCTCTCTCCCTCTCTCTCTCTCTCTCTCTCTCTCTCTCTCTCTCTGTCCCTCCTTCTCCCTCTCATCTTCATTACTGCTAATCTTTCCCCCTACCTTACCCCTCCCTTCTACCCCCTCTCTCTTCCTTTCTTTCTCTATTACGCACACGCACTCACACATACCTATTTACTTTTCCTTTTCCATGATTGCTCATGCTGCTATTACAGAATTACTGTTATTATCATTGCATAATCTTTAAGAAATAATATTTGTAGCCTATTAGATATATATTTCAGTTTTTGATTTGTTATGATTCTAATCTCTCATGCTTGTATGTGCTAAGCTATAATGTGCTACATGTATATTTAATTGTGTTTGTACTACTGAATTATGTATATATATTTTTTTATCTATTGTCATTGTATTATTGAAATGTCTTGTAAACTTTCGCAATTTGGCTCTGCTGCAATGAAAGTATTTTAATAAACCATTTTGAATTGAATTGAATTGAATTGAATGCACCATTTGAATTTAGAGGGCCCACTTGTGGCCAGGTATCTGCTAGTGTCAAGCCCTGCTGTGAGCATCTTTCGCTTCGATTCAAATTCATATTGGAACAATGAGTCTTCCTTTAAAATGGTCTGTCTTTGCAATTAATGCTCACCTGGCAACAAGCTGAGGCAGGGCTGCTGTGAGCTGATAGAGAAGAAAGACTATGAACCACTCATCGTCAATGTTATCACCAAAATCAGTCACTCCATGGAGGTGTGGGAGAAAATCTGAATATCATTAAAAAACAATAAAAATCAATAATCATTCATTTCATGATTCTGAATATTTGAAAGAGTAAATCAACCTGGAAATGACAGTTGGAGATCAAAAAATGTAAATCTCAGAGTACGCCTAACCAAAGATCTAACTAATAAAATAAACAGTGATTTAAGTTGTACTGAACACTAACTTACATTTTTCAAGTAGAGTCTAATGAAATTCGTGGGTTAATGAGCAAAATCATTTTCAATACAACAGAAATAAATTATTCTTCACTACTGACACTGTAAAATTAATTTTTTTTATGAAGATTGACACAATGATAAAATATTTTATTTCTGACTAGTAAAATATTCAACTCTACGTCGATATCTGATATCTATTCTATCACTTCTTTTTTTTTTTCCTTCTTTTTCATCTTATCACATGTATCATCAATGACAATATATCATAATCATCATCAATATCATCATCACCCTGTACCCTCCTCCTCCTCTCCTCCTTCTCCTCCTCATCATCTTCTTCTTCTTCTTGTTCTTCCTCCGTTGGTTGTCGGAGATCAAGTCAGTCAGTCATCATCTTCACTCAGTAAGTCTAAGACTAAGTCTAAGAGAAGTTTACTTCATAACAAATTAAGACAGAACACTTAAGATACCACAAAAACATGAACATGTGGGACTGACCTGGACCATTTGGAACGACAGGCGTCAAGCGAAATGAGTCCCGCTGCCATATGTAGTCCACTAAAAATGGCGTAATGTTTGCCATACATGAGTCCAGATAATGGAACAAACATGACTTGATTTCTTCCTCATTCTTCCCCTCAAAGCTGATGTGTGGATATAAATCGTATTCTACTACGTTTTGCACGTGATTTCCCGTCTCCATTTCGCCGTCAAAACATAGAGAATGTTCCAACACATTTAGAGTTACTCATCATCTCTCTGTGCCCATTACGCTGAAGATGTACGTTAGAGAAAGGAGCTCAGTCTATGTAATCACATGATCAGTTGCAGCATCGGGCTTTTGTGTACATACGGTACATCGTATCATAGGGAGGTTTCTCATGCAGGGCAAGCCAGTACCGTACTGTAATTAAAATAAGTGTTGGAATTCAACAACTCATCACTAAAAATGCTGAAACCTAAGGCGCTAACACAAGTCCTAAGCCAGGCCAATACAGGAGGAGTTCAAAGCTCTCTGTAAGTAATAGGGTCTAGACCCTATATAGATTCTAATTCAGTTTCACTTTGTTCCTCCTTCAGCAGTTCAGGTGTCCTTAAAGTTTTAACAGTTAAAGGGAAAGTCTACCCCAGAAGTTTCACGGTTTCAATAAAAGGAGTTAAATCTGAACAGCATTTTAAAAAAGAAATGAGCAAAATCGGTCAAAGAATAAGAAAATTACACTCATTTACATTTTCTAGTAAATTACTCTCGGCTCTGCAAATTGGCAACACTGATGACATTATATGCGAGCAGCTCTCATTCACTTTGTATATGAAATTTCACATTTTCTCAATTTTCTTGGAAGTTACACATTTTCTCACCCCATAGTCAAAGTATGTTATGTAAAAGCAATTCTTCTGAACATACATTGACTATGGGGGCTAGAAAATGGGCAAACCCGGAGAATAGGGGACCGGAACGCGCGCGCATGCCATTCGTACAGTGCAGAGATCGGCAGAGACAACCAAGGGTCAGGGTATGTGACAAGTCCATAATCGAGTTCAAAATGACTTTAAAATATGTTTTAATCAGGTAATTATGTTCTAATATATTACATTGTCCTCTCGGCTTTCAGATTTTTGGATATGTGATGAAAATCATTTTGATTTTGGCCAGAAATGTTGTCAAATTCACAAATGTTTCATCACTGAATCTTGTGCAGATCGTCCTTGTTGCTGTTGCCACTGGGCTGCATTTGCTTGCACACAAGTAAATATGCCCGCGCGTTCCGGTCCCCTATTCTCCGGGTTTGCCAGAAAATGTGTAACTTCCATGAAAATTGAGAAAATGTGAAATTTTATGTACGAAGTGAAGGGAGAGTTGCCCGCATATGATGTCATCAGTGTTTCCAATTTGCAGAGCTGAGAGTAATTTACTAGAAAATGTAAATGAGTGTAATTTTCTTATTCTTTGACCGATTTTGCTCATTTCTTTTTTAAAAAGCTGATCAAATTTAACTGCTTTTATTGAAACAGTGAAACTTCTGGGATGGACTTTCCCTTTAAATCTAGGCCTAGTCTGCCTACATCTAATATTTTTTTCATAGTCATAGTCATACTAGAGATTGATTTCATTTGATTCAAATAAGAGAAACTTGACATTTTAAGAGTGTTTACCAGTAGTATTATTATGAAATAGGAAACCACCATTTACTCTGTGTGTTCAGTAGCGCTTCATTCCATCTCAAGCGTGTTGCCGTTGGTCTCCTCATTCCGGCGCTAATGCACTTTCGTATCCAACTTCCAACCTAATGGAATGAAGCACACGGTCGCACACACCACCGTGATGTGCATGCACCAGCAGCACTTTATCATGTTTATTCCGTCAGTCATCGGACATGGATACAGAAATGCATTAGCGCCCTCATTTCTATTCTGTATTCTTAATTCTTAACCATCAATGGTAACTTTCATGGAATACTGGATTTTGCTTGGCTGTTGAGCAACGTTACCATGGTAGTTACCATTGATGCAAAAAGTTCATGGAATTGCAATAGAGTTTATAAAACATGCAGACAAAAATAAGTTGGATTGGGTCACTAAAAAAATGAGTTGAATTTTCTCTTTCCTTTAGATTGCTCAACAATGAGGGTTCCCTTCTGGCCTACTCGGGCTACGGAGACAAAGATGCCCGAGTGACTGCGGCCATCGCAAGCAACATCTGGGCAGCGTATGAGAAGAATGGCAAGGTGGCCTTTACAGAAGATGACCTTAAACTTGTACTAATGGACTGTGAGGTAAGAACTGGAGAAGGTAGAGTCTAGAAAAACAAAACACCAATGTGATTCTCTCAGACATGCAGGGGTGTTGCTATGGGGGGGGGGGGGGGGCACCGCCCCTATGATTTTTCAAGTAATTTTTTTTAAAGGAGAAAAGAAAAAAGAGGGAAAAAAAGAAAGTATGGGGAAAAAGAGGGCTAGGTCTATATGATACCCCTATTTGTTCATTTAAAAAGTAATTAAACTCACCTACTGACCACCTTGCCCCCCCCCCCTTTCAATATACCCCAGTGCCACCTCTGCAGGCATGGGTACCTGAAACAGTAATCATTATGTCGGTGCATTCTTATAACTTAAAAGAAAATTCCTTGGTCTTCTGGTAACATGCTTTTGGGTGCTGGGAAGCCATATTTCTTTCTATTCAACATGGCAGTTTTCTGCAGATAAGCCTGCTTAGAAATATATAAAGTATAAATTGTTGGAAAATTTGAATTTTATATAATAGTAGACTTGCTAGCATTGTATTGTTTATTTATAATATAGGCAGATTACCCCCCCCCCCCCACTTGACCCCAGAAAACGTAAGCAGATAATCAAAATTTGCTTCTTTTTAATTGTTTTGTTTTTGTGTTTTCTCATCAGGAGGGAAGAGTTGCTATTACTAAAGTTGCCAATTTGCTTCTGTGCATCCATGCTGAATCTTCAGTAGGCTTTGGAATGCTGAAGAAAAAAGTAAGAAAAAATGAGAATATAAAATTTCACAATATACTAGTAGTTAAGTGGATGCATCATGGTTTTCCAATGTTTGCTTGTTTCCCTTTTTAGTTTCAGACTCCATCCTAGGAAAACAGTGAACATATCAACTATCAAGTCAATCTTTCAAGAGTCGTACTTAAAGTTTTATTTCTTGATTCCGTCAGTATTGTTGTTCCAATCGTCTGTTCTTGCCACAGCCAAAACAGTATATGTACTTGTTTCAGGAAGAAAGAAATCAATATATTTAAGCTGGAAATAAAGTTAAGTACACTCTTGAACACTCTTTGAATCCTTCTGCACATATACAGCAACAATGAAACTAATTTGTCTTTTCAGAGATTTTGCACATTTCTATGATAATTTCTGTCTGTTTTAAGAGATTTTTTAGACTTTCGTGTGAGTTCATTTTTCTTTGACAAAAAAAAAAAAAAAATGATATCGTGAAAAAGAATTATTACTTTTTCAATTTTGTTTCATTTTTAGATCACTTCATTAGCTGAGTATCTCCAGGAACCTCTGCAGACTGTAGCATCGTCATAGCCCAAGGCAGAAGTGGATGTGTGCTTGTAGTTATATAAGGCAAGTCCAAGGTATTTTGTTCATTGTTGGGTTGTGAACATTAATTGACATTGAATGTTGCATTTCACTTCACGTTTGGTCTGCTCCGAGCTGAAGTAGGACTTCCAGCTCACTGAAGTCATCAGATACTCTGTCCAAAATTATTATTTTATTATTATTATTTTCTTTATGAAAAAAAGCAGGTTGGTCTCATTCAGAGCTGCAGAGGGCCTGCTTTACAAGGGAGCCCTACTGTGAAACATACATTATGGCGTAAAAATTGTAATATAAAACTGATAACAACATAACATTAAAAGAGACAAAAGAAATGAAAACAAATTTTCAGATGTGTTCAGTAACATATGGAACTAAATATCTTGGACTTGCTCTGTTATATATTTAGTATTAGATATGAAATCATATATTCTGTGTTTTAGTCCATGATCCTTTGAAAGATGTATGTCTTCTAATGGCAAGTACTGATTGTTGTAAAACAACAAAATAATGAAATGTTTATGTAAGAAGTAGGGACATTTTAAAATTATGATGATAGACCCTTTGACTTAATGATTGACTATTCAACTGCTTGTGAGTAAAACATGGATGGCCTATTCCATATATTTATTTGGGAATATTGATGTACATTTTGCTGATGAAATGTTCAGTAAAATTTGCTGGAAGCCTGTTTTAACCAAATTTACTAGTGATATATTTAATCAACTCTTTACCTTCTTTAACTCTGTATTGGCTGTGGCCTGTGGATGAAACCCAGGGCTGCCACATTGTTTGGCTTGCATGGTACATGTATATACATGTATAAACTATACGTGTGCCGAGGGTTGACAATGGCAGCCCAGCACTTGTGCCATCAGTCGAGTAAAACTGATAAGGGTTATCAAATTCACATGTACATGTAATCCCAGGTGCAAGCAGTTGCATTTCAAAGTTGATATCGTTATTCCCTATTAAATACATACATGCATCTTGAATCAAAATGATCAGATGCCCTATCGCTCTCTATTTTCAATCAAATTGGTGTGGTAGGAAATTGAATCAGGAAAAAAAAGTATGTTGGAAATGTATGTGGTGTTTTGTGAAAGCAGTCAGTTCTACTGAGTAAAATGCTCAACTACAGCCAAGGCTATTAGACCAGTTTCCCTGCTTCAGGTATCAAAACCACTTCGACTTCAATCCTCGTTTAGGGTGCTTTGCAGATGATGTACAGGCCTCAATTAGACGTACCCCTCCCACCCCCACTTTCAGGGTCTAGAGGGCCTTCAGAAAAATTATTTTTGGATTCCTGACAATGGCATTGTCACACATGTAGGCTGATGCTTTTGTGGGCTGTCAATCTCGTGGATCGTCACTGTGTGTGGATGTCCCAAAATATTCAAAGGCACAGTAAAATATGTATATCACTGTGATGACCAAATAAATCGTGTAAGTTGTGATAATATTGGACTAAGTTGCCAGTTCTGGTTTACTCACTGAAGGATCCTGAAATTTGAAAAGTATTTGACTGGTTTGGGGGGGGGGGGTGGGGCTGGTATGTAGTTATGGTTACAAACATGATGTTTTTTGTTATTTATGACATTTCTTGGTAAATATTATGTCTGAAATTTTATACAGTATTGTTAAATCCAGTTTGCTTTATAAGGTTGAAAGTTTATGCATGAGCATATTTCTGTTCTCCTTATCAGTCATGTCATTGTGTATGCCACATTTTTAAAGAGCTCCCCCTAGAGAATATTCGTCAATATTTCCTATGACATGTACATTGCATTTCCACTGGTGTCTTCCAGATGGGATGTATTCAATAAGCTGCCATGACTTTTAAATTTCTGGTCATCTGTTTGGAGCCAGAAAGGTGTTAGGTTTGTATAAAATGATATATGAGTTAATGCCCTTCTGACTCTGAATAGATGATGGATGCATGACTGTCTGAATAAGAAAATATACTTTCAGAAGTTATTAGAAAAAAATGTGCAACTATTATTTAATGTTCACAGTAGGTGTGTTTTTTTTAAACACACCGTATATTGATCATTTCCCCTTGAACTGTGTTACATCAACGACTTACTGTAGATAGTCTAGTCTCCTTGGTTACATGAGGTATATTCATGAACTCCATTTCCATGATGATTGCATTGTAAAGATATGAATATTTTGTAACTTTGGATGCATATAGCTATGATGTATGCATTTGTAAATGTAAGAAATAAAAAGATATACTTATCATTTCATTTGCCTCTGTATTTCATTTTATCTCCGTAATTCAGTTGTAGGTAGCCCTAATTTTTGAAAAAAATAAGAGGTCATTTTGTGTGAATCTTGGATAATCAGTATTACAAGGAGTTATAATCAGTTAGTAATAACAGATATTTTGTGACTGATGAAATACATGAAATTCATTATGCTATATATTATTACATTACAACACCAAAAAATACTATGGAACTTACAGAGTGCACAGGAATAATTCAACTTTTCAAAAACATTCCTTTTCATCTTTTTTCAATACAATTCTGTACTAAGAAAACCATTAGAGTATAGCGAACGTATAATATTTCATGATAAATCTCGTTTTGTAAGATTGATTAGATCAATATCAGAGCCGACAGGTGACTGACTAATCGGGTTGAGAATGAAAAAATGAAAATATGAGCTTGTTTGTTTTCAACAGCTGTTAATCAATAACTACAAAGTCGCCATCAGAAAGACTTTAGATCGAATGTGGAAACTCATTAGCAAGAACGGAATAAGGCATACTGGTGGAAGGCGCCGGTCACATTTGGCGGCAAACGATAAACGATAACCAGATTTTCAGTTAACGGTACACCCCATTATCCGTATCAAGACAACTCCCCCGGGGACTGGGGGAGTTGTCCTTGGGGAGTTGTCATCCGGGGGAAAGGTGTCCTCCGTGGAGAGTTGCCCTCGGGGGAGCTGTCCTCCCGGGGAGCTGTGCTCCAGGGGGATTGTCAGGTGGGAATCGTATCGGGGGAGTTGTTCTCCCGGGGGAATTGTCCTAGAACCGATTTATTCAATGCACGGTAGAGGAGCACAATGCCTCGCTCAAGGGCACAAGTGCCGTGCCGGGGAACAAACCGGGGTTCTCGCATCGACTACGACACCTCCACCAACAGTGAAAAATATTGCTATCGTAGTCATTATCGGGCAGTTGTGACACGGGCCTAAAACCATGCCAGGGGCCGCGGAACTGCGGGGCTGGGGGGGGGGGGGGGGAGGCTGCAGCCCGCTCACTTTTTTGAGCAGACACAAAAACCCGGAAGTGAATTTTTTGGTTTGTACATGCAGCCCCTCACTTTCAAAAACGTTCCGCGGCTTCTGTATGCATAATAACATTTTGTCCGTTATTTCAGTCTACAGGTCTAGGTAAAAATGAGTGATTTTTAAAGGTAAGACGTGTTTGGTTATTTCATAGCTTAATATTGTACTTTTTCATGTACAGTATGCTATCGGTAGGCCTAAGCTCATAATATTCAGCTGATGAGGAGAGAATGATAGGTGATCAAATGAATTGAGAGAGAAAAGAAGAAGATACACAGGGGTCCGTGTAATTTGGAGATTAAAGAATGAGAGAGAGAGAGAGAGAGAGAGAGAGAGGGGGGGGGGGGAGGGAGAGAGAGAGAAGGAGAATGAATAGAAGGATCTGTGATTATGTAGAAATTACTATTTCTCCTCCACGCGTTCATTAGTATTAACACTGTGATAAGATATTTTTGCAAACTCCTGCAATACCACACCCTTAAGGAATACATTATTCTACCTTTGCCGCCCTCGACCCAAGTGAGGAAATTGGATTTACCAGGAGAAAATATGCCGCATGCCCCGCGCCTTATCAGGACAGGGCAGCGACCAAAGTTCATCCTACTTTTTTCTTCTTTTTGTTTCTTTAGCAAACAGTGGTAATTGGTCATTAAATACGTGTACCTTTAAGCTAGATTGCAACCCCAAAAGAAACAGTTTAATTAAATCATCGAAATCTCGATTGTTTTATGTGGTCGATCGTTTCCTGTCTTCAGTAAATTTGACAGGAAATCAAACAAATAAAATGTTGACTGGTTTCTGCATCATGTTCGTGTTACTTAGAAAGACGACGGATTTAATTTGTAGAGGGTCTATGAATAGTTGTCATTTTTTTCCTTTCTTCATGCAACTAGAGAACAACAACTCCTATGAAAGGAAAGCCCTCAAGTTCGACTTAGCTTCTTACTTTTCACTGACTCATTGGAAAAGGGGAATCACGCCACAAAAGCGACGTTACATTATGGCAAGGGAAGATCCAGGATCTCGTATAAGGGGGGGGGGGGAACACAAAGTGAAAATCTATTATTAAGAAAAATGAATTGATAAATGAATAAATAAGTAAATACATAAATAAATAGATAAAAAAATAAATAAACATATAGATATATAGATAAATAGAAGAATGAGATAAAAGAAATTATGTATATATATATATATATATATATACATATATATATATATATATATACATATATATATATATATATATATACATATATATATATATATATATATACATATATATATATATATATATATACATATATATATATATATATATATATACAGAGGACCCCCCCCCCCCCCCCCCCTTACATGATAACATAACAAATTAAGCGAAAACATGTTTATAATTCTGGGCTCAGTAGATATGAGCAAAAAAGTTGTGGAATTTTGCTGAGTTGCACATTTGAACCTGGGGCACATTTTTGGATTGTATTATGGGTAGGAATACGCCACTCGGGTTTCAAAAGGTGCGGACGGTTGTAACCCCCCCCCCCCCCCCCCCCTCCCCTCCTCACCATCCATCCAGCGAGTATAGGCCTACAGTGCCTGAGAACGAGAGGAGTAAAGTACACCTGCCAACGGTTTGCCATGGGATTTCAAGTATTTGTGCCAATGTGTACATTGCCCTTTCTTCTCGAGTAAATACCGCGATTGCTCATTCATTGTAAGTCCAACCCGCTATTCACGGTCACATTGTGGAGATCAAGCAGACAGCATTTTTTATGGGGTCGTAAATGGCGGGCTGGAGGTGAAGTTTGGGCCTGACTCGTGATCGTGAAACTGAAAGTCAGACTCCATAATTGGACCCCCCTTTTCCTCTCTCTCTCTCTCGCAGCAATAAACAGATTGCACTTTTTAGGCATACGAGTGAGAAAGGCGGAGAACGATTCCGGTGTTTACTAGTACTCCCGACCTTCAGTTTTTTTGCATCTAAAGTTTAGACTATCGGATGGAACCGCATACCTGTCTGATTGATATTGGCAACTTTGCAACTATATATCGTTCAACAGGGTAGCTGTAATTGTATGAAGATTGGGGTCTTCGCAGTTTTGTTCTGTGGTGAGAGGTGTGTGCATGATGGAGGAGACGTATTTGGGAGAGATTGAAACTGCCAGGAAAACTTTGTTGGAGAATTGCGAGAATCTGGAAGAGCTCGCGAACTATTGCGAGGATAACTATGTTCAGGTAAGGCATGAGTATATAAAGTAGAGGTCCGCGCGTGGTATATCATAAAATATTTGATCATGATGAAATGTAGGCCTGTTATTTGTAATACAACAGTTTCGAGTGCTTTTTCAGAATTGATATCGTTTTATGAAGACCCTCTTACACACTGCAAAGGAATTCTCTCTCTCTCTCTCTCTCTCGAGAGAGAGAGAGAGAGAGAGAGAGAGATCTCAACCGCTGTTGATTACCAAATATGACGTGACGTTTAAACCTGAAA
Organism: Echinometra lucunter; assembly: GCA_029962745.1. NCBI lineage: Eukaryota > Metazoa > Echinodermata > Echinoidea > Camarodonta > Echinometridae > Echinometra > Echinometra lucunter. Next base: position 17,267,670 of record CM057155.1, on the reverse strand, counting down.
AATCAATGATTATGTTCACTCGTATGTTGATGTACTGTCCCTTTGGAAGACGGTGCCCTTGTATTTTCACTTACGTTGTCATTTGTGAACACGAAGGCCACCACCACCATCACCACCATAGACAACAACAAAAACAACGATGTCACTATCACAATCATCATCGGGCACCATCAGTCACCACCGCCGATGCCGACGCCAGTCACCATCATCATGCAAGATCACCACCACCACCACCACTACCGTCACCACTATCACCATTACTCCATCAGCATATAACCACTACCACCACCATCATCCTGCACCATTACCACCATAACCACAACCACCACGACCACCACGACCACCATCACCACTATCACCAATACCCCCCCCCCCCATCACCATAACCAAAACCATCACCACCGCCATCGACATCACCAACATCACGCCCCATGCACCACCCCTCTCCCCCCCCCCCCCCCCCATACACACACATGATCAAGAACGGCATCATCATCGTCACTACCACTATCACCACTACCTCTTCCACCACCGCCACCATCATCATCACTCAAAAACACGCAGTGACTCAACCTGTTACGATTACAGTTACAACTCCACAATTCCTCACGATATCCCATATCCCCATCTTTCATCTGTTCATAGTAACACTATATCATATCGATAAAGCGTATATACCCTTCTCTACTTTGATACTCACGAATGTAATGATATAGTCATGTGACAGATAAATAGACTGGGATGTATCAAATGCGTTTTTATATCTATATTTAACTTATGTATACCATTCAGTCATCGGTGTAAATCCACTTTGAGGAGTGGGGGGATGATGGACTTTTTTGCCGATTTTTTTTTCTGTCGAACTCGACACTTAAATATAAAGACACGCCCTCACCCACCTGCACAGACCCCCCTTACACACATTTTATCTTTTATCTTGCAAGCGAGCGAAGCGATCGAGCCCAAAATAACCCCCCTCTCAAAAAAGTGGGGGGGGGGATATATCCCCCATTCCCCCGGGATTTACGCCAATGCATTCAGTACATGTGCATGACGTAAACTGTTGATATTTGTCCAGAGTTATTTAATCACCTTATAGATTGGCACGTAAAACAGAGCAAATCGAGCAATCACGCATGACTGACATCTATAACTCACAATAAATTCGGGTTAATTATTTACTATAATCAGTGAATCACAACACTGCGTGTTTGCGTCTATGGTTATTTTTTGCCTTGGGAAATAAGTGTTCCAAATCAGCGAATCGCAAGGAAAACCTGCGAACCACATTTATTTGGTATTAGAGTTGCACATAATTTTTCAGTATTTCCTCATAGCAGCTTTGATTTATATCTCGCATAATATTATATAGCATGAATTATACGCATCAGCTTGGTATTCTCTTTTGCCATTTTCACCGTGTTCACGGAATAGTCATAAATGAACGAAATGAATAAACTTCTGCAAAGGATGAACGATATGCCCGTTAGATTTTACAATATAACATACATTTTGTTTTTATTTATTTTATATTTTTTGCTCCAAACAACTTTATCTTTTATACTCATAAAGAAATGTATTCAGGTATGCTCGAAATCTGCCGCAACTTTTTCTTAATTGATTTTGCATAAAGATGGCCTTTAACATTACCACAGGAAAGGCACATCCTATTTATATCATTGCAAATGATTGTAAAGATCGGAACATGAGAAGTGAAAATCATTGAACACTTCCGAATGTTATATCCCTATGCACTTTTGTCCACATGAAAGCAATAAGCGGTGAATGATAAGAATTCCTAGTAAATGTGTTTTTTTTTAAAAATCACAATACCATCCACTAACCGGCACGTTCAGGTATTCTGCATAAAGTCCAAAGGTGATGACCTCAAAGTATCATCTTTCTCCAAACAATTTTTCCTCTGTAAAAAAGGGGGAAATCTTGTTAAATAAAATTCCCTTTCATGTTGCTCAGGGATTGCTCTAGTCTAGAAATCATGATCCATTATTCATAATCCTGTACTGATTCTAGAACTTTATGATAGGCAACTCAAACGAAGAAATAAAAATCGGATTTACAGCTTGATATCATGAAGTAAGTAACCCATAAAGTGCGCAATTTTATATCATCACCCTTGAAAACAAACTTATATAGATCCACAGTACAACTGGTGATTTCATAACTTACATCGTGATATACGAACATTTATTTTACACAAAATGGAATCTTGATTTACTGTTGTGGAAGACATTTTAACTCACAAAGTACATTGTAAGTTCTAATTTAGCATGTAAAAATGTAAACAAAATAAAATAAAATGGCGTAGCGCGGAATCGGGAATTTGGGAAGTCCTCCCCCCCCCCCCCCGATATTTTTGTTCGAGGGTCAGTCAATTTCTGGTCTGAAGGCCGCATAAGATTGAGAGGTTTAGTAAACCCAATAATTTTATATCCCGCAACAGAATTTCAGTCCCAGCCCGTCCCTGCAAGGCCCCGTTTCATAAAACTTATTATCAGCAACAATTGCCACATTTCTATGACAAATTTGCTTTCAGTCATTCAGATGCAAGGATTTCAGTAGTTTATAACAGTTATTGCAACTTGTTGTTCATGTTTTATGAAACGGGGCCCAGATTCCGACTCTTGAAAGGCAAGTGCACTCTAAATTTCTTAGATTAGAAATTAATCTAATAGATCGTGATTCGGGAAAAATCTAAAATTAGATTAAGAAATTATAATCAATAAGATTGATTTCTAAATTATTTTGTCTGATTCGGGGGATTTTTAATCGCATTTTTCATTTGTCCCTGATTCAAGTCTCTGTGAATCTTTTGAAATTCACTTGGGGAGATAATTTTGGAAAAATATCCCCCACCCAGTTGTCCATTCTAGATCCGTCCCTGCTATAAAGTACCTTTAAGGTGTCATCATCATTTTTTGATATCAACGAATTGTGTGTACAAAGGCATGTTTGCTTAATTATTACGACCGAGCTGAAAACAGATCTAGTCGGGTGATTTTGTTTCGTGTTTGCTTACGGGCGCTGGCGTAGAGGCTTGGGATAACCTTGTTTCGTTCAAAAAAGATGGTACACATTTTTTATAGTTTATCTGGGCCCTGTTTCATAAAACTTGTTATTAATAACAAGTTGCAATATCTCTTATAAGCTACTGAAATCTTTGCATCTGATTGTCTGAGAGCAAATTTGTCATAAAAATGTGGCAGTTGTTACTGATAACTGGTTTTATTAAACAGTACCTGATCGTCCTATCTTGGCATTTACAAACTTTAAGAAGCAAGCCTTTCAACTTCGAACTTTGGATTTCTCAGTATATTCTCTACGCATGGAAGGAACACTTTGATGGAGACAGAAGCAATAAAAAATAACTTTATGATAGGCATATGGGTTCTATGCAAAACTGATGCAAAGAAATAGCAAGGCTATCTGAGTTTGAATATTCAGTCCTTTCCCTTTTTAATTACTCGTGAAATATTACATGATTGATATACCCGTAGACTATGGCATTCGTAGTAAAGAGGATTAGGTCGTTTTCAACGATATAAAAAGATTACAGACTTTTTCTTGAAACCTGAACACTCCAGTTTTTTTATGGTTCTCTCATTCCAGTGAAAAAATACAAATATTCAAAAGAGATTTGGTTATATCTACACATACCATTATTGATGAACATATTTTCTTTCCTGGTAAAATATAATTATAGTGACACAAAGAGCTTGTCAGTGCCAAACAATGTACAAATGTGATCCTATACAATTCTCTTCATTAAAGCTTATTTTCAATGCCAGTTCTTAAAATCCATCCATTAGATAATTGATAGAGGTTAGACCTAAATGAAGTTTTGAAAAACAACCAAACTAAAACCCAAACAAAACAAAACAAGAAAAACAACAACAACCAAATGGCTGCTAGGTAAATTGAATGAATGTGTTGATTTTTTTTTTTCAAGTGGATTCAGTGAAGGCGTCGCAAGAAAAATGTCACTATGAACATGACGGACAAAGAAGGCGGACAAAATAAACAACCCCTCATTCTACCCTTCACAATGGTTCTGGTAGTCAAAAGAACATCCCTTCACTGCTATTGTCTAAAATATGTGGAACAGGTGTCACATGCATATTCACCTGGAACTGCATGATTAAACATAATAGCTGTGAAGGGATGTTCTTTTGACTACCAGAACCATTGTGAAGGGTAGAATGAGAGGTTGTTTATTTTGTCCGCTTTCTTTGTCTGCCATGTTCATAGTGTGTGCCAGTTAGAACCATTTTTGTCCCGTCTTTAGAACCCTACAGAAAAGGGGTTCTATAAAAGTTTATATATATATTTTTTTTTTTTTCAAGAATCCCAAAAGGTTCCTTGTATAACCAATAATGGTTCTAAACAGACCCCTTTAGAACCCTTTAGAGAAACTTTAAAGGTTTTAGATGTGGGACAAGGAAAGGTTCTAATCAGCACCATTTTTTTTCTAAGAGTGTATACCGTGCAGACTTTGCCGGAAAATTCTAAAGGGAGCCCAACACTTCCACCCCCTTCCGTTACCAATGCCAGAGGCCAAGACCGTGCGATGTGCAATTAACTTGATTTACCATTTATTTCATGTAGAAATTAAGAGTTTCAGTATATGAGCAATTTATTCTTGACTGAGCAAACCATAAGTCAGCTGTATAAGATGTATATTTGCGATAAAATACACAGATAAAATATTGGTGTTAAATATTGTACGGGATTGCCCAAATACAAATAATTGTGGTTAATCAAGAGAGAGAGCTATTTTGATGGTGAAAAAATGGATTAAAAATGAAACCATTCAAACTTTTAACGAAAAAAAAGTGGTTTCATGATCTGTCTGGTTTGTTTATCTTATAGGCTAAGGACAAACGAATGGCTTTGGAAGAGACCAAAAATTATACGACCCAGTCTCTAGCCAGTGTGGCATACCAGATCAACACCCTGGCTACCAGTATGCTTCAGATGCTGGACTGCACCGCCAGTAAGCTCGGCAACATGGACTCGAGTATGAATAGCATCAATCTGGTGAGTGAGAACGGGTGAGACTCTACTTGTTCGAGCCAAGGGGATGGTGCCCCTATCAATAGGGCGTATCCATCACCTTCTCAGAAAAGGGCGTCTGCATCAAAATATGCGCTCCTGAACCTAAATGTATTACTAAGGAAATATTGAGGCACGTTTTCAAACCAAATCGTTCCTAGGAATGACGAAGACCTTTGGAGTATTGAAAAAAACGTGCCTTTTCCAACGCTCTCTGAACATTGTTATATCTTAATTTGAAATGGTTTTTAGGACCTAGTAGACTTTAAGCTATAGGGTGTCAAAGAGGCTATAGTGCCTGAGGGTCAGCGATATATATAACGTCACTTAAGTTTATTCTGACGAACAGGGTACTTAAAACAAAGGAACTTAATAAACAAAATTTTTCTTCCATTAATGCATCAAATTCTGGTTCTCTTCAAACGGATGCCACCAACACACACACCTCCATCTGAAAGACCCCGGGCTACCAAACATACTTTCTCCCCCCCCCCCCCCCCCCTCCCCATCTGGAATATCAAAGCACCCCTTATTGGTCGGTTGCTGGATACGCCTTCGGGATAATCGTTTATTTTTTCTCTCGTTGCCCAGACCATAGATCTAAACAACGAGCGGATCTCCCGACAAACCTTCAAGAGCTCACTACTGACACCCAAAATTTCCACCCGAACCAGCAAGGTCATCAAACCAGATAATCCTCCATCATCCGTTAAAATCCAGTATGTGTCCGCACCCATCGACTACGGAAGCCTCGATGACGTCGGGCATGGAATGAAACTCGGATTGCCTTCGTCATCGCCGAGGGGTTCCAGGTCGGGTTCGTTGAGGAGTGTAAGAAGCACAGGGTCGGATCAAGGCAGTATCAGAAAGACGGTATGAACATGGGCTTGCTTGAAGGGATGGGGCTTGGACACTGCAGCCACCCTTTCCCCTAATTTTTTGTAATAAGACAACAATCACCTTGTATTCGGACAGCTATGTATCCGAATATCATTAGGGCAGCGAGCCCTAATTTTGTATTTAAACAAGTTAAATAGTGTATTTTGATGACAAAATATAATCTGTACGAGAATGAAGAGTCACTTCAAATCGTTCCCCCAAATTTATTTTTTAAAAATGGGAAGATACTATTCTGACAAGAGGCATCAGCCCCTCCTCCCTCCCTTGAAAATGTGGCCATACACCGAACAACATGAATAAGTAAACCTACGTCTTTGTTTCTCGCATTGAGTTCATCACGTCAGTCAGTGCTCTCCAATGATGCCAGCACATCTAATACAAGGCGAATACTTTTATACATTGAAAGCCAAATTCAAACTTAAGAAGAGAAGGTGAAATTATAGCCAAGAATTTAGGGATAGTCGTAATTACTTTTAAATTAATCTTTTTTTAAAACCCGCAGAATATTATATGTTGCAAAAATTATAATAATACATATATCTCACTTATAAATTTTTTACTGTTTCATTTAAGAGCTCCAAAAGGAATGTGCGATCGCCCATTTCCACACTGTCACCTACGCCTTCAACCAACTCGCTGCAGCCACCTGTCCTCACAGAACCTATCAATCTGGACGACAGCTACACTTCTGTTAGCCCTGATCAAATACCACCTCCTCCATCTCCGCCACCACCGTCTCCTCCACAACCCTCCCAGCCATCGGGAGGGAGTTGTTCCATACCCCCTGGTCCCGTGTCATTGGATATGGGAGCTGGTAGGAAGTTAGAATACCGGGATCCTCCACCACCGTCACCACCGCAACCGCCACCACTGGAGGGCGATGGTGGGGTGCAGGGGTGACGACTTACCCCCACCGCCTAGGCCAACATCCCTGGTGTTACCCCAATCCCAATCTCCCCGTTCATCTTCCCCTAATCCTCAGCAGCAGGTGTCATCTTCATCGATGCCCATTGGTAGCACTAATCATCTTCAGGTTCCAGGTGAAGAAGAACAGTCGCCGAGGAGTCCCGGCAGGCCACGAAAGGCCACATTGGGTCGCAAGGCCAGTCGGTCTCCTCGGCCGATGAAAAAACCACCGCCGCCACCATCGGCGGGAGGACATACCGTGTCATCAGATGTATCCAATCCGCTCTATTTCAGTGCACCTGCTGCCCCTCCTGCTGCCCCCTCCCCCTCCCCCTGCTCCCACGCCGACCAGTGGTCCCCCACCTCCATCTACTGGTGGACCGGCACCTCCGCCACCGCCGCCACCACCACCAATTGGCGGTATTGGTGCAAAGCAGCCAGCCAGTAGCAACCACCAAGAACATCCTAGACCACCATCCGAAAAGAAGCCCCCAGTCCAGGCGACAATGAGTTTTGCAGATCAACTCAAACAACGCTTAGCAAAGCTTGAGTCCGGAAAGGGGGCTCCAGATGAACAAAGCCTTGAAGCGAGAGACACAAGACGAGATGAGCCCAATAACAACGAGACTGTTCATAGTCTACCGCCATCTTCGACAGAAACAGGTAAGTATCCAGCTGTCTCGGCAGTCAGCTCCTCGTACAAGACGCTCATATGTTTGGAAAATGCAATTCACTGCAATTCAACTCAGTTTGATACAACAAGTGTTTTTTTCTTCTTTGCCACAAAAGGTAACAACGAGCAAAAGAACGCAAAAACAATCAAATGAGGTGTAGTCCTTAAAACATTCAGAGACATTCAGAAATGATGAATATGAAATTTGTGGAATAGCATAGTGGAAGAAAATTTACAGAGGTAAAAAAAGAAGGGGCACGAAATGGCTGAACCTATCTCCCTGCATATACGGTATGCATAGTTCCAGACCCCTCCCCCGGAAAATAACTAACTCTAACGCTACCTACTGTACAATTTGGCTGGAGATCTACGGATTATTAATGATCCTCTTGTGTTTAAAGTATGTGATTTTTTTCCCTCTTTTTCTCAGTACCTGGTCCGGGAGCTGATTTCGGTCCTACAGAGAGTGGAATGGAGAATGTACCACGAACAGAATTCATCACTGAAGCAACCCCGGAATGGGCACCTCAAGATTATTTATGGAAAGGTATTTTCTTTGATAACCATGTCCTATTTATATTCCTCCTCCTCCTCCTCCCCCCCCCCCCCCCCCCTCTCCTCGTTCTCCTCCTCCCGTGCTGATTTTCTTCTCTATACGTCCACCTAGCACCTGTCACGAAAAGTTAAGATTTGGATTTCTTTGCGATACTTCCTTTACAATGTGCCCCGTCCGTTTCCTTTTTTTTTTTCATTCCATTTTGTACATATTGTTTGTCGTTGATATTTTGTTAATTTTTCTTCCTTTGTCATTTTCATCCAAAACAAAACAAAAATCACTTCACGGTCTGTGTCTGTTAGTGTGCGTGCGTGTGTGTGGGTGGGGGGGGGGGGGTCTCTCTCTCTCTCTCTCTCTAATAATTTTTTGATGCTTCTGTATTGTAGTAGCCTGTAATCATGACGGCCTGCTAGTTCTTTTCCTTGCTCTTAACAGCTGTACCCCCTTAACGCACGAATCATTTCCTTAATATCGTCTTTGACAGGTGTAGCGCTCTTCGACTACAAGGCCATGCGCGAAGACGAGATGACATTCCGGGAGGGTGACGTCATCTATCTAACTCACGATTGCCAAGATGGCTGGTTGGTGGGTGTGTGTAATGGCTTCAGGGCTATGGTGCCTGGTAACTACGTGGAACAGATACCATAAAATGCATTTGAAAGAAAATTTGAAAGAAAAGAAAGAAAATTTATCATGATGTCAATGTTGATGCATTTAACAAGCGATTCTTAAAATGTTGTAGAGAATACCAGTGATACGGCCGTGGCACAGATGTCATGAATGTACCATGCAGTTGATGACGTCATTGCCCAAAGGCTTCATTGAAAAAGTTTCGGTGCCAATACAATAACCATATATTATATCATTGTGCCCGTTTCCATGCATAGCATTATTTTACACAAGGCAGCCATTCTTATGATATTATATAGGGATACGGCCAAGGTGCCATAAAAACGCTCATAGAATTTATAGAAAACTTTATTTCAACCGTTTCGGTGCCGAGAAATAACATTTATCATTGTATCAGTTTTTATTACATTTAAACAAGCTATTCTTGAGATATTGTAGTGAGACTGCCATGGTGCCCTAAAACTACTAACTAGACACGCCATGAATATGCACGTAGAATTTACAAAATGGTGGCTTGATGACGGCACTGCACAATGACTTCATTTTAGAAGTTCAGTGTCGACACAATAACCAAACTTATCATTGTGCCAATTCTTATGCCATTTATTCATTCTTGTGACATTGTCCTAACCCAACCATATTATTTTCTTGACGAGTCACAGAGTTACACACGGAGTGCGTATGCAACTCTTTGATCTTAGTCCTGTTAGTCTTGCTACAAACGACAGAGCGACAAGATTTATGTTAATTGAGTTGAAATTATACCGTATGTAGATTTCATGAACAAAGTTCTTAAAGCCATTGTGCCTTGTTGCGTTTTAGAGGGTTTTTTTTTTTTTTTTTTTTTTTTTAAACAAAGCCAGTTATTCTACGAGCAGAATTTGAATGTACTGATATACAGATTATGCAGAGTATCTGAATATGAAAAGTACTGATTGTTTAGCAAAACTTGTCTAATACTGATTATGTTTTAACGGTGTATTTTGCTTCGAGTACTAGTAGTCCTAAGCATGTTTGCTAGGGAATAGTTTCGACTTAATCTTAATCGTCGAGTATCTCTTACTGCAAATGAGGTGTCATTGCTACAACTTTGATAATTATCTCGACATTATTTACAATAAAAAGGCTTCTGGTATCCCATTCGCCATGGACATGATAGATAACTGTAGAGAACGTCTTATCTCGATGTATATGGGTGTGGTCATAAAGCTATGCGGGTCCAAAAGCTAGGCGCCCTACCAATAGCACAATATATACCGTTATATGTACATGCGTTTAATGAGCCAAACTTCCGATGGACTGAGCACCGAGAATATCACCAAGTTTTATTAAAATAAAAAACAAAACCAATCAAAAAAAAAAAAAAAACAGAATCTTTCTTCATTTCTTGCCACATTATGATTAGTTACAAATCGGGGTAGAATTACATCAGTTAGTTTCAAAAATCATCAAGATTTGCATTATACACAGGTGCGTAGCTTTGGGACCCCTTCATTTTGCTGAATACAATTTTACACTGGCACTGATATTGACTAGAAAACATGTGTTATTCACATTTGTCCGTCGTAATTTTCATAACAAATTAAATTTTGGAATATGTAGAACCAATATAAAAGATATTCTAACAAACCAATTATTTTTGTGACTTTTAGCCGCTGATGATAACAAAGTGCGTAACCTTATAGGTCACCTCATCATGCATGCACTCTAAATTTCTTTGACTGAAACCAGAGACAAATCTAAAAGTCAATTAAGATCTCAATTTTAAAGATTTAGAAATCAGTTACCTTTGTTATTAATTATAATTTCTTTATCTGATTTTGGATTTGTCCCTATTCACAATCTAAGAAATTTAGAATGTGTATATTTGAGTCATGTAGTTATGGTATGTAGTTAGGTAATCCAAAGTCCATTTTATTTTTCAAAGTTTTAAATGTGACAACTGGTATACAAAATAATTCATACTTAAGCAGCATATTGTATAATGAAATATTACGATTACCGATAATTTGTACTGTATATATTACAAAAGATCTACTGCTGCATTGTGCTAAAAATCGAATAAATGCGGAAAGTTCATAAAAATCAAATAAATGGTGCGGATTTTTTTTTTCAACAGGCTTGTATCTTTTAGATTGTGATTGTGACTGCATCATTCATTTGATAATTATTATCATAGTAAGTTTGGATGTTTGCAGAAAGTACAGGACCGGGGCATAAGATGCTTTGTTTGCCACCGCTGGTAGATTGAAGAGGAAAAAAATGTGTTCCAGACGTATGGGGATGAGGTATTGCAAAGTGCCCTTCCACCAGCGGTTTTGTTACTAGGGGCACGCCCGATCATCACAATCTCTCGTGATCTATTTTCCCCATTTGATCACCGATTTGAGCATTTTGTGATAAAATGGTAAAACAGATCTCTGCGAGAAAGATACAAAAGGAAAAATTCTTGTGCATATAATTATATGCATGAAAATATTAATGGTGCGATAATAAAGTCAGCTGCGGACTGTGCAAGACTTTAAGTGAACCAAAATATTCCAAACGAAAAACACTAGTCGCCGTTCAAAGTCTGATATTTGTATCTACAATTTGCACCCCCCCCCCCCCCAAAAAAAAAAAAAAAAAAAAAAAATTATAACTGGAGAAAGGGCTAGCATTCTAAAAGGCAAAGATAATGATGCGGAGCTTAGATCAACTCTGGCTTCATCAAAATTGACTTTCCATCAAGTGCCTATTCATCATTAGCATCGATTGGCTTGCTGTTAGGTCGTTCGTGCTATTATGACGTCATGTAAGAGTGGATGGGGGAACGTCACAATAGAGTGGTTATTCAACTAAACCTAGTGGTCACTCTTGCGTTAATTGGCAAAATGCACATTATTGTTTAGCTGCCCGCCCAGCTTTTTTTCATGCTAGAAGTGTAGCTTTGGAACCTGGAAGTGAAGGGTTATATTTGTGTTCATCATCAACCTCCAAAGACATTGATATACATGTACTAGTATTTGTAAAAGTTGGAAAAGGAGAACATGACAAAAATAAATAATATGTAATGAGAATTGCTAACTAACTTGAATATGATCTTGAATTGGCAATTTATAAAACGAGAGATAATAATTTGGGGTAACGGTGGCCAAATTATTGCCCGGACTTTATTTATTTCGTCGAAGATACACGGTTAGGGTCAGGGTTGCAATAGGGTTGTAGGTGAGGCTTGGGGGTTTTTTTAGGGTAAAGGTTGTGCATAGCTATGGGTCCAGCTGGGGTCAAAGTTCAGTACTTGGTAAGTATAGGAAAGTGAGGAATAGCCATTGTTTTCGCCAGAGCATTGTGTCGTGGATCCGGGAAAGAGGAAAATGATATCGTTTTCCTCTTTCCCGGATCCACGACACAAGAGAAGAAGTGAAGGCCGAGAGAGAGAGAGAGAGAGAGAGAGAGAGAGAGAGAGAGAGGGGGGGGGGGGGGGGGGGTTGGGTGGGGAGCGGGGAGACATGAAAATATGGTACATGTACATAGTGTGCTCTAGATAGAAATGAGATGGCCCAGAGATGCAGTGGCTGGGATAGAATTTGGAAGAACATTTTTACTTGAGACACAAAGCAAATAAGGTGTGGTTTATTGGAAGAAACTATCGAACCAATATTGAACACCAAGAAACTAGCGATATCATGCATTATGACCCTCTACAGGTTGGAAGAAGACACCCCCCCCCCCCCCCCAACTAAATTACGTAGGTGTTACTCAGTGTGACGCAAAAGAGCTCGGAGAGGTCGTTGACCTCTGAGCGGAATGCACATTCTTCTGTGTATGTACCACTTCCTCTCATTGTGTGGCGCCGTCTTACGACGGATCGCATATGCGGTAAATAAAATTCGATTACAGGTACCATTATACTAAAGTAATTTAATGCATGAATCGGTAATGGTTCTGTTTTTCACTTCTCGTCGACAACGGTCGAGATGGTGCTATATACTCAGATTCTCAGCGGTGTAGATGTTTCCCACATTCAGTGACAAAAATGGTCCTCAAGGAAAATGAAGAATAACAATAAACAAAGATCCAATCGGTTAGATATTCAAGAAAATTCGATGCAATGATAATGTTGAAGAGACGCAAACAGTTATTGAAAAACCTATGTCGTGAAAATTTCATGGGGGAAGCAGCCCCTCTCCCCCCCCCCCCCCCCCGACAGTACCCCAGTGGCTCAGTGCATAATGTGCCTTAATGTGCCTTAAACGGTGTATCTGTGGGTCATGCAATATACGGTGAACAAATCCGCCCCTTCCTCCTTCTTATTTATTTGTTTGTTTTATTCATTCATGTGTCGGGGGGGGGGGGGGGGAGAAGTGTCATCTATAAGTCAAACTTTTCTTGCAAAGATAATGGAGTTTTAAAGTTTGTAAGCCTCTTTCTTCCAGTAGGCTCCGCCTATGCAATAGCCTATGTCTTTCTTTTCGTTGAATTCGTTTTGACCATGAATCGCAAAATGGCAATAATTTATGATGTAAGTACAGTACAACATCCATCCTACTCATCCGTAAACAAAAACGCCGTTTTTTAGATGTACGGTATACGTCCGTCACGGCTGTGAGGCGACGACGGCGACGACCTATTAACATCAGATCAAGTACATACACCTGTCATGCAAGCAAACTACCTCGTGAGTTGGACCATAAAAATCGCAACATGCACTTCAAAGTTCAGTCATTATTACTTGTGTCAAGGGCATGAGTAAATTTAGTTACCGGTATATACAATTCGCTCGTAAAAAGAAGAGAGTGTGCAGTTGAGTAAGTTGTGTAACTAATGACTGGATAAAATACACAGTTATATCCTATTTTTAAACCAACTGTCTTCAAACGAGCTTTTTTTCAAACAAATTGAATAAAAGATAAGACAGAAAACACTGTACTCTCACTTGAATAAACAAGATCACTGCCCTTATATACATCCACAAATTTCAAAACAGCAAATCAAGAAAGAAAGAAAGAAAGAAAAAGCATAATTTTTAGAACGTAATATTCTTATTTTGAGTTAAAATTTTGCAAGAAACAAACACTCCGATACATTATTAGCACCTGTGCATCAGACAAACTATTTTTTTATATTTCATATATACATACATATATATATAGTGAAAGAAATGAAAATGGTAGAATAATAACTGCGTAGCTCTCTCAATGTTCCCCAGAGCTGTCATCCCATGACTGTTTATTATTTACAAGGGAGTTGCCAAAGTTGTTTGCATTTGTCAAATTTCTTTATATATATATATATATATATATATATATATATATATGTCTTGGCCGTGTGTTGTTTAGCGTACGTGGCCGAAGCACTTTCACATTATATATGTGTGTGTGTGTGTGTGTGTTTTAAGGATGTCCGGTTTCTACTCCTTCCCTTCGTCTTTTTGTTACGATAATGGTTCGGGGTGATGATAATCTATATGTATGATTTGTAGAAAATGAGACCCATACATCAAAAGTAAGGGGATGTTGACCGAGTGTCGGGGTTTTTTTTTTTAAACATAATTATGCACACGTTGGTAGCAATATGCCTATAGCACGTTAATTTTTATGAACGATAAAAGAGCAAAGTAGATAAAATGCCTTGCTCAAGGGCATAAGTACCGTGCCGGGGATCGAACTCCCGATTCTCGCGTCTCCAGTCAAGCGCCTTAAACTACTGGACCACGGCACCTCCGTTGTCTTAATGATTGTTCTGTCAAGGTCAAGGGCGCCCCTTTGTGAAAAAGGTGTCCTGTTTCTACTTCCTCGCCTACATGTACCTCTTTTTTGTGTGTGACGATAATCTTTAATTCGAGATGTCATATGTGATAGAAAATGAGACTGCACCCACAGGATGAGGATATAGGCCAAGTTTCGGGGTCTTAATGATTGTTCTACCAAGAGGACGCCCCTTTGTGATGATTCACGTTGGTCCCTCCCATGCAGATTACAAGAGATAATCCATTCGTATTCATTGGTCTGAAGCGAACTGGAACCGAAGAGAACCAGACCGTAATATTATTTAGCCCTGGAAGACAATAGGCCCAACCCCGTGGACAACAATACCGTAAGTTCCTTTCAGAGAAATGTTTTGGGTTGTGAAAAAGGGTAAATTTTCTTCCCTGGTATTCTCTAAACCCCAAAGAATGAAGATTTTCTACATTAGTCGATTAGTAGGGTAATGAATCTAATTGTGATAGCCTATAGGTGTCCTTTTGACTAAAACCACTGTCGTTGGCTAATCTGAGTGAATGTGTGTTCTCATTTTCACTGTTTTTGACAAAAAGTGTCAGTCTACGTAAAACTTAATCGATTTTTTTTTTTTTTTTTTGGGGGGGGGGGGGGGGGGGGTAGAGTAGGCCTATATAGGCATGTAAGATATAGGCCATGGGCTTCAAAGAATTCATTCAAAATAGGGGAAGTTGCATCTCAGACCATCTATGGGATAAGACACAGTCGCTGTAATTGAGATAGACGTGTCACTCGGCTATAAAGATAATTAAGAGAGAGAGAGAGAGAGAGATACAGAGACAGTGACAGACAGACAGAGAGGGAGAGAGAGAGGGGGGATTTGTTCAATATAAGAAAAATAAGAAAAATTAAAATCAGGACGTGATTAAGGATGATGTCGTATCAGATGAAAGGATCTGGTACTATTACTAGCAAACCATATATCTTTTTTTTTAACCAGTATCTGAGTATTATCTTAATTAACGATCAGTGGAGTTTTATTATGGAAAAATATAGAGATGAATACTTAAGAGTGGGGATGCAATCATCATTCTTGTCAATACGCTGTTGTTGTTGTTGGTTTTTTTTTTTGAAAGCATCTAATTATGCAGAGACTATGGATGGAAGAGAGAGGGGGGAGGGGAGAGAAGAGGGCAAGGTGTGCTACTAGGATAAATGGAATTTGGTGGTGGAGAAAAAAGATGGCGATCATTTTGTAGCGATCATACTTTTATTGATAAAAACGATTAGAAACGTCAAGGGCCTTGACGTGTGTAAATCCATTTCTTCAGTTCTTTACAATTCAATATGAAACTGTAGCGTTTATGGTCTCTGACTGGATGTCGTACGTAATTTTGATGGGAAATATAATTAATTTGGAAAGTGATCTGCCAGCTATTGTGGAATATCTTGCACGAACTGAGTCAACTGACAACAACTCTGGCTTGCAAGGCTGAAAAATCATAACAATACTGCATTCGTGATTTTTTTTTTCTTTCAAAAATACACATAAATTTGATAATCCCTCTCGTTTTTCTATTTTTGTTAAATGGTCTATCTCACTTTCATTCTTACTCCATGCATCTTATAACGCTATACTAGTATGTCTATATGAATATATATATATACTGACCATAGCTTTTTCTATTATTGCCATCATGTATTCGGGGTCTCCAACACAAGCTCCGCTTTTCGGGTGTTCGCCTCCTTAATTCTTTGTAACACCTGTACTTCATTTTGATATGTACATCATAAGCACTTGGTAATGTTTCAGAAGAAAATAAATGTAAATTTAAATCGAGTTCATTGTTTTATAGGAGTCATATTTAAAGATCACTTCTTTTTCCTTTTCTTCTTCTTTTTTTTTTTTTTTTTTTTTTTTTTTTTGGTGTCGAATCGACTGAAAGGGCGGTTACCTATTTATGACAGATGGTCCACATATAGCATGTATAATGTAGACCTAGTTTGTCACAACAGCTTTAGATGAAAAGCCCTAAAACATATTATTATATACGAATTATTATACGAATTAAAAGAACAGATATAGCAAGAATATCTGCACAGTATGCTTATTGTGGTTGCGTCAGTATTTGCTGTTTGATGCTAAAATTTCTAAAAGAAAATATTGATTAAATAGGCAATGCAACGGAATGTTCAAGACCATTGTTTTCCAAGGAAATTGTGAATTTTTTTTTCAAGTCCAAAGTAAATGATTGGAGAAACAACAAAACCTGAATGACTGAGAAAAAAAGATCAATATTAAAGTAGATTAACAAAATATATTATATTAATAGAGAAGAATTGAATTTTACTTCAGTTTTTCTCATCTATTAGGCTAGGAGATTAAGATAAATGAATAAAATGAATAAATAAATAAATAAGTATATAAATGAATAAATGAACGAATGAATAAATGAATGAACTAATTACTAAAAATAATTAAATCAATCAGTTATTGAATAAATAAATAAATAAATAAATGAATAAACCGATAGATAAATAAATGAATAAATAAATAAATGTATGAAGGAATAAATAGATAAATGAAGAATAAATGAACGAAAAATGCATTCATCTCCCCAAGAACGTGATCTGTCAGTTATGGGGGAATACCTGCATGAACTTGACCTTCTTCCTGTATCCGGCCTATATACTGGGAGGAACCCCTAGGCTAGTATTGAAAATTGGTATTAACTGATGAGCTACGATAATACCACATCCAATCGATTGTCATTGATGAAAAGATGACATTGACCTAGGATTAGCAGAGCAGTCAACCATTGATAATTAAGGACAAAGTAATCGCATTAGAGAAAGGAGAGGGATGTAGGTGAAAATGATGGCGGATTATCTCCAATAAGATAAGAATGTCAATAATCGATCAGCAATCCCTGCGGATTTTGAAGGAGGGGCGTGGCATGAGGCTCAATCCGACCCTCCTGACAAACCTCCGTTCGTGAAAGATGTAGTCACAGTCATCAATTTGGGTTTGGAAGAAATTGTGAAAGTGGTCAACGTGGTCAAGAGAAGTGGCTTGAGATGGATGGGTCATGACTGTGCTGAGAAGGGAAGATGATGCGCGCTCTTTAAATTCTTTAGATCGCAATGAGGGACCAATCCAAAATTAGATTGAAAATCTGAATCTAATAGATTTAGAAGTCAATCTTTTTCTCAATTTAATTTTGGATTAGTCCCCCCCCCCCACAATCTTATAGATTGATTTCCAATCTAAGGAATTTAGAGAGAGCCTGTGCAAAGAGCGCGGGATCTGGAAGTGGATGGATGGAATGAGGCTAGAGGAAGGGGCAGGAGGAAGGGTTACGTGGAAATGGTGAGGAGGGAAAGCGGGAGAGTTGGGCTGTAAGAGGAGGATGCTCAACTCTAAGAGCAAGTAGAGGGAGGGAGTGTCATCTGGCGCGAGGGTCAGCAACCCCTCGTAAGAGGGAAGAGCTTGACTGTATAACAAACTATGATGATTTTGGAAGTCCTAAGTTGTGAGATTGAGTTCAACATATTCTCGAGCAAGAGCCTTCGTAAAGTTTTTCCCTTGCCATGTTTAAACATAAAAGAAGATGCTCCGCGTCCTAATTTGTTAGGCCAAGATCCGAATACGCCAATGAACCAGCCTGCATCCTAAGATAACATTAACAAGTAATTATCCTTCGATCTCAAAATACCCTAAACAAGTATTATGTCATGTTTTCCCCACCCAAACAAGTACACGCACCCAAGCCGTTGTAAATGTATACCCTTCCCCCCCCCCCCGATTTTTGCAATGTTGATACCTTTGGTTGATACCCTCTTCACTGTACGCGGGTACATCGCCCGTCCGTGAAAAACAACCCTTTTACGCGTTTTTGTGTACAAGCATGGTTGTGTACATAGACTAATAACACCTTGCAATTGCAGTGCCCCCCCCCCCCCCCCCACGATCAACTTTGCTCGCAATTAGTTCCTCCATCTCAGTTTGCAGCTATCTTCGTCTGTTTGCTTTGCTTTTGTCATTTTTTTTTTCTGGGGCCTTTCACACCCTCGTCACTATATGCATATTTGTTTTATTCTTGGTCTATATATTTAATAATAACAGCAACATGCAGTAACTTGTCCTGTTTCACTTTTAGGAGGGAGAGGGGGCGGGGCAGAGGACATAAACAGGTGAACAGATAGAAGGAAAGAAAGGATATGAAACGGTAAGAGGGAAATTAAAACTAGTGGTATAGCGGAAGATGAAAGAACAGAATAATTGAAAATACAACTCACATGATAAGTCTTTCATTAAATGATGTCAAGCTTTCCCTCCTTTGATTTTTCCATGTGTATATCCTGAAAAAATTAGTTCTTTGACAATCTTAACTAGATCAACAATTTGAACCGATCATGCCTCGCTGTATTTGAGTATCGGTTGCTGCAGATGAAAAATCTTTTTTCTGCAGTCTATTTTTAAACCCACTCATGTTGATGGACTTCGGAATCCGGATTTATTGTCTTTTACTTGAGAACAAGGTCCATGTTCAAGACATGATTAAATCATTACGTCGACAGGGGCTAATCCACCCATGTGTGACAATCATACATTATGACGCATGTTCATGAAATATTAAGAAATGAAGAAAAAAAAGGAAAGAAAATGTACTGTTTAAATTGCAATTTATACAATTTTCCTTGAAGCATTGATTTCAAATTAAAGCTTCTACAATTTCATTACGTTAAACTGGGCATTAGATGCAATTATTATAGCTGCTTGGGGTATCAGTCCAGACGTCACAAATTCAGATTAGGGAATTTTCCCTGATCATATACCACTTGCTGCAATTCATAATCCCATTTATTTTGGAAAAGATGAGATGCAGTGATAATGATAGCTTTCGACGAAAAGATAAAAAATGTCTTGAATTTCTCGGACCGACATAAAAAATGCAGGATGCGGTGTTACACCACCTTCGCTATTCTCTTCTCAAAACCCTTGTTTCCTAAATAATTTAACCTAGAAATTCAAGATGTGAATTATTGCTTATAAAATAAATTCCTGCTTTTCCATTATAATACAGTGATGATGAGGTCTTAGACTGAACTGGTGATCGCTATCTTGCGGGCGAAAATTTTATTTATTTATATCTGCTTTCAAGAAAAGATGTCCGTAATACAAGACTAGTCGAGCCGCTTTACGAAGCCGTATCTCTTGCTATAAACGGCGCGTCGACCAATAAGAAGCCCGCTTCGCATTGTTGACCACAATTTACTCTGTTGCTACGTGGCGACGCGATGCTCATTCACATGTTGATGTGTATTTTGATCCCTCGAACTCCAGTCTGCCAGCTGACTGCGTTCTCGAAAGGAGGCCTTGAAAATCCTCTATCGCCAAACTTCTACCGGCATATACCACTACTATACGACGCAACCTGTTGCAGCCTCGCAGCAACCACCAAAACAAGTTGTTGTTTTGATGACCAGTGATAGTCACCTTTTACCTACAATCTGTGATTAATTCAGGATTTTACACAATTTTAAGACGAAGAAAGAAGCCAAATTATTTTGCAACACTGGGAATTTGGTGCCCCTTCGCCTTCATTTTCGTGGTAAGTTATTCATGTGCAACACGCGGTTCTTACTATTGTTAGATTTGAGTTGTTTACATTTGTTTACTCCCTGACTTTACTCATTGAAATAGCACATCCACTTGTGATTGCATCCATCAGTTATTTTCGTAACCAGTCTTCAAGGAACTATTTTCTTGATTTTTATTATTTTCTTCCTAATAATAATCATTTGTGCTGTTCTTTCTCTGCCAATTTTATTGCACGATGATATTAGGATAGCATCTAACACAAGTTATGTGTGAAAAACCCGGAAAAAATGTGGTCAGACTTTAGACAGCATGCATGTAGGCTGACAAATCAGGAAAAAATGCACCTGTTTCGTTGACCTATTTTAACGACCCTGGCTATGCGCGCAATTGCGCGCATAAAAACTTCCGCTTTACGCGCATAATGTAAACAATCTGCTGGCGCCTACGCCTGGATAGGTGTGTACCGCGTGCATGCATGCAGTGCATATATTGCATATGCATTCAATATCATTTTTACTTTGGAAGTTGAGTCTGGGGTTTGAGAGTGGCTCGTTGTTGGGTTGACTTTCAGGATATTATTGCACAAGGTAATATAAAGAATAGTCTAATTTACACTTTCAATTTACAGAGGATATGTAAATGCCTAATGGTTATTATTTAGTATAATTTAAATCTAATTTATAATGTGACAGAGGTCTAACTTTTAGATATAGGAGAGTCTAGATCTAAGTTACTTAACTGTAGGCTAGTTAGATCCATCACTTAGAAATTTGTGTGCACGTGTGTGTTTGTGTGTGTTATTTTGTTTCATCATGCAATTGAGATTGATTGATTTGACTTAGATATGTGTACCTTTTCATAACTTTTCTTACAGGAATCTGGAATTAGATTAGCCATAATATTTGAGCTGCCTGGCATCAAAGAACCCACTCTCCAAGTCCAAGATGGCTGCCGCCAAAGTTGCAACCATCACCATCCCCTTACTCAGCACCAAGGATGCTGCTGTGAAATTCAAGCAAAACTGGATCACCAAGAGCCAGCCCGTCATCGAAACCCCAAAGATCGAACCCAAAGAAGACAATCTAGATGACAGTCTAACGAGCCTCAACTGGCTGCAGAATCTTCGCATCATGCGCATCCAGCATCCCACTCCGCCCAGCAGCCCCACCCCTCTCTCCATCCAAAACAGCATCAAGAGTGCCTTGCAGATTCACAAAGGTGGAAATGGTATCGTCAAGAGCTCAAACTCTCACAAGCACTCGCATTCTGAGTTCAAAATCTCAAAGGTGTCATCTAACTCCCATCACCTCCATCACAATCATCATCACCTTCATCAAAGTCCTGTCCAAATGGACCAAAAGATAGACTACAAGACAAACTCCAATGTCAAACCTCCCTACTCTTATTCAACTCTCATATGGATGGCTATGAAAGAGTCTAAGAAACATAAGATCACTCTGTCATCAATCTACAAATGGATAACGGAAAACTTCAAGTACTATCAAGTTGCCGATCCTAGTTGGCAGGTAAATATCAAGGCTCTATCATTTTGTAGTTTTTTTTTTTTTTTTTCAATTTTATTTACACCCTTTCTCTGTTCTATTTTCCTTCCATTTGACTATGTTCTGCTGTAGTCTCATGCCTTCTGTTTGGATTTTTGCATCCTTGTACTTTGTGCTTGACACTTCCAAAGGGTTGTAGGGCCGGTTGTTTCCAGGTGTATTTTACCCCCAATTTCTTGCTGATAAGCAAATAAAAAGGTTTCAGGGGGGGGGGGGGACATGGCTGATTTGGCCTGCCCCTGGGTTGGTCCACTGGGACTAGAACTGGCAGTCTGGTGTTGGGGGGGGGGGGGGCTAGACAAGTGAGTGTTGTGGTGGCACTATAAAGAATTACATTGTTTGATTTAATATCTGGATTGTAATTTTGAACACCATACGCATTCAGAAAAGATATTTTCATCTCAAGTCATAACTCTATAACCAAATGTGTTAAGATCCTCCTAAGGGATCTTCAAACTTCTGTTAGTGCAAATGTAGGGAGTAACTCCTGTTGTACTTGAACTCTGCTAGTCAGTGCTTGAATAGCATTCTTGGAATACCTCTCTGCCACATAACAAAACACATCCTGGAGTTGATAAATATTGTCTTGTCAGTGCTTCTAGAACTTTCTGAGAATCAAGTTTAGGGAAGCGAGAATGGGGGGGGGGACAGAGAGAGAGAGAGAGAGAGAGAGAGGGGGGTAGCATTAATGGTGAACTTGGTGATTAAGGGAGGTTTTATGTAGTAAATAATAATGATAAAGGGAAAGCCATAGAAAGGCAATGAATAAGAGGTAGTATTTTCTATTACAGTGACACCCCTTTAGCAAAGGCAGCCCTTTTGAGCTTTTCCTTTCCTGAAAGCCAAGGTCTAAACTCTAACCACAATCTAAAAAAACAAGGCATTAAGTGCCAAACCCCCCTGCAGTGATACAGGGCAAGCTTGACCTTTTGGGGTCACAGTCAGTAGAAACTTCAAAAGAATGCAGACTTCTGGTCTGATTATCTGTCTCAGGCCCTTGGGGTGTAATTCCATATCCACCCTTGGTCCTCAGCGTTGTCTGGTCATCTCAAGGTCAATTCTGGGTCACTCTCAGGTCACTTTGAGGTCATCTAGAGGAATTCCTGTGTTTACTTCTCACTGAGAGTTACTCCATCATAATAGTAGTACTATCATCCTATAGCACAAGTATACATACTGTCTGTGAGCATTATTTCTTGGTAGGCTTTGTTTTTGTAATTAGGTATAAATGATGAAGGATTATGGGATTCTGTGCCTGTGTTTGTATTTGAGGTTGTGAATTTCCTTGGAATGTATTATTTTTGTTTATATGAATTCAGGAATGGTACTCTGAATATAGGTGCTTTGAGCATTCCCCTCAGGGTAAATATGAGTGTATTATAAGTAGCTCATATTGTTAACAATACGAGTTTTACCATCAAATCTGACTACACAGACCAGTAGACATGAAGGTACATGTAGATTGTATGATGACTTTGATAGAGACAGTCAGAAATAACTTATTAGGAAGGTGAGGATGAAGTTCAATGTTAAAGATTGAGAATTGCAGCACAAGTATTTTGAGCAACAACAAAAATTTCAAGCTTTGTTGCAAAATCAGTTAGATAAAAAACTGTAGTATCTTTGTATGTCTAAACTATCCATATGCAGAACTCAAATATATAGTCCTATATTTAGATGCCCTGCCATAGGTTTTGATAAAAAAATTAATAAAATATGATCACTGTTGACGTCAGATGTGGACGAACTTGTGAATTTGTCCAGATATTGCGGATGGATGGCAGGTGCCTTTAACTAGCGAGGGCATTGTAAACTGTACTCAACATAAAGGCGCTCGGGTCAAATTTCTTGCCTAAACTGACCTTCAGAAAGGAACGACCTAGATTTTCACTAAAAATCCATTATGATCAGATCTGTACTGTATGCGATCAATAGTTTAACCATTTTGGTGCTGGTGCGTTGCAGTGGTTGTTGCAAAACAAGGTACAATGATGCAAATTTGTAATTTGCTTTAGACATGAGAGATATTGTTTTTTGTGTGAAATTCATTCTGTAATGGAAAATGTCACCATGTATGGAGTCTTCATATTTCTTTAAATCCTCGTCTGTATTAAATTGGAGTGAAGTTTTCTTGCATGATTTTGCATTTGCCCATTATCATTTGATAATATGCCAAGCAGTTATCAATATAGGCAGGACTGCTTTTGTGCATTTCCCTGAATTTTTTATTTGCATAATGAAATTGTCAATCGCCATTGAATTATGTCACACAACCATTGATTATTTGGTAAATTGGCTATGGCTGAAACGTGTGCATAGTTCACTGTGATGCGTAAGCGCACATGCTTCAACTAAGGATGTGTCGAAATTGAAATGATGGAGTTTCTTTTTTTGACATCGCAGCTATTCCTGTATATATTGATTTTGACCATTTTTCAGCATAAACCGTTCTTATGTTTGTCTCTCATAATCAAAAGTGGCTTGTCAATACAAAATACATGACTGCTTATAAATATTGACTTGTGAAATCAACTAAGGTCGCAGAATTGTGTCGAACGACATGAACCAGCCAAAAATAAAAAATTAAAAAGTCCCTGACGTTTGAGTGACTGGCAAGATATAAAACCTGCTGATATAAAGGTAAAATGAATTTTGAATGATTTGTCCTTTTTTAATAAGTTGGCAGTCATCAGAGTAGCAAGAGCGATTGAAAGCTACATGAAAAAGGGCAAATGTATTTTATACCAGTACATTGTACCCTGGATGGAAAGTGGAGTGCGTGTTTGTAATTAAGTAACGATTGGATGATTTTCATATCAAGTGGAGAAATTGGAGGTGCAATCCATATTCATGACCTGCTTTTTGCTTAGAGACAGTCATGCTGTTCCTGCTATTATCTAGGGCTGGGGTCATTTGAAAGAAAGAAAGAAGAGTATACTAGTAGGTGCCCTCTTGGCTATGCCACTCAATATCAAAAACTTGGAAGGATTTTAGATAGATATTTCTTTTGACATGCTATATATTTATCCTGTATGTGCTGGTTCCACTGGTTCCACTTCAACTAGTTTTTGGCAATTTGTTGATGGTAATGTAAGGACGTTCTCACGTCTTTTATAGATCTAAGCCAATTGAGTAAATAAAAGAAGAAATTTTGAGCATGTTCCCTGATGACTTGAAATACAAAAATAACATCCAAAGTCTTCACACATCAATTGAGCTTTTCAAAGGTGCTAAAGAAAAAGCATCAAACAGAACGCCAACAACAAAAGCAGGCATTACTTTGACAGAAACTCTATTGAAGAAGGGGGGAATAAAAAGAAGAATGAGAGATAGGAGAAGGAGAAGGAGAAGGGTCACCCCAAAGTTATGAAAGAGAGATGCATCTTGTAGAAAGCTCCATTGTTTGGGCAAGGCCTGGTCTTGTAGAGTTAAATGGACTAGCAGTGCTGATATTGATTGGTTTACGTGCCATGGAGGACCAGCCCTATTGTCATCGAGAGCCTATCTCTATTGGAATACCTCTCCAACTATCGATTTAAAACTTGCCTTGTCATTTTGGATGCATTCTCACAGTGGTATTGTGATGAGGTAAAATGTCACTGTATACATGTTTGTACATGTACGCACAGTCCTTTAAATGCTGTTGTCAAATTTGTGACTATTACTTTTATCAGCACCTCACGCTAATTGAAGATAAATGGAATAGTCACCATGTATATTTACTTTAGAATATCACAATGAAGAATTGGACTTGAACATCAACTTATCTGAAACTGCATTGTCATCACTTAAGTGTGTGGAATAACTATAAATAAGTTATGATAATACAATTGAGAACACTCGAACTTGGTGTTTTTTGCTGGACAGAAAACACTTTTACAATCAATTGTTTGTTAATATTGATCTATTTTCACTTCAGATATGGGCATTTTGTTCTAAGAATCCTTTTAAAGAACTTGTGTTAATTTCTTGATGGCAGTCTGAATTATAAATGTACATGTACTTCTGTCTTTTGGAATCCCACATTCTCTTTTATTAACTGTGAAATTATCTAGACATATGCCATCATGGCTATGTTCGTCAAGAAAAGGGAAAATATTCAAATACTGAAATCATCACATTCATGCAAGCATGTTCATTGCCATTCATATCTGGATTGGATGCACTTACCTTGCTTCGGCAGTGAACTGTTGCAACCTTTAATCTGAGTACTAATGAAGCTGCCAGCAAATATTACTCTTGATTACTGTCTATTCAAAGGCCTTCTTCGCAAACAAATGGTGGTATACAGTGGAGGATGTTTAAATATAATTGATGGCCTTAGATTGCACTATAGGACTTCACTATATTTTAAGCCATTGTCATGGATTTCATTATATAAAATATGGCATTAGATGAAGTGAGGATGTAATCTGGAGGATTTTTTAATTGAAGAAGATGGAAGGGAAAGATCTGTGTATGCTTTTAGGGCTTATATGATTGAACCAAGATTTGTATCTGAATGAGGAAAAGGGGAGTTGAGCTTGATTGATTTTCATCTTTTGTTTATATTTCATATCTGACATGTCTACTGATATGATCTTGACAGGCTGACAGTTTAGAGTAGTGTACCTTTACTTTCAAGTCAGAAGGAATGTTGATTCTTCATTCTTTTTTTGCAGTAGTTTTACCCTGGATGGTTTATTCAAACGAAATGGTCTTTCAGTAGTTCCTGACAACCTCATCTGCAATGATTTTGATAAAGGATAAGAACTGAGAGAGAGAGAGAGAGAGAGACAGACAGACATAACAATCAGTGATGAATAAAAATAATTGTAATTTAACAGATAAAAGAGATGGAAACAGGGATGTGGAAAAGTTGGAGTGTGTGGGTGGGAAGCTGTTTTATTTTTAAACATGTAGCAAAGTACAATACAAGAAACATACAATTCTGCATCTATACGAGGCCTCTCTGCGACCTTCACTAGCTTCAGTTAGATAAATTTTTAACAAGAAATCGATAAGCCCAGTGCAATTTGAAAATTGTGTCGAAGGCAAAATGGATATATGTATTGTAATAGGCACGTTGGGTAATTAATCAAATAATTCATATTGCAGTTTTTGCTAGGACAATGTGTGCTAAAAGGAAACACATTGTTTAAGCCCTTAATATAACAGAAATTTGAATCAAGGGCAGACCAAAGCCAGGGATGTGAGTTTCAAGGTAGATATAATATTTATGAATTTTTAGATTGCTTCCCTGGATAAATTTTCATGCCCTCATTTCAGTTTTCTATCATGTCTATGAAGCATTTTGTCATATTATCGGCTGTAGATGGCTTGAATACAGTTTTAACTTATGATTGTATGGTTTTGAAGAGTAATGATTTCCTTTTCTTTACTGATTTGATTATGGAGTACACTTTGTGACCTGTTAGGTAGCCATTAGCATGCTAAGGCATGAATCATTGTGGCATCGGAGTACATTGTACATGCAGGTGGGCAATTCCGCGTCGGATAAAAGTCACCTTACTTCACTTTTATAGTGAAAACAATCACTTTGATAGCCCTGAATAGCCAAATCTTTGAATTAAAAAAAGCTTAAACAATAAAGAATTCCACAATCTATTCTGTGTTGGTATAATGCATGTTTGATTTCAAAAGACATGTTTGAAGTTTGAAATTGGCGCTTTTTTCTGGTAATTCCGTTACCGAGGTGTTATACCACAATATCATGAATGCAAGAATAAAATTGTTGGAATGAAAGAGCTTACATGAAAGAATGGGCATATTTACAGAGTATTAAATGGTGAGAAGGGAGGCAGAGTACAAAAGAAGCACAGAAAGTTTAAAAATGTAACGGAATTACAGCCTTACCGTGGAATTGCCCAGGTACAGGCGTCTATTGATAATGAATCGTCCATATAAGGGACATGATTGATGAGCACTCCTCCCATCTGTTTTTACTTGAGCATGCCTTATTTGCCTGCACTTTATTGACGAGAGTGGGGCAAGAGGTCATTTCAAACTGAATTCATCATGGTTATATTCTAATACAAAGTTTTTGTGAAATAATCATCAGTGCATTTCAGCCATTGTTTTTGCAAGAATTTTTAGCTCATCAGTATACCATAAATACTCTTTTAATGATAGATGATGTGTAAGGATGGTGGCAGCATCATGGCACTATTACTGTAAACCACCATGCAGACACTTAACGTGAATTAATGATGATTTATGATGGATAAAGAGAGAAAAGGATGAGGGAGAGAGAGAGAGAGAGAGAGAGAGAGAGAGAGAGATTAAACTGAAATGTTCATCCTAATAGGTTTCAAAACATCATGGTTGCCAGGGTAACGACATATGCCTTCACCGGGCATATAATTCCCAGTGGAGAAAATAAAAAATACTGCAGTTATATGGGCTGGGCTGCAAACTGTATACATATCAGTCTAGCTGAAATATTCCTCTTATAGCAGAATGGGTTTTAGAATATCTAGGTGCTTCTAAAATTCAGAATGTATGCAGTATTATGAATTGAGTGACACAATTCATGTCTACAGTACTCTGTACTGCATTCATGCCTGCGTCATTCTTGGTGACCCAGCTAATCCAGACAATATTAAAACTTAATTTCTCCATCCCTGCCTTGGCTCAAAATACTGGCAGAGTATCAGCTGATAGAGTAAAGTAGGAATAATTAAATCATGCTCCCTAAATTGAAATTTGCCCAACCGGGCCGGGCGAATGGTGGACTAAAATCAGCTGTGGTTTGTGCAAACAGCTTGATCGACAGTGGTATCATCCGATGTTGACAGACTTTCATTTTGCTGCTGGTGGTGGTATTTGATTGGGATGGTAGTTATTTGATTTGGGTTATATTTATGCTTTTGCAGATTTCTTTTTCTTTATTAAATCATTTGATATTAATTTTTGAGCTAGGCTCTTCATGATTTTTTCGTTTGGTTTGGGTTATATTTATATGCTTCCACAGATTTCTGTTGTCATTCAGTTATTTGATATATGAGCTGGTAAGCTTCTCTACATGTACATGTACCGCATTATAAATGTTGAAAGTTAAGACTCTGTTAATATGGAACCCTGGTACCAATTTACAAAGGATTTTTAATTAATGATTTTTTTTTCTTCCAAACATTTTTTTGATAATTTATGTGTATAGGTCTGTGTAGATTCTCCTTGAGTTGACCTACAAACATGACTCTGTTGACTGTACAAATCCATTTCTTGTTTTATGAAAAGATAGTCATCCAGCAATATTTGTTCACATCATGGGCATCTCTTGATAAAGATCAATGCCATCACTCATCACCGAATCAAAAGAAAATGTAACCTTCAATATACAACGGCTTTATGTGAAGATGAATGCGTATGGTCCCCCCTGAAGCAGGATCTCCCACTAGATATCATGGGTTGGGTGGTTTTCAGAGAAAGGGATGCCAGCCCCATGCAAAGGACTTCCCCCAATCACCCCCCCCCCCTCCAAACCAATCCTCCAAGCTAAACCTGGATCACCACACGCAGACCCTTTCCAAGACCTGCTTTTCACGCTTGGGTCACGTACACCAGCAGGCGTGCCGCATTGCACACCAAGCTCAGAGCCACCTTGCCATACAACCCATTCGAGGGTTGCCATAGCGACGGCTGTAAACGGCTTTTCCTTGGTTCATCAGCTGTATGCATTTCCTTTCGTGTTGGAATTGGTTCTTTTGCCATTGTTTGGTATTTGTCAAATTGTCAGTTGATAGCCCCCTTCATTTTTACAATGCTTTTATGATATGTCTGTGTCAATATGTGCCCTCGTCATTGTTTGGGTGGTTTTTGGATGGGAATGAAGCCACATGATGCATATCTGTTTCTAGTTGGTGTGATTTAAAGAGGTGTACTTTTGCTGCAGTAATCAATATTAACATTGTTAATTCATTTGCTGCTTATTATCATCTTTCACCTTTTTATAATTTATTTATGACTTTGTAGACCCTCTTTATTGATTTTTAAGAATATATCAATTTTTTTAGATACAGGCAATTTTCTATAACACAACATAATATATACCTGTTTTCTCTTTCTTTGCTTTTTTCTGCTACAGAATTCCATCCGTCACAACCTCTCGCTCAACAAGTGCTTCCAGAAGGTCCCTCGCAAGAAGGACGAACCAGGCAAAGGAGGCTTCTGGCGTATTGACCCTGCCCATGCTGACGAACTTGAGAATGGTGTCTTCAAGAAAAGGCGGCATGCCTCGTTCCGTGAGCTCCCCATCAAGATCAAGACAGAACCTGAGAGCGAAGATGAATGCCACGAGGATACCAAGCACCACAGCCGCAAGCAAACCATGCCAAAGAAGAGGTCTGCCTCGGAACACGGCAGCTCTCATTCGTCATCCAAGAAGGTCAAGAGGAGCCAGAGCTACAAGCCTCCATCCCTCCTGGATGACAGCATGCCAAGCAGTGTCCTCAAGGAGGACTTCAGCTGGAATTCCATCTTTGAATCAGAGATCGAGATTGAAGGCACTCGCATCAAGACAGAGGACATTCTTGATGGACAAGATTCGGATACGTCTGACTCTCTTGAAATGGACACACCTCCACCTTCAGAGCATGAGACAAACATCAACGATAGTGTCCTTGATCTTTCGATTACTGGCACAAAAATCCCTCGCCCTATCTGGTTCGAAGAGCAACTCAAGGAGATTGACCTGCACCCATCTGACGTCCAGCTTGAGGACATCTTCGCTGCATTTGATCTCCCGCCTTCCCCTGCAGGATCTCTAACTGGGAGACAAGCCCATCCTTGGGCTGAGACCAGGAATATTAATCTTGATGAGAGCGGAACCTTTGGGGATCTCTTTGACTTTGGTCAGTTAGCAGAGGGCGCCATGCCTTGGCAAGAGAACCCTATGCCATCACCATGAACTGCAGCTGGAAACAACCAGCTTAAAGCTCCTTTCACACTAGATTGGGCCAACCACTAGGTAATAAACAACCACAGCAAATCAAAACTATTAGACTTGTAAATGAATGACAAGTGGTTGAAAATAACAGGAGCAACATGCAACAGAAGCACCTCACCATACTGTCTTAAAATTAGTAATAAGGATACAGCAATGAAGCAATACATAGTTACATTTTATTTGCTGAAGCAGTTTGTTAAGGTGATTGACCCCATCTTGTCTGAACTAGGCTTACATGAGAACTGTAAAACAGTAATCACGAAAGTTAGATCTATGAGAGACTCTATCACGCTGGCTAGTGAAGTCGCCCTCTATATAAAGATTGATGTGAGAAAGCTTATATCCCAGAGTTTATAACTAATTATGTACAGTGAGAAAGGCTTTTCTCAGTTAATCACAGAGTCGTGTGAGAAATAGGGCTGGCTCTTTTTATCACACACACACACACCAACTATTTTTGTAAAAATTATAACCAAAAAATGCCTATCAGACTCCATCCTTGTGATTTCTGCTTGCTGTGTTGTAGTGTTTTTCTAAATGTGGACACTCTACTCTAAATTTCAGTATTTTATCTACCACACCAGCAAAGACAGAATTGAGAACATGTAATATTATGCAACTGCTGCACCATTACATGTAGGTGTCTATTTTTCAAGCCAGTCTTTAACTCCTTATTATTTATCATGTCGACAAATGGCTTACACACAAACAAAATTTATTCTGATATTTACTGTTATACTTCATCTGTGTGTCTGAAGTTTTTTTATTCTTGCATTCACAGAATTTTCTTTTAGCAATTCACTCGTGGAGTATATACACAAATTTTGCATTTTTTCTTCAGATAGATATTTATCACTTAATTCAAGATTTTCAAATAATGGTTTTGTATTACATGTATTACAAATCCTGCCTCAATTTGAAGTGCATTCTTGTACTTCACTGCATGCCTTATGCATTGTATTCCATCCATTTTCTGTGATATATGCAAATAGATTGTCTGTTTATACTGTGTTACCTCATGAATGGAATAAACAAATAAAAATATCTTGAATGCAAAATTATTGCAAGATGAATCATGTGCGCAATTTCAAGCTAGAAAGCAATTGTGATATGGAAGGAATGTTTTGAAGTAAAGATATATGAAATGGATTTAAGAAATCATGTTTTAAAATAACATTCAAAACTGAGAAAAGATGTCACAAAAAACTGTGTTGCACTTGCTTGTCAGAATATTTGGTCTTACAGTTAGATTGGATGATCAATTTTGCAGTTTTCTCTCAAAAATCCTACCACATGATTTGTCGTAATATCAGTGGTGATATTCATGTTCTGATGTGTCTGCTTGGTTGATTTTACCTTGATTTCAATCTCCGATTTTGTATGCCTTTGGTATATTTAAACAAGCAAAACTGTTGCAAGGTCTTAAGAAACTACTTTTAAGTGCAATTTTCTATCTTATGCGAACCATACATTCTTTGTAATACTTCATAATGCTCTTGAATTTTTCCTCCTATTTCCCAGTGGCAAATGAATTGACATGTGTAAATGCTTGCAGTGCAAATGGCAAATAAATAACTTATCTATCATATTCTAAACATTTATTATCGCATCCTAGTTATTGTTTTAAGTGCATATGTGTGTGTGTGTGTGTGTGTGTGTGTGTGTGTGTGTGTGTGTGTGTTAGAGAGAGTGTGTTTTGTATTGATGCGTTGTGTGAGGAACTGCTTTTGTTACTGAAGATGATTATATGAATTCTTGTTCATATGCGTAGGTAATATTTTCTTTGGTGTTTTGTTCAAGACGATTATGATACAAAAGTTTCCTTATAATAGGGTTGTAAAGTGTTCTTATCACAACTACAATATTCAATAGTCTTACTATCAGATGTTTTGGTTTTTTTTTAACCCAGAGAGGGGAAAGAGACAAAACAGATGTGTGTTTGCAGGGGGGGGGGAAGAGGGAGGGGCAGGTATGAGAGAATTGGAAGGGGGGAGAGAGAGAGAGAGAGAGAGAGAGAGAGAGAGAGAGAGAGAGAGTGGGATTGGAGGAGCAGGTGAGGGAGAAGGGGAGGTAGATTCGTTTTAATATGAGAAAGCAAAAACTACTAAACAAAATAACCAATTCATAAAATACACCCCTCCCCCGAAAAATGAGAAAAATAAATAAATTAATTAAACGACCATTGTATGCATGGTGATTAGTGTCATAAATCATCTTGAGAAACAGTTTAGCGTTTTGACGAGGCAGTATAATGCTTCCCTTGCAAAAAAAAAGGTTTTATATTGACGAACAGTTGGATGGAAAGTGTGGATGGAATGACTGATTTAGTAAAATGATTGTAAGTTTACCCGTAGGTTGAAAATAGAGGCTTGTAATAACCATTCCCCTGTATTTGTAAATGTCCTCCTTTTCCAGCATGTCCAGAATGCGGTATGTCCTCGGTTCTCTCTCTCTCTCTTTCCGTCCTTATGCCCCTCCCTTCCCTACCCCCCCCCCCCTCTCTCTCTCTTCCTCCCTCCCATCCCCATCTCTGTCTCTCTTTCTCTCTTTATTCTTTTCTCTCCCCCCCCCCTCTCTCTCTCACACACACACACACACACACACCAAGGATGGAGTTGAGGCTTACCTCGAGGCCAAATTTTGCCGGCCTTAGCCTTGGCCTCGGTCCGAGTCACGTGTACAAAGTCTGTGGGAGAAATTTTTATCCAGCGGCCTCGTGACTCGGAACTACCGGCCTCGACTCCATCACTGACACACACACACACGCACAGCCACAAACGCGCAAAACACCCTCTAGACCTGATTAGAGCTTTTGTAATACCTCATTCCTACAAGAAAGTAAGCCTACCCCCCCCCCCATCTCAATCTCACGGCCAGTGGCTTAATGTGCCCAATATTTTTTGGGGGGGAGGGGGGGGGGGGGCTACGCTACCACCCCAAAAACAAGCAACAACAACAACGAAAAATTATAGGAGTCCAGCTGCTGAAAAGAAAGAAAGAAAAAAAGGGGGGTCCTCGAGGAAAGTGAAGAATAAAAAAATTTAAAAGGATCCAATCGGCTAGATATTCAATGAAATTCGATGCAATGGCATTGTTGAAGATATGCAAACAATATTTGATGAGGAAAAACCTTAGTCGTGAAACAGTAGCATCCCCCTTCCCCTCACCAGTACGCCAGTGCTCACTGCTGTAAGTATAACCAACCAAACTATACTGTCACTGTAGTCTCTGCATCATATGGCACAGGCATGAAAATGCATATATAGCCATCTTCTTGGTCATAAAAAGGTGAATAAATAATCATCGCGCCCCAGAACTGTTGGCTGCCTAGTGCATTGTTTGAGGAGAAATCGATTAGCCTTATCTTGCAAACATCACGGTGGTTTCATGTTTGAATGGATGATAATGATGATTATGATTATGCCTTCGTCTTATTAACATCCACGGAATTTCCTACCGCGAAGAATATTGCTTCTAAATGGGGACCATACTTTTCATTGATGATGAAATAATAACGTTAATATCCTTGTAACGACCTTTCACTATACCAATGAGCTCCTTCACTTCATAAAAGACAATTGGTTTGCATTGCTCTCTTCGTGTTCATTATCCAACGTCTAACTACTGTAATTTACATCTATACTTTTCAAACTCCTTTCTCTTTTCAAATATCTCACTCTCTTTCTTCTCCTTCTTCCTTCTCCTTTCCCTCTCCTTTCCCTCTCCTTTCCCTCTCCGTTCTCTCTTTCTCTTTTCTCACTGTCTCTTCGTCTTTCTTTTATTATTTTTTTTCTCTCTCCCCTCTCTCCAGTCTCTCTTTCGCATCTTCCCCCTCCTCTCCCTCAACCCCCTGTCTGTCTCCCTCTCTCTGCCTTTTTCTAAATATCCTCCCAACTCCCACTCTCTCTCACTCTCTCTCTCCCTCCCCCTCTTCTCTCCCTTTCCCCCTTCCTTCATCACTTCCTCTCTATACTCCCCACCCCTCTCCCCCTCTCACCCTCTCCCCCCCCTCTCCCCCTCTCCCCCTCTCCCCCTCTCCCCCTCTTCCCCTCTCCCATCCTCTTTCCTTTTCCTTTCAAAGCATTATACTTCACCATGCAACCTAGCTAATACGTGCAGACCTTAATCACGACCTTCATCAAATAATGGTCGTGTAAAATATTGATGATTTAATCAGTTATGAACTATAACCTCGATTCTATCTTGGACGTATAAGTACATCTATGATACCGTTCGAATGAAGAAGAGCGAAGAGGTATATGGAGATGAGTGAAAAAGGTGAACCGGAGGAATATTATATAATCAGAGAGAGAGAGAGAGAGAGAGAGAGAGAGGGAGGGAGAGAGAGAGAGAGAGAAAGAGAAAGAGAAAGAGAAAGAGAGAGAGAGAGAGAGAGAGAGAGAGAGAGAGAGAGAGGAGAAGGTGGTAGCTCGTAATTTTGAATTTCCCATCATTAGGGGAAGACGAGAATGGTTAATAACAAAGGTTGCTTCATATTAATTCTATGTTATGAATATTTCACTTTGAAAATATTAGGACGAAAATAATTATAAAACAGATAAAATAATCCCATACCAGTTAGACTGGCGACGAAGAATGTAAGGTGGAAGTACATGATTTTCAAGCCCAGACACTGTATTTATGGTATACTTTGCAAATATAATTATTAAAGAGTTCAATAATTCACGAATGTGATATCTGATTATTCACAATGCATTTAATGAAATTGTGACCGTGAATCATTATTCTTTGTTTAAGACGCAGAAACTTGTTTTTTAAAGTGGCGTTAATAAAGTATACAGAGTCTCTATAGAGGTGTAAAGATCCAAGATCAGTGTTTTTGTCTCGGCGCATGAATAATGCGCGGTTCAGCAATGAAGTTTCATTAAAATCGCCATGCATTCAGCGGAATATAAAGTTATGCAATATTTTGAATACTTGTTAGTCGTGTAACGCTGGAATGGAAGCTGATGACATTTTAATCATCGTCAAAGACCAACATCGGGCGGGTTTAAGTGACTCTTTCCATCAAATTAAGAACGATGATGTTTTCAATAGAATGATATTGTTGGCTTGCTAATTAAAACTGATTTTTATAGCATTCCATGCCTAATTAGTGGTTGAACGCCTTGAATGGTTGATTATTATCATACGTCTAATGAATAGGGTTTTTTGTTAAGATGCATGACGGAGTATCAGCCAGTCGACTATACATGTTTATTTATTTGCGGAAAAATTGCACTGTTAAACTAAAGTGATTGCAGTAAATATCGGATCTTGTTCCTCATACTTTGGCCTTGTACAACGGAGGGGGGGGGGGGCGGCTGCCCTTATGATTCTTCATAATTTTTCACACGCCCCCCCCCCCCACAAACAATAGGACAGCGCCCACCGTTTTGGTCGCTTGTTTGTATGAGATTTTACGAGACCCGTGTGGGTAGAATTACTCTGACACTTTTGCTTACCAATTTCCAAATCTTTTTTGACATGTAATTACAACATATAAATAGATAAAATTTTGTGGAGATTACTAGATGTAATACC
Source organism: Echinometra lucunter (assembly GCA_029962745.1). Taxonomy (NCBI): domain Eukaryota; kingdom Metazoa; phylum Echinodermata; class Echinoidea; order Camarodonta; family Echinometridae; genus Echinometra; species Echinometra lucunter. The sequence goes on along the minus strand of CM057155.1, from coordinate 17,231,575 downwards.
CGTATGTGATTTGGTTACTGCCTTATACATATTCGCATTCCGATAATCAACCCGTATAAAATGGCATGATAAACGCTGCAAAAATGAGCATTGCATCAACAATTTGCATAATTGTGAATAGAACTATATGGTTCCCCACGGATTCATTATGAATTCACTAATATACGAGGTAATTTTGTAAACAGCAATAACGCTGGCCATTTTATTCATAAACAATTGCCTTCGGCATGATAAGGCGGGAGAGAAAATACGAGCACAGAATACGAGCAGACGTGACACATGCATATTAGAAAGAGGGGCAAAAGGCGGCGGGAGGGAGGGGGTTGACCCTTCTGATCGATTTCCGAGAAGGAAAAAATGCAGCCATATGAAGCCATTGTTTGTTTGTAAGTCAATAATAATTGCTTTAGAAAAAAGTGCAAGTACGTTTATTGTACATATTATGAAAGAAAGGGCCATATTTTCTTGCCATGGACATGGGCGTCAATCGGGGAGGAGGGGGAAGGGGTAGGGGGTACACGTCTTCCCATAATCTTTAAATGTTGGTAAACAGTATAGGGTATTTCCCCCTCCCCCCCCCCCAAAAAAAAGAATATGGAAGTCTTTTATTTTGTACAGTATCTTGTCAGCAATTTTTCAGGTAAAAAATAGACACTGAAAAAGCCGAGGACTTTTTTTAGGGGGGGGGGCTTGTTAGCGAATTTATTGAGTAAAAAGAGACACCCGTCCGAAATTTCCAATGTGCCCCCCCCCCCCGAGTAAAATGAATTGATACCCAGGCCAATCATCGTAAGTTCAGAGGTCAAGGTCTGGGCATGCCTCTGAAGGAGGACGCGAGAGTATGGGAATGAATCAGAAGAAGAATTAAAGGAAAGCAGAAGAAAAAAAGATATAAAGGAAATTAACAGACATTGGGTACCTAAGACTATTATAATAAAGGATGACAATTTGTTACTTATATAGGAAATGAAAGGAATTTTTTTTGGATGAATTAGAACAAGGTATGATGCCATTCAGTGCACGACATGTACAGAAAATATAGAAGAAATCACGAAAAATGAATAAAAAAGTAATATTAAGATGAGGACATTTTACAAGGAGTATTCATTTTAAATGCTAAGGATAAAAACCACAATACTTATCCTGCATATAGCGACACACAAAGTATAATATATGCGTATATAATATCGACATCTCAAATTAAAAAAAAAAATAGTGGAGCAACACGTTTGTTTTGAATGCTAAGATCATAGTGAGTAGAAAGCAAAATCGAATAGAAAAAAATAGATCAGGCAAAGTACTGTACACTCTAAAAAAACTAAAATGTTAAATCACCATTTAAAAGGGCCGAGGAGTGAATGCACTTTCAAAAAGATAGATTAACACTTTGAACGGTGACAACCCAAATGACCGAAGGCCCGCGAGGCCGAAAATAGCATATTGTAATCTATCATGTACACTGCTCTGACCAAATTCCTGTGCCAGAAGGACGTTTAACTGGTATTATAGGGCAGCGGAAAGTTTTTTATTGAAGGTGTGTGACATCCGGAAACGTGGACTAAACATGCTAAAGGAGACATTATTTCATATACGGATATACGGATACGATACGAGAAAAGTCGGCCTCGCGGGCCTACGGTCTCGCGAGCCTTCGGTCAAGAGGGCGGACCCCCTTTGAACATGCTGGATTCAACACTAAGGTCGGGATCCAGCATGTAGTACACACTCCTCGGCCCTTTTAAATGGCCCGGGGGATATGTTTCACTGAGGCCTGTACATCGTCTGCGTAAATCACTTTCTGAAGAGCACCCTAAACGTGGATTAAAGTAGGACGGAAGTAGGAGTGATTTTAAAACCCTAAACATAGAAATAATGTATTTCATCTCCGATTTTTATACCCTTAACCAATGTTAACGGGGATTTTATGCAAGGATTGCACCACAATCTCCTATTTTAATAAACTTTCCCGGATTTTCCTTATTTTGATACCCTTAACTGAATCCCCGTTTTCCCCGCCTGGTGCTGAAAAACAACCCCTTTTCTACGTTTTTGTTTACGCAGATGATGTACAGGTCTCAATGAGATATGTCCCCCGGGCTAAATGGTGATTTAACTTTTTAGTTTTTAGATGGTTTAAATGGTCCATGAAAAGAAAGGAATAAAGGGAAGATGCAAAACAGAGAGAAAGTTATAAGTATATGACGAATGGACGCTAAGCAAAATGACGTATTGCGACTTTTGAAATTTGCATGAAGAGATATAAGAGTATTATTGTGGGGATGTCAACAAAATGGAATGCTTGTAAAGGTCTCGCTCCAGTGCCCCTGGTAGTACACAAGGGCTCTGGAATGAAAAGACGCCAGGGCTCCAATCTTATGCAAATGACCATTGATTGCAGAGGGGATACCTCGTTAAATTTTAAAGCCATCGTCAGCTGGGCGCTGTTTGGAAGAGCAGAATATACCCACCCGTGTTGTAGGGATCTATGGTGCTTGTGCTATGAGGGGAAGGAGGGAGGGAGGGAGGGAGGGAGGGAGGGAGGGAGAGAGAGAAATGAAGCGGGAGAGATGAGCGGTATGACTAAATGCAGTTGGCATATCAAATCAAACTTCTCAAAATTCAAATATTATCCCCCTAAAAGAACGAAGAGAGGAATATAAAGGGTAATACATATTAGGATGAACAATGAAAACAAGGAAGAAGTGGTGTACGGTTCTGTAGTGCATAATGTAGACAGATGGGCTGTGTTTGAGAAGAACCAATGCTTCTTACATGTCTAAAACCCAAATCGAGGGAGAATCTTCCTTTCTCAACCACTGTCAACGCATTTTCCTGATCGTGATGAAGGAATTGACTTGTTGAGCACGACCGACACTAACATAAGTCTTGAAGGTAGGGGCATGCAAACGCGCCTCGCATGACAGGTCCAAAATAATCCTTTACGGGGGTGATCATGGCGAAGTGTCGTCATGATTAACAGATATCGAACAGCAAATGAGCCCCCCATACCCATCCCAACATTGCGGATCCCGGGGTTAAGGGAAGGGGTACGTGCCCCACCCCCTCATCTATTTTATCCATTCACTACACGACTTGTCAGAACTTGAGTATGCGCTGAGTTGCACTCATTTGCTGACAATGGCCGCGAGTGATATCAATGGGCCTTGTCCTTGCAGTGCCATAAAGTGGCATCTTATTTATTTATTTATTTATTTATTTATTTTCTTATTTATTTATTATCTCTGAGCAACCCCTCCCCCGTCTGCCCCACAGAACCAAATCTGGCATATTTTAATCCTCGCATCGAGTAAAAAATAAATAAAAAAGAAAGGGAAAAAAGAAGAGAAAAATAAAAATAAAAGGGGAGATACCCCGTGTCTCAGTCACCATTGGCGTAGACAGGTCCTCAGTACGGGGGGGGGGGGGGGTGATTCTCCCGTAGATATATATTTATATCATATCTACATCCACTTCAAAAAGTGGGGGATGCATACCCTTTCATCGGGCCCGCTATCTAGTATCTACGCCCCTGACCTGCCAGTCATCAATGTAGATCTCCACAGGCACCCAAAGATGTGGGTCTTTTTTTTTTCTTGTCATGTTTTCAGACTCCCCCCCCCCCCTGCCCCCCTCGTCAGCGAAACCTGAACCTGCATCACACGAGATAATCACATTGTTTCACATGCCCTACATGTGCAAGGAACTTGCTTCGCTGGTATGCCCCTATTCATCAAGGATTGTTCCAAAGTCTTTATAACATCGACTGGAAAAGAATTGAGGACGCTTTGCTGACCCTTAAGTCAATACTACCGTACATCGATTTATCGCAAGATCTTGGTATTCTTGAATCACCCAGATATATAGGGTTAGAATCTACACCACTTTTAATACCGCTTATTGTTAGCCCCAATTTTGATCAGGTTGCATAGTAATAACAGTAAAGAAAATGCATTTCTTGCCACGCAGAAATATCGGACATGCATATTAAGTACAAAATACCATCTCAGTTCGCTGTCCAAGGATGCAGGAAGCTGCGCTTCGTTTCGTATACCTCGCGAAGATAATTTTACATCTTTACCTCGCGAAGATAATTTTACATCTTATGAACAAAATGCCATCCCTTCACACTGACTTGACTGTTCATACGGTGTGAAACTGTGAAATATCCCAGTATGTAAACAAAACAAAACAAAACATAACAAAACAATGTAAAGCAATCTTCAGCAAAGCAAAGCAAATCAAATCAAAACAAACAAAAACAAAATTAAAGTGGGAAAAGCAAACCAGAAAAATACAAACCAATAACAAGAACAAAAGAACAACAACAACAACAGCAACGAAAACGTGTATGACATTATCATACCGCATGGACAGCAAAACTTAATCAAAGAGGGCTAATCGAAACCTAACAAAATAAATGCGGGCATGGATGCTCTTTAATTCACCCCCCCCCCCCCCCCCCATGACAGAAACACCCCAAGGCTCGTCTCCACTATCCATCTACATGTAGTTTTATAATCAATACCTGCTGCCATCGGTAATAAAAAAAGGGTGGGGATGTGAAACAATAATAAACGACCACGGTATTGAACCTCGAAGTGGACGTAATCTATAGAGCACTTGAATTTTTACGATGGAAAGTAGAGAGTCCTGTATATTTGCATTGATTACCGGGATTGATTATTAGCAAAAGTCCCGTGAGAAACAGAGAGAGAGAGAAGTCTGTTATATGCAAATTATGATTGACCTAAAAACACTGAAGCCGCCTAGAGAGAGAGAGAGTGAGTGAGAGAGAGAGAGAGAGAGAGAGAGAGAGAGAGAGAGAGAGAGAGAGAGAGAGAGAGAGAGAGAGAGAGAGAGAGAGCGTGAGAGATAGAAATCGACAAATTGCCTATTTGATTTTTAAAAGTCATGAAAGTAAATGTCTTTCCACAAAAGTATTTCAACCACTGCAGGGCGCGTATTTAGTGTGCAGAAGCTCTGAACCCTTAGTGCTGACAAAATGTTAGTTACAAGCTGCTGTCGAATTGTATCCTCCTCAGCTTATACTATAGCCTCAATTAAGAACGACAATAACAATACAATAGACATGAAATATGAGCCTGGAAAGCATTGAAAAAACAACAACAAACAAACAAATAAACAAACATCCAAGCCATTGCTGGAATTAATTACCCTGTCAAAACATTTTGGCATAATCAACAGCGATGCATGGGACAACTCATTTCGTATTGCACTTAAAATGATACAAATTTCAACATCGTTTAAACCGGAAGTAATCATTTCTCCATATAAAATAAACTATTGTAACAATCATTATTTCTTTCACAAATTATGCTGTATAGTTTTGTGGAAGTATTGCATAATTGATTCATTAACAAAAAGTACAAAAAGTTAGTCAAATGACAAGGCTTGATATTCCCCGATTCCCATGTATACAAAACCACTCATTTTAGGCAATAATATTTTTAATGAGGTATCGTGCAAATTCAAAACGTCAATTATACCTTCCCTTGCAACAATATAGTCGAAGATACGCATGACCACGCTTCACATTTGATAAATCAATCGTTTATTTCATGCACCATGGATCTCTGACATTGGAATTAATCATATTGAAACATGAATGATAATATGCTGTCACGTACACGCTTTGAATTATCAGTCATTCTGCAAATATCTACATTTAAACTATTCTGATGACACAATGAAAATTTTACATGATCCCCCCAAAGTATATAGGTTACCTTTATTTATTATTTTTTTCAAGTATAAAACATAAGGGGAAAAATCGGAGCTTGTTTTAAGAAAAATATTAAAACTTTCGTAGAGAAAGGGTTCATGTTCAGTTTCTACACCAATTTTCACTAACGCCCCTTCCCATCATGCCGAGGAAATTAATAAATGAATAGATTAACTTGAAGAGAAAATTAACACGGTATATTGTCAGGGAGCATAATACCTAAAATAACCACCCTCCCCCCCCCCCCCCCCCCCAAAAAAAAGGTGTGGTACATTTTACCCCTCATTCTGTCTACTTCATTGGAGCTTCCCGATGTTGTAAAAAATATATATAAAAAATACTTGTTTTAAACCAAAACGAGTTAGCGCATATAGGCCTATACAGCAGGGGGCCTTAAATGAAATCTTTTAGCCCTATTAGTTACTTGAATAAGGGTGTGCTAATTATTGACAAAACCCCAATAATCCTTACCCCAAACATCTGAACTGGAACACCCTATTTTAACTTAAATTTCTATTTTCAGGGGCGCTGAGAGAGCAAATATTCACTGATAGGATTACATGAGCTATCACAAAAGTTTTTCTTTCAAGGAATGGGCATCTATTTGTTTCCCTAATACCACAGTGTTTGTTGTGTAAAAACCAGAGAGTTTGAAGTTTATAACTAACCCCGTTTCAACGCATCACTTTGATCCTGATTTGGGAAGACTGAGAATACAGGATTCCAATATAGAACTGGCAAATCTTCACAGTAAAAATGGGTTTGTGAAAGAAGGGATCGAGGAAAAAGAAAGGAGCTTGTCTACATCTGAATGACATACAGCGTCAAAAACGTAACCAGAGGCTATTTATAAACCCTATATAGAGAGTGGTTTGTTTGATTTTGGGGTTTGGAATAACGGTTCGACGTTACATGCAAATTGATGCAAATCTTCGCATGTTTACTTTTGTATTTACTTGAGAAAAAAAGAAAGAAACAGGAGCAAGAACAGAACGGAACAGAAAACAGGGTGTATCGTCAGCAAACAGTGATTGAATGAGAGGGGAGGGAGGGAGAGAGAGAGAGAGAGAGAGAGAAAGAGAGAGAGAGAGAGAAATAAGAGAGAAGGAAGGGGTAGGGAAGTGACATAGGAGAGAGAGAGATAGAGAGTCGGAGAGAAGAGAGAAGGGAAATGGATAGAAGTAGGACATCACAAACACTCCTCTCATGAGCAGCTGAACATATTACGTATCGTTTCAAGAGCGTTTGAAGATTTTCGTTTTTAGAAGATTTTCGTTTTTAAAGTCTGTCGGAACCTTTTATACTCGAAAAGAGAGTTTTTGAACTTAAAGGAGAAATGCAACCCAGGCATCAGTGTGCTCTTAGTGAATGGAGATGACCAAGAAGAGTAAACAGTGAAAGTTTGAGCAAAATCGGACAATCTGTTCAAACGTTATGAATTTTGAAAGTTTCAAAAATCCCTATTACGGAGATCCTTGAGTTGGCAACTTTGCCAGCATCTGTGATGTCATCGTGGACAACTCTCCATTCATTTTTTGCATAAATCTTTTTTTTTTAATTTGATTTTTATGAAATTTCAAGTCAGGACTCAACATAATTCTTCCCAAAATACTTGCAGAATATAGTCATGTCATACTCAAACAATAAATCAAACAAATTTCTATTTTTCTTATAAATGAAGAAAAGATGAAATTCTGTGTAGAAAATGAATGGAGAGTTGTCCACGATGACATCACAGATGCTGGCGGAGTTGCCAACTCAAGGATCCCCACATCGAAGTTCATAACTCTTGAACAGATTGTCTGATTTTGCTCAAACTTTCACTGTTCAGGCCTACTCGCCTTGTTCTTCTTCATTCACTGGAAGCACACTGATGAAGTGGGAATGCATGAAAGTGCATGATTAGACCATATTTCATGTATTCAATTTCAATGCAAAATGGATACAAGTATTTTGGACAACAATTATACAAGCACTGTTTGAAGAAATATACGACTTGATGAGCTTGAAGAACAGAGCAAGCGAGGAATTGGTTCGCTATTGGCCTATGGAGGCATATTCCCCGTTTTATTAATCGAAGTTGCGCAATGTTTACTTTTCTTACAATAACGTAGCTGGCGCAATAACTTTGCATGTTTCATCATCAGTTCAAGATGGCAGCGCCCATGAGTCACACGAGCGGTGCAACCTCAGAAAAGAAATCGACTAAGAAGAAACCCTGCAGAGCATGCACTGATTTCAGAAGTTTCGCTAAAGATAAGGGGGTGATGCTGCCGTCCGGCTTTCCCGTCCCCAATGTAAGTACCTCCAGTATGAGGTAAAGGAACGAAATAACTTGGCATACTTGTTTAGACTGAAATGAGCCAGCAACTTTCCCTGTGCTGTTAGTGTTGGGCAGGCATGCATGCCACTGCCACTGCACTGGTCAGCCCGTCACATAGTGTCGCAGGCTAGCGGCAGCCAGCTAGTTTAGCCTACTGTTTACAATGTACGTTCACACAGGAGAGCATTTAATGTTGTAATTGTTGGGCTGTATAAATTTCTGTGGGGGTTGAGTGACCTCTACAGGATTATAGTTGAAAATATGAATCACCAGAATGATCAACAACAAATAATTCATTCTTTGCACTATGATTGAATCATGATCAATAAGTGAAATTTTAAGCTTTTTTTTTTTTTTTTTTTTGATTGGTGATCATGCTCATCTGAAGCTCACACAAAACGTCAAAAAATCCTTGCCTATAGTCTGCAGCTGCAGTTGTCCCCTTATAGATCTATATTGGTGTGAGGTTATTTACAACCTCACACTTCGTATGAGTGGGCATTTTTATGATTATAGATGATTCACTGTCACCGATATCCTCATTTTCTGTCATGTCAGTAGGTTATTTATTATAGTTAAATAGTTTTAGCTGCATGTTTTGTTGTGTTTTGCTAAATCACATCATTTTAATTCAGTTCGATTCACTTCATATTCTGAAACTGAAGTGATAGATCTATTTTAATTACAAAAATAGTCATTAAATTAACATTTGAAATTAAATCCTAGGTGATCTGATGAGAAATTATGATATTGATCTTAATTAAGATATAATATAACTAAGATAGATCTGTCTCTAGTGTGCTTCAATAGGTGTGGAAGTAAAAGCATAAAAATAGAAGAATTTTGGCTCTTACCTTACAGTTTCTTGCACATTGCCTGAGCCTGAAACAAGCCATTGGTACTGGGTAATTGTCCTTAGGCTTACATGTAGCAGTGTCAAGCAGGGGCTTGTTTCTTAGAACCATCTCCAAGCCATAAGCTTTTGGACATTCCACAGAGACACATGTTATGGAATTAACACACGTTTTCAATGAGATGTCCACAAACTTAAGAGTTATGACGGTTTTTAGACACAGACCCCAAGCCACTGTGCTGTGATGGATATGGTAAAAGGGAGCAACTGATGAGAAAACTTCAGTCCATTTGAGAGCAAACAGATATTAGATGATACAGTTGGAAGTCCAGATAGTGCTCTGTCCTGTTGGTTATAATGTATTACATGTATGTTCACAAATTATAGCAGAAGTCTGCGAGAGGGAAGAAGAAAGAATTGTGCAGAGGATTCCACGAATAAGTTCAAGATGAATCAAACAAGTTGCCTCTGCAATCACAATTGAAATTTAAGTTGTAATATACCAAATGAACGGTGCAAACAGAAAAGATCCAGCTCTTTACAGGAGTGGTCCCATGAGCTATAATACAAGTGGCTTGTTGCTGAGCAATGATGAATCATATGCACTTGAAGTATTCTGATGTTGTAGAGACCACTGCTTTGTGAGCAAAGGATGTGCAGTAAACTCTGAACTGAGAAATGGCCCACTTTATTCTCCAATCTCCAGAATGCTTGGCTACTACCCGTAGGTCAAACGGCATTTTGAATGGCGAAACTAATGGCTGACGCGAACGTGAAATACATAGACTTAGATTTTCTATAATAGAGAAGAAAAGTTTTGATTTTACTTACCAGCAATGTTCCTGAGGCTCTCAATTTTCCCCTTTCTGCTTCATATCTGATGAATGAACTGGAAATGGTGAATTTTACGAAAAAAACTGACACTTATCAGACTCGTAGGTCGACAGCATGCCGTCGAGTAACAAACAAAAAAGCATGCTATGTAGTTTCGGTACAGACTTGTCACGTTTGCAGGACAAGGTCAATTCGTTGACCGAGTACACAGGATGAGTATTGGCTACCAACTATTTCACCTGTTGTGAATAATGGTATCTCGGTGGGTGAATGGAATTCATTTTGCACACATAAGTTATTGGAACAATGACAGGCAGTCACAGGCAAGCTTGGTGGTTGTAAACAGAAACTTTGGTTGAAGATCTGTATGCAAGGAACAAGTAAATAGATTCATTGATACATGAATACATGATTCCCTGAAGGTCTGAAGAGGATCTACATGTACAAGAAGAGTGAAGCTTGGGGAAAATCCTTTTAAGAGAACATGGTCTGGAAACAAATGATTGGCTAATTACAAAAACAAACTATGGTAACCAAGAATGGCCATTCAAGAAAAAAAAGAATGTAGCCAGCAGTTAAATTCATGAGATGACAGAATTCATGCCAGTGAAATAAATCCGATTAACAAATTATCCAGGTGTTGAGAAAATAAATGGCGTTTGGTTATCATTGTTGGGGTCAATTGAATACTTGTAGAATTTGTCAGGTGTAAGGTTATTGATTATTCAGCAGTATGTGTCTTACAGCTGAAGACGGGAAGTTATGGAGAAATGGTATTTCAAGATTCATCACATTGGCTCCAAAAGCCTCCCAGCGGAGATATAGATAGATGGATGGATGGATGAATGGATAGATGGGTAAATGAATGGATTGATGGATAGATGGATGGATGAATGGATAGATGGATGGATGGATGGATGGATGGGTGGATGAATGGATAGATGGGTAAATGAATGGATTGATGGATAGATGGATGGATGAATGGATAGATGGATGGATGAATGGATAGATGGATGGATGGATGGATGGATGGGTGGATGAATGGATAGATGGGTAAATGAATGGATTGATGGATAGATGGATGGATGAATGGATGGATGGATGGATGGATGGATGGATGGATGGATGGATGAATGGATGGATGGATGAATGAATGGATGGATGAATGAATGATGGATGGATGAATGAATGGATAGATGGATGGATGGATGGATGGATGAAAGGATGGATGGATGAATGGATGAATGGATAGATGAATGGATGGATGGATGGATAGATTGATGGATGGATGGATGGATAGATTGATGGGTGGATAATAGATGTGTCTTACATGTATTTACAGCGAGAACACTTACTATTAGTACGAAGCAATGTATTGACTTTACCATTTCTAAAGGAAGATTTCTTTAACCCTTTGCCTGCAGGATCAGGATGGTTCCTATATTAATGACTATAGAAATGAGAGAATTCAGTAATCAGTGTGTTAATGGGGGTTGATGCTGAATGATGTCTGTGTATTCCTTTGTAATGTTTACAGGGCTCAAATCTCCAAGGGGCCACATCAGCTCAAGACGAGAAACCATCAGACCGAGAATGTCCGCTAGACCGCGAGGAGCTTGGTCGTAACACCTGGTCCTTCTTACACACCATGGCGGCTTACTACCCCGACGAACCAACCCAGACGCAGCAGTCAGAAATGACCCAGTTTATACATCTCTTCTCAAAGTTCTATCCATGTGAAGACTGTGCAGACGACCTCAGGGAAAAGTTAGTTGACCTGAATATTCTAAACCCATGTAATTGTAATACATGAAGGTCCTTTGGAATTCCCGCACAATGGTCAGGGAAGGTGTTTCATATGCGACTTTTTTCCATTTGCAGAATGCATATCATCTGTTTGGAGCCAAAAAGGCATTAAACCTGTATAAAATGATGAGTTCTCGCCCTACTGGCTTTGAACAGATGATATCATCTTTGAAGTTATATTTGATATAAATCATTATTGTGAAGTGAAGTTGATGGATGTGATTTATTTGATTAATTTAATTAATGTGATTTTAATCACAGAGATTAACTGTGATTAAAAACAAAGTACTATCAACCACGATTTAGAAAAAGAATATTTCCCAATCCTTGTTATATATTCCTATTCAATAATTCATCTTTCCCTAGGATAATAGTTATCTTATCAGAGGTAATGTAAACTTCACTAGGCAGTTATAATTATGATCCTTTGATGAAGAATGCAAGGGCAGAAATATTTTTCAACGAATGGAGTTTGTGGAACAGAGAGAGGTAGTATATATATTCAAGCCCAAAGATAATTTACCCAGAATTATGAAATTGCAGATTACACTCCATGAAACACCATTTCAAGGAAATATGTTCAGGTATTATTGCATTTAGATGAAGAAATATTCATTTGGATTAAAATAACAGTCTATGAAGCCAATGTGGCCAATTTGAAGTGGAAAATAAAGTTAACCTTGTCTTTCCTGATTCTCAACTTTATGTTGTTGTACAACCCTCAGGTTAAAGACCAACCATCCAGATACCAGTACAAGGAACAACCTCTCACAGTGGTTCTGCAGGCTTCACAATGACGTCAGTAGAAGGTTAGGCAAGCCAGAGTTTGACTGTTCAAAGATCGATGAGCGATGGTTAGACGGCTGGAAGGATGGGTCTTGTGACTGGTGACATTAGCAGATTTATGGACCAATGGGATTTGAGAGTGACATATTTTTGTGCATGTGAATATACACAGAGAGGGTTCTGGATCAAATTTGTGTGTGATGATTGGAGAGCGAGAAAAGAATTGATAATTATAGTTGCTGGAAGATGGACACATCATGGTTGGACTGCTGGAAAGATGGGTCGTGTGACTGTTGGCATATTATATTTATTTACAATTGTGATTTGAGAAGGACATACTTGATTGGATCTGGATAAATACAGATGATCCTGGGTTCAATTTGTGTGATGGTTGAAAGCAAGAGTATGTGGTATATGAACATAGTTGCAGAAGTGAGACTGGATCAAGTCGTTCTGAGAAAATGAAGCCATTCTTCAAGACTGAAGCAAGATGAAGGAATTCAAGGAATGAATAAAGAAATACATCAGGGTACTGGACAATTTGAATTCACAACCCAAATTTACAATCAAGTGCAAAAACACATGTATGCGTATGTTGAGGACATGATTTCGACAGCATTTGCATGGCATCACATATCTCTTGAAAAGTATCAAAAAGTGCAGATTTTCCCATCTGCTAAGCCTAACAGAGTTTTACCAAAGGCTTGTAATTAATTAGGTTTCTAAAATAGGTGTAATTTTGTTACAAGTCATAAAAATAATGGAAATGTTTCTAAACAATAGTAATGTAAATCTATGTCCGCATGTTTCACTTTTAGACTTTTGAAGCTATTTATTATGATTGAGAATCCCACTTGGCACTTCATATTCAAGTTGTTTGTAAAGTCATTCGTAACTTCACAAACAGCTTTATGAAGCACCCCCAGAACTGAAGAACTGAATGGTCCCTGCATGAAGCCTAGACATGTATGAGGATGAGAAAATTCAGTATTCACTCTGTTGAAAAAAATAACTTGGAGCAGATTTTGCAAATTGCCTTTGCACTGTACATCTAGGATCGGGTAACTTGACTCAACTTACACGTACATTGAAGTACATGTATTTTCATTTAAGATTAATGCTGGAACTGTTGCAAATTTAAAGAAAAGATAATTAGTTTAGCCCTTACATAAAGTCAATGCAATTCAATTAAATCTGTTACACAAAAATCAAGAGAAGATAACACAGCTGATAGCATTTTAAGGTTATTTTTATTAAAGCAGATGTACCTGAATACAATATCAATGTTAGCTTACAAAATATATTTTGCATATTATGCAATTCATTCAAGTTAGGAAAGGCAACAATGCAGGAAGCTAATACTTAATGCCCATTTGTGACATTGTTCTGGTTTTCTGATCTTGCATGTCATTTGTGTTAAACATCACATGAAAAAATCCACTTGAAAAAGAAACAGAGCATAATTTTCTAAAAGCAGTATGAATTTGTATGTTCAGTATAATAAAAACCTTACTTTGATAAAATATATTTCTAAAGTTTAGAATCAACAATATTTTTTTGTTTTAAAGAAGCACTACATGTATTAGATTCTAATTATTTTGGCACTTGTGACAACATAATTGTAGAATACATCTCAATGACGAAAAGTTAAATAAAAAAAAAGAATTAAGAAAAAAAAAAATTGTCCTAATTCAGTTGCAGATGTCAAAGACTCTTTTATACACAAAAGTAAGTTCAGTTGTTTTCCAAATACTGGTAGTTGTGAGTAATGATATTACTATGTGTTGTGTATAATACTGACAACAGCCTTGGCATTCCAAAAAACGTGTTCATTAAATTATACAAATTCAGACCGTACAACAAATCTATGTGTGCTACATGTACCTATCTACATCATGAAGTATTGACGAAAAAAACAACTTGAAGATTATTGGTCATCAAAGTTTTCATTGTACTAGATTTGTAAAATAATTTTTTAATCATTTTGCTAGATTAAATGATTGAAATATACAGATGTTTCTTGTTTGTTATCTAATATTTGATTTAAGTTTTATTTCACTTCTTTGAAATGTTGCAGTTGTGGGGTAAGCCTTTATAGGTTGTAGCAAGCAACTCTTGTCTAGAAAGTATGCATAAAATATGGAAACACTCATAGACGTTCACATGTATATGAATCTTTCACCTTTTCATTTACAATTCATGATTTGAAATGCTAAAGATGTCTTTAATGTATGAATTATCAACTAAACGGGCATTCTATCCAACTACTTTACACAATTCTCCCTCAGTCGTTAATAAACTTATTTTCGTCTTTTCTATGCAAATTTTACTGTGTACATTATTGTGTTTACGAATCATGTCAAAGTGCATTAATGTATATTTATATTCTGAATTGAATCTTAAGAGAAATTAAAGATTTTATTATAAAAATCATTTTCTCTTAGTAAAATCTGTGTAAATCACCTGTATTGCATACATGAAGAAAACCTTTTCCATACGAGCGGTGGATACATGTAATAACATTTCGGATAAGAAACAACACTGAGTAGTAATACACCCATAAATATCTCAGATATGTAGTGTAACATACTGTATTTTATGCATGTCCTGGGCTCCGTTTCATCAAACTTGTTTTCAGCAACATGTGCCAAATTTGCTCTCAACCAATCAGATGCAAGTATTTCAGTAGCTGATAACAGTTATTGCAACTTGTCATTGATTTAAAAAAAAAAAAAAAGTTTTATAAAACAGGGCCCTGCAGGGAGGTGGATGAACCAAGTTATAGATCACCATCTGAAATGCTACTATCAACTGTCTTAGATTCTTAAATTCATGACATAAAAAACAAGATACATGTAATTATCAAAAACCTAGCTCTCTCTGGTGGGGGCAGGGTCATACAAAGTCTGTACAGATGTAAAGATTAAATATTAAATACTACATCAGAAATTTGAGTACAATACCGGGGGGGCGTTTCATCAAGTGTCTTGTCAGTGATTTTTACTGACAAATTTGCTCTCAGCCAATCAGAAAAAAAATAAGGATTTCAGTAGCTTATAACAGTTGTTGGTAAAAGATACTTGATCAAACGCTCCCCTGGTGATTGCATCTGGTTTGGGATCTGTCACAGCTAGATCAGATCAAATATTGGACATGATGATACTTTCAATGTCAATTATGATAACCATTTCTTTCTGAGTACTGTAGGAATTGATCACACACAAAATGATCAAATAGTCTGGACCTACCCAAAATAAGTCCCAGGTTAACATAGTTTTTTGCCATAAAATGGAGGAGTTCTGCAGTAGATCAGGATGGATAATTAAGTTTCCAATCCACAGTTGTGATTCAAACTCCAGGCTCAGTAGTTTCATAGCCAGTGCAATGTTCAGTCCCAACCATTTTGATTGCGGTCCTGTTAATCTGGCATCATGTTGAGGTTGAAGAGATGACGCATGGTGGGCCGACCGTGTGGGCAGTTCTAGTGGATGATAAATAAACAGGAGGATTTGCTACCAGCTGAAAATTTCAGAAAGGGAATTCTTCCCAAAGAATTATGCTATGGTAGATTGCAAGCAAAAAACATGAAGCAATTAATCAAACAATCACATATCATAGAAAATACGCTCATGTATCTCTATGGAGAGAGAGTGACACACAGAAATGGAGAGAGACAGGAAAATGGCCAAATAAGGGTAGGGAGCTGAGAAGAGACAGAGACACAATGAGCAAGACAGAGAAGTAGTGAGCTTGCTTGATAAGGAGCACATGGAAACATATGGGGTGTTGCAAGAAAGTTGCAATCGATTGCAAGTTGCAACTGATTGTCACTGTCCAATCAAAATCATTGTTGCATGCATGTCTTCTTAAAAGGGCAGACCATGAGCCAATCAGAATGGTTGTTTCAAATATAGCAATAGAAAGAGAACTACATGTAAACAAGGAGAGGGGGTTGGAGGAGAGGAAGGAAGGAGGCCAGGGAAAAGTTTTTGATCTATTCACAAAATATGAATCTGTGACTGAAAGTGTTCTATTTGTACTCACCCAAGGCTGTTCCAGTTCTCCCATGTGACAAACCAGCTGTACAGTAATGAACAAATTGTAAGAAAACATAAATGATTTGTTGTAAATCACCTACAAACGGGCAGTTTGGGGTAAACAATTAAATTTACCTCTATTTCTTTCCTTAAAAAGTGTCGAATTTTCATGATGTGGAACACTAAAGACTCATTAAAATATGAGGAGGGGAACCATTTGATGGATCAACTTCAAACTTAATTCATGTATGCACATGGGTGGGACAATGATCTAATTAGATTTTGGAGTCTCAAGGTCAAAGGTCAAAGGTCATAGAGGTCATTATATACATGAAAATTGCTTGTTCTTGCGATAACTTAACAACTCTGTGATGGTTCATCTCCAAACTCGGCTCATGTATGCATATGGAAGTCTCATAATAGTCTCATTAGATTTGGGGGTCACAAGGTCAAAGATGTCATTTTATACATGAAAATTAAAAAAAAAATCAACATGAATGTGCCATATATTTCCGGTCTAGCAATGGCGGAGGCATAAGTTTCGACCGCGCGCGGTCGAGGATTCATCTAGTTTTTCTTTTTGTGCCGCCTTGTATCTCATTCATTTGTACACACAAAAAAAAAAATGCAGGGGTTTTCACTTCATATCTGAACAAGCCTTAAAAGGACAATTTAAAAGTTTATTTTTAGACAACAACAAAAAAACAAAAATAAACACAAACAAAACAAAAGAAGACAAAAACAAAAACAAAACTATCTCACACTTTCTGCAACAAAAAATGGGATATAAAGGTTCTCAGAACATGAACATCAACCCACAAAGGCACCAAAGGCACAGAGTTTTTTTTTTTTATAGTATGAACACATCAGCATTTCATCTCTGACATCCTCCCTAAACCCATGGGAATGAAATTAATAAAAATAGCAAAACAAAAAGAAAAAACCCCGAATGCACCAAAAACAACACCCCCCCCCCTCCAAAAAAAAAAAAAAAGAATGCCACTTTCTACAACACTGACGACAAGATTCCAATCTATTTTCTTAATTTAGAGATTTCCATGCTTATTCATGGCATTCTGGATCAAAAGATCATGCAAAATCATGAAAAAAGGGTGACGGTATACCTGGGTGTGTTTCATAAAGCTGTTTGTAAAGTTACGCTTGACTTTACAAACAACTGGTACATGAAGTGCCAAAACATGCCCACAGTTTTTCCTGACGTTTTAACAAAGTGTGACTTCATTTCCCATAATCTCACTTAAACTGTGGCAAAAAAGGTAATTGGCAATAAAAAATGTTTGTAAATAAAAGTAATGTTAATCAATGTCTGCATATTTCACCTTTAGCTGATGCAATCTATGATTGAGAATTCCATTTGGCTTGCGATATTCAAGTCATTTGTAAAGTCATGCGTAACTTTACGAACAGCTTTATGAAACACCCCCTCTGTACCTTTTTCATCTCCGACTTCGTAAGAGCTGTGCCTATCATGATGGACTTCCTACAAGCCCTCGATGCAAACATCGCACGAACTTTGGTTGGCCTACAATGAACACCCTAAAAAAGATCACAGAGATAGACAGAATTTTCATTAGTACTCATCAAATTTTCAAATGCATTAAATCTTGGTTACATAATAATCACATAACAATTTGAACAGGAATTATACTGGAAGAATTTTTTTTTTAATGAATTGCCTGAATACCTATTCCTGATGTCCAAATAAAATAAAGAATTTTTGTTTCTTCAAAATTCCTTTTTCATTGTGGTAAAATAGGAAGAAAGAATTGGTCTTGACTTGAATTGAATTGACTGCATACCAATTCCACTTGTTCAAGGAAAACCTAAAACACAAAATTTAAACTGACAATCCCTCCATTCATCATGCAGACAAAGTAGGATGTGAATTCCCTTTGCAGGCCAGCACAATTTTGCTACCGTGGACACATGTATGAAGTACCAAATATTATGTGTGTGTATTAAATTTGGGTTTTACAGATGTGTATCAATAAGATATGATTATTTACACCCAGGGCCAACTTTTAATGTCACCATCGAGAGATGCGACTCAGTTTCAAAACTCCGTCCAATCAGAGTCAGTCAAATATAAAAGATATTAGTTTTATAAAGAGCACTATAAACTCACAGGAGCATCACTAAGCATGAAAATGAGTTCCTCAATATCGTCCTTGCCAAACGTCCAGTTCTTACTGAAGGGCTGAGATACTAGCTTGATCCTCTCTGTAGGACGACCTATGGCGGCAAAGAGAAAATTCTGTAAAACTACAAACTTTCAAAAAATATTTATGAAATTCAGTTTCAATTTATGTCCCAATTTGCTACTTGGTCACAAATTTTTGTTTTCAAGGTTATTTTCTTCATGACTGTATAGAGTAGACATAGAAAATAGATATGCATCTATTATAATAGCTGTAATAAATAAAACTTTCATCATAGCAAGAAATTTTCCCTGAATTGAAAAAATTCCACACTACAGTATGTAATGCACATTGGGTGATTTCAAGTTCGGTGTTGGTGCTGGTGTTGGTGTTAGAAGCATAATTTTGATTGCTTTCCATAGCTCCAACACCTAATCTGAATTTACAAAAGTGGTTCAAATGACATTATTGATTGCTCAACTCCAAGTGACAGTTGTCCCAAGACCAGTTTTATTTTTAATTTGGAGCTGCGTTGATGTAAAAATCAGCCTAACACTAACACCAAAAGGTCAACACCAAACTTGAAATCACCCACTGTACATTCTACAAGTAACCGGTGAATACTAAGCCTGATGTAACTCACACTGGGGTCTATGGAAAATGCATGTTATACCAAAGTCAAAAATCCTGCTTTCAACAGGTTAAACTGTGCACAATTATTGTAATCTATAAAAGGCATAATAAACTAATAAACTACAACTCCTAAGTCTTAATACAAAAAAGGAACATTTTCACAAAAATACAGAGAAATTTCATTATACCGAAGTTTATAATAATAACGTGCTTTTTAAAATATATAACAGGGGCCGAGGAAGCTTGAAGGCTGGGGGGGGGGGGGACTGCATCATCCCCCCCCCCCCAACTCGGGCTAAAAATTAAAAAACAAAAAACAAAGAAAAAAAAGTCCCCTAAAATATGGTGAAAAAAGGAGAAAATCATGATAATCCAAGGGCTTTAGAAGGTTTGCCCCCCTGGACCCCATTTTTTGGGGTGTCTGCCCCCCACCCCACTACAAAAAAAGTTCGCCAACCCCTGTATAAGGGTGTAATATACATGCAGATTACTAAAACACTGTTTGAAGAGAAATTCCCTCATACATGTATATACATGTAGTCAATAACTGAACTTACCATCTTCATCTATGATAAAATCAAAGCCATTTTTCTTGAAGATCTCAACATTATCCATCAAGATAGACTCATTAACAGCAGTTAGCTCCAAAGGCCTTGGTCTACAAGTAAAAATGAAGAAAAGGATATCAGCAGTCCTACAGTCCTATCAGTTTATGAATTCGAAATCACTAAGCATTCAACTTCCATGTGATGGGTGCAATAACTTTTCATTTAAGGAATATGGATAGATGACAGTGAAACATCACAGTGCCATTATGAGGTTCCTTTAAAAACAATAAACGAACAAACAAAACCGAAATAAAAACAAAACTAAAGCTCCCAAATAACAAAATAATTAGGTACCCAACGAAAAAAGAACTCCCAAATCGAACGTTAATTTGTACAATTTTGTTCACATTTATTTAGAAGAACATAGTGTTCTGAATATTCAGGTTCAGGTTCAGGTTTTATTTCCAATATAACACAAGACATATTTTTTTTTTCTTCTTTTAAACAGAAATATCATAAATAAACAAACATACAACATTTTTTTTCCTCTAATTAACATCAAAAACAAAAATTAAATGTCTGCTTGACGTGGTGTATAAAAAGATTTTAAAAAATGATATTGGAAAAGAGAAATCCACAAAAAAGCAATGCTTGTAGTGACGTGGATTCCTCAAGAAAGAAAAGGGAAAGTAAAGAAAACAGAAGAATGTGTGATACAAAGGTAGGTGAAACAGCAGTATATATATATATATATATATATATATATATATATATAGATATATATATATATATAGCAGTTGCAGATTCAGTCACACAGTATTAATGCGACGTAAATGTCATCTTACTGAATGAGTCTTTGGCCTTGTAGTACCGTGTGTTTCTGCAAGGTCTCAAAGTTGTACTTTTCATCAGTGGCATGCTGTAAGGAGAGTAAAGAACAAAATTATCTTTTTAACCCATTCGTGACAAGAATTATTTAGAGCCTAATTTGATCAGCTTTTATTCTTCAAATTGGCAACAACAACATTTTTATTTTACTGGTACATTTTTCTTATAAAACGTCATGTATCTGAAATGAATATAAATTGACAGAAATTATAAGCCAAAAAGTTGCCAATTGCAGGGGAAAACAGTGATTTTAAACCTTCTATCACATTGCCAATTTAAGGATTTTAATGCTTATTTTCCTTTAAAAAATTTTCAGCATCAAACAATGAATATTGACGTAACCAAAATGGGCAGTTTGTGTAGAATTTTTTGCTCTTTCTGCTCATGTATTTGGTATGATTTTTAGAGCTCTGCATCAAAAGTTATTAGACCAAACCACAAAATGTGGACCCTCGGTCACGAATGGGTTAAAGTATCTCATTTTTCACCCTTCATATTTTACTTGATGTCACACAGTAGAAATACACTGTATGATGGTTTAGATATGGCAAATTTGCTTGTTCTATTGGAGTGACTACAGGAATCCAAAATGGTTATAAATATAGAACATATTGGTCAGAATCATGTCTTGCTTTGAAAGTATTTTACAATTAGGTTCTGGTTTAGGGGTTCATACAGAAATTTTGAAAAATATTGATGCAACTGTGACTATTACTTGCTAAGGGTACCCCCAAAAATCATTTTAAAATGGTAGAAATTGCAGATATACATGTACATAGCTCTATGATGCTTGACAGAGAAACAAAGTTATGTTACAGAGCTCATGCAGTTCTTCCAAATAAAGAAAACAAAATGGCTGAGCCGGAGAAGTCTTAACTGGAAAGACAAAATAATTTGTCCAAATGGAAGAAGATTTGATACGCACCTGATCAATGATGAAAAGATCTTGTCCAAGTTTGGCAATGATGAATCCTAGATTGAACTGGCCTAGGATCACCATTTTGGCAAACATGTCCTTGCTGAGAGAGGATTGGAAAAACAAAACGCCAAGGTATAATGAACAATAATTATGAACAACATCCCTTACAATCCCTTATACATTATAACAAATTGTTGTCGTCCTTACAAACCGGCAAATCCGCACACATGTGCAGAAATGTGTGGAGAAAACATTTTTAAGAATGGTTGATATAGTGCTTGAATGGCTAGTGCTTCCTTATTCTGTATTAATGTTAATGGTAATATACAACATTTCAAAATTAAAGTTACAAGCTTTCTTTATAATGTATATGAAAATACATGAAATTGTGCAAATGAAGAAATTCTGCTACTTAAGAACACATAAATCTACAAAAGTATTTTCCTCCAATTCACATTACTGCTCAACGCGAGCGGATTTGCCAGTTCGTAAAAACGACAACGAAATGTCAGGCCAACTATAATGCATCACGTGCTGAGTGACAACAGGGTATCAAGTAGTATTTTTTGATAAAGCTGCTAATGCCCCTCTACCTCCTTCTAGCTGTAAGCAGACAATATTCATCTCTGTGTTACCATGTTTTCATGAAAAGAGTTTTTGTCAGTGAGGTAAAGCATGACATATATAGCACTCTCAGAATTTCGATAATTTTATACACATACTTTTTACGGTACACAAATATTATTCAAATACATTAGAAAATAGAAAACAGCACTTCCTCCGGCACTACATTCCATATTCTGAATATAGAGATCATTCCACAAGGTCAGGAAGCAATAAGAAATGAAGAGCATTCTAATATTTCTTCATTTAACTGTTCTATGTGCTATTTTTCTGTCACACATTCAAGAACAAACTATTTTGGTTTGGTAAACCCATAGGCATATAATAAATTTACTAGACGAAAAGCAGCACGCGTGGATATCATTACGCGAATTGCATTAGGCCCCGCCTCTTTCGGATCATTTGAAGGGGCCAGTAAGCACCATTATCGCCATGATATCGATTACACCGTTGCATTAATCATATGCGCGTATCAATTTTATAGTGACACTTTGATTTAATGCGCATGTGTTGCGCAATTGTTGCACATTTATTGTGCATTTATTGCGCGTGTTTTTAGCTGATGGGTGTGATGTTTTAAAACATGCACAAATGCATGCTACTCCTTGGAATCATCTTACAAAATGAATTATTCATTTTTGATCATGAATACTGATGGTTGCTTAGGTTGGCCTTCCAATGGATATGGACAAAATGGCGGAACTTTAGGGGCCTGGGTAAACCCTAATAAAAGACCGAGTCACAAGCATTCGTTGTGTACGATTTTCCGAAGTATTATCATTTCGAGACTATTCTAAAAAAAAGCATTCTATTTTGTACCTGATTTCCCTCCGGAGTTCCTCCTCAGCTGATGCGTTGTCTGAGGGAGCAATTTTGGCTCTGAAGGTCCGCCCAGAAACACCCTCTTCTCCATCTCCTTTTTCTGAAAAATAGTTTGCTTTTAATAGTAAGAGTGTGTTACACTTTGCAGAAATTGCTGTGCGCAGAGTTGTGACTGACAGTAACTGTGTCGATACTGAACGTCTAATTGCATTTTGATTCTAGAAAGCCAATGGAGGGAGTGAAATGAACGAATAGAAGATGTCATCACTTACTACTGATGACCAACTGGGACATCATTTGGCCCAAACCTTATTTAAACCTTTCTTCAATTTACTGTTTGACTAACCTAGCCCCTAGTGGTACACAGTCTTCTCATACTGTATAGGATATACAGTGTACAAAGATTTTTAATGAAAAATTTAGCATATATAATAGCTATACGTGATAGAAAATATTTCAGCAGTGTATGGCCGTTTCCTTACCTTTTTGCTCTTTGACCCTTCTCAGACCAGCTAATACATACTCATACTGTATAGGATATACAGTGTACATAGATTTTTTATGAAAAATTTAGCATATATAATTACTATACGTGATAGAAAATATTTCAACAGTGTATGGCCGTTTCCTTACCTTTTTGCTCTTTGGCCCTTCTCAGACCAGCTAAGGACAGGGGTACAGTCGTCTCTCTTCTCTTGAAAGAACCGTCTGATGATGGAGTACTTTCATCCTGAAAGAGATGATTTTTATGGGGAATGAGTACTTGGATCAGCATTTGAAACCTACAAGCAGCATATTTCCTTGTCCACGCTGGATAAACTTTGGAGGTTACATTCTGCTACAACCGCATTCAAATAGTTTTTTAAAAGAACATGTAACAGAAGTCATGATGCCCAAAATGAGTGAGAGATACATGTACATCTGAAAGCTGACATATCATGGAAATTGGAGCCTAGAATCGAAAATTAGCAAAAGGTAAGACAAAATGAAGAAAACATAATCAATCAATGCAAAATATTCAGTGGATGCTTTAAACAGAGAGATGTTTACTATTCTATGAAAGAGCACTGTTTTGCTCCCTCCCTCCTCTAGCCCATTTCCCGCTTCCTTGTTAGGACACTGGAGTCTGTCTTCTTGTGTCCCTAGACTAGACTCTTGACTGCTGTTGATCTGACTGGATCCTATCCCACCGCTGCCACCTGCTGAAGCTTCACAGAAACCACTCTCACTGCCTGACCTTGACAGGGCCAGTTCTGAAGGCAGCCATTCCCCCTCCTGATTTCCTTCCCTAGTCTTGTCCTCCTGATCATTACTTAATGTGTCCAGAATTCTGTTTCTAGTTGGCGATATTCCCACCGTCTCAGTTTCAACACAAGATGGAGGTATGCTATGCTTGAGAGAAATGATAGGACTGCTGCCATGTGCTACTTCTGGATGTTCAGTTCTAGAGCTTTCAAATGAAACTTTAAAGGCAGGTACAGAGTCAGTGGGAGTTCCAGAAGACTCCCCCTCATCAGTTGCCAAAGAAGTTCTGTCTGCAAGATCACCTTGTGTGATCTGGGGATTACTGTTTTCTGCAGTATTCGTAGAATCTAACCCATTTGCTGAAGATCCTTGAGACGATTGAAAGAACGTATCCAGCTTGGGCTCTACAAAGAACAAATCCACAGATAGATAAGGTCTCATCAACAGAAGTAGTGCTACTAGATTCTAATACAATCCATCTTGTTCATAAGCACCTACACTGCATCAAGGCATCACTTTTTCCCCCCAGCCTTTACCAGGATTACAACCTTTCCATTTGATAACTGAATTCCACATTCTTTTGAATGATGTTGTGACATTACTTTGAATTATAGGAATGCAATAATAGGCTGATACTATATCCAGTAGGCCTTTCACTATGTTTCAATTAAATTTCATCAAGGAATATGCTTATCAATCATTCACATATTTTCTATGGAGCATTTCTATGTTCATAACTGAATTCCACATTCTTTTGAATGATGTTGTGACATTACTTTGAATTATAGGAATGCAATAATAGGCTGATACTATATCCAGTAGGCCTTTCACTATGTTTCAATTAAATTTCATCAAGGAATATGCTTATCAATCATTCACACATTTTCTAAGGAGCATTTCTATCTTCATGAAGGTACAACCATCAGGGCCCCGTAATACAAAGATTTGCAATCAATCGCAAAGTTGTATCAGCCAATCAAGACCATCGTTTCATGCGCATCTTGTTCAAAAAGGTGACCCTGGACCAATCAGAATGGTTGTTTTAAATTTGCGATTGATTGCAAACCCTTGTGTTACGGGCCCCTGGCCAGGTAAAAAATGATTTTTTTTTAAATTTAAATTTATGGCCAATCACGGTGGTGTGGACACAAAATCAATGAGAATTTTTTTTTTTTCTCCTGGTCCCAAGTATATAACTTTCAAAAAATTGAAATCTATGAAACGCAGACTTACGTTTCGGTTGCCTCTCTTCCTCATCTTCTTCCTGATAGCTTGCATGGGCAAAGGACCTGGGGAAGAACAGGATCAATAACATGTAGTACTAACCCTTACACGAAGCCTTTGGTAGATATAACTAGATTCTGGTATATTTAACAGTAATATATTTGTCACATTTCAGTTTAAATAGCATAAAATTTAAATGATATCTTATGTTGCACTTTTTTACTTACGTAGTTTTGATATCTTTGTATGTCATTGTATTTGTTACCACTGAAAAGGCCATTTCTTACTGATATTGTTTCACCATTTATGATTATGTAATGATTGTACAACATATATATATATATATATATATATATATATATATATATATAATGAAACCTATGTGAAACTAAAACTAAAAGTCTAACAGCACCACTCATGTTATAAACATGCATGTTCAATTTATTTTCACAAGTCTGTCTTTGATATCCAATTCTCTGTTTGCAGTTCAACTAAAGAAAAGATTTTATGCTGTGGTATGCAACTTCCACAAGAGCTAGTGCTGACTGAGCCTCCAAACATGAAAGTGGTGTTTACAGTATGGCTTTGAATACCTTTCCCATTTCTGCAGCTTTCAACAAGAAATATTGTTTAAAGGAAACACAAATGTGGCCTTTAGAGACAAATGATTGATAGAGCAGGATTGACTATAGTACTTTTTGAGGCTGCCAAAGTTGAGAGCCCTCGCTTTTCTGCTCTTTCTCTGACTGTTTGGCAGGAAGCATGGTCTGCCTTGACTACTGTACGGCCTACAGCCTAGACTGCTAGCCAGACTATTTCTTTCAGCACCAGCCTGAATACTAAATTGACTACTCCCTTGACTAGTGTTCTGACTATAGCCTGACTACTGAATCTGCCACAGCCTAGACTAGTAGCCCACCTAATGGCCTGCCTAATGCCTTGACTGAATCAGATTTGACTCAAGTACCTTTTGAGGTTGCCAAAGTTGAGAGTTCTCACTTCTCTACTATCTCTCTCTCTCTCTGAGACTGTTTGGCCTTGAACTATTGAACAGACTACAGCCCAGACTACAAGCCAGATTACTGCCTTCAGCACCGGCCTAGATACAAGACTACTTTGACTAATGGTCTGACTAAAGCCTGATTACCAAATCTGCTACAGCCCTGACCACAGCCCAGACTACTAGGCTGACTACTGGCCCGACTACTGCCTTGACTAAAAGCATTTTTTACTCTTAAGTACCTTTTGAGGTTAGCCAAGTTGAGTGTTCCCATTCTTCTCCTCTCCCCCTGACTGCTCGGCCTGAAGCATGGACTGCCTTGACTACTGAAGGGACTACAGCCCAGACTACTGCCTGGACTAAAACACTGACTACTGGCTTGACTAGTGCCCTGACTGCTGCCCTGGCTACTGCTTGGACTACGGCTGAACATGGAGGACAACGTCTGGCTCGACGGAGTGAAAGCTGACAGAGGTTTCTGGTTGACATCGTAACAAGAGGACCGTGGCTCATACATTGTATGAAGAGATGCCTGCAATATTGAATGTTAACAAGGATAACGCATACACAAAATCTTGAAAACATTGACTTTTAGGAGATATACATTTCTACTTTTACTAATTTGAGGGCACGTGTTGGCTTTTGCTAATGCCGTCCAAGATTCAAAGCACCTCCAGACCTGTAGCAGGCAACTAGCAACACAAGAGTTTACCACAGACAAAAAGATACAATTACAAAGCATCAGAATCAAACCATTTGACAGAGGATCGACATCCACAACAGTGTGGTTTGGCACAATTACTTTTGATGCAAAGCCCTAAAAATTATACCAAATACACAAGCAGAAAGAGAGAAAAAAAATCCACACATACTGTGCCCATTTTGGTTATGTCAGTATTTGTCGTTTGACGCTGCCAATTTTCTTTATATAGGAAAATAAGCACTACATCCTTAAAAATGGCTATGTAATGAAAAGTTCGTAATCACAGCTTTTCCATGTAAATCTGGCAAAGTTTTAACTGTTCAGCATACTTTCTGTCAATTTGTATTTATTTCAGAAAACATAGCTTTTTATAAGAAAAATGCACAACAGATAAATACTGGTGTTGCCAATTTGAAAAAAAAGCTGATCAAATAAGGCTTTAGATAATTCCTGTCCTGAAAAGATTAATTTGATTACCTTGAGAATAGCAAGTAGTGTTTTCTCTTCTTGAACCAGTACTTTCCTCTTATCAGGGGTAACATTCACATCTACTGCATCTAAATTATGGGGGAAAAAAATCACGAATGGTTATATGGTGTCAAGGCAGAAATCAAATTTAAGAAAGAAAATTCTTATTACCTTACACATCTGAATAAATAAAAAAAAAAAAAAAAGAGGATGTTTTCTCATAACGTGCTCAAATCCACACCTGACAACTTTCAATCTGAAACAGGGGGTCCCATAATTCTTCTAAAAACATCATTCACAACTCTCAAAATGTTTTCTCAAGGACCAATAACTTGGTTTTCAACAAACCTTTGGCAAGTGAGATGTCCATGACAACAAAAGGGTACTGATGCCTGTTATAATTGTGGAAGACTTCGTTGATCAGCTTGCTCACCTACAATATAAGAAACATTATATTCATGATAAAGCTTCTCTCCTTGATTGATGAAATTATGTTTTTTATTCCCATATTCAGTTCTTAAAAGTTTCAATCAAGCATGTGTAAGTAGTATAAATCCTAGTGTACTAGAAAGGGTACTGCTATTTCTCTTTTGTGATACATTGTTACGAAAGTAGCAATGAATCAAACTTTTACTACTATACAAAAATAAAAAATAAAAAATGATGTATCATATACTCTGTGTATACTTTAAATTTACTCCATTATTTCACAGAGATAACTGAAAGGTATATACTTTACCATGACCTGAAAAAAAAATTTCATCTTCTAGGGAAATCTAGCTATCAAAGAGTTTGAGTAGTACATATGTATTACTTTGCATATCCAATGTTAACTTCATGTGCAATCACTGCATCTTTACATTGTAATATAAGTTGCCCAGTCAATACCTTTTTTTTTTAATGTGCTGCCCAGCAGTCTGTAATGAATATCATACCTGCAGTTTTGACCAATCATAGGCCTAGAATCTGATATACAGCACATGCAACTTTCTATCTACTTTAACCCATAGAGGTACAGTGTCACCTTTAGGAGACGTTTTTGCAGTATCTGTTGTTCCAGAGTTGGGCAGTACATATCATACATGAGCAGAAAGAGAAAAATGCACTGACAAATTTGAGCCCATTCCCTTCGCTGTATGGTGTGGCGTTCTCGAATTAGAGCAGTTTAAGTGTAACTAATCATTAAACTCTTTAAATTGGCAACGCAGTGAATAATATATAATCACTATTTCTGTGTTCAAATTGGCAATTTCTAATTCAATTTTACAATTATATGTCATTTCGGTTTATGTAATATCCATATTTATTTCTTTCAAGCTATGTAAACGTGGAAAAAAAATAATTTGTATTGCCAATTTGAGGATTGAAGATGATTAATTTTGACCTCAAGAAAGCTCTGTACTGCTATGGGATATTACATACCTTAGGAAAGTCACATGGCCTGCGGTTAATGAAATAGTACTGCCTATCTGCCGCACTTCGACCCTGACCATGGTCACACTTGGAAACAAAACCAGAAACACTGTTCATAAAAAGAAAGATAAATTCATACCTCAAACAATCACAAAAAAATCATAACTGTAAAGGCCCTGTCCCACTCTGCCGTTTAACGATTCCATCTACCTCCATCTAAATATTCATGTCTGACGGCGCCAGACTGTGGCAAATTCAAATATTTGGGGCTATTAACGGTAGAGAGAAAAGCACAAGTAACGTCCAAATACGTTTGAGAAACGTCTGTGTAAGTACGAGTAATGTCTTCATTCCGCCCAGCTTACAGAACATCGAAGGCCTGAGCATGAATAACGAACAAAATGGATGGAAAACGTCTGAAATAAGTGTATCAACATTCAGTTTCCGTCTTATCAAAGGCCAAGCTCCGCCCATCACCTCATCACAACAGTCGTAGCTTGTAGAGGTGCACATCGATCCTTCTGAAATTATATCTGGTTCACTTTATTTCATCATGCTAGCAAACCAGTGGGTCAACGCATGGGGGGGGGGGGCACGGAGTGGAAAAGTGTGTGCAGCTGTGCATGTGTGTAATATGTATAATGTTATTTCTATCACAAAAATAACAGTAATTCTGAAACAAAGTGTCTTCAGGACATGAAGCTTTTTAGAATCGGGGAAAATGACGCATCGCGATCTTGCTAGATACCACCCTGTTTCTGGTTTTGTTTTTCAATTTTGCAAGCAAGCGAAGCGAGCAGGCCTAAAATTACAACTTTAATTGCAATTAAAGATGTGTTATTTTGTTATCAAAATACACTATCGGCCTATATCATATTTCAATCATATATCTGGTCACCTTGCTGCCAGTTACTCTTTTTTTTTTTTAGAACGTCCCCGGTCTATTAAACCACCATGTTTTAACTATTGCGAGGAAGCACACTCTTTTGATAGTAGAAGTAGTAACCCCTTCACTAAATTATATTGTGAGCATGTAAAACATCTTAATCATTTATTCGGTCACCCAAATCGCCCAATTCATTTGCTTTCAAATACCATTAAACAAATATTTAACGAGCGAGCCCAGCGAGCAAGGAAAACTATAAGCTTTTTCATTGGAGAAGTGTTATTTCGTCATCGAAATACATTATAGGGCTGCAAGATATCTGAATAATCTATTTGATCATCTGTGTGCAGAATATTAATCCATTTAGGTACCTCGCGAGTTTGTCCATCTTCCCAACAGCCATGAAAGTCTGAAAACCAGTACAATTCCACTCGAGTAACGATGAAAGCGGCAAGAGACCGCCAGAGTAACATATGAGTACCGCCAATCGCGATAGGAAGCTGGCTGTTTCAAACTTTGAACATGTCCAAAGTTTAAAATGGCTAGCGCCGTCTGTCAACGTCTAGATACGTCTGTAAACCCGCTGAAGAACGAATTTAGAAAGTTCAATAAACGTATGCGTTCGTTTCTCAGACGGAATCGTTAAACGGCAGTGTGGGACAGGGCCTTAAAATTTACCTTAATAGGACAAGTACACTTCAGTTTATATTTCATTGTATCCATAACACTGCCCTACTTTGGCAAAAGGAAGCAAGTGACATATCAAGCAAATTTGAGTTATTGGTATTTTCATATTTTACCTAGTGTGCTCTTCTTCTAGGCCAAATTTTATATATGAACACTCATCCTGCTAAGAGGTATGTTAGGCAAGACATCACGGTTTTGCATTGACATCAGTGTAAATGACAGATAAATTTTGCTGTTTTACAGGAAATGTCACTATTGTCATTTGCTTCCTTTTGGCAAAGTAGTGCGAGACAGACACCCACAGCATCATCAGCATCATCACCATTTATTACCATCATTGTTTTATTATCAGCCCCTTCCCTCATACAAGGGGTCACTGAACCTCTAGCCATAATATCAATCCCTCCCTCCACTTGCTCTTATCCACAGCATCCTCCTCTTTTAGTCCAACCCTCCCGCTTTCCCTCCTCACGATTTCTTTCCACTTAGTCCTTGGTCTTCCCCACCCCCTCATGCCATCCACTTCCAGATCCCAAGCTCTTTTCACAGGCTCATCATCTTTCCTTCTCAACAGATCACCAATCCATCTCAACCCCACTTCTCTTGACCACTTCCACCACAGTTTCTTCCAGAACCAAACTTAAAAAGCAAGGAAAAACATATTTTCAATTTTTGCATTATTCCTTTCATTATCTCTCGATGGTAATATTGAGGGTCCAAGCTATTAGTTACATACTACATCTCAGATTTTAGTATGTCTGGTAATTGTGTTAAGTTGATAGTCCTACTACAGCTTTAATCATATGAAAAATAAAATAAAATGACATGTCTGATAGTGATTCATTTACAGAATTCCTCCATATTCTGGGGAGTATGGGACACCTATATAGCAGATACCTGGGCCTTCTCAATACCTGCATATATCTTAGGATAATTCTACTAAACAATGAAGAGGAAAATCATCATTTGTGCCCATGAAATATGTTATTTCTGATCATTTTATTGACAAAATTTCACAAGAAAATCCAGATAAATTTTTTTTAATTGAAAACTATTACAGTAAAACTATAAATGGATGCTGATTTTCGACATTTTAAAAATATTTCCTGACCTGAAAGGGATTTTCTGGAGTCGTTCAGGTTTGATGCCATACTCCTCACACGTTTCAGGGGTCGGCTTGCACTGGTCAATCTCCAAAAGACTCTGCAACTACATTGTACAAAGTTCAAAACAGATGAAGGGTTTGGTTAGTAAGAAAAAGCTATCAAAAGATTTTACAATTGTTTTCTATATACTGTACAATGTCCTTCCTGGTTTGTAACCGAGGCTTTCTGCGCAAATGGAGATTAAAAGCGGTTCCCTCTCCCCATATCAATTCACAACTTTAACTATGAATGGAATCTCTGTCAGGAAGTATTAATACTGCAACTCATTCAAGGAAATCTGGTTGTAGTTTAGACTGTAGGAAGTACAATGGCATTAACATTGCATAATGAATAAACTCTTTATTCACCTTACCCTGACTTTGTAAAGTTTCTCATATGCAAGGAAAATATGGAAGTTGGAATGAAAATACAATAAAGGACAATTATTCAATTACACATTGTGACAATTTGAATTATGGCACCTAAATGGTTTTGTAATACATTAAACTTGACAATATATGTCATTTCTTTCTTCAACTTTCAGACAAAGATAGTAAGAAAGAAATAAGAGGATAAAGAGAGAGATAGAGAGAGGGAGAGAGAGATTAGGAGAAAGATAGAGAAACACAGAGGCAGGGACAAAGAGTGAGAAAAGAGAGAGAGAGAGAGAGAGAGAGAGCAAGAAAGAGCACCTTATTTACATACATGTACCTGTTTAGATCCAAAGACATTAGCAATGTTTTCCCTCATTGTTGAAGTCCCATTGGTAGACACAACCAAAGACTTCTTCCTGTCATTCAAAACAGTAACAGTTCATGAACATATATTATTTGTGGTGTACCACAAGGGTGCCATTATGCACCAGTTTAGAATCATCACTTGCTGTCACCTCCAAATGAAGGCATTTGGAGTAGTAGTCACTGATATTAGACCATTCGTGCAGAATCCCACAATGTGTGGTTTTGCCCACTAAAACTTTTGATAAAGAGCCCTATAAAACAAGCCAAATACATATACATGAGTAGAAAGAGCAAAAATTCCACACACACTGTGCTCATTTCGGTTGCATCAGTGTTAGTCGTTTGCTGCTGAAATTCTTTAAAGGAAAAATAGCACTAAATTGCTTAAATTGGCAATGTTACCGAAAGTGCAAGATCACTGCTTTTCCATGCAAATTGGTAACTTTTGAACTTCTCAACATATTTTCTGTCAATTTATATTCATTTCAGATATATGACTCTCTATATTAAGACAACTGCAGCAAAAGAAGAACATACTAGTGTTGCCTGATGTTGTCTGATTTAGAAAAAAAAGCAGATCAAATAAACCTTCAAAAATTTCCTGCTTTGAATGGGTCAAGAAAGGTGCTAGTCTTTACTAGGAACAGCACTATCTACATATGTAAATCCAGTAAAAGAAAGGGCAATACATAGAGTCAATCACTGTAGAAAATGCAAGGAAAGGGGAAATCTAGAAATCATCAAGAAATTGCTTACCCTTTCTCTGTTTGGTTTGTACAAGTTAGCTTGACTCCTGAAGCTATGATGCAGTATGCCTGTAAAACTTGAACCATCTTGGTAAATTCCTAGGAAATAGCAAACAGTAATGTCAATTTCATTCTTGGTTTATTACTCAAATTGTAAAATATGACAAGTTTTACAGGATCATTTCGTAGAACAACACATAGCTGGGCTAGCTATACAGCCATTTGGATTAAGAAGCCTGAGGGACTGACATGATGGCCCTGTACAAAATTTGAATGTTGGTCTTAGGTACTGTCTGATTTAGAAAACATATCATGGTTGGTAAAAAATTTCAGTGTATTCAATGTCCAAAAAAGATACTTGGCATAACTCCAAAGCACCTCAGGCAAATCTGCGTATTAACTCAGCTAGTGAAATTAAATGGCAAGTGTTCAGCTTAACTTGTGATGGTACCACATTAACTACATCGGCTATGCATCATCATGAAAATATCTATACAGGAAAGTTTAACCTATTGAACAGCATGAGATAACTTGGGCTAGAGTCTATGTAAAATGTGAGTTATACTGAAATCAGATTGTGCTCATTGGGCTAAGTACATGGCTGGATCAAGTCCTGTAATATGGTGGCCCTGAAGTACACTCAACAACAGGTCATGTGCGACTTGGATTTTGCGGCCAACTTTGTGCCACGGTCTCGAAATTCATGACCCGTGACACGAAGTTCAGGACCCGGATGTGTAATTCATGACCCGTGACGCGAATTTCAGGACCCGGGATGCGAAATTCATGACCTGGGATGCGAAATTCATGACCTGGGATGCGAAATTCACATCGCACATGACCTGCTGTCGTGTGTACTTCAGGGCCACCATATTGTAATGATCTCAGAGCAAACTAGATGCAGAGCCAGTGAATAATTATGGACCCTTAACCCACTGGATACGATTTGAGTTTGGTTTAACCATTGATCTGTATCACATGGATATAGCATTGTACGCACGGCTCTATGCGAGCATTTGATGCAGCCGCACAACCAAAATTAGGAGCACTACACTCAAACACAGTATGTGGCATCGCGTGGGGTATAGATCGGAACATCGTCTGCTATGTACAATACCAGTGTACTGCTATTCAAAAGATACATGATTTGATTTTTATTGGAAAAAAGACATCATACTGATTGTCCTTTCAAATTGCCCTTATGACTTGTAAGGGTACACTTGTTTTGCCTGATTTTGCAGTTAATTCGTCGAGAAGACCTCACAATGCTGAATTATATGATGCTAAAAATAATAAAATTGTACTGAAACAGTAAGCGGCAGTGTTTTTCTGCAAGCCCAAATATGGGGACGAGTCGCATTAAACATGATAGAGGGTGTTGCTTTAGCCACTGGCAGAGATCAATGGGTTTAACACACATTTTCTATAGACTCTAGACTATAGTTATCTTGAACCTAGTACTCAATGGTCTAATCAGTGATCTAGCTGGATAACTGCTATGTATGTGATGGAGCATGATCAGGTTTACCTTTTTCAAATTTCTCAAGAACTCCTTGTGTCTGACAGGAAGGGTTGAAAAGAGATTCTGAAGAGTCACTGTAGTACCTTGCTGCAAGCAGAGACAGAGGAAGAGAGAGAAAGAAAGAAAAAAAGTCTTTGTAGTGTATGGTGCAGATATGGACAGAAAAATAAGTGAGTCAGAGGGAGAGAAAAGGATAGTGAAAAAGGGGGTTCAGTTCCATGCAATGGATATCATTTGACCTTGTTTTCAATTTTTCTTTTAAAAGAAACTTAAAAGATTGAATAATACATGTCATGAATAAAAAGTGCCCCCTCCCCTTTGTTGTTACACCCCCTTCACAAACTTTTGACTTAATGAGCCCCATCCCCTAAAGCAATAACAACTTCTGAATTGTTTTTGCTTGTCATCTCTCTCTTTTACTTACTTTTTTTCTTACTGACTAAATTACCACCACATCCCCTTTTTTGATTGTCAAAAGAATTTTTTTAAAATTTGTTTGTGCCCCCCTCCCCAGAATGCTAGTTGTGCCCTTGTTCAAACCTACCTGTCTAGGACAAGGTCCTTGTTTAAGGATCTTGCCATCATGATCATACACCAGCTTAGTTCCCACTGAAGCAGACCGGTGACATGTCACTATGCTCAGATCACTGCCAATAAATCAGAGTATGTCATATGATGATCATGCGGTGAAACTGGTAACTGCTTATAGTGGTAATTATAACTTCCTTAGCAGACATATTTCCTGATATAATTTCATCAGATTGTCATTGAAAATATTGAATTAAAGCACTGTCCTCAAAGTAGTTTCTTAAAGGGGAAATTTTATCTGCAAAACTTCTTTCTCTGCATTGATCTCAAGAAGGCTTAACCTATTACCTGCTGGAATTGAGTTGCCTCTGTATTAAAACTATGGGAATTAAAGAGAATTCAGTAGTCAACAGGTTAAAAACTCTCTTATTTTAAGATTAACACTAACTTCTATGACAGATGCTTTCTGGTTTGCACTCTGTAAGGCACTGAGAAACAACACAATAAGAGTAGAAATGCTATGCAAATGAATCAATTTAATTGCATTGAAAGATAGAAAAAAAAAAAAAAAAACATTAACTGTCTTGCATATACTACAAAACTGTAATAGCCATATCCGAAATAAAGTCAAATGACAGACTAGAAGAAATGGTCTTTTTTTAAACCCCTGAAGTATGGGATTAACAGTGTGGAACCAGTGATCCCACCTCTGATCTAATCTAATTTAATTCAATCTAATCCACTCTACTGTAATCTACTTTACCTCACCTCATCTCCTCTATCTTCTCTTTTTCACATCTGATCCAATCTAACACATTCTACTTCAGTCTAATCCAATCCAATCTAATCTAATGAAATCAAATTAAAAACTGTATAGGCATAATCAAATCCTACCTCAGTGCACAAAGGGAGCTGAGAGCCTCTCCTCTAAAACCAAACGTATCTACGGTGCTCAGATCTGAAAAATCATGTAGCTTGGATGTGTGGTGCTTCAAGGCTGATAAAAATAAAAACAGAAATCAACCATTTTAAGGTGTTTGTTTGTTGGTTTTTTTTTTGGCAATATGCAAGTTGTAATGGAGGTGTACGATGCCTTTGTGCTAAAAGGCAAGACTTTCTTATGTCCCTCACCAAGGTTTGGGGTCAGGGTTAAGATTAGGATTTGGGTTAGAGTGAGAAAGAGAGGGAGAGGGGAGTTAAAGACGAGAGAGAAAGAGAGAAAGAGAGGGAGAGAAAGAGAGAGAGAGAGAGAGAGAGAGAGAGAGAGAATGGGAGACAGGGAGATATTTACAACATAGAACGTTACCAGAGCAAATACTTGAATAACTTTCATACTTTTCTTACTGCTATAAGAGATCTCTACTCTTATTACAGCAATTTTAATACAAAATAGAGTTTTCAAAGTATTTTGTTTAAAGCCAGGCAAGTCCAAGCTCTACTATGCCATACATTACCACAAACATGACAAAGAAAATGGAACATGATGGAGAATATATGAAGCATACACTACCAGTTTATCTGGTAGGCCTGTGTTTAAAGAAATCCAGATGAGTTCATTAAAATTACACTATAAAGCTTAAAGGCATTGGCTAACTTTGTGAGTAGCTGATTTAAAAAATTCTCAAACTAAGATGAAACATGCGTATGGTATGAGTACTTGTATTTGGACTCAAAAACCCTGAAACCAACCATAATTTGGAATGAAAAAGTGTAAGTTAGACGCAAACGGCGATTTTATTATCCTTCGTCTCACGAGACAATCACTAAGAGGACCACTTTGCTTGAAATTGAAAATGCTGTTATGTGCCCCCTGCAGTGTGATACGCCAATACACACAGTACGGTAAGGTGAGTCATACGTGCATGCGCACTCCTTATGTCTATTCTGTGCAACAGACCCTTGTATATTTTTCAAACATTGGTTCACATTTTTGATATTTAAAAATACTTCCTGTGGATATTATACTTTGAAACTTTCAGACTGGTATTTTTACATTATAACCCTTATGTTTATCTCATTTTCAAGTAACAAAACAAGATTTTTTAAAATCATAACAATGTTAACCAATGTCTTTGAAATTCAAGCTAACACATAATCCTACTTTCATTTATCAAAGTGATCTCTGTGATTTTTAAAGTCCGATTAAGTGTTCGTTTTTTTTACTCTGAATAATTGAATTTTCCACCGAAACCCAAATATGGTCATTGGTCGCGTGACGTAGGCGATGCATTTGCACTGCCCATGCGCACTTATTCTCTGTACATTCTCTATGCAAAATGCCGAGATGTCTAGCTTTTGGGTGTACAAATCACACCAGTTCTGCTCCTCAGAGAAAATTTTTGCAATCCCGAATCCCCTGACGGACAGGGAGACGTGTGCGGTGTGCCCGATGGATTAATGATATTAGAACGGACAAATTCGACATCAAAACTTATTAATTTTCGTAGTAAATGAAAGTGTGCGAAGACCACTTCAAGCCGGGATGTTGGCAGATGGCGGTGGATAGGGTGTGGGCGTTCGAAAGTGAAAGGCTACGAGCCACGAGAAATTGTAAGGTCTTCCCGTCGATTGAAATGGTCAGATTTAAAGGTCTTTACAAATTCTGAGGCTAACAAGTAGGCACGAGAAGCATAAATAAAATCAGAAATGATATGACTGTAGATCTACTAAAATTCAGGGGAAAAAAAAGGAACTACAGCGCGATATGAGATGATGAAACAAACAATGTGTACCTCTACTGCAGTGATTCACTCTCGCGCAATATGCACGCACTATACTATACTATCACTGCACTCGCAATCTCGCATCATCATATATGCATGCCTGCATAGCATGATGCGGTGCATCTGCTACGTTACTGGGCCGGGATGCAAACTGTATTGTGGATGAAAATGGGCTCGTACTAGAACTACTGTTTACAAAAGTTAATTGTTGACTACTCTGTAATCCTAAGGTATGTTGTGTAAAGGAATACATTTTCTAGCCGCTGAATTTTCTCTCTTTATCAGGACATGACAAACCCACTTGCCCGCTTGCCCGGGGCAAGTGAAAGTCACGGGCGGGCAAGCAAATGTAAAAATCACTTGCCCGATCGGGCAAGTGGTGATTTTTACAATAAAAAATATACGACATGAATAGCCTATGGAAAGGTGGAAAAATCACAATTTCCCCATAACCTCAAACCGGCGGAAACCCGAAAAACTAAAGTACAAGATTACCATGATTTATAGATAAGTTTATGGTCATTTACTGTCCGAAAATGGTCTGTGGAGGCTGCCATATTGAAAACAAAAACACGTTAATTCACCGCGAGCGAGGTGTCAATTCCACTAGATCCCAAACTGACTCGACCACACAAGACTCGCATCAAATACGATATCGAACTTGGCCCGAATGATTTCATGCCCACCATAAAATTTAATCAGAAGGGCACTAACGAACAAGCTCTTGCTTGCAAGTATGAATGTCTATTTTTTAATGATGTCCATTCGTTTTTCATTCATTTCTTCTTCAAAAATATCTTCCGTTTATTTCTCTTCATGATTACGTGTGAGCTCCTTCGCTCATAAGTACAGTTACGCCAGGGCTAAAATAGTGCAATTGCCTCAAGTAGTTTTCACCCACGTCCGCATACAGTGCATATAAATGCTTTTCCCGCCTTGGCTGTTTCATTTGTAATGGCAAGATTCGATTGGGCCAGAGCTAAAATAACTCAGTTTATAGGTCGTACTCGATGATTAAAAACGACAATTGGAGGTGTATTCGAGACATTTTAGCGTAATAAATTAACATCACCATACCTTCAAACTTTCAAATGTAAAGATTATTTGTTAATTTAGCCATAATTACACATATTGGGGGATATTTCTTGAGTTGAAGTGATGTTTCCGAGTAACTCATAGTCTGGAAATTTTAACATTCGTGCAGACTAGAGATTTTATCGGGCATGCATACGAGAAATTGAAACTTGAAACGTGTACGTTCCAATCGACTTTAATGTCACAATTGAGAATATGCTCGACAAAGTCACATTTATTCAGTAGGAATTACACAATGAAAATCGGGACTTATTGTTCTTACATCTGGTTTAGTTGATTTTTAGTGCATTTGTCTTGTAACTAAGTTTATTCCAGGCGCTCGATATTTCATGTATTGAAATCTGGACGC
This sequence comes from Echinometra lucunter, assembly GCA_029962745.1. Taxonomy (NCBI): domain Eukaryota; kingdom Metazoa; phylum Echinodermata; class Echinoidea; order Camarodonta; family Echinometridae; genus Echinometra; species Echinometra lucunter. The sequence goes on along the minus strand of CM057155.1, from coordinate 17,192,126 downwards.
CTGGCCGGACCCCAAGAAAAAAATGTTAGTGTGGAGCCCTAGCTGTTTTACCTCTATTTATTTTTTTTCTAACATTATTCTAGATCTACATGAAGGGAAACCGCAGTTATTTTTTTCTTGAACGGTTTTTAAACATTTTGCAAAAAACCTTAAATGACTTACGCCCTATTCAAAATGATATTTACTAAAAAAAAAATGATAAAAACAAAGGAAATAAAAAAGAAAATTCGGGCAAGTTGTTATTCCTTCCGCGCAACCAATTTTTTTTTTTGTAGAGGCCTGTCTTTATGATCCATGCTTACAGAAATCACCTAGACTTCTCCTTTAATCCTGTAAAGGGCTTTATCTACAAACACTAGTTGCTTCATAGGGGTGCTGGCCTTATACTCACCTTTCATGATTTGTACTTGTTTTATATTGCCAAATGAACTGAACTGAACTGAACTGAACTGAACTGAACTGAATTGAACTGAATTGAATTGAACTAGATTGAATTGAATTGAATTAACTAAATTGAACTGAACTGAATTGAACTGAATTGACTGAATTGAAGTGAACTGAATTGGACTGAATTGAATTGAATTGAATTGAATTGAATTGAAATGAATTGCATAGAAAGGAAATTAATTGAAGTGAACTGAACTTTTTACTTACTAAGTCCTGAGAAATTGGATTCCTCTACTCCAGACCCGTTGTCAGATACCTCCAGACTCTCACTACCATATTCCTTCAATTTGATTTCTAAGGGAGAAAAAATGTTCACACTTCCATGAAAGAGAATAGAAACTTTAAGAAGAGATTACAAGCAAAGAACACAAATTGCTTGAAAAATGGCCAACACCTGAGAAAGCAAAAGGCCAATATCAAGATCTAATTGTATGCAAACTTTAAGTTAAAAAATAAATTCTTATTAGTTTTCAAAAAATTAATCTCTCATACAAGTGCATTTTTGTATGAATTATTTTCTTATAATATGCATTGGGAAAGAGCACGAGAAAATTTTGTATTGGTAGATTATCAAAATATCCTAAACAACTGGTGAATGACATGTATCTCAGCCTCATGACAGATTTTTCGCAAATTTGTTAAGATACATGTAGCTAACATCCGTTCTTCAAGAGATATCAAACTTTTTTATCAATTGTCTAAGTTTCTTAAGCTGATATTTTGATATAGTAACCCGATTTTATCAAAAGGACTAGATTAGGATGAGAGTGCTTTTTGAATTATTTTAAAATGTGGGGGTTTTTGTAGTTTGGTTTGACTTCGACTGAATTGCAAGTCAAGTAGCAGGTATCAACCACGTTTTCATCATGATTCTTAAAATATTGGTCACATCCCAAGAAAAATCAGATTAAAAACTTTGGATGTCTCAGAATATCAGCATGATTTCTTTAAACCGACTTTCTTTCGTATGTATATTTGTTTGATAATCCCGAAGAACATAGCAGTCTTGAGCTCTTTTACACTATGGGGGAAGGGGGGGGGGGGTGGGGGTTGGGGGGGGGGGGAGGGGAATAAAATCTCTTCAGCACTATTATTTGCAGCATGCAGCATGACTCAGATTTGATTTGGAATACTGGTCAGGGAAAAGACTGGTCTTCATTACTAACTTGATGCTTACCAATGATAGTAGCTCCTGCATCCAAGCTGTTCTCCACAAGTTCTTTGACAGCTGTGGCAAGGTTTAAGACAACCTGACCAGAGCAGATTTGATGGACTGAACGCCGGTCAATGGCCTTCACTTTTCCAGCTGCTGCCATATTTGCCTTTGCTGTGGAAGATACCATTAATTTTAGTTTTAACATTTAAAGGGAAGTCCACCCCAGAAGTTTTACTGTTTCAATAAAAGGAGATGAATTTGAAAAGCATTTTAAAAAAAGAAATGAGCAAAATCAGTCAAAGAATTAGAGAATTACACTCACTTATATTTTCTAGTAAATTACTCTCAGCTCTGCAAATTGGCAACACTGATGACATCATATGTGAGCAGCTTTCTATTCACTTTGTACATGAAATTTCACATTTTCTCAATTTTCTTGGAAGTTACACATTTTCTCACCCCATAGTCAAAGTATGTTATATAAAAAGCAATTCTTCTGAACATACATTGACTATGGGGGTTAGAAAATGTGTAACTTCCAAAAAAATTGAGAAAAGGTGAAATTTCATGTACGAATGAATGGAGAGCAGCTCGCATATGATGTCATCAGTGTTGCCAATTTGCAGAGCCGAGAGTAATTTACTAGAAAACATAAATGAGTGTAATTTTCTTATTCTTTGACCGATTTTGCTCATTTCTTTTTTAAAATGCTGTTCAAATTTAACTCCTTTTATTGAAACAGTGAAACGTCTGGGGTGGACTTTGCCTTTAAAGCCAACCGCACACTAGACCCTATACGATCCGACTGCAACCCAATTTTCAAACAAATCACATTTTGCATTAAATATGAAAGTTTACACAAGTAAAATTATCTTATTTGAAGTTCGAAATAATGATAGGAATACTAAAATCAAAATTTTGGCTAACTGCAAGCCTTGTGGTCGGTTTAACGGCCAAATCGGCTTCAAATCATTGCTGATCGCAAGATTGCCATGATATGACGCCATTACGATTTGGAATTGAGTTCACTTTATTCCCACAGGGAGGCTCGCAATAGCCTGAAATTTTGATTTTAATATTCACACGACTATTTGGAACTTTGATCATGAAGATTTACATGTTTGAATGTTCATATCAAATGCTATAATATAATTTTTTCCAAAATCAGATCGCAGATGAATCGTACATAGTGTGCGTTGGGCAAGGTGCGTGTCCCTCATCCTCTGTATGACTATGAATAGTATGAGACTAGATTCTATACCTCAACTATGTTCGTTACTACACACAAAGTCGAAATATAGAAATGGTGCTATGACTGCCCGTACCCATACCCGCCCCCCCCCCCCCAAAAAAAAAACATTCAAGTTACTTACAGTTACACTCAGTTAACTGTTACTCCTGTTACTTGTTAACAGTCGAGTTACACCACCTCATTTCAATGTGTGGGACTGTGCTAAAAATGATGGGCCTCATTCCTACTGCGACGACGGTAGATCTAACGTTAAGTTACTTTTCGAACTCACCCAACAACAGAATGGCAAAAAGGAAAGACAAAATTACCCACCTTACACATTCACACAGCTTGACAGTCCTCGAAGCCCGTTTGTATCAGCACACGACACTTCATCTCTTTGCATCTCAAAATCTTGAAATCCCGCTTCCACTTACTAGTCTAATTTCCAGGCGCTACATGCTATGCTATGATAAGGGCACGGTGCGACCACGGGTGCGACTCTACAAGAGTCCTAGACCCGTCACCCCGCCCCCCCCCCCCTCCACTTTATTCTACGGCCCTTCTCCCCGATACAGCCATAAAATGAGGAAGCAAGGGGAAGTAATCTCCATATTTTTTCAGCATATTAAAAAATGCTTGGAATTTTAGACTAGCTTCACCACAAACTTGATCAAGCTGCAAAAATACAAACACCCTAAAAGTTTACTATGATTTAAAGGGATATTCTTTTCAATGATACCAATCAAATAGGTATTAAATGTATAGAACTCTTCCAAGGAAATGCACTAAAATATTTCCCTTCTCATCATTCTTCTTCAAAAACAAGGAATAATTCATGCCCAAAGCGGTTAAGATATGGCGCTTTTATCAGATATTGTCACTTATAGGCCTATAATTGGCTGATATTCAACTTATTTACCGCACACTTCCTGGGAGGGTCCAGTTTTAAAGTCCGCTCATTCATGGAGGATCAAGTATCTGGTTCTTTGTTCCTTACAAAATACCTTCAGATAACAATAGCTCTCATTTCCATTTCACTATCTATATGCCACAGAGTTGCGAGTAACTTGAAAACAACAAAACAAAACAAAAACAAAAATATCACAATGAGATTCTCTTTTAAATATATTCACATATTTATTCTTGCTTTTACGGGGCTACACATTCATGCATAGATAAATAAAGCACACGTTTCTATCAGCCGGTATATATGTTTGCATTAATGCATTGATTATTAGATTAGCATCATCCTTTACACTATGTCAAAAAAAGGAACTCAATACTTTTCACAAACAAAAGTAAAGCATAGAGGAAAGCCACAACTTAAATAAGTGAAATTATATATAATTCCAAGGTTCCTTTTCGCTTGTAAGCTATAAATCAAAGTTCATAAATGACCATCAAACATTGCAGATGCAACTTGCAAAAAGATTGAATGGATATAATCAACCTTTTAGACCATATTCAATAACCATTAATATTGGAGTTCACTTTGTCAGAAATCTGCTGAACTTCTTTACAAGAATACAATACTAAAACACATAATTTCATAATCATCTCATTTCATTTTTTTTTACACACACTAAATCAATATCTATTTTTTCACTTTCATGTTTTTTTATCATTGTTTAATTTGTAGAAATGTTAGTGCTTGGAAACAATATGTTTATTAAGCACTATATAAATTTCATCTTTAATCTTCATTATCATCATTATTATTACCTCACCCTTTATTGCTCAATTGCACTGCCTATACGGCCTTACAGCTTCTCACACAGCAAACCATTCTGTAATATGAGCTGTAGTACTGAATACCTAGCTATCAAAATAAATACTGAATACACACTTCAATCACACTGCATGCTATATACATCGAAATATATACGTGAGTTACATCGTAAAATAGACCTCATATTCAGCCGCAGCAATAAGGAGCTGACTTTGGTGGCAAGCTATGTGCATATCAGAACTTTATCAAAAAGTGAAAGATGAAAATATGAATAAGTTAAAAATCATTGCTAAAGAGTCTATTTCATGCACAGAATCAAATTTGTATATATCATATGCATGCATTTTGTCAAATATATTTGCGATGTATTGGTACTAAAATTAAAAAAAAACAATAACAAAGTTTGATGTTACCATTTAGGGTTGTTACCGGATGTTTTCCAGCTAGACTGTACCAATCATGCACCCAACAAAATTTTGCACTGTTATCCCATTCATGACAGAGGGTCCACATTTTGTGGTTTGGCCCAATAACTTTTGATGCAAAGCGCTAAAAATCATATCAAATACATGAGCAGAAAGAGCAAAAAATTCTACACATACTGTGCCCATTTTGGTTGCATTAATATTCGTTGTTTGGTGCTGAAAATTTTTGAAAGGAAAATAAGCATTAAAATCCTTAAATTGGCAATGTGATAGAAAGTTTAAAATCACCGTTTTCCTCCTGCAAAATGGCAACTTTTTGACTTCTCATACTTCTCATCATAATTTCTGTCAATTTATATTCATTTCAGATACATGACGTTTTATAAGAAAATGTAGCAGTAAAATAAAAATGTTGGTTTACCAATTTGAAGAATAAAAGCTGATCAAATTAGGCTTTAAATAATTCCTGTCACGAATGGGTTAAGTTAGGGGTTCCATGTCACTATACTATACAAAAATAAGAGCTTCAATTATTACTCCTATAAAGGGAAACTGTGAGTTCAAACATCTATCACTTAACTTGAAAAAGACTAGAAAGTAGACTAGTTGACTTGGGCATGAATAAGGGTGTTTACAGAAGGAAAACTGGATATATACATCCTTATTCATCTGAACACTGAAATGCAGTTGGAATATCCTGAATCCTGATCAACAACAATTTGCCACATTTTACATGAAAACATGATATATAAAAAAGATAATTGGAAATAATGCCGACTATGTCAAGGAAGAGGAAATGTATCTGGTTTCAAAGCAAAAGTTAGCTAAGTGAAGTACCATCGAGCTGAATGAAAGTTTTAACACAACCACAGTTACAAATAAATGAAAATATACCTTGGGAAAATCAATGAATTATAGTTCCTTGTTGCATTAGATAGTAATTAAATATACTGAAGTTCTGATAGATGTTATTTTGACTTCAATAGTATGTTTTTAGTGGTTTGCATAAGTGCATGACAGCATAAAAACTATATTCATATACCAAATATCAGAATTAATGAATTCAAACTATTCAAAAAAAAAAAAAAAAGACCTTTTGAAGAATCTAATAATCTTCAGATTCTGTTTTTCAACATGATACATTAGAGTTTGGAGAAAGTATGTATGTTTTCCCCCTGGGATGGAACATACTTCATATTACCATTCTGATATTTTTAAAATTCAAATAGTTTCCAATCTTGAACAAACTCACCTTGTAAGTGCTGAATATGTCACTGAATTTTCCTTATACTGGAGGGTGTTTCATAAAGCTGTTCGCAAAGTTACGAATGACTTTACGAACGACTTAAATATGGCAAGCCAAATAGGATTCTCAATCATTATAAATCGCATCAGCTAAAGATACAATATGCAGACATAGGGTAACATTACTATTGTTTACAATCATTTTTATTGCGAAGTATATCTTTTGCCACAATTTAATTCAGATTATGGGAAGTGCAGTCACACTTTGTTAAAATGTCAGGAAAAACTCTGGGCATCCCATTTGGCATTTCATACTCAAGTCGTTAGCAAAGTCATGCGTAACTTTACGAACAGCTTTATGAAACACCCCCCTGCTTACTCTACCAAGGTACATCATCCAACATTATATTATATCTCAACACAGCTGAGGTGGGCATACTTACTTGAAGATGCTTTTTTTTCAATGAAAAACATGCCTTTGGTCAAACAATTAAATAAACTATGATAAAAGAATGAATTTTCATAATGCATACTCACATTTGTACTGATAAAAGCTGTATTGCATATTAAATGAATAAATAAATAAATAAATAAATTAAATAAACAAATAAACAAATGAATGAATAAATTAAATAAGCAAATAAAGAAAAGAATAAAAAAACAAATAAATAATAAATGAATAAACAAACAAATAAATATTTAACAAATAAATAAATCAATCAATTAATTGAGTGAATAAATATTTCATACACTTTATTTTTCAGAACCTTTAAATTCATGTTCCGAGATCAATTTGGAATAAAATAGGAGGTGCACTTGTTACATAATTGGATTCAGAATTTTCACAGCAGTGTCTCAATGCACTATAAATTTCAATCTGTGATTTATCATGATCAATTTAAACATTACTGATTTCGGTTTTAGTACACGGGAAAACAAATGCTGTCCTGATGACAATGAATAAGAGCCCCAAATAATTTGGAACTTGTGAACTCTGTACATCTCTCAGTCAATATAGAAGTTTAAATAAGTAGAAAAACATATACACAGAAAATAAAACTGTTAGAACAGTCTTCCCGAATGGGTAATGAATATCTTGTGCCTATATTGAATATGGTAGTCCCTAATTTCTCTCCATGATTTCTGATTTTTTTTTTCTTTTACTGGCTAACAACATCAAGTGGAAGGCATTTATATCTCATACTTATATTAAACAAAAAGTTAAGTATTAAGCAATGCACAACATAGCAAGATGTAAAACCTGGAAGAAAGCAAGAAGAAAAAAATGGCATTCCTATGCCCACAAAATAAAAGTGAATTGTGTGTCATACATTTGTTTTCCTTAGGATAGAATGTTTTCACAATCAAAACCATTATTGTAATGATTACATCTTTTCAATAGAGCATTTGGTTGTAAAACATATGCTCAGTCATTTTAACACAGGGCTCAATGCAAGCAGGTCCTAAAATTTCAATCTGGACACCCTACAACCCACAGTAACCCACAGTATCAAGCCTATGGAAATAAGAGAATTTAGTAGCCAACAGGTTACGATCTATCCTGAAAGATCACTACGATTCACTGACCAACTGCAGTTTTCCGTAGACAATTCCAAAGAGTTCTTTCAAGAACTTCTCCAAAAGAATATGATTTATTTTTTTCTGAAGTGGATCTTTTCAAAGAGAGAATATCAGTCCTTCTAAGGACTAGCTTAGAGTCAGTCCCCAGTTTTCCGTTTTTCTAAAATGCAAATTCCGTGTTCTTCGGTGTTCTAATCTTCAAATTCCATGTTCTTCGGTGTTCTAATCTTCAAATTCCATGTTCTTTGGTGACATACACGAGACAAATGACAAAGCAATTGTAAATAGTAAAAATCTAAAAAAACCCACCAAAAACATGTAAGTTACCCAAATATATACGCACTGCATGCAGTATAGGCCTACATGCAGACGCAATTATTGAAGCTTCGTGGACACACGCTAAACACTGCGAACAGGTTTGATCCAGATTTTCCGCTGATGCAGGGTTTTGTATTATTGGATTTTGCTTTGTTTTTTGGTTTTTTGCTGCATTTTTCGTAATTCAAATTTTTTTTTGCCTAAAAAATTGTGTTTTGCGTGAAATTCCGTGTTCTTCCCGAATTCTGTGAAATTTTTCTGTTTCCTTATTGCGGAAAACTGGGGACTTTAGACGAACCCTACACGGTGTCATCAAAAATTCAGTGTTACGTTAAAGGCAGTGCTGAGCTATTCATCTGAATCCTGTGATGCCACCAAAACCTGGTTTATGGTCTCTGCATGGATGCTTGGGAATGTGCCACCCCCAATGCTGGCTTGGAGAGAGTGCTGGTTCCAGACGACCATCAGACCGTCCGCTCCGATAGAGGAGAGTTTGGTCACCGCCTCTCTGCTGCCAGTGTGAATGCGGAGCTCACTAGGGGATGCACATGATATAGAGAGAGAGAGAGACACACACACACACACACACACACACACACACACACACACACACACACAGTGAGAGACATAGACAGAGAAAAAGAGAGAGCTTTCTCATCAATTCCCGTAACTGAGGAAAGAATGCAGAGTGTAAGACAGTAGCAGATTTGGGGGAAACAACTCACCAAAGTAAGTCTACCCCTTTTGAACAGAACCTCAACAGGCATACCTTCAATATGCAACAAAAAAGCCCCCCATCAATTGTCCAATTTTTCATAATTGTGCCCTCCAACCCATGTCCTTTATAAAACTCAGAATCCATCCCTAGTACAAGTATACAAATTAATACTGAAACTGTCAAAGATATGTGAACATATCTAACTATAACATTCTAGTTAAAGTTTGGAGTCTAGCGCCATCTGTCATGCATAATTATTATAGGAAATTACCTACTTCTCAACTTTGGTAAATTTTCGTCCTTTTGAAAATGCATTTAAAGTACAAAAATTTGCATATTTCTTTTAGCTAGAAACAAAGGGATTTAAAAGAGCATGATCATTATTCCGGCAGAAATTTAAGAAGTTTTGAGGTTTTAAGGCTTGTAGGAGAAAAGTCATGAATTTTATTGTTATCTTAAGTGTTAAATGTAAAAGGTCCCACAAAATTAGTTGATAATTCATGAAACCCGGTTGTCATATTCACATGCTAAAAATAAAATCCATGAAATAATCAACGTCACTGACACAGAGCTGCCAACCCCAATTAGGAAAAAATCCTATTCTTCATTTCTTTTTATCCTATTTTCAAGCCAAAAATCCTATTTGTTTCAAATTTCGAAGCATCCAACAGTATAAAGAATCATTCTTACAAATTTCAAAAATCCTATTTCAATGGGAAAAATCCTATTCAGTGTCATATTCCCCTTAAAAATCCTACTAAATAGGATAAAATCCTACTAATTGGCAGCTCTGCTGACAGATGAAATGCCAACACTTAACCAATCATGCTAAACAGAAAAAAAAGACAAAAATAATAGATAAAAAAAAAGGAAGAAGAAAAAAGGAGAAAATATCTTGAAGATACTCACACTATAGAATTCTGATGAATGGAGGTTTTCTTAGAGTCATCTTCAGTAGTAGCCTTCTTGTCCAAATTCTGGAACAGTGACATGGCACTGGATGACAGGGAAGAAAAACAACCAGGGGAGCGTTTCATGAAGAGTTTTGTCGGTGATTTTCACTGACTAATTTGCTTTCAGCCAATCTGGGGGGCGTTTCATGAAACAATTAGTCGGTGGTTTTCACCGACTAATTTGCTTTCAGCCAATCAGATGCGAGGACTTTCAGTAGCTTATAACATTTGTCAGTGATTTTCACCGACAAAACTCTTCATGAGACACTCCCCAGATCTAACACTACATGTCCGATGTACAAAGCAAAGCTGGGAGCATATATTTTACTTCACCCAGAAGATATCACTATGAACATGGCGGACAAAGAAAGCGGACAAAATAAGCAACTTCTCATTCTACCCTTCACAATGGTTCTGGTAGTCAAAAGAACATCCCTGCACAGCTATCATGTGTAATCATGTAGTTCCAGGTGAATATGCATGTGACACCTGTTCCACATATTTCAGACAATAGCTGTGAAGGGATGTTCTTTTGACTACCAGAACCATTGTGAAGGGTAGAATGAGGGGTTGTTTATTTTGTCCGTCATGTTCATAGTGTATGCTAATCATTTAGAGCTAGAGACCACATATATGATAAAAATATATTCATGATTCAGAGTAAAAAGCCATAAAACAGAAATGTCATAATAATTGCAGCATTACACATTTAGCACTATCCTCTATACTGAATCACTTACGTTACTTTCTCTTCAGTTCTTTTGCGGGAGAAACCAACTCTTCCCTCAAAGGTAATGTTATTGCTGTCGTCAACGGTGAATCGTAGCAACCAGCAATCATGACCCTGAAGATTACGAAGCAAAAATAAAAGACAGGATGTCACATTTCCAACTTTAACGCAGATCACTATTAAAATTGCAAGATTAGCCTCATATCTGAGATTTCTAGAAGAAATAAGACTTAGGATTAAGGAGCTCTAACAAAGGTTACAATTAAAGGTTGTTAAGTTTGCAAGTCTTTCCCTTTGAATTACTTGCCATTTAACGGTTAAATGTCTCCATCACAAGCATCATTATCATTATAACCATCATTATCATCCTCCTCCTCCTCCTCTTTTCCTCCTTCTCCCTCCTCCTCCTCCTCCTCCTCCTCATCACAATCAATATCACCAACACCATCATCACATCATCAGCATCATCACATCATCACCATCATCACATCATCACCATCATCATCATCATCATCACCATCATCATCATCATCATCATCATCATCATCATCACCATCTTCACCTCACCAAGTTCATTATCATCATCTATCTCTCCTTCTCCCTCTTCTCCCCCACCCCCTCATCCTCCTCCTCCTCCTCCTCATCATCCCCAATCATCCATTACCAACATCATCATCATAATCACAAAGTAGTTCTAAATATTTTACAAGAAGAGCTAATGAAGACAACTGGTTAAAAGTTTCCTATTTGCACAAAATGAACAAACCCCTTGCATAAAAATAAATAAATAATTCTTACCCCAGCCACAATACTGTCTGGCCCCACCCATTGGAGGCTGAGACAGGGAAGGTTCTTGAGTTTAGTTTGGCTCACAGCAAACTCGGCAGAAGCATTCACCATGCTAATAGTACTGTCATGGCTAACCCAGGCCAGGCGGTTGCCACTCGCATCAAAAGAGACACTGTGAACCCATCCACCTAAAAAATGACAGAGATATTCAGATAGAAACTGATTGCAGATGTTGGTATTAGAAAGTATGCACAGCCAGCAAGCAAAGCACTATAATCAAGATCATGATCATGATCATCATGTATGGAAGTGATGAATATGATAATGAAAATGATGATACTGAAGGGGAGGAGGAGAAGGGGGAAGGAGGAAGGGGAAGGAGGAGGGGGAAGTGGAGAAGGAGGAGGAGGAGGAGGAGAAGGATATCAATTTGATGATGATGGTGATACAATGACGATGACGATGATGATGATGATGACGATGACGACAATGGTGATGATAATTTGCAAGCTGGCTTGTATGCAAACAAGCTTTGGAATGCGAGGATCCAATGCAAAGCAAAGGAAAATATTAACTGTATGGTAATTCTCCAAAATCCAGACTAGCTGAACTCATAGAATTGAACTAAACATCAGGCAATATGAAATGACTTTGATTAGTTCAGGTCAACTGAGAATTGACTAGCACCTACTCAGCAGCTGTTCAATGAAGATAACAATCATATTCATCAAATCAAATTAAATATACTACCTCATTAAGATTTATTTCATGTTACAATACTGTTTGATAGGGCAATGAAAGGTGTACATCAAATCATCAATTTATCATGGTATTACAAAATCTTCTGCTACCAGCTTCATTTTGCCAGGCCAATGAAATTGCACATCTTTGTATCTAAAGCAAACAAAATACCATCCAATTACTTAGAACATATGCAACCACATACCACTTCCTCCAAACTCCATAAGACATGCACCTAGAGGCAGCTTTGATCCCCACACATTACCGCTTGGTTTCGCCTCAATATCCTTCACATAAGCAGAGAAAACCCTGCGAAAACAAATAAATAATACAGCAAACAATAAATGTAAAGTTCTGAATTCCTTGAAAGATACGATACAAAACAGGGGATAAAACAACTATGACTTAGTTTGATATGGACATAAGAGGGATGCCATTGTGGTTGTCAATTTGCAGTTGCCCAGCTTGTTTGCATGTTGATTCTGCATATGTAGATAGGAAATCTTTGTGTTAACTTCAAGTCTTGTAAAGTGCACTGACATACTATCATTACTACCTGTATTACATGAAATACATAATTCACATCATGCATGGGTTAATTCTCTCTACCGCAAATATGAGATTCAACAGTTGAGGGCGACATTTCCCGCATACTGTGCAGGTCAGCACATGCGAGGATACAAATCCTGTACCAACGATTTGACAAGATTTCTCCTGGCTTCCACAGAAAATGTACAGCCAGGTTAACGAATCCCCCATTTGACAAAAACATTGTTCAGGTTTCATAAACTCTCCTGACAATTTTATTAGATCTATGCAGGTAGCATCACAATTTGTTGCTTGCATTTTCTAGGCTCAATAACTTTAATTTTTTATGGCACTTGTTAAGACTTGACACATTATATCTGCATGGAAACCAGAAGTGCGTTTGTCTGCACCGTGTGTGGGAAATATCGCCCTCTACTGTTGAATATATTTGCGGTAGGGAGAATTAAGAGCCGACTATTTCACAATCAATATTACTCAAGATAGTAAAACTGACCTGACTTTGAAGTCAGTTGAACCACAAGCAAGGAGAATGTTGTTGGGATGCCAGTCAATGGTGGTCACGGTTGAACGGATTGGCTTCTTGATGTGTTTGCTTACCCACCTAACAAGATGAAATAAATGTATTTTAAATAAGATATTATTTCAGAGCTTTACACTAATAGTAATAAGATTTCCACTCAAAAATTGCAGTCACTGAAAAAGAGTTGGGAGAATAAAAATCAGCACATTTGGGCCTAATAAATCAAAATTACACAAATACATGGCTTAATTCTTCCTTGTTGAAAATAATCCAGAAAAGAAAAGTGTTTATACTGTATGATTACAGCTCTGCAAATACGCCAAGTTCAAAACCAAAATTTTGTATCAGCTAATTTCCCTTAGTCAAGTTTTTAGTTTCGTTTATCAAATCACAGGTCACAGTTTATTTGATTTACAAAATAATATTCTAGTCTCTAATTTGTTCTAGCATGAAGCTCGCAAAGTAAACAGTGAATGAATGCAGAGAAAGGAGAAAGACAATTAGAAAAAAAAGCAATTTCAATATACATAACCTAAAAAATGAATGGGAGAAATGGGAGGATCAGAGGAGAAAAGACGCTGAGCGGAAAAGATGCTAAAGGCTGCGTTCCAAATTGGCTCTGACTTTTGATAAGGTGCCTTAAGTCTAGGGATGCATCTTGAGTCACTTAAGTAGCACATAAAAAGGCATTAGGATTGAAAAATTCTTTACATATGAAATCTGGTCGATCAAACTCCATGCTATAATGCATAATGTATTCACATCAAAGTCAAAGGCCCGAATTCACAAAGCTGGTTTCAATTCAGACCATGGTTTATGCAGATTTCATGGTAAATTAAATGTCTGCTTGATTTCTGTATATATGAAATCTGGTCAATCAAATTCCATGCTATAATGCATAATGTATTCACATCAAAGTCAAAGGCCGGAATTCACAAAGCTGGTTTAAAATTAGACCATGGTTTATGCAGAATTCGTGGTATAAGTGCGCTTGATTTACCATGCATAAATTTACATAAATCATGGTCTAAACCATTATAGTAACTGGCATGAATTTAGCGACCATTTCCAAACACGTACATTTGCTATTGGACCTTACCTAGTGTATGCGATGAATCAAGCACACTTATACCATGAAATTTGCATAAACCACAGTCAAACTTTAAACCACCACAGTGAGGGACCAGTCTTACCAGTCATGGTCCTCATCAAAATAGCAGATGGAAATCAGTCTGGAACCACTCCCAACAGCAAACTTATTCTCTGGTGATAAAAGACAAGTTTTCATTTTGGAGCTGAAATACTGCCAGTAATGACTTAAGCACATGCAGGCAAACAGCTGATCATAACGTGGTTACAATATGACATACAATCACTCAGGGTAGAAGGTAGTTAGATCATGGTTTAAAAAGAAGCTTTTCCCTGGTGTTAAAGTCAAAACCAAAGGTCTTGAATAGCCTAACAATCGCAAAAGGGTCTATCAATCTTGAAACAAATAAAAAAAAAAAAAAAAAACATACAAACATACAAATTAACAAACGAATAAAAGAGGCAAAGTCATTGTGTGAGAATACTTGACTGTGTTTTGATTCATTTCCATAAAATGAAATCAAATAGATCGATCTGCAAGTTGTGAAACAAGGTCATATACCCGACAGGTTTGAGATACCTTCAGTATACAAAAATAATTGAAACACTTAAAGAGAACAACAGAATTCATGACTTTTCTCCTACAGACCTTCAAACTTCAAAACTTGTGAAACGTCTCTTGGACAATTCATAATACTTCAGTAATGATACTGCTATCAGTATTCAATACTAAAAAAAAATCATCTTCATATATTGCATGGGATCTTTGAAATGGCAAACCTGACAGATTCAATTCCTCACCCAGAGGTGACCAGTGAACACAGGTGGCAGCACGGTTGATACGCAAGATAACAAGAGAGGGTTTCCACTCATCATTGCCATTCAGAATCCAAACATAGGCATTACGGTCCTAGGAAGAGGAGTACAAGAGGTCATCAAAGTTTGATTTAGTTGTGTGAGTGTGCAATGGCCAATGTGCAAATACACATAATGCACGACCATAGGCACTAGAACTAGGACAGAGGACAAGGATGGGGGATGGAGGCAGCGGAAAAGTATTGTAAGTGAACAATGCTCCCTCATTGTCTGTCTCACAGTTCTGATGCTACTGTGAATGATTCAATATTAACAGGTGACCAGGCCCCCCCACGGGACTTAATGCATACACCCTAGAAGATATCAATTTGGACCTTCACAAAACAGTACATATGTAGGGCCCCTTGGAATGTCTTAGGACCAAAATCAGCATGCCTGCCTGCTTGCCCCATGCAGTCAAACTAATTGAACGGATAAGTTTAACAGATCTTGTTGACGAACAAAAACTTATTTCACTTGGCTGTTTCCAGAAAAAGACAAATTTTACAAACTACAATGACTCAGTTTTCCATATAAATGCTAACTGATAATGTTTTAAGTCTATATCTAGTTGACCTTTGATATCACATGGTAATCCCTGAAGTACATAAAAAACAAAAAAATGCATTATTCGTGAATTCATTCGACTGAATACTCACAGATCCACATGTGACAATCATGTTACTCTTGGGGGCCCAATCAACACTGGTCACTCGTTGGGTATGCTAGAAATAAACAAGGCATTAGAGTTTACAGAATGTACAATCGATTTCAAACAGTGAAAATCAAAGAAAAAAAAGTGATGAATTATTACACTGTGTTTTGATAAGCCCTGATTTCAGTGAAGGTTCACCTCATTAATTTGATTTTAAATACTTATTTACACAACAGCATTAGAGTAATTGCCTTCAATGATGCAGGTTAGTGGGCATATGGTCAGATCCTGGTTGCAACACATACACTGAAATGAGAGAGACCTCTCTTTTAAGCTAGCATTTTGTGCATTTAAAGTAGGAAATTAGAGAATGAATCTCCCTTCACCAACATTTTGGACAAACAGTTCTGGAGCCTTTTACTTTTTTACAATAATAGAAAATCCTGGGCTGAAGGGAGGGGGGGGGGGGGGGGGAGCAGCTTCATGAAATATGTTTGCAAAATACTTTTGGGGTGACACACCCCCCCCCCCCCCCCCCAAAAAAAAAAAAAATAATAATAATAATAATAATTCTTTGACTGTTGAAGATAATAGGTCAATCTATGAAAAGAAGTGAATATACCGAGTACCTACCTCACTGAGGGTATGTGTTTTCTCCCATCCTTCCTCACTCTTTTGATAGATGTCAACCAAATTGCCGTTAGCAGAAACTGCTATTTCTATACAAAAAAATCCATTATGCTATATTATAAAGAATGACATCACTGCACCATTTTTGTTTTCCTTTTTTTTAAATAGGTATAAATAAAAAGCCTTCCTTTATACTTCCATTGGTTTTAATAATATTAATAAAAAAACCCACTTTGAACAAAGATCAATGTAGAGTAATGGAGATGCAGATTGTACATGTGTATGGATAACAAAGATAAAGTGCTAAAGTATCAAAACATTGCAAAGACCAAGGTTAGCACTTGAAATCATTTTTATATTCATGTTTTACTGCATAAACCAAAATAATACATGTTGATCATACTACCCCCATAAGAATATTAGAAATTGAATGAAAATGAATAAACAACAGTAAGAGCAAATATAATATTTTGCTAAAGAATTATCCTTTTTCATAGGTGTGCAATTACAAGGCTCAGAAAAAAATCATAAAATTCATAGTTCATAATTA